>CM068824.1:38461312-39665479 GCA_028554795.2 Sinohyriopsis cumingii
TCTCCACCCCTACGAAAAAAACTCATTCAAACGGCCTCCAAAGAGGTCATCGATACCGTGTGCGAATGTTGTTTGAACGTTTTGAAAGGCACGATCCCTTTGTCCAAACATCAGAAACAATGCTTAGGCAAACATCGTCACGTTCTTCGGAAAATGGTTCAAAAGAAAATTCCCATTCGTCAAAAAAAGAAGATGTTGGTCCAACGTGGAGGCATTTTACCTCTCTTGTTAGGCCCCATACTGAAAGGAGTCTTGGGAACCATGTTGGGAGGACTGGTGGGAGCAAGATAAAAAGGCCTTCGGAAGTCCCAAGATCTCAGAATCGACCCCTGACAACCCCATGGAAGGACGAAAACTAGCTTTAGTGCCTTACAAACGATGGATGGAATACCATCGGTGGCAAGAACAACGCACCCCGCATTTACCTCCCAATCCCAATTTGAGCGAGATGTCCCAGTTACAACACGAATTGCAGTCCTTGATGGATCGCCAAGATTTGTCCGAAACAGAAAAATCGCAAAAGTACGGTCAACTCTTGCAACGACTGCAACTCTTTCACCAGAAAGCTTTAGACGAAACAGCTCTACCCACTTTGAAAGATTTTAAGACCTTGATGAAAAGTCCAACACCATCACCAGTACCAGTACCGGTACCAGTGGTCAAGACAGAAAAAGGAAAAGAAGAAGAAGAAGAAGGGTTTCAAACTCCACCAGAAAAAGTACGCAAGTTAACAACACCACCTACCTCCAGAATTGGATGGATTAAAAAGATGATGGCCACCCCTTCTTCATCACAAGAGAAAAAGAAAGTGAAGACAGAAGTGAAGACAGAAGTGAAACAAGAACCGATATCCCCCGCTCAAACATCCTTGTCCTCTTCGACACCTATTGCTGGCCGCACACGCAAAGCCTTGCAATCCAAGAAAATACCCCAAGAGAAAAAGAGTAGCCTCTTCCAAGAGTGGATGCCTTATTAACACACCAACCAACACAAAAAAAATGGAAAAAGTCTTAGCCAGCATTTACTACGATCCCTCGCATCCTGCAGGTTACGCAGGAGTTCAAGTTTGCCAGAAGTCGCACCCGAGTGGAAGGCATCGATCATCAATGGCAAGCCGATTTAGCCGATGTCTCTCATTTGGCCAGCTACAATCGTGGCTACAAATATTTGTTTTGTGTCATCGACGTCTTTTCCAAATTTGCCTGGGTCGTGCCCTTGACTTCCAAATCGAGCAGCGAGTTAGTGCGAGCCCTGCAACGGGTGTTGAAACAAAGCGGTCGTCACCCTCTTCGATGGCAAACGGACAAAGGCACCGAATTTCTGAACCAAGCTTTCCAAAAAGAATTAAAGAAACGTGACATTCATTTTTTTACCACCGAGAATCCCGAAACCAAAGCCAGCATCGTGGAACGTTTTCAACGCACTTTGAAAGAACGCATGTGGAAATATTTTACGCATCACCACACTCTGAAGTACATCGACATCTTACCGCACCTGGTGCAAGCGTACAACCAATCTTACCATCGAAGCATCGGACGTGCCCCGCAAGACGTGACTCCCGACAACGAAGTGCTGGTGTTTGAGCGCCTGTTCGGTACGTCCCCGACGAGGGCTGTCCCCAAGAAAAGTGGAGAGTTGGCCGTAGGAGATTGGGTGCGCATTGGCAAAACCAAACGCACTTTCGACAAAGGTTACTTACCTAACTGGACGACCGAATTGTTTCGCGTCACTGGACGAGTGCATGGCCGTCATCCTGCCGTCTATAAATTGGAAGACATGAACGGAGAAGTGCTCAAAGGAACGTTTTATTTGCCCGAGTTACAACGTGTCACCAAAAAAGAAGACGACGTGTACGACATCGAAAGCATTCTCGAACGCAGAACCCGTAAAGTGGGCAAACGACGTGTCAAAGAAGTCAAAGTACGTTGGAAAGGATATCCACCCAGTTTCGATTCTTGGATCGACGCTTCGCAAGTCATCGACTATAAAAAGAAGAAGTGACCATCATGCCCTTTCACACATCAGACGCAGCTACGTCGACCACTCCTTCTTCCCCTAGTTCTTCTGTGCAAGATTTACAAAAACAACCCTTGTGGGTGTGGTGCGGAGAACGTGTGCCTAAAACGCAAATCGTCTTTTTCTGCCAAATCTTCGTGGTGTATTGTGTCATCGGGGCAGCCATTGCCAATTTGAGTTTGCAACAAGGAGACAAACAATTGTGGATCATTTTATTGAGCAGTTGCATCGGTTACCTGCTTCCCAATCCCTCCCTGAAATTCTCCTCGAACGGGAACGTTGTGTCCAGTGCCAGTGCCAGTCACCACTCCAACAACAACCACAACCAGAACCCCATTTTGGGCGGAGACACACCTCTGACATCCACTAATATTCCCTCGGACAGCCACAGAACTCTGGAAGTATGAGTCACCAAAACCAATTTTACTTAACCTTACCCAGTGACAGTTCCATGGAGGTGTTTCCCAACAACACGTTGTGCTGTTACACGGCCAAATTACCTCAAGCCATCCCCTTAGATCACGAAGCCCATTGGGAAGTGGCTTTAGTGGAAATGATTCACCCAACCCAAGTCCACAATGTCCTTCCCAATCAAAATTATTTTAAGGTAGAAGTTCATGACAAACAATTGCAAGATGAGTTGGATAAGATTGGCACATATAGCAATAGAACCTATGATGACAAAACTAAAACGTGGACCTACAACTTGTCCATTCTCCCAGGCTATTATTTCAGTGGTCATCATTTGGTCAGCGCCATAGCCTCCAAGTTTAATGGCGTGTTCCATAAAGCTTTGGGGAATGTCCAAAAAAGTGTCACCCTGGAATACCACAAAATAGCTCGTCGCTTTCTGATGAAATTTTCTGAGGGGTCCAAAAAATTCATGTCTTTCTTATTTTGTCCTGAATTGTTTGACATATTGGGCGGTGACACGGAGATGAGGAAGATAGGAGAACAAAAAAAAAAACCCCGAATTACCAGTCATTTATGACAACGACTCTTTTGCCAAGTATTTTCGTTTCCCGGTAGAACTGAACCAAGGACTGAATTTGATCTTCGTGTACTCCGATGTGGTGGAATACAACGTGGTGGGACACACCTCCGTGCCGTTACTGCGTGTCATTCCTTTCAAAGTGAATTCTGCCACGAACGCTGACGAGGAAGGTGGAAACACTTATCACGTCCACCGCGAATTTGTCCATCCTCACTATTTACCTGTCAGCAAGTCGTATTTGGACACGGTCAACATTACTATAAAAGGAGATTTGGGACAAAATATTCCATTCACCAAAGGAAAAGTCACGGTGAAACTCCATTTTCGAAAACGGTTCTCTCACGACTCGTAAGTAAGTCATGTATCCAGTGTACCGAGGGGTGGTTCGACAGCGAGGACACGGTTTAGGAGACATGTTAAAATCGGCCTTTCGTTCGGTGGTTCCGGTGTTGAAACCGATGGTGACACGCGGATTGCACGCCTTGAAAGATGCGGCACTGACGCAAGGCAAAGAATTTCTCCAAAATGTCATCATCGACAAACAAAACCCTAAAGAAGCCTTCATGAGGGCAGGCAAAAATGTCATGCTGCAAACGGGTAAAGACATTTTAGGCCGACGAGACACACCTATAAATGCCCTGCACGCTACCGAGTCAAGCATTCAGCAAGGACAAGGCAGAAAGAGACGACGAAGAAAACACCCTTTCACCAGACTTCAAGCTAGAAAGGCCAAGAAAAGAAGAACCGTTCGAGACTTAGACGTTTTCGATTATTGAAACACAGAACAAAATGATGCACCGAGAGTCTTGCGCTTGTTCCAAGACGGAACTGGATCTGTTTGCCATGCCCCCCACCATGATGACGATGCAAGAATCTCAGTGGGTGGAATTTCATCCCGTCTCCTCACTGACCGATTCCGCTCCCATCGAGTTTGAAATCAAGGGACAGCCCGAAGATTACATCGATCTGAATAGCAGTTACTTGTACTTGAAAGTCCAAGTTCTAGAAAAAGATGATAGTGGAGTAGATGACACTGACGAAATAGCTCCCGTCAACAATTTCATGCATTCCTTGTTCAGCTCAGTGGATTTGTACTTGAATAACAAACTAGTCAGCAGCAGCATGGATACATACCCTTACCGTGCCTACTTGGAAAATCTCTTGACGTACGGAATAGATGCCAAGGATAGTCATCTCAATGCCTGCGTGCTGTGGGTAGCTGACGAAGCGAACAAGTTCGACAAAACAGATGGAAGCAATTCCGGCTTTGAGGCAAGAGAAGAGAAAATCCTAGGTAAAAAGAGTTTAGAACTGATGGATCGTTTGCATTTGGACATGTGGTTGCAAGAGAAATATTTGCTGAACGGGGTGAATGTCCGCTTGAGACTGAATCGCAGCAGTGCCGCTTTCCATTTGATAGCTGCTGATCCTGCTAAGGCTCCTAAAAGCATAATCCAGGAGGCCAAACTCTACGTACGACGCGTGGAAGTGTTACCCAAAGTGGGTAACGACATCAGTCAAACGTTGAGCAGAACGACCGCCAAGTATCCCATACGACGTGTGGAAGTGAAAACGTTCAGCATTCCTGCTGGACAGCATTCTATGATCGAAGATCATCTGTTTCAAGGACAGCTACCCAAGCGTTTAATCCTTGGTATGGTCCTGAATTCAGCCTTCAACGGAGCCTTCAAAGAAAATCCTTTCAACTTTCAACACTTTTTAGTGAAGAAAGTCGAAGTCAGTCGCGATGGCAAGACCTTGTGTACCCGACCTTTCGAACCTAAATTTGATCCCACAAAGATGAATTACTTGAGATCGTACTTGTCCCTGTACGAAGCCACCGGTCAGTTAGGAACCAACACCAGTCACGGCATTGAGTACGACGATTATGCAGGAGGCTATGCTTTGTGGGCTTTCGATTTCACTCCAGACCAAGGCAGCGACGAGGGACATTTCCACCCTATAAAATCTGGCCAGATTCGTGTGGAACTTCAGTTTGCAGAAGCACTGAAACAGACAGTGAACGTCATCCTGTATGCAGAATTCGATAATACCATAGAAATCAACAGTTTGAGAGAAGTCATTCTAGATTATTAGAAGTCATGGAAGACTGTTATCCCTCTTTACCTAGTGAAGAAACTTTGGACATGAAATGTGAGGAGACTGTGGAAGAAGAAGTGATCATGATGAAATCGAGATGGCCAGAACAAGAAGCCCATTTAGTCTCCTGTTTTACCAAACACTTGGTCGACAAAATAACAGAATTGATCAAGAAAAACTGCTATGGATGTCAAAACGATCATCCCAGTCAAATTCAACACGATAAATGCCTGATGTTAAGTCAAGAAGAAAAATTGGACGAGTATCTGGACGAAGCTTAGAGTCTCATCTCGAACAAAGACGTGTTGCACCAGTGGTATAAAGACTTGCGTGAACATTCTTGTCCACCATTAACCACTCAAGAGATCCATCGTATCGAAGCTCTCCTGAATCAGAGTGAGGAAACAGAACGAATAACCGTTTATTCGTCAGACATTTTCAAGCAAAAAGTCAGGATCGAATTGACGACTTATTATTGCCTGTGAAGAAGAAGAAGAAGAAGAAAACAAACACAAATGGATACCTGGGAACTTTATTACCTTTTGAACCACAGTTCGTATACGGCTTCTTGGAATCCTGTCGTCTGTGCTAAAGATGAACTCCCTCATCGCGAACCTAAAGACCATCAAGCTTACGTGATCAACACGGACGACAGTCATCTCCCAGGAACCCACTGGGTAGCCGTCTACTTTCCTCAAGAAGGATGTGTGGAATATTTCGATTCGTACGGATTGCCCCCTTTGGAAGACGATATCATCGACTTTATGAGAAGAAATGCTCAAACCACCCGATTCAATAACGTGAAATTACAAGGCACAGATTCCTTGGTGTGTGGACAGTACTGTGTGTATTTTCTGCATCATCGCAGCCTGGGCTATTCCTTAGAACATTTAGTGACTCATTTCGATCCTCGTTCTTCTGCTAGAAATGATGTGAAAGTAGATCGATGGTTTGTGACCATTATGCTTATCTTTTGTCTCAAGCTAGGAAACGTAGTGTCCATCAATGGCCTAATGATTTCCAACAGTGGAAATCACAATTTCATTCACAACGTTGTCAGCCCTGTTCTAAGTAGATTGTGAATTGAGAAAAAAATGTTTGTGATTAGAAAAAATGTTTGATGTTATAGTGTTATATTATTGTTAAAAAATGTTAGAGTTGTTGTTGTTGTTGTTTAGTGTTAAGTGATTTTTGAATAAAAAATGTTGTGTTTAGAAAAAAATGCCTTTATCTTTTGTTTAGCTATAAGAATGTTGGATTGATGCTCTTTCATTTCTTACTATCCCTTTCATGAACGTTGCGGCTCGAAAACCGTGTGGGGGATGTTTTCCTTCACGTCCGCGCTTTGACTTTAAGAACCGGGGTTGTTTCCAGTCTAACCATCCATTGTCGACTCATCCTCCTACGAAGATGTGCTCCAAACTAGCTAAGCTCAACGAAGCCTACGTGAATTTGCATAGGGTCAGACACAGTCTGATACCGAAGCCAGAAGAAATAGAGAATGTGAGAATGTTAAAAATCACTGAAGACCTGATAGAAGAGCTCTTCAGAGAAGAAATGAACAGGGAAAAAGAAGAATGGACAGAGAAGTACAGACTTCAGAGACAGCAGCAACAGCAGCAGCAACAGCAACAGCAGCAACAACCTGAAGCTGACAGAGGCTTTGTTGATTGCCGTATCGACACGAAAGAGTTCTTCTTCTCTTTTCGAAGAAGCAGACCTATCGCCAGAAAGTCTATCCTCAGAGGACATCGCATTCTTAGAAACTAAAAAGAATGCCATAGCAAAACAAAAAAACAGCCCTTTTCAGGGCTACCCAATACTCTAGAAAAGAAATAACCATCAATTTGCCAATGTGTGTAGGTAGAGTAGTGTGAAAATAAACACTAACTCTTTTTCAAAAAAATGTGAGGGTATGTGTTTGTGTATAGGATTGTGTGTTTGTGTGTTTGTAAGTGATCAAGTAGGTTGGTGTGGATAGTAGATTAAAATGATGTTTGTTTTTTTGGCTGTTAGAGGTGTATATTTGGAGTTAGATTGGATTGCTTTGCGTATGTGGATAGTCTATTGGAGTGATTTATAAAAAATTTTAAAATAGTGATGGGTAGCATAAAAAGTGAGTGAGTGTTTCTTTTAGGTCCGCGCGTTGCTGTTTTTTTTTGGGGTCACGATCTAGGTAAGATCAATTTTATGTTATTAGGGGATGTTTTCCATCACGTCCGCGCTTTCACTATAAATTGAAACTCGCTGGGCAGTCTAGCTACCCTTGTTGATTGATCAACACAGCCAGAAGAATGACTAGCAGAATAGTGAAACTGTTAGAACTCCAGATGCACCTGGAATATGCCAGGCGCATAGTAAACGAACTATCAGCGGAGGCTATAGTAGAAGAAGCAAGAGTAAAGAAGGAAGAGGAGGAGGGAAGAAGAGGAAAAGAAAAGAGAAGAGAGGATGTCGTTCAATATTCCCGAGACAGAGGATTGGGGTGTTGAAGCGAATCATCCTCCCTCTGCGCTCCCCAGAAGAAAGGTGAAAGAAGACTGGGGAAGAAGATGCGTGTGTGGCGCCAGGCCAGGACGGTGCAACCATTAGATAGGTGCATCAGGAGTTCAAAAAACAGCCCTTTTCAGGGCTACCCAATACTCTAGAAAAGAAATAACGATCAATTTGCCAATGTGTGTGTAGGTAGAGTAGTGTGTATATAAACACTAACTCTTTTTTAAGATAGTGTGAGGGTATGCGTTTGTGTGTTTGTGTGTTTGTGTTTGTAAGAGCTCAGGTATGTTTGTGTGAATAGTAGATTATGGGTTTCTTAGCGTATGTGAAGAGTATAGTTAGGGTTATATTATATGAAACGAGAAAAGTAGGGGGATGTTTTCCTTCACGTCCGCGCGTTGTTGTTTCTTTGGTTATGATCTAGGTAAGATCAATTTTATGTTTTTAGGGGATGTTTTCCTTCACGTACGCGCTTTCAGTATAAAACTAACAGTGTTGGCCATTGGAACCCATTCTACGGAATAAGTAAACAAGAAGATGCCAGCAGCTTCAGCTTTATACAATGATCTTATGGGAAGTTGGTATTGGATGGTGGATGGATTGAGTGTAGTAGAAAGGGTTGAACAGGAATGGAGGTATGCAGTGACAAAAGACTTCGTCTCAAGACAAGTAACCAGCCTCCACTTATCCGTAAATATTGTAAAAGAAATGATAGAGGTTGAGGAGAAGAGAATCAGAGGTTTAATTAACCCACCGTATGTCAAAGTGGGTAAGTTAAAAGAAGCGATAGATCATGTGACGAGTGCAAGGTGCTTTCTAGAAGACATTGTAGAATGGACAGATTGGTGTTTCGCGAAATGGGGGTTAGAAAAACTTAAGAAAGCTGAAGAACTAATGAGGAATGTGCTGACCAAAGAGGTCAAGAAGATCAAAGAAAAGTGGTCCAAGGAAAGAAAAGAAGAAGAAAATAGAAAAAAAAGGGATGAATTCGAAAAACTGAACACAAACTGGATGAAAATCCAAGAGAAGTTCCGGGCCATGGGCCACCCGGACTGGTTGCCGGAAACAGAAAAGAAAAAGAAGAAAGGAATGATGGACAAAATAAGAGGATGGTGGAAGAAGTTAAGAAGTTAAAAGAAGAAGAAGAAAAAACCCAAAGGCCCTTTTCAGGGCCAGTCATATTTCTCGAAAAGAGATAGCCTTTCCATTGCCTACCCCTTTTTAAAAAAAATTTAAAAAAAAAAATCCCATGTTCCATTTCCCTTGACGCTATACAGTCCCACCCTGTTTAAATTCCCCTTGACGCTCAACAGTCCCACGATTTTTCTCCATGTTAATTTCCCTTGACGCTATATGTTCCCACGATTTTTCTCCATGTTAAATTTCCCTTGACGCTATATGTTCCCAAGGGTCTTTTTAATGATAAGTCCCATTGACGCTATACTATCCCTATTCACTACTACTGAGCATGCTGCCACTTTTTAAGGCATATTTCTAATCTGATTTTGACAGAGCATGACATATGGGTATATATCATCGGGGTCTTGGATGATTTCGATAATGAGCGATATCCACGCATATTAATGATGTAATTTTGCATTCGAGTGTCTGAACGTGTTCCCAGCCTAAATAGCCCTTTATTTAGATCCGATTTTTCATCAGGACTGGAATACATGATTATATCATCAACTCTTTCTCATCAATGAGCTAGATCCATGCATATTTTTGAGGTTATCTTGCATATGATACGTTTCTGTTGTTATACCATGACTGAAGCCATAATTCTGATCTGATGTTGTTCAAAATTGGAATATTAGCATTTATCATCATGATTTTAAGCAATTTGGAAATTAATCAAAGTCCATGCATGTTAATTAGGTGATCTTTCATCTAATTGTACGGGCTTGTTACGACTTTTGAATACATATCTTTATCGGTTGGGTTTATTATTAGCTGATTTGTATGCCTTTGATTGTGAGCAAGAGACTGTGCATATTAATTATGCCATTATCTTTAGGAAAATTTTTTAGGAGTATATCGTAAAATAGGTCAGATCAATATGTTATAAAGTTTGAGATATGCTTTATTAAGATGTTTCCTTACGATAAAAATAGTACATGCCTCCTTAGTGAAATGGTCAGCAGTTACGTTTTGTAAGCGAGGTGAGCAGACACAGTTGGATCTCTTGTTACAAAGTTGTTCGGTGGGGTGTGTGTGTGTGTGTGTGTGGACTGGGGGTGTTATGAAAAATATATGATTTCTGGTAAGGTATAAAAAGCTTTAGATCACTAAGCCCGATCGTCACTTAATTTTTGCCGACGAATTTCTTTCGATTTGCGCTAGATCTTTTCGTATTTCATTAAATTAAAGAACACTTTAGCATAGGTAAGTCTGTTTACTGTTACATTCAGACTGAGGACAAATGACAAGCTTATATTATTTTGGTACATTTTAACAAGTATAAAATATTCAGATCTTGTGCAGCACATGTTGCCAGGTTAGCGCACATAATTTCTCAAGTTTGAGTGCACATAGCCAAATTTACTAGAAGACTAATCTAGACAGAGTAAATCCGATTATTATGTCCATTACATAAATATAAAGAAGCGAAGTTCATCAGCACCTTATATCTAAAGTAGTGAAAGGGGTGAGATTAGCGTCAATGGGAATTAGCATTACAAACACCCCCTGGGCGAGATTAGCGTCAATGGAAATTTAACATTAACCACCCTGGGCGAGATTAGCGTCAATGGAAATTTAACATGGGCAAAAAACCCCGGATAAGAATAGCGTCAATGGAATTTAACATTGGAGAAAGGAGAAAAAAGGAAATATTGAGATTAGCGTCAAAGGCATTCGAACAATGGAAAAAAAAAATATCGATTCTAGGGACAAAGGCAATTGAACATGGGGAATAGAGTTTGGGTCTGTCTAGGGACAAGGGGAATTGAACATGGGAATAAAGTGTGGGTTTGTCTAGGGACAAAGGGGAATTGAACATGTTAGAAAAAAAAAACTACTTTAGGGACAAGGGGAATTGAACATGGGATTTTTTTTTTCTTTAAAATTTTTTATAAAGGGGTAGGCAATTGAAAAGTCATTCTCTTTTCGAGAAATATGACTGGCCCAGAAAAGGGCCTTTGGTTTCTTCTTCTTCTGTTTCTAATTTCTTCTTTTTCTCCACCAACTTCTTATTTTCTCACCTACACTCTTTTTCTTCTTTTTTTTCTCCTCCTCTTCTTTCTTCTCTTCCTTCTCCTCTTCTTTCTTCCTCTTCTCATTTTCTTCTTTTTCAATTTTTTCATTCCATTTTCTTATTCTTATCCTTTCCTCTTCATCCTCCTTCTCCTCCTTTATTTCCTTCATCACACCACTTATCATGTCCTTTGCTTTTCTTAAGTCGTTAATCTCCATTTTTACTCTATGCGGACTATAAGAATAGTGGTCTTCATTGAGTCGTACTAGCATTTGTTCTATCATGCCCAAATTGTCAAGGACGTCTTGCAATGTTTGAAATTTATCGAGGTGGTTCGAAACCATCTTCTCTGTAGAATGGTTTGAACGACGAATACTGTGGGTTCTTATACGAAAAGCGTGGACGTGAAGGAAAACATCCCCCTAAAACATAAAATTGATATTACCTAGATCATGACCTAACATCGTGCGGACGTGAAAGAAAACATCCCCTACTTTTCTCATTTCATATAATATCCTATCCACATAAGTGAAGCAACAATAAAGAAACCCCAAATCTACTATTTACACACGCAAATCATTAAAACAAAATCCATAATCTACTATCCACACAATCGTACGTGAGCGGTTACAAAACCCAAACTATACTCTCCACATACGCTAAGAAACAATAAACAAAATCCATAATCTACTATCCACACAATCGTACGTGAGCGGTTACAAAACCCAAACTATACTCTCCACATACGCTAAGAAACAATAAACAAAATCCATAATCTACTATCCACACAATCGTACGTGAGCGGTTACAAAACCCAAACTATACTCTCCACATACGCTAAGAAACAATAAACAAAATCCATAATCTACTATCCACACAATCGTACGTGAGCGGTTACAAAACCCAAACGATACTCTTCACATACGCTAAGAAACAATAAAGAAACCCATAATCTACCATTCACACAAACTTACGTGAGCAGTTACAAACACAAACACACAAACACATACACTCGCACTATGAAAAAAGAGTTAGTGTTTATATTCACACTACTCTACCTACACACACACACACACACACACACACACATTGGCAAATTGATGGTTATTTCTTTTCTAGAGTATTGGGTAGCCCTGAAAAGGGCTGGGTTTTTTTTAACTTCATGGACACCTGGTTAATGGTGGCACCTTCCAGGCCTGGCGCCACATACACATCTTGTTCCCCAGTTGCTTTTTACTTTTTGGGGGGAGAGAGCAGAGGCAGGATATGTGGCTTCAGAATCCCAATTTTCGGTTTCTGGGATTCTGAAATTTCTTCTTCTTTTCTCCTTTTCCTCCTCCTCTTCTTTGTATCTTCTCTCCTCTTCTTTGTATCTTCTTTCCTCCTCTTCTTTGTATCTTCTCTCCTCCTCTTTTTTATTTCTTCTTTCCTCCTCCTCTCTCATCCTTCCTTCTTCCACAATGGCCTCCGCGGCCAGTTCGTTCAACAGGCGCCTGGCATATTCCAGATGAACATGAAGTTCCAACAGTTTCGCCAGTCTCGTGTTCATTCTGGTGTTGATCAATCAACAAGGGTAGCTGGACTGCCGAACGAGTTTCAATTTATACTAAAACTGCGGACGTGAAGGAAAACATCCCCCAAAAAACATAAAATTGATCTTACCTAGATCATGACCAAACAACAACGCGCGGACCTAAAAGAAACACTCACTCACTTTTTTATACTACCCATTCCTATTCTAAAAATTTTTTTCATTAATCATTCCAATATACTATTCACATACGCAAAGCAATTCAGTCAAACCCCCCAAATCTACTCTCCCCACACCTCAAACAGCCAAAAAAACCATGATCTTAATCTACTATCCACACCAACGTACGTGAGATGTTACAAACACAAACACACAAACACATACCCTCACACTATAAAAAAGAGTTAGTGTTTATATTCACACTACTCTACCTACACACATTGGCAAATTGATTGTTATTTCTTTTCTAGAGTATTGGGGTAGCCCTGAAAAAGGCTGTTTTTTTTTTTTTTTGTTTGCTATGGCAATCTTTTAGTTTCTAAGAATGCGATGTCCTCTGAGGATAGACTTTCTGGCGATAGGTCTGCTTCTTCGGAAAGAGAAGAAGAACTCTTTGGTGTCGATACGACAATCGACAAAGCCTCTCTCAGGTTCAGGTTCCTGCTGCTGTTGTTGCTGCTGTCTCTGAAGTCTGTACTTCTCTGTCCATTCTTCTTTCTCCCTGTTCACTTCTTCTCTGAAGAGTTCTTCTATCAAGTCTTCAGTGACTTTTAGCATTCTCACATTCTCTATCTCTTCTGGCTTCGGTATCAGACTGTGTCTGACCCTATGCAAATTCACGTAGGCTTCGTTTAGCTTAGCTAGTTTGGAGCACATCTTCGTAGGAGGATGAGTCGACAATGGATGGTTAGACTGGAAACAACCCGGTTCTTAAAGTCAAAGCGCGGACGTGAAGGAAAACATTATTATAGCCAAACAAATCACAAAGGCATTTTTTTCAAAACACATCATTTTTTATTCAAAAATCACTTAACACTGACCAACAACTCTAACATTTTTTAACAATAATCCAACAATATAACATCAAACATTTGTTTCAATTTACACTCTACTTTAAACAGGGTTGGCAAAGTTGTGAATGAAATTGTGATTTCCACTGTTGCAAGTCATTGAGTCATGGATGGACACTACGTTTCCTAGCTTAAGACAACAAAATAAGCATACTAGTCAAAAAGTCAACGATTTACTTTCTCATCGTTTCTAGAAAAATCACGATCAAAATAAGTCACTAAATGTTCTTTTGCTGATAATAAGTGATCAATTTCGATCTCGACTTTCTCTTTGAATTTGTCAAAGAGGGTTTTGATGTAATGGATGTCTCGAGTCGTTAATGGAGGACAGAAATGTTCACGCAAGTCTTTATACCACCAACGTAACACGTCTTTTTTAAACAGACTCCAAGCTTCGTCCAGATATTCGTTGAATTTTTCTTCTTGACTGATGTTTTGACATCCATAGTAATCATGCTTCATCCATGTCGTAATTGTGTCTGCCAGGTATGTAGCACAGTAGGAGACCAATTGCTGTTCTTGTTCTGGCCATCTCGACTTGATCACGATGTCCTTTTCGTCTTTGTGTTGGGATTCTCCTTCCACGGTCTCCTCACATTCCATCTTCAAAGCTTCTCCACTAGGTAAAGAGGGATAACAGTCTTCCATGGCTTCTAGTAATCTAGAATGACTTCTCTCAAACTATTGATTTCTATGGTATTATCGAATTCTGCATACAGGATGACGTTCAACGTTACATCATCATCACCGATTCTGTTTCCGAACTGAATTTCCACACGAATCTGGCCGGATTTTATAGGGTGGAAATGTCCCTCTTCGCTGCCATGGTCTGGAGTGAAATCAAAAGCCCACAAAGCATAGCCTCCGTCATAATCGTCGTACGTAATGCCGTGACTGGTGTTGGTTCCTAACTGTCCCGTGGCTTCGTACAAGGACAAGTACGATCTCAAGTAATTCTTCTTCTCAAAGTCAGGTTCGAAAGGTCGGGTACACAAGGTCTTGCCATCGCGACTGACTTCAATCTTGGACACGTTGAAGTGATGAAAGTTGAAAGGATTTTTAGTGATAGCTCCGTTGAAGGCTTCATTCGAGACCATACCAAGGATCAAACGTTTGGGTAGCTGTCCTTGGAACAGATGATCTTCGTTCATGGATCGTTGTCCCCTAGGAATGGTGAAAGTTTTCACTTCTACGCGTCGGATCGGATACTTGGCGGTCGTTCTGCTCAACGTCTGACTGATGTCGTTACCTACTTTAGGTAACACTTCCACACGACGTACGTAGACTCTGGCTTCTTGGATTTTGGTTTTGTACTCGCCAGCATCAGCCAATAAATGGAAAGCGGTACTGCTCCGATTCAGTCTCAGGCGGACATCCACCCCGTTCAGCAAATATTTTTCTTGCAACCACATGTCCAAATGCAAACGATCCATCAGTTCTAAACTTTGGTTGGGTCCTATGATTCTCTTTCTTCGTTCTACAAATCCCTCATTGGTGGTTGTTTTTGATTTGGGGTCAGCTTCAAGACCTGTTTTATCAAATTCGCCCGCTTCGTCAGGTTCCCATAGCACGCAGGCATTGAGATGAGTGTTCTTGGCGTCTATTCCGTACGTCAAGAGATTTTCCAGGTAGACACGGTAAGGGTAAGTATCCATGCTGCTGCTAACCAGTTTGTTGTTCAAGTACAAGTCCACTGAGCTGAACAAGCAATGCATGAAATTGTTGACGGGAGCTACTGGCTCGGTGTCTATAGCATTTCCATCCTTATCTAGAACTTTGACTTTCAGGTACAAGTAACTGCTATTCAGATCGATGTAATCTTCGGGCTGTCCCTTGATTTCAAACTCGATGGGAGCGGAATCGGTCAATGAGGAGACGGGATGAAATTCCACCCATTGGGATTCTTGCATGGTCATCATGGTGGGGGGCATGGCAAACAGATCCAGTTCCGTCTTGGAACAGGCGCAAGACTCTCGGTGCATCATTTTTTTGTTGCAGTGTCTCAATAATCGAAAACGTCTAAGTCTCGAACGGTTCTTCTTTTCTTGGCCTTTCTAGCTTGAAGTCTGGTGAAAGGGTGTTTTCTTCGTCGTCTCTTTCTGCCTTGTCCTTGCTGAATGCTTGACTCGGTAGCGTGCAGGGCATTTATAGGTGTGTCTTGTCGGCCCAAAAGGTCTTTGCCCGTTTGCAGCAAGACATTTTTGCCTGCCCTCATGAAGGCTTCTTTAGGGTTTTGGTTGCCGATGATGACATTTTGGAGAAATTCTTTGCGTTGTGTCAGTACCGCATCTTTCAAGGCGTGCAATCCGCGTGTCACCATCGGTTTCAACACCGGGGCCACCGAACGAAAGGCCGATTTTAACATATCTCCTAAACCGTGTCCTCGCTGTCGTGCAACCCCTAGATACACTGGATACATGACTTACGAGTCGTGAGAGAACCGTTTTCGAAAATGGAGTTTCACCGTGACTTTTCCTTTGGTGAATGGAATATTTTGTCCCAAATCTCCTTTTATAGCAATGTTGACCGTGTCCAAATACGACTTGCTGACAGGCAAATAATGAGGATGCACAAATTCCCGGTGAACGTGATAGGTGTTTCCACCTTCCTGGTCACTGGTCGTGGTACTATCCACTTTAAAAGGAATGACATGCAGTAACGGTACAGAGGTGTGTCCCACCACGTTATACTCCACCACATCGGAGTACACGAACATCAAATTCAGTCCTTGGTTCAGTTCTACAGGGAATCGAAAAAACTTGTAAAATTCCGTATTGCTGTTGATCTTCGGTTTAAAATTTGGAGCCATTTTTGTGTCTCCACCTAAAATATCAAACAAGTCACGATTAAAACTGATGGACAACGTTTGGGTATCCTGAAATTTCATCAGTAAGCGACGAGCCACTTTATGGTACTCCAGGGTGACACTTTTTTTGACTCTGTTCAGCGCTTTGCCAAAGGCGAACTCGAACCTGGAAGTAATGGTGTCTACCAAATGTTGGCCACTAAAATAAAACCCTGCCGGAATTTTCAAGGTGTAGATATTGAAGGGTGAATTGTTGGATGGTCTTGTGTCCCCTGAAAATCCGATGTCATTCATGGCTTCTTGTAATTGTTGGTTCATGATTTCGACCTCAAAAGTGTTTTGCTTTTCGGTGATGTTTTGGATTTGTGTAGGGTGAATCATTTCTACTAAAGCCACTTCCCAATGGGCTTCGTGATCTAACGGGATGGCTTGAGGTAATTTAGCCGTGTAACAGCACAACGTGTTGTTGGGAAACACCTCCATGGAACTGTCACTGGGTAAGGTTAAGTAAAATTGGTTTTCGTGACTCATAATTCCAGAGTTCTGTGGCTGTCCGAGGGGTTAGTGGATGTCAGAGGCGTGTCTCCGCCCAAAATGGGGTTCTGGTTGTGGTTGTTGTTGGAGTGGTGACTGACACTGGCACTGGACACAAGGTTCCCGTGGTTCCCGTTCGAGGAGAATTTCAGGGAGGGATTGGGAAGCAGGTAACCGATGCAACTGCTCAATAAAATGGTCCACAATTGTTTGTCTCCTTGTTGCAAACTCAAATTGGCAATGGCTGCCCTGATGACACAATACACCACGAAGATTTGGCAGAAAAAGACGATTTGCGTGTTAGGCACACGTTCTCCACACCACACCCACAAGGGTTGTTTTTGTAAATCTTGCACAGAAGAACTAGGTGAAGGAGGATTGGTCGACGTAGCTGCGTCTGTGTGAAAGGGCATGATGGTCACTTCTTTTTATAGTCGATGACTTGCGAAGCGTCGATCCAAGAATCAAAACTGGGCGGATATCCTTTCCAACGTACTTTGACTTCTTTGACACGTCGTTTGCCCACTTTACGGGTTCTGCGTTCGAGAATGCTTTCGATGTCGTACACGTCGTCTTCTTTTTTGGTCACACGTTGTAACTCGGGCAAATAAAACGTTCCTTTGAGCACTTCTCCGTTCATGTCTTCCAATTTATAGACGGCAGGTTGACGGCCATGCACTCGTCCAGTGACGCGAAACAATTCGGTCGTCCAGTTAGGTAAGTAACCTTTGTCGAAAGTGCGTTTGGTTTTGCCAATGCGCACCCAATCTCCTACGGCCAACTCTCCACTTTTCTTGGGGACAACCCTCGTCGGGGACGTACCAAACACACGCTCAAACACCAACACTTCGTTGTCGGGAGTCACGTCTTGCGGGGCACGTCCGATGCTTCGATGGTAAGATTGGTTGTACGCTTGCACCAGGTGCGGTAAGATGTCGATGTACTTCAGAGTGTGGTGATGCGTAAAATATTTCCACATGCGTTCTTTCAAAGTGCGTTGAAAACGTTCCACGATGCTGGCTTTGGTTTCGGGATTCTCGGTGGTAAAAAAATGAATGTCACGTTTCTTTAATTCTTTTTGGAAAGCTTGGTTCAGAAATTCGGTGCCTTTGTCCGTTTGCCATCGAAGAGGGTGACGACCGCTTTGTTTCAACACCCGTTGCAGGGCTCGCACTAACTCGCTGCTCGATTTGGAAGTCAAGGGCACGACCCAGGCAAATTTGGAAAAGACGTCGATGACACAAAACAAATATTTGTAGCCACGATTGTAGCTGGCCAAATGAGAGACATCGGCTAAATCGGCTTGCCATTGATGATCGATGCCTTCCACTCGGGTGCGACTTCTGGCAAACTTGCGTCGAATGGGTTTGTGTAAAGTGTAGGTAGCTTGTTCTTGTAACCATCGTTGCACTTGAGGTAAACGGAGACTTTTCAGTCGCGTTTTGGCAACACGATACAATTTTTGAACTCCTGCGTAACCTGCAGGATGCGAGGGATCGTAGTAAATGCTGGCTAAGACTTTTTCCATTTTTTGTGTTGGTTGGTGTGTTAATAAGGCACCCACTCTTGGAAGATGCTACTCTTTTTCTCTTGGGGTACTTTCTTGGATTGCAATGCTTTGCGTGTGCGACCAGCAATAGGTGTTGAAGAGGAGGATATCTGAGCGGGGGATATCGGTTCTTGTTTCACTTCTGTCTTCACTTTCTTTTTCTCTTGTGATGAAGAAGGGGTGGCCATCATCTTTTTAATCCATCCAATTCTGGAGGTAGTTGGTGTTGTTAACTTGCGTCCTTTTTCTGGTGGAGTTTGAAACCCTTCTTCTTCTTCTTCTTCTCCTTTTTCTGTCTTGGTCACTGGTAGTGGTGGTACTGGTACTGGTACTGGTACTGGTGATGGTGCTGGACTTTTCATCAAGGTCTTAAAATCTTTCAGAGTGGGTAGAGCTGTTTCGTCTAAAGCTTTCTGGTGAAAGAGTTGCAGTCGTTGCAAGAGTTGACCGTACTTTTGCGATTTTTCTGTTTCGGACAAATCTTGGCGATCCATTAAGGACTTCAATTCATGTTGTAACTGGGACATCTCGCTCAAATGGGGATTGGGAGGTAAATGCGGGGTGCGTTGTTCTTGCCACCGATGGTATTCCATCCATCGTTTGTAAGGCACTAAAGCTAGTTTTCGTCCTTCCATAGGGTTGTCAGGGGTCAATTCTGAGATCTTGGGACTTCCGAGGGCCTTTTTATCTTGCTCCCACCAGTCCTCCCAACATGGTTCCCAAGACTCCTTTCAGTATGGGGCCTAACAAGAGAGGCAAAATGCCTCCACGTTGGACCAACATCTTCTTCTTTTGACGAATGGGAATTTTCTTTCGAACCATTTGGCGAAGAACGTGACGATGTTTGCTTAAGCATTGTTTCTGGTGTTTGGACAAAGGGATCGTGCCTTTCAAATCGTTCAAACAACATTCGCACACGGTATCGATGACCTCTTTGGAGGCCGATTGAATGAGTTTTTTTCGTAGAGGTGAAGAAGCTTTGGACAGGACAGATAACATGTCCCCATGTTTGACTAAACGTGGTGGTAGTCCTTTTCTTTTCTTTCCTTGGGGTTTTCTGGAGGGTGACATCTTTGAGTCTTCAGGAGCACCAAAAAAACACTGATACCCCCGACTTGGTCACAGGTCTTTTTTATACTGGAACGCGTCGCCACTGATTGTCTTTACGGCGTATCAGTTTGAGGACAGGCATGACACGTCGTGGAGGGGTACGCAACGGACTAAATCGAGCCAGTTCTTGCTTGGACAAATCCAGTAAACTTTGTAACATACCCGGTCTTTCATGGACTTTGATTTTGGGAGAAGGTACTTTGTGAGCAGCAGCCACTGCCACTAAATTGGAGGGTCCTGCCACTGGGGAAGTTCTTTTTGGGGTCATCAACGGAGAAGTTCTTGGTGTGATCAACGTCTCCAAGTACTCTTCAGTTCTTGGTGTCATCAATTAAGAAGTGGATGAACGTGAGGCTGCCGGAGATGCGGTCACCGCCGTGTCAGGTCGTGGTTTGCGGGTGTAAGGTTGCGTCCTGGCCGAAGTGCCTCTCTTGCGACTAGTTTTCTTCTGTGGACTTTTATTTTTCTGGAGGCTTCTTTTCTTTTCCCGGGGTGGTGTCTGGTCAGAGGAGGGTCCCGCCACTGGAGAAGTTCTTCTTGGGGACCTGGTTTTTTTCTTTTTCTTCTTGGGGCTTCGTTGGACTTTTTTCTTGGGGATAACTTTGGGGGCATTAGGATCCCATCTTAAGAGTGAGCGAATGATGACCCCTCCTAGAGTACCACTCCCTCCAGGTTTCAAAATGATTTGTTTTTTGGTTTGAGTGTCGATGCGGGGATCGGCCAGTTGGACCAAAGCGACTTTGTTTCGATCGAAAAAGCGTTTGGTTTGATGAGGAATCTGAATGATTCCTTGGAGTATTTGACGTGCCGTCACCGTGAAACATCGTAAGACTTCTTTGAGACTAGCTTCTAAGACACGAGCTCGTATTTGTGGATTTTTTTCTCGACTGATGCCATACAAGGCACGAATCAATTTGACGGGAAGATGCGACTGAAGGGACGTCATGTTCGCACTGTGAGTGAGACAGACGAAAAAGGGTCTGAGGTTTTTATAGATTTTTTTATGTGGAGTGAAATGAAGTCGAGGACGGAGACGTGTACAGGACAGGCCCTCCGTCTTGGCACCAGTGGTGAAACAAGTGGGTACGAAATCGCAAATCCTCGGGGGTCGTAGGTTTCAAATCGACGAGTAAATAGGCGTGTGGAGTTTGAGTGGCATCGTCGTACGCCTGAGTCAGCCAAGGCGTTCCTAACTGTTTGGCTAAGACTTGCACTTGCGATTTATCTCGAGGGCTTTTAAACAAGACCACGTAATGCGCATTGAGACTGATGGTGCGATGGGGTTTATTTTGTTGAAACAAATTTTGGGTGATGTAAACGACACTGGCATTACGTTGATGCCCTTTGCGCGTAAATCACAGTTTAATTTCTTCTTCGTCTTCTCCTAACATGTCGTCGAAAATGACCAAATGGGTTTGACGGGAGTCAGAGACGATGCCGTTGTCTTCTTTAGGAATGCCTTCCACAAACACGATGGAATCGCCTTGACTTTCTCGCAAGAGGCTGTACGCCGATTGCCACTCTTTGTAACACCACACGATCCGCTGAGGTGGTCGATCGATCAAATGATGTTTATGTTCGATCAAACGTTTGACAAATTCGGTTTTGCCTGAACCGCTAGGTCCAGCATTGAGCATGTTAAAGGGATGGCGAAGATACAAAGCCTCCCAACTGGCACGATCTAAGTGTTCGTCGATGACTTTGACAGTGGAGGAAGAGGGAGCAGAGACAGCAGAGGTAGCCATAGTGTGAGAAATGTCACTTGTGGCACGAAAACAAACAAGACAAGAGTTTATATACTTTTTTTCAGAACACGTTTATTGAATGTTTCAAACATGAATACGAAAGACAAAAATACATAAAAGCCAAAGGCTTAAGGATAAGGGTAAAAGGCACATGATAACCATTAACGTGGAATAAACACAAGTGTCTGTACAACATGTTTTGGGTAATGTTCTAACCAGTTCTGTAGTAGGGGGTAAGGTCACACAAGTGTCCTCCCGAAAGGGTCTTTGAGGCCTGTCCACGACAGTCCCGTCCTGGGTGACGGGTTCTTCTGGCACCGTCACTAACACAGGTTGAAAAGTCGCAAGGCTCACAATCGCATTCCACTTCAGAAGCCCCACACTTGAATTGTGCCTGTTTAAACTTGTTTTGTGTCTCTCTGAAAGTATTCATCTTGTTCGCTCGGTCTTGGTAGTCACAATGAACTATCGATCTTGCCTAGGGTTCCTTTTTATATACAGACCAATACCGACGTGTCCATACGGTAAGGTGAAATGATTGGGAAGTCGCACTCGCTTCTGGTACACGATTTGATAGACTTTTTGCAAGGGTCGACTGACGATGTGGTGAGTGGGTAAACGTACAATTTTGTTCGGTTGATAGGTGGTCACTTTAAAGTTTGCATCCTCTCCCGATTGCAAGGCTTCTTTCAATACCCCAAAGTTCACCACACGACTGGTACGATAATTCAGAGTCAATCCTTTCACTTTACACGTCGTGTGCAATTCTCCTTGTGGGTCCCGGTATTCGTAGCCGTAATTTTTGGGACCACCACTGACGAAACTTAGAATCTTGTAGTCGGGATGTTCGTCTGTCCAGGCTCCTAAACGGTCTCCTTCGATGTCAGGGTGCTGTTGACTCGGGTGATGGATGTAAATGCAACTGTCCGTGTCAAAGTACAGGACACGTTCCCCTAACAGTTCTAAAGCTTCGTACAATTTTAAGCGAGCATGAGCTGTCACGTAAGCCGCAATGATGACATTTCCAAAGGGGTCGTCTTGTACAAAGTCCAGATCTTCTTCGTAATTGACCAAGATCAAATCCTCGCGAACGACGTCCACGTGTTTCATGTATTTGGTTTTGTCGTGAATCATCTGAAAGTAGCGGGAAGGTTCTGTCAAATATTCCGTCTTGGGTAAACACGGTCGTTGTGCCATTTTACCCCAAAAGCAATTTAACATCACTTTGGCAAACGACCGCCTGCCTTCGTTTTTCTCGATGTGGTCTAAAGAGATGCCTTCTTGTTCATAGTATTTCTCTTTGAATGTCTTTTCGTCTTCGGAAGTGTGACACCAGGAAGGATAGCCGCTGGCTTCTTGCTTCAGTTTCAAAAAGGCATCCACGTAGTCGGCGAAAATGCCTTTCTGACTGGGGTCACCCTTGTGGTATTGTTGTGTCTTGGGAAAGTGGCAAATTTCGTACACTTCTAACAGTTGGTATCCCATGTCCAGAGCTTTGAACAATTCTACGCTGACCCAGGTTCCCGTCAAGGCCCGTTCTTCCTGGGTGTGCTGACAAGGTTGGTCTTGGTTGCACGTTTCGGCACAAGTACGACACAATGGAAACATTAGTTTGCCTTGACAATGGTGAGGTAAGACGGGATGGTATAGGTTCGTGGGAGGCAAAACTTTACACTTGATCAAGCCTTCGTATTGTCGAATGTTTTTCAGGTCGATGTGTTCCGTGAACAATTGTGGGTGCCCTGCAGGAAAGGGACAATATTTGCACACGTAAGGATACAACGAACACACGTCCAAGTATTTGATTTCTTCTCCTTTCTCTTCGTCGGCTTGGTACAGCAAAGAGGTGGCATTGGTCCTTCCTCCGTACAAACTATCCCTCGGGTTTAGGGGGTCCATCAGCTTGTAACTTTCCACGGCACGTTTAAACTCGGGATCGGTTTTCATACGGTGATCGTACTCGTGTTCCCACATTTCCACCACTTGGTATCCTTGCTGTTCTAACCTTAGGCGTCGCTGACAAGTGTCCTGGTACAAGTCTTCCATGGTTCGTTGTAAAAACTGATTTTTAGTGCTACGATCAGGGTAACAGACGGGACATCCGTGAAATAAGCAACCGTTAAACTCGTACACGATCTTGGGGTTTTCTAAGTCCCAGCCATCGACCGAATACGTTCCGATGGTCTTTTCGCCTCCTCCGTTGCGGGCATGCTGAATCCATTTGTCTTCCTTGTCGCACAAGTAATGTAACCAACGTAGGGCTTTGACCGAGTATTGACGTTTGACATAGTGGGTCGTTTGAGGACTGATGACAGCCACGGTGTTTTCAGGCATGAATCGTTGTCGATACACTAAGGAACACGCTTTGGCAATGGTGCAAGCTTCTTTCAAAGGATCGACCCCTCCGTGTTCCATGAACAGTTCTCGAAATTTTCCACAGCAACTTCGTAAAATGTCCACGTCGGAACGACAATACTTTAGCATTTCTTCCTGAAAGTCGAAAGGGTCGGAGGCGTGAGTCTGGTACCAAGCGTAGAAAGCTTCTTGTTGTTCGGTACGCATGTTGTCGGGGTCGTAATAGTGAGCCTCAGGTAAATGGGGTAGAACGGCGTGTTGATTGGCTTCCGTATTGAAAAAGTGTGGAAAGTACCCTTTAGCCATTTCTGTCATTCCAAACGTTTTAGGCATTCGACTCGAAGGCATGGCCAAATAGCTCATCGAATCTTTAAACTGCACTTGTCCCACTTGCATGAAAATGATTTTGGCTCCGTTCAAAGTGACTTTAGGACGTTCGGTGCCTTGTTCCGTATAGTATCTGAGAAGAAACTATCCATCGTATCCGGAGAAATTGTGAGCCATCACTGTGGCATGACGATGACAATCTCCGTAACGTTCGATGTCCTCTTGGCTCCACGTCTTGTCGATGGGATCTAAAACCCATTGGGCAAAATCGGCTAACGTGTTCGGTCCTCGAAAGATTTTTTCACGCCCTCCGAGAATCTTGCTGCAGTGAGGGCAATGACTGAAGATAGGTTCTTGAATGCACTTCTCGCACGCTCGATGAGCCACGCAGAAATTAGGAATGTGAATGCCAGTCTCTTGCATGCATTCGAAATCGAAAAAGATGAAATTGCCTTTCTTCTTGTGACCGTTTTATTTCTCTGGATGGGGGATGGTATTTTGCACGTAGCATTCGTGTTTCAAGTCCACGATGTGGTGACAAATGTGACATTTTTTCTTTCCTGAACATACGTGTGCCTTGGCATTATTGGTACGTATGCCTTGTCGACACGTAGGGCACAGTCTCAGCAGTTGACAAGCACATTTCTGCTGTGAACCTTGCGTCTTCAGATGTTGTTGGTAACAGGCAGGCCTGACAAACGTGCGCAGACAAGCAGGACAATGTACTCTTTCTTGTCCTTCGCTCAGACAGGGTGGAGAGGCCAAACATCCTGGGCATTTCGATCCACAATGTTTGTGTTGCTCTCGATTGTTATAGCCATAGTCACATTTCTCACAGTAATAACTGTATCCCAGGAATCCAGTGATAGTGGTAATGGTGTCGAAATGGTCATCGTGATAATAGACATGAATGTATTTTCCGTCCTTAAAGTCTTTCCCTCGAAACAACAGAGGCCCACGCACTTCTTGAGGGTGCACTTTCAAGGTGTAGCGTGGAGCTAGGACATCTTGCAATTTTTGCATTTCAGGAATGCCACAGGGTGTGTCTTTGGACAGGCCAGCTTGTTTCAACAGGAGTTCTGCTTCGTTTCGTTGTTTGGCTCGGTCCGATTGTTGAATAGTTTTCCAGGTTCTTTTCCATTGTGCCGTGTCGTTCTTGTTGGCATAGGTTCGTCCCACCACGATGGCTCGGGCTAAGCACATCTGGTCTTGAGGGTTGTTAATTTGGTCGAGACTCTTTTTGGTGCTGCGAAGGTCGTTCACCAATAACACCTTATTGCGTTGTCCGGTCCCTTGAGGAGGAGAGACGTGGGCCATTTTCAGTGTGGCTTTACCATCGGTGATGTCAAACTGGTCATTAGATTGTTGTACGTGTTGAATCTTGTCCATGACTTTGGAAGGAGTTAGTTCTGCGGGTCTGCTAAACTCGATCCAAACAAGGGATTTCAAGCTGTCGTGATCTATGGATAGTGTCAAGCGATCGTCTTCTTTGGGTTGACATTGTCGCTTGAGTGCGGTGAGCAAAGAATCCCACATCTCGGTGATAAACCCTTCTGCTTCCTCCAGTGGTACGTCGGACTTGAAATCTTTAAACATCACTGTGTAGGTGTAAGCCGTGGTTCTAAATTTTCTAGAGGAGCGCTTTTCGGTCTCTCGAATGGAATAGTACTTTTCAGGGTTAACTAAGGGTGGTGAACTTTGTTTAGAGGGTTCGGATTCTGGTTCACTCATGTCCTCTTCAAAATCACTGGCATGAATTTGTGCCAAGACTTCAGCTCTGGTACGAGGCGATAGATCACGTTTCTGCCTCTTACTTTCTTCTTCTTCTTTCTTCATGAATGAATAGGATCGTTTCATCTTGAGTGCAAAACGTCAAATGACTCAAGTTTAAACACCACAGACTAATTTATAGTCATGACAAACCAGCGTATATAAAAAGGGTGTGTGTCTTGTCCTTTCACTATTCATTTCACTCTCAAACCGAGCACAACGATGGAAGAGACTACCCAGATGGAACGTTTCATCAGAGCTTTGCGAGGGGTCATTAGAAAATTCTCTTCAGACCAGCCGACGGACTACTCTCCTTCCTTTCGAGATAAAAGTCAAGATACTTGCTATATCTGTCAGAAGAAAGGGCATTGGTCTTCAGAGTGTCCAGACCGTCAAAAAAGAACAAAAACCGGGGCTAGAAAAGACAAAAGTCAAGATACCTGTTATTATTGTCAAGAAAAAGGACATTGGTCTCCAGATTGCCCAAAAAAGAAACAAGAGGAGTCGGAAGAAAAGAGGGATTCTTCAGAAGAAGAGAGAGATTCTTCAGAGGAAGAAAGCAGCCAGGTGAAGAAAAAGAAACAGGAGAAGAAAAGAAGAAGGGAAGAAAGTGAGGAGGAAGAGGAGGAAAAGACTGTGACGGTGAAGAAATTGAAAAAAAGAGAGAGTAAAAGAAGAAACAGAAGAAGTGAATGTAATTTATAAAGCGTTCTGTTGTGAATTGTGAATTGGATTGTAACTATGGAGAAAAGAATCAATTAATTATATAAGGTAAGTGTCTTTGAGTTTTGATTTTAAAATAAGAAGCTACACTCACGCACTCATACACAGACATGTACTATAAGGGTAAAATGTTTTTTTTTTTTGTTGATTTTTAAGTTATTGGCAAATTGAAAGGCTATCTCTTTTCGAGAGAAGTGGGTGGCCCTGAAAAGGGCCTTTTTTTGGTGTAGGGGTGAGTTTAAGCAATCAACTTTAACTGCCTTAAGCCTTTGCCACGGCCGAGGCCTACTTCTGATGATGATGATTGGGTTGAAATCACTAAGGGTGGTACGATAGGCTTAGTCACAGGGTTGGCGTGTTTAGTTCGGGAAGGTCGAATTCTCTTCGGTCGTGATAAAGAAGTCTGATACATTTGTTTCAGACTTCTTAACTCCGCTAAAATGTCCAACAGTACCGTAGCCGTTTGATTTTCACCCTCTTGTTTCTTTGCTGTTACTTCTTCTTGATGTTTTTTCTTACCTCTTCTTGTTGCTGTTGCTGTTGCTGTAGGAGAAAAGCTTGTTCCGCTTCCTTTTGTCGTTGCATAAATTTCTCCAATTTTTCTTTCTGTCTCTGTCTAAAATTCTCCACTTGCTGTAATGAAGAATGAGACTAAGGTTCCGGAACAAATTCTTGCGAGGTAAGAAAATCCACAAAATCCCAATGTACCTCTTCTGAAAGTAAGTCCGGGTTCCCTTGGGCGGTCTCCACTGCTGTTGCACCCCAATGGATCGTTTTCTGAGTTTCCGTCATGTTGAATCACTGTCGCATAGATTGACAGCACACAGGCGCTAGCGAATCTATATAGACCACATGACTTCACAGACTGCTCTCTTCGGATTGGATGCGGACTGACTGAATTTTGTAACGCGTGTTCGGATTGGTGAATGGACTCAATCCGTTTCAATCCTTCCTCTACCTATAAATAAGCGCAGTTCACTGCATTGATTCACCTGTTCTCGTCGCCTCACGATGTGGACCACAGTTGAATCATCCACCCTTGTGTCTTCCATGATGTTTAGGACGGACATGCTCATGTATGTCCGGTCCAAGTGGACTGTTGTTGATAGGACAGATACTAGTCTATGGATGAGAAGAGTTTACATAGAAAGACAAGGATGCCTCAAGAGGGTACTTGTGTATGGACCTGAAGTTAGAAGGAGTTTAAGAAGAAGAAGATGTGACAGATGCCGTCTATGTGAATATTAATATTAACATAAACCCAAAGGCCCTTTTCAGGGCCAGCCATATTTCTCGAAAAGAGAATGACTTTTCAATTGCCTACCCCTTTATAAAAATTTTTTTTTAAAAAAAAAAATCCCATGTTCAATTCCCCTTGTCCCTAAAGTAGTTTTTTTTTCTAACATGTTCAATTCCCCTTTGTCCCTAGACAAACCCACACTTTATTCCCATGTTCAATTCCCCTTGTCCCTAGACAGACCCAATTTCTATTCCCCATGTTCAATTGCCTTTGTCCCTAGAATCGATATTTTTTTTTCCATTGTTCGAATGCCTTTGACGCTAATCTCAATATTTCCTTTTTTTTTCCTTTCTCCAATGTTAAATTCCATTGACGCTAATCTTACCCAGGGTTTTTTGTCCATGTTAAATTTCCATTGACGCTAATCTCGCCCAGGGTGGTTAATGTTAAATTTCCATTGACGCTAATCTCGCCCAGGGGGTGTTTGTAATGCTAATTCCCATTGACGCTAATCTCACCCCTTTCACTACTATCTAATGATGGTTATCCGTGTGTGTGTGTGTGTGTGTGTGTTTGTTTACGCGTGTTTATTTTCATTATGTTTTATGAAAAAGGTTAAGTTTCATGATCATTAACAACAACGGTAAGAATAACATTTGGTAGACATGTGCATAGACAATTTAATTATAGTTCTTGGCTTGTAGAATTAGTCATAAATACAAGCTGGATTTGCAAACTATCAACAAAAAAAAAGGGAACAATTATTTGTACATGTGTACAGTTAGATGATGTACAAGACAAATTTACTTAAGCACAGAGTAGGTGTACAAACGTGCAGATGAAAGGATAAACTTATTACATCTTTATATCTAAACATTTGACCCCTTATGTCTGTGTAAACACAGAAATAGCATACATTATATTTTATGCTGACAGTTTTCAAGGTGTTTTAATTAAACTTTGTAAACACAGAAATAGCATACATTATATTTTATGCTGACAGTTTTCAAGGTGTTTTAATTAAACTTTACATCATCATGTCATTTCTTCTTTAAGGTATCTCTTACAAGATGAATTCGTCTGTTCTGCGTCTTCGTTGCCAGTCCAAGGCGGGTCAGCACTACCTGTCGCAGCTCAGCTCGGACTCAAGCGTTGGGCAACTCAAGGAAGTGATATCGGAGGTGACCAAGATTCCAATGGCATATATCAGGGTTCGGCAGGGTTATCCCCCAAAAGAGATAGATCTCACTGATAATACCAAAACTATGTCTTCCCTCCCCTTCCAATCAGGGGACACGCTTTACGTGGATGAAGATCCATCTTTAAGACAGCGTCAGAAGGAACGCTTGGACACTGATCTCCAAGTTCAGATTCAAGAACTATTTGTGCGTGGTGTACTCATGCGGAAAACGGTTCCCGCCAATAATTCATGCCTCTTCACAAGCATCAATGCCGTAATGACCAAAGGTGATGTAGACCTGTCAAGTGCCCAGCAAATGCGTCAGTTGATTGCTGGGATTGTCCTTAGTGACCCTGAGCAGTTCAGTTCAGCCTTCTTAGAGAAGTCGAACTCGGACTATTGTTCCTGGATAATGAAAGAGGATAGCTGGGGAGGTGGCATTGAAATATCCATTCTTTCTAAGTATTATGAAGTAGAAATCGACGTGGTAGATACACAGTCGGGACGCATAGATAGATTTGGGGAAGATATGAACTATAGCAAACGGGTATTGCTAATATATGATGGCGTCCATTACGACCCTCTAATAATGGAACCACTGATACCAGGAGAACCCGTGCAGACTATTTTCTCGACAAAAGATGAAAATATATTAATGCAAGCGATGGAAATTGCATCTGAAGCTAAGGCCACTAGACAGTATACTGATACTGCAAACTTCAGTCTTAGATGTAATATCTGTCATATATTTCTTAAAGGACATATCCAGGCACAATCACACGCCAAACAAACAGGTCATATAGACTTTGGAGAAATATAGACACAATAGCGTGGACCGTACGGGTGTAGTTTATAGCTAGATATTGGTTTTGATCAGATTATAGAGAACAAAAGATGTTTTTGAGAAGAGTAACAGACCAGAATAGCATAAATTGTCACTCGGATGTTGCAAACTTGAGATGTTTGTGCCAAATGTGTACATTTACTACGTTTATCAAGCTACTCTAGTTAAAAGGTAATATAACTTCCTCAATAACCTATCACCTTATTCTATAAATTATTTCTTTTGACATATAAGCAAAAAGCTTTCTTAGAATAATTAATCTAAAATATGCATGAACGTTTTGATGAGAAAACAAAACGTTTTATCACAGTTAAATAGCAGTTGCAGTTTTTAATAACTCTCAGGCATGTTACATAACATTTTATCAACTGTTTTAAAATTTATGTATCCATCAATCAGACCATCATCTTTTTCATTTCCGTTTAGTAAAATAAGTGTTACACCTTGTACTTATTTCAAAGTTTGTTTTTGCATTGCTCATGGGGTAAGAAAGAAGCTAATCGATCTTGGGGTCGAATGACTAAAGGTCAAAGATTAAGGTCACTGACTGAACAGGAACAAAATATGTGCACACATAGCATTTGTTCTACATAACAGGTATGGGAGAAACCTATCAGAGTTGTGTTTGAAAGGTCAGTGTGACTCAGGAAAAAGAAAAAGAAAAAAAGAAACATGGTTCCCATACAGTAACTTCAATTTGGTATCACCTGGATGAACTTTCAGGATGGCTTGCACTTGTAGTGAGAAAGAAACCCTTTGATTTGGAGGCTAGAGCTCAAGGGCACTAAAAAATGAAAATGGTATAAATACAAATATTTCATTTTTTGGATCATACTTCGGATGAGAAAGAAGTTGCACTTAACGTAAGGAAGACGTATACAGCTGTTGTGCCCAGATGTCAAAAGGCAAGGTCATTATTACTTAAATAAGAAGTTTGTTCTGTAATATCGTTAACTCTGCATCATATACCTGGACCAAACTTTGTGGATGGCTTGCACTTGAAGTAAGACAGGAGCCTGTAGACTTTGGGATACAGAGGTTAAAGGTCAAGGTCAAGAAAATTGATTCTATACAAAAAATCAGTTCTCGACCATGAAACCATTACAATGTTAGTGAATGTTTTTTTTCTTGGTCTTCTTTTTTTCTTAGTAGTATTTTCCACATATCTTAATCTTAAGAACCGAATTTATATTTTATTACTTTAACAGCTCGAGAGTGTAATGTTGTGTGCATGAGCACATTGGTTTTAGGAACCTTTTTTTTATTATAAAATGCTACCTCAGTTCTCAGTGTATTTGTTCATTAATAGTATTGTACTACTGTATCGATTCTGTTTACTACATTACTAATTGATTTTTCAGATACATGTAGAGAGAAAGAAATGGTAGATATTCATTGGAACTTCAGGAAAACATACACCCATTGCAATGCTCAGTTTTTGAATGATTTCTGTAGTCAGAGGTTTAACTTCAAATATAATTTGGGAATGAATGGCATTACGAATTAGGAGGTTTCGTTTTCTGTATTTGAAAGTTACACTATATATATATATATATATATATATATATATATATATATATATATATATATATATATATATATATATATATATATATATATATATGGAAAATAAGTGTTGTGTTTATTCATTCTTGGTATTTATTAATTTGATTCAGCTGCATGTTGATCAGTATGTACCAATGTTATATATATTTGCCAGTACTTTTAACGACGATATTACAAAAAAATAAAATATTCTGTCTGTAATAGACAATTTTATTTGTCCATGTTGTTTTTGTGATGAGGACGGTTAAGCAGGGTATTTTGCACTTGGACCTATTGTTCAGAAATTATACTGCGACCATAATCGTGCACTCTTTGAATAAGCAATATTTTTATGGTTATAAAGTGATCGACCTACCGAATGGTTTCTACACACTCGTCTTTACAATTAAAAGGTTTTCGTTCTTAACTCTCTAAAATAATGCATGTAATAGTTATACCAAATAAGTGAATACATTGTTAGCCTACACCACGGCCCATGCATAGCTTTGGCAGAATAAATAAGAGGGAGCCAGTCTGTCAAATCGTCAGAGCTGATGGTAGCATCACACGCGCCGCCAAGATTACAAATATTTCAGATTCAGACAATGCAGAATTTTGCTTGTTTTTTTTTTTTTACGAACTTGGATTCAACGAATAATTCTGATGTCAGGTTAGTCATCATTCCAGTTACCTAATTAATCACGCATTATACTTTTGAGTCTAGAATGAGTTTGAGCGTTTTGGAGTCACGGTCCATGACATTATATTAGCAGCACTCAACACAAATTTGACCTCAAACTCGAAGCACGACATACAAAAATATTACAATTGTTTCTATTTCCTCAGCTTGATATAGCAAATAATATTACAGCATTCGCGATTACTCAACGCCACTCTGCTTTTACCCCTCCGTCGAAGTTTTAAATTGATAATTTATAACCTGATAGTTGTCAGTGGGTCGCTTACATTGTCATATTGTTCACATTACAAAAAAAATACCCCCACCCCCCCAAAAAACCCAAAACAACAACAACAAACAAAAAGAAACGGACGCTGCTGATGTCAGCTACAAGACGGGTCTCGTTGTCCTTTTCCGGTTTTTAGAACAGTTCATTTTCAGTACAACTGTGTCGTCTGCATCCAATTTCTTGGAATTTCTAGTTTTAATATTTCTTACACGAATTAACAAATAGAAACGTACAGCTCTTGGATGCATGCGTTTAAGCGACGCAAATCTGTAAAAAAAAAAAAAAAAATACGAGATTATTCCAAGGTTATCGAAGACGGTGAATTATACATATGTTGTCTGAAAAATTAGACTGATCGACGCAGTTGACAGTGCTAGGGATCACCTCGCGACAGTCGGTTAGAAATTATGCATTGACGAATGAAATGACCAAGTTCTGTTCACGTTTTATATCCTTGGTGCTTGTAGCTTTTTAAAATCGGTGGTGGGTCGGGGTGCAAACAAACGGGAGGGTAAACCAATATTATGAAAGTGCTAAGCAAAATAAAACATATAGCATTTGAAGAAATCCTCAAAATGGCCTTAAGGGATAAGACAGGATTAGTCCGATAAATCAGTCCCTGTGTTGATACTGGTGGACGATATCTGGATCTGATGTCACCTGTTTATTAAATTTTGCTGCATGCAGAATCTTTCTGGAACACTCCTGCTTATAGTTTAGGCTCTTACCGGTATTTGGTAACAGCCGTATCTAGTGCGAAATTCAAAATGGACACAGAACACAGGGTTGTGTTATTCCACGTGGATTCACAGGATTTGATCCAGAAATAGTATGTACATATCGCCAAAAGAACCCTTCAGTCGACGGTAGTTCAACACCTGCAAGGAATACCGGTAAATTTATAAAATATACACCGATGTGTGCATACAAAAGTGGCAACAGATTTGTGCAGATTTTAATGAATAGTTGGTATCAACTCCTAAACCACCAGTCATTAGTATTATAGGTGAGGGGGTTGATTTATCGGCCTAAGACAGGAAAAGTCCAAATTGTATTGACGGTTTAAATTCCTAATACATACAGAATGTTCTGTTAAAAGAAAACTTTGTTGAGAACTATATAAATTTGATGGGGTTTGGGCGATCCTTTTCTGGCTGACTGGACCACGTGTTGTTTCAATTGTAATTTTCGTCTCCTTAAGCAGTCATATTGTGCCAAATGAAGAAAAACTTAAAAAAATAATGAAGGGCTTTCAAATTACACTTGAGGTTTATTTTACAAAATGACGAAAAGCCGTGCGATAATCTGTTTGGTAGTTTATGATGCAATCACCCTTATGCAATACTTTTCACAGTTCCACAATGTATGGCAAGTCGCATCAATGAAAACCCACGGTTATTCATTTCCATTGCTTTCTTTCTCAGTTCAGTGGAATTCAACGATGGGCAAGCCTGCCTTTATGAAAAGGTGGCGCCGGTTTCTTAAATAATAAAATATTTTTCCAAGTTTATTTTATGACGGTGGCTTCCTAGTATGATTTTTATTGTGTTATAAATTATGTCTGGGCCTTCTCTACGTTTAACTGGTATTCCACGGATGGGCGTTACTATGTGCGGTACAGATTAATAACATCAGATGCTGTCATCGAAAATTGATCGCATTTGCCATGCAGTCTAGTACATCAACAATGAATGAAAATATGAAAATCTAAATTACCACGCGGTCATAGGTGAGATTGCTTACATATATATATATATATATATATATATATATATATATATATATATATATATATATATATATATATATATATATATATATATATATATATATATATATATATATATATATATATATATATATATATATATATATATATATATATATATATATATATATATATATATAAACGATGGATAACATCTTGCCGAAATGTATTACAAATACATGTACCAGTTTATGTTCATTTTCTCTTCCTCAATTTCAATATCTGAACGCTCCAAATTCACATATGTTTAATTCTGTAACCATATTCTGCCAAAGTCTTTCATTTGCAATCAGGTGTTAAATTCCAAGTGATGCTCGTGTATTGATAAAATGAAATAATATAAAATGGGAATATAGCATATCTCGTTTTACCCTTTCGGTTTTACCGCTCCAAATAAAGTCAAATATGGTGCGTTCAATTCATTTTGTTTGTATGATGTAGGATTAGGCAATGCTGAGAATACATTTTGACAAAACTAATGATTTGATCAAAGTTATTTTTACAATAGGGGACAATTTTCTCATGAAACAGCCCATGCTTTTTGTTGCTTTTTTTAACTTCTTTGCATATAACTTATCATCACAGATCAAATGAAACTACATTCTTTAAAATCGAAAGTACAACGCAGACCAATTTATTTCAGTATCTTGACATTTCTTTTTCTCCTGAAATTTTTTTTCGTCCTATCCAGATAGCTTTAGATTTTGATACATTGCAAAGTAAACAGAGACTGGTCCACAATCTTTACGGACTTGATGAGTGTTCTTGAGGACACCCTCTCGGTTAATGAAACAAGGGAGATAACCATTGTTGATGTCAGTTCTTTTAGATTTATTGCCGCTGACAAACAGAATTACCAAAAATTAAAATATTTCTTAGCATTCTTCACAACGTCCCATTGGACATTCAAATATTTTTAGATAATCAATTAATAAAAGAAGGGCTGATTGATCTGTTTCACCGAGGCTGTTCATTAAATCCCATAAAATCCCAAAGTCACCATAATAGAATACCCTTTCATAAAACATTCTTGAGCATCACTTACAATTAGAGGGAAGTGCCCTCTTTAACCTGTTTGCTATCGAATCTGATGCTTTTGTATAGTCCATATATCGCAATGAAATTCCTCTCAATTGTATTTTTTTTATATACATCTGTCTTTATATTTTGTTGGATAACACGTGACGATTTTTCGGAAACATATTAGGAAAAAAGTTTGCTTTCATATCCAAAATTGAGTAATCTATACAAAAATCAACCCAAATAGTTTCTAAGCAACTTATAAAATTCACTTTTTTCCTGTATTAAGTGCATCACCACACATATGGAAGGTCAGCTTAACCCTACACATGCTTTCTCAGCAACTGAAAGTTGCTTTATTATATCGTGTATGAAGTGTTTATTCGTTTGTTGATTGCTATTAGTTTTGCTTTGATAAAGTGTTTTTTTTTTAAAAAAAAATCAGTATCTTATTTTGAACTGTAATCTCTTTCCATTCATCCAAAATTAATTCTTTTATTACTTTGTTAGTATAATTTTTCTTTTCCATGTTAATATTACTCCTCCTATTTCCCATTTTTGTTTTCTTCTTCTAATTCTCGTGTTTTTTTAGTGATTTGTGCTGCAGTTTCTTTTCTATAATTTTGTATTAAGTTATTCGTTTAAGCTTAAAATTTCAGCTTCATTTCATTTACTATTGTGTTTTTCTTGTTTTTCCATTGCCAGTGAATGTTCAGTTGTTTCACTTCTAATTTTCATTTTAAGAATTTCAAAAAAAAGAGCTGATATTAGATGTTAGATTTACTTGTATTGAATCATTTTTACCATCCTGAAGACAAGGTTCTTGAACTATGATTGCGATGCATTTTTAAACTGAATCAGTGTTTTCCTTTTCCCTTGACGTTTTTATATTGAATTTCCAATAACCATAACCTCTAGGTAGTGCAGATAATGATCAGTTAAAGTTACAGCAGATTGATATGTTTTGTAAACCTGAACAATAGCTTACTGTCAATTCATAAAAATGAAAACATATACTCAGAGATAAAGAAATACTATAATCTGTTTTATTTTATAGGACTGGGCCGCCTCCAAGCAAATAATCTAGCAGTTGGATTGATTGACCTAAAACATTTATTCAGAATTTATAAAATGAATAATGTTATATGTATGAAGTTCCATGTCCTAAACAACATCCTAGTCACTTGCAATGATAATAGCTTAATTCTGAAAACTTCCAATTTCTTGTTTCAGATTCTTAAAAAGTCAGGAGAGTCATCATCATCGCTATAATGATTGACCAATTTTTTTTATATCACCATCATTCGATATTTCTAATAAAGTATATCTAACAGCATATCTATTCTTTTAATGAAAAAATGCTAAATTATTTAAAAAAATAAAAATGGCAATATCGACACTATTACTAGACTTATTACTACAAAACACTCAAAATCTCATTTTACCTCTCAATATTTTTCAATATCAGCTGAACCGTGTTTCTTGTAAACATGGATGCATATTTTTATTTAACCCAATGTAACGATATCTCGCTTTTAAGCTACAACTGTACAGAACCCTTATATTTATTAATAAAATTTAATCTGATCGTTGATAATTTAATATTTTAACAAGACTTTCAATACAAGTGTAATGTGAAATCACGTAAATATTTGAATAGACCTTAATTAGCTGAGACATATATAAACATGCATATTCACACACACACACACACAGAGTAAAAACACTATTGATTCCTCGGTACTAATATAGTTTCAAAACATCTGTAAACGAAATGCAGAGAATACATTGCAAGTTTCAATTATATGCATGGCTAGTTTGTTATTATCAAACAGTGATCTGCTGTAAATGTCAACCATTGGTGTAAGCAGTGCACACGTCATAAACAATTATTGACAAAGAATGAAGAAATCGTTATCTTATAGACAACCACGTGAATAAAATTATACACAAATATGCAATGCACGAACATTATTTTATTAAATTATGGGCATTATGAATTTATGCAAACAAATGCAAATGAAGTCTGGAAGAAACAACAAGTTATAACTGTTTATTTTATTCACATTTCCAAACAAATTAATTTCCAGGACATAAATCCATCACTTCTTCATGAAACACTTGGATTCATATAATTCGTTTGTACGAAATATTTAAACAGTGACCAAACAGAAATTGCTACAAAATCTTCAGCAGTAACTGCGGCTTTCAAAACAAAAGTTCATATAGTCGAGATCATTTACCTTTTTTTCAAGAGGAAAATAAATAAACCATAACTATCGATATGGTCAGATTGCAAACCATTAAATACAGATCACAGTAATCTAGTTTTGATGATGTTTGTGAAAGCATTTACATAAGCCATATGGATCTATGTGCAACAGTGGTTGAGAAATGTCATAACTGCAAAAAGTTAAAAATAGTATTCCTATTGTTCATTTAGCGTCACTACAAAGTTATATAGAAGTAAAGCCTGTTTATTCTTGGTCAAAACGTTATCTCTATTAAAATGTCACCGTATATTGCATAGGCTGTGTTATAACATTCCTTTCTTACACTGTTTAATTGGTTACAGCGTTTTGATTTATTTTATACATTAGAGATAATGAGCTCCGTTTATAACGTGTTTGTTTTACCGGATAAACCAAAGGGACCATTCATATATGAAGTCAAACAATTTTTAGTAGATTTTGTATACCCCCTTTCCCCCTCATCACATAATCTCAGACCCCGTCAAATATGATGTCACAAACCTTAGAACACTCAAATAAAAATTTCTAAAATAAATTTGATTTGAAATGACATTGTGATAGAAAAAACAGTGTTTAACATTATTTAATACTTAAAAGATATCTTGATCAATCTGGATTAGTCATCTGGCAGCATAAAGAGAAAAGTAATTGTTATTACAAGACTTAAAATCCAATGAATAAATTTTCAGACATATCATCTCATGAATTTATTTCTCTATTTTTTCTTTCTCCCATGGCGCTGGTGTTGTTTTAATAACGTCACATTTTTCCAACACCCCCACTCCCCATTATAACACAAATCTGACCCACCCCCGTGCGTGACGTCATATATAGTCGTCAGGAAAGTCAGGTAGACAATGGCAGGTGTTTAAATAAACAAGGGTAAAGATAATAAAGACATGGTAATTATATTTCATTCATTACCGTTAAACAACAAGCGCATAACAAAGGCACACGATAACTAAAGCTTGATAATAAAAACTTATTCATAATTAATTATTTATAATCACGGCTTGCTGGTTCGAAGGAATGAAGTCATGAGAAGAAATGTGATATTTTTGTATTCATTGACAAGTCTTAATGAGATCCCCATGAATATTAATGTGTTGCTAAAACGAGGATACGCTTGGCAGATCGAGAAACAATATGGTGTCCTACTGTACATCGAGTAACCATCTGAGCTGTTAGTCACATATTTATTTTGCATTCGCTGAGAATTTCACTACGGCTGTATACAGCAGTTCAGGGAAGGCACAGATGACAAAAGGATTCAAGTATTACAGTGAATATGTCCATTCTCTTAAGCTTAAGTTGATTTACGTTGTATCTTGAGTGTCCTTTTTCTCTACAACACACAATATACAAGTTAACGATAGAGAAATGAAACTACTTAAAGCATGAATCTTGTTTCTGAATAGGTATGATTTAAATATACAGCTATGATCATTCGATACTGTAGTCAAAACACGCGGTCAGAATAAAACATTTACAAAATGTGCATAGTGAAACAAACTGCCCTTTTAACCAACCATGCCCCAAACCAGTAGAGACTTTGTGGTGTGCTTTAAATAGTTTTGGGTACATGTCGGTATGCTTCCATTTCAATTTGTATCAGAAGTGCACAACCTGGTTGTTGTTATGGTGCTTGCTGCTTTTAGTGCCTTTGATTGGGAGACTCTGGGATTTTCCATTTAAATGACATATTTTTTCTTTTCTGAAATCAATACAATATCATTAGTCAACTGACAATATGGATATACGATTTTATTCATACGAACACATATTTTTGTTTCATTAACAGACTGGCTGTTATATATTTACCCACAAAACAGTAGGATTATTTGTTCAAAGCTGTTTGAAAGCCATTCATATATATATATATATATATATATATATATATATATATATATATATATATATATATATATATATATATATATATATATATATGTTACACGGGGGGGGGGGGGAGTGAATGTCCCTCCGTATTTGGTTTTCGTTATCTAGGGGTTGACCGCCCTCGATGTTATTGCCCGGTTCGAGTAAATATAAATATAAGTGGTGAAACTTATAGGTGGAATAGATAGAGATCTGAGCAGGTATATAGAACAAACCAACACGAGCCACCGTACATGTAAACAAACAATTTAATCAATTACATACAAACACTGTGAAAATTCATTACATCAGGAATGTACTCTGCTTTTAGAAATTTAACTTTCACCGAAATACAAAGAAAACGCAAATAGATCTAAATAAGATAGCCGATCTGTTACTGATAGATTTAGTTCATCATAGGATCGAGTGGACAATCGAAGTCAACGTCTTGTACGATTTCATAACCTGCTCGTCCTCAGTCTGTTTTTGCTTCCTCTGTCGCTGTTCCGACCCTTGGATCTCAGGATGATACTTTCTACCACCCGTCTCAGGATATTCTCAAAATACTTCTTCAGAAATTAATACGTCGCAGGGTTGCGTCACAGGATTATACGTCTCACTGCACTCTTCTCTATACTTCTCCGTATAGGTCTCAGAATAACACAACCTCATTCGTTCCATACGTCTCTGGAGCTGTTTTCTCCCTTTTAGATAAATATAAATAGAGACAACCTAAATTTCCCGTTATTTATGAAACGGTTAATTCTTCATTAATCTCCCTCGTTATCAGATTTCACTATCAGTGCTAAATAGACGCTAAGGCTATCAATCGACTCCACATGTCCTATAATGACCCTAGTTAGTCAAATGGCTAATTCGTTACGCCTTGACCTTACACATTAACACATACGCGAGGCCTGGGGTTCTGAGCCAGCTTCAATTTACACAGTGAATAAATAGGATACATCACGTCAATCAATTACTAGATCATTTCCGTCAATACACACTTATTCTTAATCATACGTGAAATCTTCTAAATTCGGCGAATTCACACGGATTCTTGTAATCATATTAACTAATGTAATGCATTAAATTCTTAGTACATAATTCTTATGCAAACAAGACGACAAATTCGAACAATTCGTCAAACTTATCTAAAGAAGATTAATGTACAACTTCCTATGCATAAACTCAACACAGTTATACTTCATAAAGCAAATTATTACACGAATGTAGAAAAAAGATTCATGCAGATACAAATAAATAACTTCAGCAAAGCATTATATATGGCATCAACAAATTACATGGAATTGTCACACTACCTTTGCTTTCAGCGTTCCTCCCTCTAATCGGTAAATTAGTTCGTCGGTTCCTTTCGACAATCGTCCCCTTTTTGGACAACAGTTCCTTTTAACGAGAATTTCTTGCAAATTCTCGGAGTCGTAACCTTTGGGTCTTCCCTTGTAGGAAAAGCTTAGACTGATTAAAATTCGATGCGGGCGATATTAAAACCTATGAAATTTTGTGTTGGAACACGCCCTCTCAGTTAACGTACCAATCAGAATCAAATATCTCTGCCGCCTTTTTCCAGAGGCGCCAAAGTCAGGGTCAACTTGACCCTAGTAGTTTGAGTAACGGAGTTTCTGCGTTCTCTCAATTGTGACAACTTTACCATGAAAATGAAGTTTTCCTTGTCCTAAATTGTCCGCCTGGCTGCTGTATAAACAAATGTTTAATTAGGAACAGAATTCTCCCTCTAAAGGACATTACCGTACACGGTAGTATGGCGATATGATACGCGCCTGTCTCAGTAAATCCAATTAATGGTTGTCTGGTCTCAACTAATGTATTCTTGTTAGATCGACATAAAATTTGCCACTTCACAATATATATTCAAAGCACCCTGTCCCCATACACACAAATTGGTCCCTTATTTATGTGAACTTCTTCATTGATTATAATTAATATACATACATCAATTCATAATCTCTGGGTGGAGGTACGCCGAATTTTCGATGACCCCGTTTTGTTGAATGGGACTAGGAATAACATTTTTAGAGTACTACCATTATAAAACACACATACATACACTCATTTGCTTCATGGACAAAACCTATTTTGAGTTTGAATTTCTTTTTATTACATCATTCAGTTGTAAGAAAGAACAAATACACCAACAATCATCCAGTTTCTTACCTTAAAATTCAGCCCCTCATCACGACGTATTGTAACAATCCATTTTCTACGAAGCTCCATCTTCTTCACTGATAGAACATGGTGGAAGCTTAAATCTATGTGAACTCTAGCATTGCCACTGCGCAAAGGAAAAGAACAATATTCGTCACGATTTTTCTCCTTGCCAACATCAAATGTAGCAGCAATGGTTGCGAGGTAAAATGAAGCTGGTGCCTAGCTTAACCTCATTTTGGATTCGTTGACCGAGGGTCACATGAATATATGAATGCATTCTAAGAATGGTTTACAGACCCCTCTTAATATTATCTCATGAATATTAATGCCTAATTCAAAACGAGGCTTACTGCGCATAGCTGCCTTAGCCTCTAAAGCGTCTATAGTGATATAATGGATACTTCCTACAGTGACAAGGATTTAAATTTAGTGCCGCCACTTACCTTTTCATTTGTTGAAGATTATGTCAAGTTAAATAAGAAGTCAATTATTTTAGTAAAGGATACATCCAAGATCTAAGAGGTAAGTGTTGTTTTCCTTATCATCTACACTATGTTGGAAATAATTGTTTCATTGGCACGTTTGGTTTACACTCATTCTCTTTCCCTCTGTTAAAGCTATTAGCACTCCTCCCTAAACAAAATGTGATGAGATGAGAGATTTCCTACATTAGTTTATATCCTGACCAATCTGTACCAGATTATATCTCTCCATAGGGTATAATTTTCCACAAAGATAATTAGCAGTTTAATATAATCCATGTAACTTGATAAGTTTCAGATCTCCAAGCAAACTCAAGGCTAGAATATGTGTGACATTGATGACTTCAACATGTTGAACTGCTCAACATGTTGAACTGCTCTGTTTTGTGATACCCAATTTACCATAATAAAATAGTTCAAATCAAAGATTTGTAGGCAAAATGAGTGTAGAGTAGCTATTATTATTATTATTATTATTATTATTATTTTAGTAAGACCTGTTGATAATGGATCTGAGGTGACGGGCAGGTGTTATTGATCTCAGAGGAAAAATGAAACACCACATAAAATTAAAGTAATTTATTTTAATGTTTAAGCACGAAGGTTGTCTGATTATGCATGTTATTTGAAGCATACAATTTACAAGCTAATATTTAACAGAAAGAAAAAAAAAGAACTAAAATTGGACCTTTGATAAAATTGCATTTTAATCGTTGCAGGTCACATTTAAAGAAATATCGGAGGCTACATCAACATCTGCATTCTGCACTTGCCCTATGTGACTAGCAGGATCATGTGGACATATTGTTGGTCTACTTTATCAGCATGCCAAATGCAAAATGCTGGGACAAAGGGCACTTCCAGAAGATATAGCAAAAACATCCCAGCCTCAAACCTGGCATGCTCCAAGAGGGGAAAAACTTCAAAAAGGGAAAGCAGTGCCAAATATTGAAATTAGAGGATATGCTAATACAACGGACTTAGTCAGCGGTGATACGTCACCGCATGGGATAAAATCTACACTCTACAACCCTATTCGCGGGGATAATGTGGACTGGGAACACAATATGTCCATCCTACAAAAGTCTGACAGTTCCATGTTAATCTTACCTGTTTTGCAATTACCTTCAGCCACATTGGCTCAAACAATATTTGGTTTGGTACCGCGTGGTTCTGTCCTCAGCTACCAACAAAAGCTAGAGAGTCACTGTATTATACATATGTATGAGGATACATCATTTCCAGACCTGCTCTGCCCTAATTATATGATGAAACATCTTCAGATAGCACTAACAAATCCGCAAAGTATAAAATAAGAAGGTTTAAAAATGACCATGGGTGAAATCAAGAAATTTGAAAAGCAAACAAGGCTCCAAAACCAGACTTCATTATGGCACAGGATCAGAAGAAATATAATTACTGCATCCAATGTTGGAGAGATTTACAGACACCGCAAGGTTCCCACCATCTTGGTGAGAAGGTCAAATTCAGCAAGAGATATTACAACTGCAGCTATACGCCAAGGGTTGACAACAGAACCTGAAGCAGCAATAGCCAGTACAATACACAAAGAAAACCAATTTAACCTATATCCTTTGATGATTAGAAATTAAGTGTCCTCAAGTAGGGAGTGTCATAGAGGTCAAATATCTGGCTAAAAAACAAAATTGAGTTTTGAAGCTGACAAAAATAACAAGTACAATTATCACATTTTGATACAGCTTGCAGTTACCGGATTACAGTGGCGTGATCTTTTGATTTGGTGTAAAAAAGATCAGCATTTAAAAACCATATATTTCAACTAAGCTGTCTGGCAGCAAGTAAAAAACAAAGTAGATGACTTTTATTTCAACTACTATCTGTAACAATGATCTTTAAGATCCAACATTAGACTATGATTGCACAATGGGACCTCTAACATTTGCAAGCAAACAGGCCTCATACCATAGTTGATTTATTGAACCAGTTGGTGAAAGGGGACAAGGAGAATCAAATAAATAATTTTTTTAATGCATCTGTTTGTACGTTCAATGTGAATCCTAAATTTCGCAATTTGCTCTGTTTTCTCAATTTCGCCGATACTGAGCTGCCTTTTACTGCTTAGAAAATCAAATCAGGTATATTCAGTGTAATATCCTTTTCAGCCAGACATTTACGCAGAGTGAAACATTTGTCTGCCATGACATCATCCCCTGTCTCTAGATAATCAAGTAAACCAGAAAATTTTGCAAATTCCACATCAGACATGCAACCGGTATAAAGTGAAGATATGAAAGTTATTGCTCCATGAGGTGCAATACCCAAACGACATTTAAATGTGTTGGTATTTTTTGTAATTCGAAAATGATTGTGAGTTAAGTACAAGGGACAAAGGTTCTCGAGTTCTTATCTCGGTATGAATCAATTATGACTCAGGTGGATGGATACAAAGCTCTGAAACTTTCAGGCATTAATGTTAGAACAATCTCTTTTGGTAACCAAATAGGAATGACACCAAGAACACATTATATAAAGTTATCTCAAGTGACTATTTTACGGCTTACGGTTGCCAAAGAACAGTTGAATCTAACACTGAGATCCTTCTCAAGAAGACCAGCTTTCACACGACAAAGAAACATGAACAAAGTCATCTATAATGAGCATACAACGTTTTCTACCTGCCAGACTAAAATTTTCACTACTTTTATAGTAGTTATTCTGCATGGTTTGAGCTGATGGCTGAATACAAATAAACAAAGTAGTAAAGGTGTCATAAGAGGAAACCCTTGTATAGAAAAATATATGAGAGTTGTCAATTGAAAACCTATTTAAGCCAAAACGTTCTATTTGCAACTGGTTTTTCAGTCTTTCGCATTCTTCCGATTTATGCCGAAGTTTCTCCTCCAACTCTTTTATCCTTCGCAGATTTAAGGATTGTCCTTGATCGTCATTACTGGGTTTGGCTTCTGTGTCAGCAAACAGATCTGTCCCAGTTACATCATTATCTATTCTGCTAAATGAAAATAAGCATCCTTGTACAACCCAACAATTTTATATCATTGTAATGTTAGCCAAACACTAACATATTTCACCCGTTTTTTGGGAATCTGCTGTATCTACAATTACTTATGATGTACTAATGCCTCTTTTAAATTACCTGGCTACAATGTGGTTTTTAAAGAACTATTTCATTTAAATGTTGCAATCAACTTTTTTGTATTATTGTATCAATGACTTAACAAATATTTTCTTGTTATTTCCCTCTCATTTTACAAAAAATAATCTTAATTACCTTCTAGAAATTGCAAGTGGTTCTTCAGAAGTACCTTTCTTTTTTAAGGGTCTCATTGGTATTTTTTCACTGTTCCAATCAAAGATTGATGGCACTCTTTCAGGGCATAGTCGTTTTCCTACTGGTGTCCATGACTTGTATTCATCCTTTGTAAATGTTTTGAACACACGACTGTTAACTTCGCAACATAGTCAGTGTAAATAAGGTATGTGGCATTAAAGGACTAATACACAATACTAAGAAGAAATATTTCAGGCTTTTAATAAAATGTTACTATTGAGTAGTAGCTGAATTTAAAAAAAAAATATATACGGTGAAAGAGAGCAAGTCTTTGGAATGAACAAATTTTATATACTGAAAAATAGTAAAAGACAGCTAGAGGTTTTAAATAAAATGAAATATAAAACATTACTTCGTATTCTAAAATAAATATTAGAGTGCAAAACTTCATTTAAACTTGAGTAAAAAAAATGGATATAATTTTGAATACTCACTTGAAAGAGTGGGCCCTCATCTCTTCTCATCTTAGTTATCCATTGTTTTTTTTTCAATCTAGGATTCTTTGTAATTGAATGAAAATGAAGTGTTGGATCATATAGTGAATCTGACGTTCAATGGGGCACACAAGAATGCTATGCTGATTTTCTGCTAGTATTAGTGGCATCCGTAACTTCAGCAGCTTCTGCTCCAGCTTGCTCAGTTAGCCTCGTTCTGGCAATGGAATCTCAGGCACGCATATAATTTGAGAGAGGTCTATTTATAGAACAGAACAAAACCTTATTAATGAAAATATCTCTCAGACCACACGTAGGAGGTATATGAGAATACCCCAAATGCTACAATATTATCAGGCGAAGTCACTAATATATGGAGATGCAAATCACATCATTGGTCAACATTTACAGTCAGAGAAGAATACATATTCGGAGGTAATGCGAGATCACCTGGAGTGGACAAAAGTTATAAAAATGGAAAGATAGTATATCGCTGTCAAGAATTAAACAAATATGTTTCCACAAATAACACAAAGTTTATGATATTGTTTTTTTTTTTTTACAGTAACAAATGTGGCAGGATTTTATAGAATTTTGCGATGATTGGTAGCAAATAAGACGTTTAATTTTGTAAAAGAAGGTTTGCGGTAATATAACGGTTTTACAAGCATACCACTTTTTTGTGAAATTATGGACAAATAAATAAATAATGGTATTTATCCCCGATGTCATTTTTATTACAATGATTACATCTTTCTTTAAACGGTGGTGCATTGTCCCAATGACCGGTTTAAACCCGGAGTCTCTAATTAGATGTCCTAAACTTTATGAATGACAGATACCGATTCCTAGGTAACAGTAACAAGTAGTTTTCTTTATTCAGGTCTTCTTTTGAACAATGTTTTATAATTCTATCTTGTATAAAAAAAAAGTTACCAAACAACTTCCATTCCTGTATATAAAGGTCTTTTCAAGTTTCTGTCATCTTGCGATTTATTCCTTTCCGAGTACGAATACTTTCATAATATAGGAGGCCAGGTCTCCGAACAGATATCAGAGTGTTCGTTTGCTAATCATCCATTTAGAAGCACTAGATTTAGTATTAGTCTTGTAAAAGGTATTTGATAAAGGAGTCTGGATAGTTTAGTCCTTTCACCACTGACATCGGATATCCCAGATCCTCTTATTCCTTTTTTCCTAATATTTTTATATAAAACGATATTACATGATTTTTCAGAAAAGAAAGAGTAACTCCCGTGGAAGTGATGTCGCGTTTTTTCTGCCTACTTTTACACTATATTATTTCTTGGAAAACAAATGTATTTTCAATCACTGCTATGTCCTAATTTTATGCCTTGTTGCATGACTAATTTAAAATGAAAATAAATATAACATGTCAAACATTGTTACATCATACATTAGGTTAAGAAAATGGATGAAAATCGAGCAATATTTATAAAATTTCACAGTGTACACTTAAAGCCAACGTCATTAGAGTTAACTGTCTGCTCACGACAACACCATCATCCTGGCAGTATTATTCTGGGCTTTGAATCCAGGAGTTGCAGGTTCCATCTCCACTTCGTCTGTCGTACAAGGCTGATACGCAAGGTCCGAGAAGCTTCCATGGCAGAATGGTGTAAAATAATAGCCTTGTGACCACGTGCTTCTCTCATCTCGCATGTTCAAATCCCACTTGTACTTGACAATGTTGCCAGTTACCTGCGGAAGGTCAGTGGTTCTACCCATGTGGTCTTTGGTGCCTGATAAGTACTTTGGGTGTTTTCTTCAACAGTAAAACTGGCTGCCATATATATATTCTCTTTAGCTGAAAATGGTGTACACCCATAATAATCTACCAGCAGCCTGAGTCTTCGTCTCTGAGTGACTGAATGAAAGTTCTGGTCCCACATTTATACTTACTTGGATTATCATCGCATCTCTGTGATGTGTATATGTGTCCTAGCTAGACTTTACCCAGGCAATACATTGTAATAATGTCTGACGCATCAAAGATTGAGCCGGCGCCAATTTTTATCTTAAGAAACACAATGCTGAGTCAGTTTAACATTGCTTGCTGTATTGAAATAAAGAAATATCAAATACTGTGGTTTCAATGAAGAATAAAGCAAATAAAACAATTTTTGCTTCTGAAGAAAAGTAAATATATTGCAAGTTACGACGGGAATGTTATCTCATCAAAACTTAGCCGACGAAAATTGCCTTGCAAGACCATGCTGAGTCAACAAAGCACTGTCTACCTTTAAAAACACTATGCTGTCAATTAAATATTGCTCACTCGATTGTAACAATGATTTACATGGGTGCATTGTAACTATGTTTCTAGTTCGTTCTAAACAGCATAACACATTTTCTTTTTTGTTTACTTAGTACATTTGCAGGTCATCGTCATTAAATCTACCTAAACATACAAAATTTGTTTCACACGAAGAATTTGCAACGAATTATGTACTTTTAGCTATATTTAAATATGCTGACCTCACCATTTTTGGAGCACATGGGAGTGGTCATGGTAAGCATATGGGAGTGGTTATGGTAAGCACATGGGAGTGGTCATGGTAAGCACATGGGAGTGGTCATTTAAGCACATGAGCTACTAAAAGCACTAAGTGCTAGAAAGTGGTACTAATTAGTCATCAAAGCACTTATTAAAGAAATTCCAACGGAGATTATTATTATTTATATGAATGAATGGATTTTTACCATGATACCAGCAACTCAAAACTCAAGAAACACCACTATTTGTGCAGTGTGAAAAGACTGCAAACATTATCGTTCGATGTTATAGGGAGTTTTATCACCGCCGTTAGTACTGATATATTTCTGTGAAGAAGATCATGGCTGCATGTTGCATATGTGCATAGTAGAATTTAGTGACTCAACTATTGATATCTAGTCTCGTCCACAGTATTACATTACAGTCAATACATACCACATACTATGTGAGTAAAGCGGAGCAAATAAATATTTATTACTCTGTTCAGGTATGAAAATTTGTGGCAAACAACCAACCGCGAAAAAGTCAAAGTTATCCAATTTACCCAAGATAAACTAATTTATCAAATTTACTCAATATAAACTGAAACAATAAATTCATGTTTTTATTACAGCAGTCTAATATGGCAATTTCAACGTGATTACCATATAAACTCGTTTGTAAGTCAACCTTTTAAGCTCAGAAACATTATTCATGGAGGGTAGTAGATGTCTTATAACGCGACATACAAAGCAATTTGATAAATCGAGGGATACTTTTGGAAAACCCATGATGTATGCATGACACAAAATTCTTTAAATTCAAATATTTGTATGATTACATGCTTCACTTCTTGTTCAGAAATGCGTATATGGTATGCCACTGTGTTTCCAGTTTCAACACAGTATTCAGTACACAATACTTGTTTATACAGTAATTTAATAATTGGAAATTATTCTGGGTAAATAAATGCAACCACCGCAGAAGGAAGTGTCCATCAATGTGGTTTACCATGGGTGTTAATTTGCAAGTATATTGCTTCCATTTTCATGCAAGTCTTAACTAGCTGCATTTGTAATAATATTTGTGTTTTGTCGTATAGTCACTGTGTTTGATGCAATAAACAGTTTGATTTATGACTTATTTTCCTTTTCTATCAGTTATATTCAATTCTGAAGTGATATTTCCCAAGTTTGATATCTGCGCACATAGCTGGATAAGCAGTTGGCTTGTAAGGGCTGCACTCACCTTGTTTTCAAGTTGACAATCCTTTTGATCGAGCCGCGAATTCGTTACTTGTATTTGTTCAGTGCGAAGTAGAGTTCTGTGTCTTCCAGTGAGTGTTTGACCTTAATCCCTTTGCTTGTTTTCACACATAAGAACTATTTGATTGAGCCGCGACTTTGACAGTTCCACTGTGCCAAGTAATAGAGGGTTGATTATTGGAATTCCATGTGATCTTGCCGTACATATGGCATTTGTTTAGTTGTAGTCCGTTTGTGTTTGTTTATTGTAATGTGTATTTCTCACACGGTCATATTTTCTGCAGGCGTTTTGCTATTTAGTTACAAACCATCGTTTATTTTTTATATTACAATTAGTATTGATTATATATATATATATATATATATATATATATATATATATATATATATATATATATATATATATATATATATATATATATATATATATATATATATATATATATATATATATATATATATATTACGTGTATCCAGAGTCCTCTCTACTATTTCTTCTAGTTTACTGCTGGTACCAAGATCGTTCATTCTATTTTCTTGCCATCTTCTAGTTTACTGCTGGTACCAAGACTTTTAATAAAATCGTCCATTCCATTTTCTTGCCATCTTCTACTTTACTGCTGGTACCAAGACTTTTAATAAAATCGTCCATTCTATTTTCTTGCCCTCTTCTAGTTTACTGCTGGTACTAAGAATTTTAATAAAATCGTCCATTCTATTTTCTTGCCATCTAAATTTTACAGATCAGTCAGTCCCTTATTATGTTTAGTACCATTTAATTTTCGCATGTAGTAAGCACGTGCCTCATATGGACATATATTTGCATAATACGAGAGTTTATCTCATTCCTTATCCGTCATAGTGGTTTTGCCAACCTGAGCTCTGCACACTCTTAATTGTGATGTTGTACAGGGTTTCCCTGATGATCCATATAAGGTTCAATCTGTTGATTGTTTTCTGAATTTAATATGGTCCTCATCTGTGTATGAATATTGTTCTGTACTCGGAAGCACTTTTCGCAGTCTTTTGTCTGAAGGCCATAAGCATAGCCAGATTGAACATGCTAGGAAACTGTTCTTCATGGTTCTGATGTACAAAATTCCATATTTACAGGTATTATCTATTCCAAAATAAGAGCTTTCACTTTCTTGAACCAGTGCTTTAATGTCTACTATGCCAGTTTTTTTCTGTTCCATAATGCTGTACTAGGGTTTTAAGTCAATCAGTGCAATAGTTTGCTTACTGAGACATGAGTATATTAATAATATAAATATGTTTACTTTTTAATCTCTTTTAAAATTCTTATCTATTTAATTTATCTCAACTCTGATCTTAAATTAGCACTAGGTCCCTCAGTGTTGATTTTTTTTGGGTGAGAACAGAAATGAAAATTACACTCTACTTTTAAATTCCTATATTTAGAATTGATATTCTCGATTCATTTTCTAAATACCGCTGCACTGGGAATTGATCGGCATATATACTTCAAAATTTATTATCATCACAGCTGTCATCAGCCAGTATTTTCCGAATAAAATCGTCATCTAAAGACAATCTATGTTGAGATAAAGCCATTTTGGTTTTCTAGGTGGCCCATATTATAAACGCCCATTTGTAAAACTTCATCGATGAATTTAAAGTTAAAACTATGATAAATGCATGTTGAAGAGTCCAATGTACCAATCGAATTTACTTTAAGAACCATTCATGTCAAGCCGAAGAATCCAGGTGTGCCATATGTGTAAACCTTTGACAAGCACTTTAAGTATTAAAAGTTAAATAAAATTTGTATACTTCCTAAACGAGTTTATTGTTGATATCACGGGTCTATTGGATCTTCGGTGTCATGGACATGTAGATTGCGATTTTTGAGTAGTCATGTGACTTGTGATGCAAATGGTGAGTACCAGGTCACATTTCATCAAAGCAGTTGTTTCATCTCGTCTGTTAGTGGATTAAAGACATAACTAGATAATACTCGCAATTTCTCAGAAAATAAAATCATCATTATATCAATTTCATGCATATTACATCGTTCAAGTTTGATAGGTTCTCTGGAAAGTCGCTATCTAATGCCGCCAGCTCACGGTGGCGGAAATTCCAACTTTACGATCAGCAATCGATTCTGACCCTAAAACCCAACATAAATGTCCAAATATCAAAAATGGGATGGTAAGGGTCAGAGAAATATCGGACTAACTGCGGATAGTAAATTTTTGTATGCGTGACATTGAACTAAATTGCAGGAGTTCTCGCGCATCACTTCTTTCAAAGAGCACGATTTCGCACAAATTTGGTGCATTCGTGCATCCTAGCAGCATTTCTGACCCCTGAATGTTGATGCGCAGAGAGTTATACCGGTAAGAGGGCGTTAGATGAAAATATATACGATTTTTTCCCGACAACTCCACCTGTGATTTTTGTTTTTGTTGATGCAATAGGCAAGCGATTTTCCTAGCGAACCATCTACTGTTAGTGGCAAAATAATTTGAAATACAACCTTATAAAGCGGTTTTTAAAGTACCTTCTCGGGGAAAATTTGTTTACTGACACGTTCCTTGCAAAAGCAGATAAATTTATGAGATAATAGAGAAGAATTGCATCCAATCCAGACAACATTTATGACAAAAGAGTTCATTTCAGTAAGTAAGTACTAATGAAGGTCATTGTATCGAAATGCAACATGTACAACTGAACTATTAAAAAAGTTTAAATAACTTTGCAAATTCCACATTTATAAAGTATTATAATTTGGAGAGCATTTCTTCTGTATGAAGCATTCTATAGTGCCATCTTAGTTATATGAATAACCACTTCGAAATCTGACTGATATAAAAGATAATAAAGTGCTTGCAATCCGGACAACATTAATGACGGAAATAATTAACTGCAGCAAATATGAATACATACTGAAACATTTCTCTACATATAATATGTACAACTGAACAATACATTCATTATGTTTCAGTGACCAAATAGATATTAAATTCCTGAAATCTCGTAGGTAAGAGGTTAACTCAGAGAGGAACTGAGATGAATAATATGATAAAGACAAGTACTCTCGTCAGCAGTTTACATTCCGAGTAATGCAGGTGAAATAAATCAGTTTCATACAAAATATGCAAATACTTTTCTCTCTAAACCAAATTAGGAGCAGACATTTACACATAGACTTCACTGTGGCTATCCTTGTTTTTGAAGAAAGAGACACCCAACACCTCAAGAAGATATTCGGCTGATGCAAAGTTGCTAAAAATAGATAAAATTTCTTGTTCCACTCTTGGCCAGTCCATAAGTAATTGTTGCTAAAAATGTGTAGGAACTTGCGTCACACTGTCTATATGATAATGTGCATTCTTCAGGGGAAGAAAATACCTCTATATGCTACAGTCCTACAAGAACATGATAGACCTGTAATCCTCACTGTCTGATCTCTCAAGTGAAGACAGGACATTAAATGGGGTGGGGGTGGGGGAGTTTACTACTGAAGTAATGTCTATTAATCATTCAATGGTCGTAAGTTTTAAGTGTTTGATGAATTTATCAACTATTTTGTTTGAAAATGCATTTAACACTTCTTTCAGAGAAATTAAATCCAGCTTTGATTTAAAGCCATTTACATTTTATTTTCCAACAAAATATTATTCCGTTGTGTGACTTTCTGTATATCGTGAAAGACCTAAGCAGAATTATGGATAAAACAAAACGATTCCCAGTTATCAAAATCTTCCTGCTCAGCAAAGGTGGCTTTATGTTGTGTCAAAGCACATATTTGTTCTAATTACTAAAAAAGCAACAACTCCCAGTGAAGACTGACTGAAAGACTATGTTAAAAAACTGACTTGATGCATGATGAAATACAATATAATGGGGTAAATGGTTCCTACAATTTACAAGTTATAAAACATAAATTCGACGGTTTGATTTTACAAAATGATATGTCTCTGTGTGTGTGTATGTGTATGTGTGTGTATGTGTGCGCGTGTGTGTGTAACGTTCAAGATCAACTATAAAAAATTGAATTGATCAAATTTATTCATCTGCGGAGGAGTGTGGTAGGACAGGTCTGTCTTACTGTATCCATACATTAATGGAACATGACAATGACAATGTATCTTAAACAGGTTCAACATTGTGTACTACAATAGCTACTCTATTAACAAAATGATTATATATTAATAATTCATATTTTCTTATAAGCAAAACGTGCATGTTAGCGATGCTGCGGGCACCATGCTTTCGTTAACTTCTGTCTCCACAATGTACCGGACCATCAACAAGCAGAGCCACGCGTTATTCTGGACACATCTCTCTGAAAATACTTTTAAATTTCCCACGGTATGCCCAGAGGAGCTACAAGCACCTCCATCAGTCAGTCCGAATCTTGATGCTAACTATACGCTGTATACAATCAATTTTAAAAACCTTTTAAGCATGAATATATAGTTTGGTTTCATTAGGCAGTAATAGCTTTCAAAGAATATGTTAATATATTAGAATGCAAAACTTCTGGACCTGTAGTAATTACAAATGCTTTTAAAATAAAACTGATTAATGGTGTATAATTCACGTTTGTTTTTTACTTAACACTATACACTCAAATAATTTGCCTGTTGACCAAGGTGAAATCTGATAAATTATCTAAAACGCCTGTAATATTTGTACAAACCTCATTGACAAATTTGTTTCTTTTCCATTTCCGGTTCGGCGCTTATATGAAGTATTAGCATCATCCTATACATTCTTTATACGATAAGCGTGATTTTCTCGCTGTCTGCAATTAAAGAAATTTCAATAGATATTCGAAAGTGTATTTATTATATTTGTATGTTAAGGATAGACTCAACCTGGCATGTCATTTTGTGTCCACAGGAATAAAACATTAAAAGAACTAATTTCAATACATACAAAAGATCAGTACGTTCTCTTTTCTAAACATAATCATAAAAATTAAAGTACTAAAATGTGTCCATACTGCACGGATAACCCTGCAAATATGATGAACACAATAACAAGTTGAAAACATTTGACGTAACAATGTGAAAGAATCTATGCCAAATGCAAAACGCAACACCAACGCCAGTATCAAAATTATTACTTTCAGAAAAGTGGTAAATCGGTCTCACATGTGCTTCGGAGGCGAGAATTAAACTATTGGAACCATAATTATTTAACGAAATATATATGGCTTGAAAGGAGTTTGTAAAGAACAGTAACAGTTTGCGATTAATAATTTTCAATGATAAAAGGAACATATGTATGTTTCATTTGGATTCTTTAAATCACTGAGAATAACTATTTCGTTTTACCAATTGCCCGATTTGGAGAGAGAATCAAAACAACAGGAAAATCGATTAAATATTGTACGAGATTATACGTGATCATATATATACGACTTTTTACGTCACGAGAAATTCACCTAATATGTATCTGAATGTGTGTTTCCAGGAGACACACTATATTTCAAAATATGTACAACTGGCTATCCATGTTCTCTGCAAAACATTTGTTTTCAAGCAGGTATACTGAATAACCAAATCAGACATGGAAATAAATATTTAACAAGAATATTAAACACTTTTAGGCAGTTTTTTGGCAAGTATTGTTTGAAAGGAATAATTAACATAAAATACTAATGAATCTCAGTACTATTCAAGCATACATTTATACCACTGTTACTAAGGACTAATTATTGAGAACCGTAAGAGTGACTGAAATAAGAATTGGACATTTATGGTATTTCATTCAACTATGTTAAAAATTTTGAATACAGTTCTCGCTGATAAAGAGGTATGCTGTATTAATTAAATCACTAATTCATGTCATACTAAAATCTTCAAGTCTTTAAGACTGCAAATCTACAACCTTCTAAACTATCAGATGGAACGTCATCATAGTTGGCTAAAAGGGAGGGTTGAATGAATGGCTATATCATGTAAAGGATTAGGGCAGGCAAACGTACATTTAAAGCAATTACAAAGATATTTATATTTTTGACCACGAACTTATGACCTGCTGGGTTATGGTCAGAACACTTCCGGTTGGTAGGCTGTGGAGTGGGGGATACATACAAATTTGATTTGTAAGTTCATTTGCATCATAGACTTTGGGAAAGAAAATATGAAAATAATGATGAACTTTTGAGAGAGAGAAAAAAAACAACAGCAACATAAAATCTACACTCCATTTTGTACTCGAAAATGGCTGAGACGATTGCTTGAAAAAGTGTGAGCTGAATAAATGAACTACCTAGTATCAAAGAAAAGAGTAAATTAAGTATAGAAACAATACGTTAAAACAATTTTTTATTATCCCTTTACCTGCATATTTCATGGAGCAATCATCAATAAATGTATCCACTACATCGCGATTCAGAACAAATGACCATCATGCATAGGATATCTCCAGAAGAAATCTTGCCGACTACCTGGAAATCTGCATCAAAGGAAATACTCTTTCGTGTATTCTGAAAAATAAAAAAGCGAGTTGGATGAATTGTTGTGACATATCTCGTCGGTCAAGTTCTCTAAATGGTGTTTTAAAAACGCGTGTTCTGTCATCTGAAAATGAATTCTTCATGTATAACAACACCTGAATAATATACATCCAACAGTTAACTTTGTGTTTCAAATTGAACATGCAAAGTAATAAAGACTTTTATTAAACTGTACCAAGAATTCTATGAATGAACAAGTCTAAGATGGAAATTTGTAAACTTATTCAGTGTACAGACTTCATGTTATGGAAAACGAAACTAATTTAGTGTACATACCTAGTGTTTCCTCCGTGTGTATAGAAGCAATTTTCAAATATTAAAGTACCCGATATAATTTGATATACTGTCATATGATCTGTGCAAATGTAAGGAAAAACAGAGAATTGTACAATACTAGACATTACATAACATACACACGTGTAATGTGTATGTCGACTGGCTTCTTAAAGTACTTGTGCCGCAAAGCATGTTGGGCAGTGGGTTTGAGAATCAATTACTTCATAAAACGTCTGGGGTGATTGAACTGGTACCTAACATTTCAATCCTATACTAGTCATTCATTCATCAGACGTTTATTAACATCTTTAAACTGAAAAATTAATAATTAATATGTTTCATTTTATTTTCAAATTCATCGCATATTCATCAAAAGGACATGCCATATAAGTTTTAAATTAAAAATTCCACTATAAATGATTGATACCTGAAAATCAGGAAATTTATATATATTGGAGTGAATGAATAGTTTGGTCTTAATATTTTCTTTCCTTGTCAGATTTAACTCGGTACAAGTAAAGCATCTAACATGAATTAAAAAGGTGTTTTGGGTCTCACGTGTCAACTTTATATTAAAATGAGCAACATAAAGACAAAACTTTATTAGCACGTGTGCAACTGTTTGAAAAAAGCTTATGGCTGTGTTCCCAATAGAGCCAGCCATAATATACATAGGCTACTTTCTTTACCAGACTGCAACATACATTCAAGAAAAATAGGGAATTATTTAGTAAACTATATTTCTAAAACAATACTTACCATCTCACATTTAACGACCATTGTTCTTCTTTTAATTGCTAAACATCATGCTCTCAGAAGAGTATATAGACTTAACCGAGATGCATAAATTTATTTCGTCACTGAAAGTTCTGCTTAGCTATACTTGTCCTATAAATAAGACTTCGCCATATATAATCCTCGGAAATAAGTGATCATCAAGATAAATTTCAACTGTAACATCTAGGAAGATTTTACCAATATTTAAACGTAAAGAATGAAAAACAACTTCAATGAGCAAGTGAGTTTTATTTAAGTTCATTTAAATGACAACATGGAAAACGATTTCTCCTTCATTCTCCGTCAAATATAATTACTCTTTCCGTTTGACGCACATCATTTCAGTTCTAATAAAAGTAAAATTGAACAATATAAACAAAAGATGGAAATCTGTCATAAGCTTTGGAACATAATAAAGTCAAACTCACAATGCCAGAGTTCAGAACAAACGGAAACCAATTGCATCCAATTGGTATAAGTCACGGCCTTTTTATTCCTCATGACTTTTACTCATATTGGTCAAAACCCAGTTATTTATGAATACATCCACAGATTATAATCAGTGAAAGTGAACAATATGTGACCATACAAGAATGGGGGATAAAAGGTGGTGCCCTACACCAATAACCAGTAAAGACATTAGCACATTATTCTGGTAAGTGTCTTTAAGATATTAATTCATTAATTCAATCTGAATGTAATCTCTGGAGGCTGACCATGCTGCTACTGTAAATGTGAAAAATTCGTGAATAATGTTGATTTTTCTAATACGTGATAGTTGTGGCATCGCTCAATGGTACAAACGATCATTTATTAACATCGTTTTATGACCTCACCTAATTTTATTTACGGTTATGGTAAATAGGTATCATCCTTACTTGCGAACCTGAAGAAATTAGGCTTAGGTCTATCAAAACCATTTCTAACAAGAAAATCAAGAATAAGTCGGTTATTTGCTAAGGTCATCTTTTTTGTCTTTTCCTCTCCTTTTCTGATTAATATTCATATATTATTAGGGATGTTGGTAGGGGCACATATGCGTTCTGTTCATCCACGCATTGTTTTATTCCACCATTAACAGTATCAGCATAGTCTTCAATAAACGCATCTGACTCACTGCGTTGCTGATTCCCCCAGTTTTAGTGATTTTGGCCAGATTCCTTGCTACAGCGCATCTTAGCCTGACAACATTATCTTATCTTAAATGTCAGTGTTAGATCTTGAATATTCAGAAGCTCGTCAGAGACAACACAAACAACAACCAACTACGTCGGACTGAGTAAGGCTCGTAAACATTAATATACATTCTGCATAATGTTTAAGATATTTTAATGTAAAATCAGTACGTGTTTGCGGGCTTGTTGAACGCTCAAGAGATGACCAACTATTGGCTCGTCCAACAGAGGTTTTATCGGTATAATCGAATAAAATAAAGGTCGTCAGCCATGGACGCTAGAGCCTCTCGTTAAATAGTCTAGGACGTCAAGCTGTGTTTCATATCCAAATGAGTCAAAAATACAATAAATGATTGCATTTCGCCACATATGCAACCCAATTAGTGCCAGGTTCAATTGTCAAATCTAAGTTCACAATGAGGTTTTAAGCGTGCTTGGCACGATCGATGCAAGTTCGTTTTGCATAAAAACACTAGGAAAATCGCGTGTAATTCAAGATCGTTTAATGGACGCGTGACATTTTGAATAATCTAAGACATCTTCCTGGTGGTATACGACAACTTGTTCTTGTTAATCAAAGGCATTTACCTTGTTTTGATTTCTCTGGGACCCCCAACCACCTTTCCTCAAAACCATTCCTGATGCTGTTCCCACACCACTTACGCCGCCACTTTTTCAACCGGTTGAGTCGAGGCTGCTAACAAAGCTGGAATCGCTGCAATGAATGAAAATATTCAACCAGTGTTTTGCAGTTACATAACCTTTGATTTGGATAAATTTAATATCACCGATGTAGTATTAGAGATTATTAAGCTGTGTTGGGGTCTACCACATTGGGGCAATTCCCTTTCATTGTGTTGAATAAAGCTTCAATGGGACCCCCCAAATGTTTTCAATTGCGTTTTCTCTTCGTTTTCACAAGCTGTTTTTCACTAAGGCAGATATTAACTTCATGATACGACGTTATTATTTCAAAACGTAGCAGGTTCTATTGCTGGTTTTCTACAGGCGTATCAAGGACCCTGATTAGACTACCCGACATCCTCCAACAACAAAAGTCTTGTCAGAAAGACTCACAGCATAGCATCGATACCACCAACAGCTGCAACGACACATGCATGAGAATACATGTGGACCATGGATTGTATGAACAACTCCAGGTTTTCCAATAAAAAGTAATAAATCAGTTACAATGTAATGAAGTCATGTTGGGACATCGGCAAACCGGCTTCAACCTTTCATGTCGCTACATAGTCACCATAGACTGTGATATGCTTGTGCAAAATGATTTTCTATATAGTCAAGCAAGTTTTCTTCAATTTTCTCCCAAAAACCGTCAACCGCAGATAAACCCCAGTCGCTTCTCAGGTAATCGTGTCTGATCAGTTTTAAACGCCACGAGTACATGTTTTTGGTGTTCTAAGACCGTGCTGGGTACTTATTTTCGATGTAAACTGTCCCTCGTTATTGTTTTCTGGGTATGCATCTGTGGTATGTGTGAGCAACGACAACGTTGACGCGGTTCCCGAGTGCATAAACGACAACAAACGGTCTTCTGTAGTCCATGACGAGGGGACAAAGCCACCCACAATGTTAATGTTTCCAACAATTTTCTACCATCTGCTGAACCTGCAGAAAGCCAGACTGCATCTTTGACGTTGTCTTAACGGGCTGATATGAATGTACATTTGGCTCCGAAAATCACCTTGCGAACATCTTTACAGAACCCGAATATGTGTCTAAGACTGTGACTACACAAAAATCGTAATGCCCTTCCACAAATTTGTGCTTTTGACGTTGCTCTACCACTGGAAGCGTTGTTTGCACCATGGACTACAGCTTGGACATCTTCACCAGCATTGCCTGCAAAGTTATAAAGCCACCTAATTTTTACATCGTTGAAAGTTAGCATTATCAGATGTATCCTAGATAAATATCGTAATTGGACCAGGTGATCTTACGTAATCATTACTGTATCGTTCGAGTCGTGCAATGTCTACGTTGTCAAGAATTGATTCGATTTCCTTTCGTTTGATGGAATAACGTGTTCTGTTGAACAACTCCATGATCCCGTTGCTGGCAACTGCAACTGTGATAAACGGGATAAAAACTGCGTACAAGTTTCCCTTCAATTTCCAAGAAAGCATTGCAAATAAGAAAAATAATTGACCTGTCTTGCACTATTTATTCTATTTTTTGTTCATCAGGGACTGCAACGTCTCCCCTCTTATAAAGAGGGGTGGTTACTTGGGTTTGGCTGCGTTATCCAGAGGATGACCTCCCTCGATATTATAGCCCGGCGGGAGTGAAAGAAGAATATAATTTGAACAGAGAACTGAGCCAGAATGCTGGTAAGAAATAAACAATACGAACCCCTTTTGACAAGGAAATAACAAATTTAATCAGAACAAATTCAAACGGTAATTCAAATTCAAGTTAGATTATATAAGTAGAATTTAACAGGTGTGTCCAATTTGGATTTATTACATCATCATAACGAGAGGTGAAAGAGCGCAATATCGATGAGATTGATTGCTTCACCCTCATTCACTTTGAACATATGTCAACGTCTCCTAGTTCATCCTTCCAAAACTCTAGTTTCTGCCCCTTCATAGACTTCCTGGTCCTTTTACTCTGACCTCGTCCTTCTTTCTCTCTTTTCCCCGTACTACTGTCTTCGGAATGTCTCATCCTTCTCTCCGAAAGCTGTTCCTCGTCGCTGATTTTCTTTCAGGACTTCCGCGTCTTAGCACTAAACATGACTTTCCTTTTACACGACGACCCACCGATCCCTTTCTTGTTTCACGAGGAAACCACTAATCTTACGCTTCCACGGGGTCTAGACAAAGTTTCCTCTTCTAGGAATTTTCTAGACTAAAGAATTTACACTAGAGTCGACACTTTAAAATCAGATTGCTCTAAAGTGTACGCCCTAATTTATCCTACCCAATCGTAGGCAAGGGTCCCTAATCTTTCCCAAAGAAATAATTTCTTTCATCAGATTTCGACAGCTCAGAATCTGTGTACGACAGTGCGTGACAATTTCCCCTTTGAAAATATGATAAGTAGACATAGGTTCCTACCAAGCGGTTAGGGTTCGTAGCTCAAATGCTTACTTCTAAGGACCGTTTTAAGATACCCCGGTCAATTTCACTGGTTCGGAAATAGTGTTCCATTGAAGTTTACACTGACATGGGGGGGGGGGGAGATAAACAACGAAAGTTCAGAGTGACCCTTCACAAAGACTTTCCTGGCTAAACTGAGATAACTTTAATTGCTAAATGCATTCAACTTTAAATTTTCTGTAATTCAAAATTCAACACATCACATAGTCTTTCTTTAAGAGTAAAATCAGGGAGTTTGAAGCTCTATTTCCCAGTTATTGTCTACATGTCCTCAAGTGACCACATCACCTCAGAACCAATTAGTCTACTCAGATAACCTGCTCCTACATTGGCGCTTCCCTTAATATAACGCAGTTGAACTTGATATTGCTCGAGAAATAATGACCATCTCATTAAACGGCCATTTGTCAGTTTAGCTTGGGTCAAATAAGCGAGTGGTTGGTGGTCAGTTTCCAGAATAAACAGATAGCACTAGAATTTAGAGATTCCAAAGATAGTCGCTAGGCATTCCCTCTCGGTAACAGAATAATTGCGCTCTGCTGGCGATAACTTTCTGCTACGGTAAGCAACTGGAATTAAGTTTCCATATTGTTCTTGCAGTAAAACTGCACCAAGACCTCTGTCAGAAGCGTCGGTACGTAAGACAAAGTCCTTTGTCACGTCCGGTAGTCTCACTACGGCGTCTGACGTCAACCTATCGTTCAACGTCTGGAATGCTCTCTCACAAGCGTCTGTCCAAATAACCTTCGTCAGAGCCTTCTTCCTTGTCAAGTCAGTCAACTGACTAGCAATAGCGCTGAAGTTTGCGACATACTTACGAAAATAACCTGCAAATCCTGGAAAAGATCGCACCTCTGTTTTCGTAGTTGGACGTGCGGCGTTTCGAAGTTGATCTACTTTAGTACTGTCTGGTGTTAATGTATCTTCAATGAGTGTGTGTCCTAGATAAGCCACTCTCCGAAATCTCATGTGACATTTAGATGATCGAGCAGTGAGCCCTGATTGTCTCAGTCGTTCCAGAACTTTTCTCAGTAAGACCACGTGTTCTTCCCAAGTAGGTGTCGCCATAACAAATCATCCATGAAATTTGAAACTCCGGTCCCTCTTAAAGGTTCTAGTAGTTTCATCATCATTCGGGTGAAAATGCTGGGTGCATTCTGGACCCCAAACGGCATAACCACCCATTGGTATGTCCCATCTGGTGTTGCAAAGACAAGTTTTGGATCGTCTTCCTTACGAACTGGAATTTGCCAATATCCCTTGGACAGGTCTATTTTAGAGGAATATTTGGCGTTGGTTACTCAGGCAAATATGGACTCAGGATCCGGTAACATTTCGACTTGAAATTCTGCGATCCTGTTTAATTTCCGATAATCGACACAAAAGCGGTGATCACCATCCTTCTTCTGGACCAAAACAACCGGTGAACTATATGCAGATTCGTCTGGTTCAATGACCCCTAAGTCAAGCATAGTTCTAATTTCGTCCCGTACAGTTTCTAACTTCGCATGAGGTAGTGGATAGGGTTTCAATTTCACAGGCTTTCATCCAGCAGCTTCAAAATGAACTCTTCCAAATCCGTCATGTCTGGTCTTTCTATCAAGACACTTGAGTAGTCGTGGAGTATCTTCTCCACCTCTTCACGTCAAATGACAACTAGGAAGTACTTCCGCCACTCCTCCGTTGTCTTCGGCTTCTTCAGTCACAACTGTAGCAACCACGAATTCAGTGGGTGTCTCCCTTTCAGGATAGCATTTAAGAAGGTCAACGTGGTACAACTTCTCTTTATCTCCTACCCGGACACGGTAGTTCTGTCCACCCTTCTTTTCCGTTATAACAAACGGTCCCCTCCAGGATACTTGGAGTTTGCTGTGCTCCAATGCTAACAACAACAACACCTTGTCAACCACTTCAAACTTCCGTTCCTTCGCCTTCTTGTTGTACTACTTGGCTTGACGTCCCTGTGCGTCACACAGATTTTTCTGGGCCAAGATACCAACTTCCTCCAGTTTGTTACGGAGGTCAACAATATACTGATGCGTTGTTCGTACTTCCTCGGATGCCTTTTCATCTGTTCACAACTGTTTCAATACAGCCATGGGTCCTCTCACTGTCCTCCCATAAACTAGTTCGAAAGGTAAAAATCCTAGACTAGCTTGTGGTATTTTGCGGTACGTGAAAATTATCACGGGAAGGTATCGATCCCAGTCCTTAGGTCGACCTTCGCACAGCTTCTTGAGAGCTTGCTTCAACGTCCCAGTGAAACGCTATTCTAGACCATTGCACTACGGGTGATACGGGGTAGTACTCAGGTGCCTAATGGAAAGTAACCAGTTCACTTCTTCCATCACCTGGCAAACAAACTGCGTCCCTTGGTCGGTTATTATCTCTTCAGGTACACCAACTCTGGACCAAACTCCTAACAAAGATTCAGCAACCGTTACCGAATCAATGTTCTTTAACGCAACGGCCTCCGGGTATCGGCTAGCATTATCGACAATCGTTAACACATACGAATTACCACTTTCCCACGCAGGCTTTATCGGGCCTATCAAGTCCATCGCCACCCTCGAGAAAGGTTGATCAATCAGATGGGTGGTTCCTAGTGGCATTGGGCGATGTGAGGTCTTAGGTGCCACCCGCTGACACCTGTCACAGACAGACAAAACCTCCTTACATCCCCATACACACCTGACCAGTAGAATTCCCTCACTAACATATCTCTCGTCTTTTCCACGACTATGTGACTACCAAGTAAACTCTCATGTGCTAGCCTAAGCACTTCTTCTCTCTTGGATCGAGGTACAATCACTTGCTTATACCTCTCGGATCCCTTCCGGGCGTATCGATACAAGATACCCCGTTTCAGTTTCACCGTCTGGCAAGTTCCGTACGGACTCCTCCTTTGCACACCCGCGTATCCTGTTAAGGGTAGAATTTTCCTCTTGAAGTCTCCTTAATTCACCACGTAGCAAGTTATCTATGGGCGAAGTCGAGGGGATCCTGACCTTCGCTTCATATACCTCGTCTCTATGGACCCCACGTGTACAGGTGTACACGTTATAGCATTAGGCTGTGGCAACACATACCTACATCCTAGAATTACGGCGTGCGCAAATCCATCAAGTACGCTGCTTGAATTCGTCCTTTCACATACGGCGAATCAAGGTCGATGTAGTGAAAATATGATAAGTGGACATAGGTTCAATTTCATTGGATCGGAAATAGTGTTCCTTTCATGCTTACACTGACATGGGGGGGGGGATGAACGACGAAAGTTCAGAGTGACCCTTCACAAAGACTTTCCTGGCTTAACTGCGATAACTTTAATTGCTAAATGCATTCAACTTTAAATTTTCTGTAATTCAAAATTCGACACTTCACATGGACCCTAGCCGGGTTTGAATAAAATTGAAAACCTATTTTGCTTCGATTTACTAATACAGACGCTCCAATATTAAATGCGGAATCTGATGAATCCTTGAAAAGAGTCATTATTTGTACATGATAGGTTTCGTCTAATACCTCATGTGAAACGACCGTAATCCTTCTCCCACGTGCAGATTTGCAATTACTGAATCAGAAAGTCTTTGTTGAGGGACTTCATAGATAATTTTAATAACTGATTCTGGCATCGTTTTTGTTCATGGTACTGTAATCGCCCTTAGTAAAACCCATGGTTCAACCGCTTTTGATAGTGCTTGAGTCACAAGTTGTAGTCGACATCGAATCGATTTAACCGCTCAAAATCCCAATTTTTAATTGAATAGCACCAACCTTTTGATACTATGAACGATTCACATTGCATCTTCTTTAGCGACTGGTGAATGATGAGGAAGTGAGTGCTTTTGGTGCCCCTGCAAACAATGTAGTAACAACACCAAAATGACTAGTTCCGTATTATGTCATATCAACGGGTTTTATCGGGATTACAATACGCACTGGTTTTACACATCCAATAACGATTGTCATTATATTAATTATAAGTAGATTTGCAACGTAGAGTTGTATTGTTCATGTTTTGCCGCTTCGATCTACAACATGCTCGTCTTGATCTACAAGGACAAAACGAATATATGTCAACCGATTATTATGATATGAAAATTACACAGGCGACGCGGGAGTAATCGATAACAAATCATGTGGTTCCACAGCTGGTGAAAAAACAAAGAACATATAAATTTGAAGAGCTGTCACCATCCTTTCAGATCTACTTTCATATCTGCTACTGATGGCATCATAAGTTAAATTTATTTGAATCGTTGAGGTAATCCTGACAAATCAGGCCCAATATGATATCCCATGCGTAAAAATCGTTTGTCATCTGGAATGTCGTCAAGCCATCCAAGAATTGTTTTTATTGACGACTGCTTCATGTCAACCATATATGGTGAAGATTCGATTGAAATGACAGAGTTGAGTGTGGGCTCATGAGCAAGTATAAAATGTTTAGACTCATTGCTGGTAAACATGGTGATTCTTCGTCGAATTTCTTCATTGATTGAGCCTATGTCGTACGCGGCTGCCTACTAGCATTCCATGTGTCTCCACTGTCTGCTAAAACACACACAAAAAAGTTATTTGCACCAAGACCGCCATACGGTTGTAAACGGATATTAGGCCAACTGTAATAAACTAGCAGCGACGCTAATGCAATTTCAAGTGTGCGTGATTCCCCAGCGATAACTGTTGTAGAAAAAGTAATATTAAATTCTGGTTTCCTTGATGAGATTGTGACGATCGAGCTAACGCTCTGCGTTGTATTTACAATAATACGCTGCATTGCAATATTTTCAGATTTCAGAATTCATAATCAGTGTAGTTATATACATTATTGATGTCTTTAATTTTTTTATACATCAATGCAAGAAATGTTTTCCGGTCCATGATACTGTCGGTGAGGAATCGTTGACAAATCCATGTGGCCTCAATAATGACTTCTGGTGTATTTTCACTTGCGCGACTGATCCCACAAGTATGTTCAATTGATCAGCAAGGTCTTTAGGTTTCATACAATCTACCTTGGCCGCTTCGTTTCCTTTGAGTTCCATCCATCTGTTTAGTTCTTCTTCCTGTGTGGATGCAGTGCTAAACTTCGTTGATATAGTTGTTGTGTCCTCATATGCACGTTGTTGTCGTTGTTCCTCATATGCACGTTGTTGTCGTTGTTCCTCATATGCACGTTGTTGTTCCTCAAGAGCATGTTGTTTCGACAATTCCTGTTGATTCTGTGTGGGTTACGAGGGCATTACTCGCTGAGGTATGTATATAAATTTGCATCTTCAGTTCTTCCGCTCGCAGATGTATTAAGCGTTTTTGCAAATATTTTTACACCTCTCACCGATGAAATTTTCTTCATAGTTAACTCCCCCCAAATACCATATTAGGTTATTCAGTGAACATGTATATATCACGCGTGTTTGATTGCGTTTGTACTAAGTAATCTTTCCATTTATAAGGTGTGTCAAGTACAACATGTATAGGATTTCTGAACAATGCCCGGCAAGCCCTTTTCTCAAAGTACTGAACTGGTGTTTTGCACCTATGACAGATACTTGGGTGGTACTTGTGGTACCCTGTCAACTCTCTCTCTCTCTCTCTCTCTCTCTCTCTAACGTCTTCGTCAGGTACAAAGTTGTCTTTGCGATCACACCTATGGTTTCTCGAATTTCTCTGATGACTCTTTTGTCCTCAACAAAAATAAGAAGTCAAGGTCACGTTCATGTACTAAAAGCTTTGATATTGGCATTGCAACACTTTGAAGTTAACATTACTTCAGCCCCTTCTTCGATTATTGTGTGTTGGGTGATCACAACCCCCTTACTTTCATCGCAGATGCGATGAAATAATAGCAGATGCACTTTCATATGTATAGAAATATATATCTCTCATCTATACTTTATATCAATCATAAGATTTCATCTTATGTAGCTTTCTTCCAATCTATATTTGACTAATAGCAAAATGGAAGCTATACTGCATAAACCTTTCTTTTTCTTTGTTTGTTAGTTAGTTTTATTTATTTTATTTCATTACATAATATTGTAATGTAACATTATTGGTTGGACTCGACCTTGTCCAAAATTGAGTTCATTTCTGCCTGACCCAAACTGACTGTTTTTCTTTTATTCATTGTCAACAACTAATACATATCTAAATTATTCTCCATATGTATGGGTCTAAAATTGTTATTATTATTAATTGAAGAGATAAATGTTTTTTGGGTCAGGGTTTCGGAATTTCCTGAGTGATTTATACATAATCCAGGGTGTTGTTTTGTAAACATCATTCTAGAACAGTGTTCCCAAACTTTTCCGGACCTGGTTATCCCTCAGCGCCCCCTACCTTACCCCGTAAAAATCATTATTCAGCATTAGCGCCCCATCGGTAATCCCACCTCCACCCACTTTGGGAACCACGGTTCTAGAAGGTTATTTCCCATTAGGTAATCTTTTTTCTTTTTATAGAAAAGGCTAATTGTGACCTGAGGTCAAGTAGAGAACTTATATATAGTGTAACTGAGATAATTATATGAGTTAATTTAAGATCTAGCACCTTGAAATTGTATTATATGTCGTGTTCAGTATTTGGGATGGGATTTCTATCTCTTCAAATTATTGAATTCAAGTGAATAATTTCTCTGGAAATAAAAAAGTGCTCTGATAAAATTCTTGAATAGAGACATTCATTGGAATTTATAGTGAATTCAAACCTGAAATTATATTTATGTTATTCAACAAAAGACTTGGCACATCAACACACCAGGAGTTATAACAGACACGTCATCGCCTTCAGTTTTTTGATTTATTCTGGACCTTTACTTAATTTCATTCAAGACTTTAAATTACCCGGACTTGTGTCTGTAATTCTTGGATTATTTTGGGATTTAATTCGCAATACCGTAAGTTCTGTTTTCTCATTTTCACTTTGTATTCTAGGGAAATCAATTATTTGTTTAATTTTACAAAGCTTGTTGTCTTTCACTCTTTTCTGTTACTTATATTAAGAGCATAGACTCGTATCAGTACCACAGATTACAATTTTTTGGCAATTCACAACAAAGCATTTACTACAAATAGTTTATCATATATATCATGAAAGGAGATGCAGTTAGATTTAAATATAAATCTGAAAGATCCATATTGTGTCAATCAACGAGAAATGAACATCTTTTGTATATATATATATATATATATATATATATATATATATATATATATATATATATATATATATATATATATATAAGTCCTAATGTGGGCAACAAATGCTATAAGAACAACAAAACTTCCCCTCCCCGAAAAGACCCCACCCTCCAATCAAATGGGAAATATATAAACTAAAGCAAAATCACCCATTTGTAATTTATTTACGTGTAAACATGAATAAGGAATGAAGTCACGACTAACTTTTGGAGATAAAATATATGATTGGTAAACTTAAATCAAAATAATTAAAACTTTAATCAAATATGTAACAAATCCTAAACCATACTCTTTCTCGACTTGTTGTTTAATAATTTAATTACCACATACATGTAATAATTAAATACTAGAACTCTGCAAATTACAAATTAAATTCTTGAGTTAATATTAAGCAGGTAGCATGAGAAAGATACTTGGAGTACACAAATTAAATAAATATAAATATTTATGTTGTGCTCACTAGTAATCAGGTGATTTCAGGGACTATATTTTTGAAAATGACATTATTTGCCTGATTTAAAGTATAAATACGTAAGGTATAACACTGACAATAATACAACGTAGCGATTGAAACAATCACTTACCAGTATGTAAAAATATATAAAATTAAAATAGCTTTCAGATCAATACCTCCTTTTTATATTCAATATCAAATCTTCATCAATTCTGTCTGATATGCTAATTCTGCAACAATATTCTGCTGTATCCTGAAGTCGTTGTAAAATCCTTTCTGTCGTCACTTTCCGCCATGTCTTTAAATCAAAGAGCTTCCATGCTATGCAATCTTTCCGGAAAGATAATGGTATGATCCATTTAATTAGACGATTGAAAAGTACAAACTTGCACGCTAGATTACATTCTAGCACACTAGTTTCGTCAAATTTTTGTACGCCTTAAATACACTTCCAATGACACGAAATCTGTCTTACTTTGGCAGGCCACTATCAAGAGCACCTGTTGCCTGATCCAGCTGAAGGAAGTAGTTTCTAAGAGTTCATTAAAGCAGTTGTGGTGGTAGATCATTATTGGGGTTTATGATTTTAATATTTGGGTAAGAGTAGATGTTTTATCTGCATAACTGCACGTTATTCTCGCTATATATATGTTTGGCATACTTACTCAGTGATATAAAGATAGGGAATCTGAAGATCATTTTATCATTGTCATTTACATAACACATTAACACACATTTTTGCATATGATATGGGTCAAAATGTAAATCATCTAGCGTAAATCCAAACAAACACAGGGGGGCACTGTTAGCCAGACTTATAATCGGCCTGCGTATTTACAGCATTCGGCTGATATTTTTGCAGACGACAGTTGGACAGCAAATCAAAGGTAAATGTTTCTTTTCGTATGATATAAACAAGAACTATGCTTTCCAATCAGCATGAAGTGACTTTATCCACATTAATGAATGTGCGTGTATTTTTTTTTTTTTGGTTGATTTTTTGTTGTTGTAATTTGTGGCCACGTTAAAGCTTATCAGAAATGAGTTTGCTCTTATTTGTAGATAAAAGGGAAAAAATAATTATTCGCTAAAAGACTCCCTGTCGTCAATTAAATGGTCGGTAATGTGTGACCTCACATAAAATTGGTATGTTTTTAAGCATTTGCACCATCGAGGTCAGTACTTCCGATCACGCCTGTATAGTAAGCCAATAGCCGCATTCGAACTGCCTTGGGATTTTACAAAACAATGATTAACCAAGAAGTTGCAAATGCATCGAACTAATTTTTCATTCGTAATTTCAGTGGGCTTTGGGTGGCTAAGTGGTACAAGGCGCACGCCTGTACAGATCACTGACATATCATCTCTTGTCCGTGTAAGTGCGAGACTTGGCTATGACAACGTAGGTATGTGAGAAAGTTTGCCGGCAGCTTTCCGTGGGTCACGAGTTCTTCCCAAGGTTTCCCTTGCTTCTTCCTCCACCAAATACAATGACCACAATGTCAAGCCAGCCAATCATGTACTGGAAAATAACATTAAACCCATAAAATAAAACATGAACCTATCAAAACTTTAATCATACTTATAAATACACTTCTAGAAATAGCCAGCGTAAAGCAAAGAGATATCAGTTTCTTCATTTGCAAAGAAATGTTCTGGAAAATTAAATTAATGATTTTTCTGTAAATTACTGTACTGACATGCATCTGAGGTAGTTTTCCTCTTGCAAAAGTAACAGAGTACATTCTGACTATGTTATGATATACCCACCATTGAGAGGAATGTAATGCTATATGACCCTGTCTGTCACACTTAGATTTTCCTTTTCCACAATAACAGTAGTCTGTAGAATGTACATTTGCCAAACTTTGTGGAAAGCATGCTTATTAGTTTAAACCGTCACTGCACATCAGGAAGCTTGTTCAGTTTTGGGGAAAAGGTCAAGATCACTGTGACTAAAAGAATAAAGAAAATTTATGCACAAAAACATGGTTTACATCATATACCTGGATCATATTTTGAGAATAGCTTGTCACATGTGGTAAGGAATAAGCCTGTGAGTTTTGGGGTAGAAAGGTCAAAGGTAAAGGTCACTATAATCGAAAGAAGAAATATGGTATGTGCCAAAATAAAATATAGTTCTCAGCTAGGTATTTTCACCAAGGTTGGTGGTAATTTGCACGCTAACTATTGAAAGAAACCTAGTGTTTTCTGGCAAGTGTTCAAGGTCATCATGATTGAAATGCAAAATGACTTTACTTATGGACCAGCAGCAGAGGGGGTGAACAGACCGAAACTAATTTTAAAAATAACTCTTCTACGGGAATTACTTCTCGATAGAAGCCTATTACAGTGAAATAAACCCTTCTACGTATCTACATAAAACATATCGAAAACTGTGTAAAAATTGTGTCAACGACGACGTAGTATCAGCAGAACGGGTGAACAGACCGAAACTAAATTTAAAACAAACTCTTCCACGGGAATTATTACTCGATAGAAGCCTATTTCGGTGAAAATAAACCCTTTCAGGAATCGGAGATTCACCACGGGGGCCGCATAAAACACATGAAATTATTTTTATGCTGCAAAAATTATGTCAACGACGACGTGTGTTAGTGGAATTAAATCATTGACAAATAAATAATGGCAAATATTGGAGAAGCACATACGACTAGACTAGCTCGAGAACGTCTCAAAGCAATTCAGAAATTTCTTCCTGTCCGTGATAGTGTCAGAGAAAAATTACAACAACGACAGCAAGCACGGGAAGTCTTTGCAGAATCCGCGGAGGAATTATTTAAACCCGTGACCAAAGCTACTGAACGGGTTACGACTGTCATCAAAGAAGATCTTCTTCCGGTATCAAAACAAACTGCGACGCAGGCTGAAAAAATAGCACGAAGAAGTAAACAAACAAAGAGAATTTTACGAACACTTCCAGCTGATATCGCTGCGGCTCAACCTCCGCCCGTCGCTGCAGTTCAACCTCCACCTGAAGGTACTGATGTCGCCGATGGGGGAGAAAAATCAGCAGAAAAAAATTCAGATTTGATTAAAAAATTTAAGGAAGGTGTTATCGAAGATATTAGAAATTCTAAAACAAAAGAATTAGTTGGAAAAGTAGCATTTGGTATAGATCATAAATCTGAATTTTTAAACCCCCCTCATGATAAAAGAGTATCTGATGATGATTTTATCAAATGGATATATCGAATACATACAAACAAAAGTCAGGTTAGAGATGATGATTTAGATCATGATATTTTTAATATCACAATAAAAACCACTCGAGCCGACACGAAGAAATTACTTGATGAGAAAAAAAAACAACTAGAACAACAGCAACCTTCTTCTTCGCAGAAACAAACTCGGCGGGAGAAAAAACAACCTCCACCACTGCAGCAAGAACCTTCACCACCGCAGCAAGAATCTCCACCACCGCAATCTCCAGAAGTATTTCACGACGCACCACTCCCCCCGGAGAAATTCGGTGATATTCTTGAAAATCTTGGAGTACCAGATACAGCTACAGGTAGTGGTCTTGGTGGTCACATTACTTGTCCTAATAATATCATCAATGACGTATCACGGTTGGAAGTTCTCATCGGAGGAAGACGTGCCGGAAACAATTCTCGGGAGATTATAAATGAAGCCGCAGATATCTGTCAAAGATTATTTCAGCGCAGAATTATGGATATTGGTACTTACCGGGGGCTCATTAATGAACTCGTCGACGATTACCACAGCGACTAAGTTAGAGAAACAATAATTAAATAAAATGATCGTACACAATTCTCGCCCGCGCGTGACACAAGTCCGCGTAGTGAACTCGCGATTACCAGTCTACAGAGCAACCTACGGAGATGGTCTCGGTGATACGATTACTGGTTTGTTTTCAAGAATAGCCCCTAAAGTGATCCCGATTGCGAAACAATTGTCGATGAAAGCTATTGATGTTGTCAAGGATAAAGCCCTTGGAACTGTTGGTGATCTCGCCTCGAAAGCATTCACGTCAGTCCGGGATAGACTGGCGCGGTTAATTCGTAGACCAAAAAACCCACCACCGGTGAAACTGGCCAGTACTGAACTTATGCCCGCACACGTCAGTAAAGTAATAAATCAGGCTGCCAATCAAAAACTTGCAGAGCTTATAACCCAAACACCCGAACAAATAAATACAAGCTTTATATCAGGAAGTGGAATTTCTAGAAATAAAATTTCTCAAAGTGGACTTCGTTTTAGAAGATAATAACTTTTATATAAAATGTTCAAACGCATATCCGATCCCGCATTCGACATGGAAGCACCAACACTAAAGGATGAGTCTGTGCGTGATTATCAGTATTATTCGTACGAGGCAACAGTACCTGATCAACGGGGGCGAATTGAATTACGAGTTCAGGACACAAGTAGATATTTCCTACCCACGGAAGCATTTCTTGAAGTCACGGGTGAACTTGTAACAGATCCTGGTGGTGTAGCATACGGAGCTGGTGTTCGAGTTGGTTTTGTCAACAATGGTATCATGGCACTGTTCAAAAGTGCATCATACAACATTGACGGAAGAGAAATTGAAACGATTCAGGATAACGCTGATGTTGCCACAACAATCCTGGGATTGGCACGATACTCCGATGACTACACTAGATCAGCTGGGCCGACTATGATGTTCGCCAAGGATAATTCTGATCATCCCGATCATAGACCTACCGTTTTGAGACGACCAAAAAACCGTGCTGCCCCCAATCCCCTTCCCTCTGATGTAATAGAGGATTTACCTGTTCCCAATCCAGATTACAATCTTGGTTTTGCAACGCGCAAGGCAATGTTGTCAGAGCTCGATAGGAAATTTTCATGCGCGATTCCATTGTCGCACATCTTTGGATTCTGCAGAAATGTCCGAAAGGTTATCTTTGGAGCCAAACATACAGTTGTACTTAATCGAAAAAGTGATGACAATGACGCTCTCTGGCACGAATTATCGGATACCATTGCTCATACCACAGCACTCAAGGGTAAAGTAATACTATCAAAGCTCGCGTTGTGGATGCCAGTTATGACTCCATCGCTCGTCGAAGAACAGCGGTTACTTTCTTTCATGGACGCGGGCGGCAAATCTTTGATATCATGGTTGACAACAACAACAGATTCCATTCAAGGTTCTGGTGCTGGTCAATTCACGTGGCATATATCATCACAACAAGGAGTGTCGGCACCGCGTCATATTTTCATTGCACTTCAGAACAGCAGCAGAACGGGCGAACAAACACGATCGCATATGATATTTGACAAACTTGGTGTCACTGAGGTTTCGCTGCGAATAAACGGACATCAAGAACCATCCGAGGACATACTGATAGATTATGCAAACAATCAGGTCGCACGGGCATATCATCGTCTGATGTCATTTATGGGACGTGATCAAAATGTCGATACTGGTCTGCAAATATCCCAGCTGGATTTCACAACGTTGTATCCCATTTATTACTTCTCGTTGGAGCATCTTGATTTGGCTAAGCAATCTGTCGTTGATATACACTTCCGGGCTAATGTGGGTGAATTTCCCCCTGCAATTGTTGGTGCAAATGAGGTTGTGGGTCCTCCACTGATTCCAACTCAAATTGCAGGTCCTGCTGGTTTCAGAGCTGTCGCGGTTATACTCTCCGATAAAGCAATGCTGCTTGAAGGTGTTGGTGGTAGAATGAGAGTCATCGACGCCCCAGTGGAAAACATGTAAGTGAGCTCAATTAAATCAATCCTATTTTAAATAATGTCATACAATCACGTCAATGTTACTTTGACACAAAGTCAGATAAAGAAATTGCAATCAAAGAACGCAAGCACGTGCGGGACATCAATAACACTAAAACGAGATCAGATCACTGGTGGTCCAAACAAATTGTCGTTGACTAATACTCAGCTTAAACATTTTAATAAGGCACTAACAGCAAAAACCGGTGTCCGACTTGATTTCTCTGCGGCAGCTATCAAGGACATGACTAAAACCGGCGGAATATTTCCACTTTTACCAATACTTGCCGCGGCAATACCCGGATTGATTGCCGCATCTGTTCCCGTAGCAGCAAAAGCCGCAGCGTTAGGCGCAATTGGAACCGCAGCCGGAATGGCACTAAAGAAGGCAACCGGGAGCGGATACAAGAAAAAAAAGGGACGCGGTCTAAGACTACCAGGAACACCCCCGGCGTGGTATCCAAAGTGAAACATGAAATGTCCCGGGTGAAATATAAAGTGTTTCCATTGAAGCTTCCAGCTTCTAATTTTGATTTACTCGATGCTGTTAAAAAATTGCGTATAAAACATTTCAGAGGAGTATTTATGCGAGATCAATTACCGCAACAACCGAATAATCCAGAAACTGGCATTATCAATCTCGACAACAAAGATGGTCCGGGAACTCACTGGGTTGCTTACGCGATCGATCCACGCGGAATTATCTATTTTGATTCGTACGGTTTAGCACCGCCAGTTGAGTTTCTCAAGTATGTCAGCAGATTCTCCAAGAAATCGGAAGGATTTCCAATTCCAGTGTGGCAGTCGACGTTACCAACACAAACATTAATTGATCCGCCCATTTGTGGGAGCGAGGTTTTAAATGTTCTTGATGCAATCTCAAGAAATCCAGCAACGTCTCCTCATAAAGTAGTGTATGAATATACCGCAAATGCTAGCATTTGAAAAACAGCAATAAGAATAATGGTGGATATTTACGGAAGACCTTCACGAAGAGGTAACCCAAGCAGGGATGCCGATCTCTCAAAATATGCGACCCGAGATGAAGTCGATAATCTTTTGAATCTAGCCGGAGTTGACCCAGATGAAGTTGCTGTTTTTCAGGACAAGCAAGGAAAACTAAAAACTAGCAACATCAAGTGGAATGATTTAATCCGTAGGGTTATTGGAGCTACCAAGGATAACTTCGTTACATTTAGTGATAGCGGCCGGATCAAGGACTCGAATATATCAATCGTGAGCATCAAAGACAGTATTGATAAAGGTGTTGATAAATGTGTGAAAAAATCCGGCGACGTAATGACCGGAGAACTCAGTCTCGGCGGCAACAAAATAACCGCGTTAGCGAATCCCGAATCCGACCAGGATGCGTCAAACAAACAATACGTAGACATCGTCAACGGTAAACTAAATACGCTGCGGTCAGAGTATGATGTTCACGTGAGCGGGTTTAAAAGACTCCAAAGAAACTTTCAAAAAACTGGTGAGGCCGTTGATAAGTTCTTTGGGGCTCCTCCAGTCGTCGATGTAAAACTCGCTGATATCAAACAGCAGGATATCGTATCGGGTATTCCTGAGATCGTTAACAAAACCAGTTTGATTAAAGTTCCCACTGGAGTTACTCCCGGGCATATCACCAACATCGTATTCACGGTATTATCGGGATTCGCAACATGGTCACGACAAAATAACACTATCAAGTATACAGCAACAGCCACCGGTGTTTACAGGTTGTCTGTGTTTTCATCCGCTAAATTTGAAATCTTCACAACATATCCTTGGAGACATTCCACCGATAAGTATTCTGGGGTTTGCACTGTAATACTAAACAGCAACGCCGAGGAAACATTTATGCTTGAAGCCGAAGACGATAGTTTAACCGCAGCATCCTACTGGTTTTGTTTGGAATTCGTCGCTGCAACGCCTCAATTGGTCACTGCATAATTGAAACGCATGCGATTTAAATAATGTCAACGCAAACGCAAAGCGTTTCAACGCCGCGCGGGGACGAATACAGATACAATCAAGTCTGTGAGTGGCGATCAGAATTAAAAACCATCATCGACGAGCTTAATCGTAAAGTAAAGAAGTATAAACGCCGCGTTGTAGTATTAGATGTTATGGTTTATTCGGTATCTACCGCTGTTGCATCCGTGGGATTAATACTATCAGCGATAACTCCGGTGACTGCAGTAGTCGCTGCCACAATTTGTGTTTCTGTGACAACAACCACCGCCGGCGTCTTTGGAATAATAGCAAAAAAAATTTCATCATGCGCTAACACAAAACTGCATGATTACACGACAAAATTAACTATTGCCGTAGTAGCATATCAGAAATTGTCATCGCTGATATCATCAAGTCTCGACGACGGAACGATATCAGATTCTGAATTCACGGCGATGTCGGACGCGTACAATGACTATTTGAAAAGTTCAGTAAATAATAACGATGTCAACGGAACTGCTTCAACAAATAGCCACAAACACAACACCGGTAAGGACCACAATGATCTCAGCGAGTTCGACTAAACCCCAATTTGGTATTAATTTTCGAACTCCAATTCGGGTGAACGAAATCGCGTTAGCAAAGCTCAGTGTGTATCACAGCTGGCCCAATATCAGGTCGGAATCATTTTCCGGTCAGCAGCCGAATAATTCGTTTGTGTTCTCGCACCAAAATAAACCCAATGACGTTCCAGAATGGAATACTATTACACTTCCCACTGGGAGTTATCAGATCGAAGAAATCAATAATGAGATACAACGCCAAATAAAACGAATCACCGGCAAGGAATCCAAAATATCTATATCCGCACACGAACCAACGCTGTCTGCGGTTATTGAAATCGCATCACCGGGATACGCCGTGGATATTTATAACAGCTCAATCAGGACCGTATTAGGATGGCCCGGCGAGGTTAAACCGCGTCCGACCAAGTTGGATTTCGAGACCACCAACCAAGCACTACACGACCTCGAGTACAGCCATTATTTGGTCCTTGCAGATCAATTACAGGCAGGAAAAGTTACTTTTATGCCTGATACTTGGAGTATAAAAGCTCCGCGTGTTTACCGTCTAGATGATATAGAATCTGAATTATTTATTCCGATCAAGACCGCACATCAACGACAGCTAGAACTGTTGCGAGTATACTTTCAAGATTATACTCATGATTTAACAAGTCCGCGTGGCAGTATTATCACAACCATAGAAAAACTAAATAAACTCGCATCCGCGATGGAAATTATAAATGCAGGAATAATTAAGACTTTACTGGATTTTAAAGACCCCGTTGGTGATAATCAACGAGGGATAGCCAGAGCAGATTTTGCGATTAAATTTAATACCCGTGTAGATAAAATTCAAGAATTTGAATTTCCTGGATATAACGCACCCGTGCTGCAAGAATCAGTCCAGGATCTCATCGAGAAATCCCTTGAGGATATTATTACCGCGTACTCGCGAGCGCAGCCGGGGGTTCTCAAACACGACAACAGCACAACCTCGGACGGCAGACATGTCTCGCCGGGAATTGTAAATATCACCGACGTGATCACGGTCAATCTTGTATGTGATGTCATCGATGGCAGTTACACCACCGGAAGTGCAGGCACGACGACGGCCCAACAAGGGTTTATTCTGTACACATTCACACCAAAAGACCCCCCTGGGTTTCTGATTGTGCAAGAACCAATCAATGTGGTCTATCTACGGTGTCACAACGTGTGGTTGTCAACGATAAATTTCAAACTCGTCGACCAACACGGGAATTTGTTGGATTTGCGTGGTGAGACTGTGAGTATAAACCTGTTGGTGAAATCCTAGGCGTTTCCACATTTAAAAAATTGCAGTTGTGTATAATGCGCGAGTATATCCATGTCCGAGTTCGCATACATGACAAACAAATTCTCAACGCGGCAATCAGGACCGCATTTGGAACCGCTGGCGTTTCTGGAAACGTTAGAGTTTCTTCGGAACCTGACACTGTCGAATTCCCCGTCGGAATAGTCGTTGACAACCACGGCAACGAAGACTTCTTGCTGACACGGCCACAACAGGAACAGTTACAAAAGTATCACACGATCACAGTTTTTTGTGACCAAGAACACATCATGAACTATTCTCATTCATGTATTGATGTTTCCACACTTGAGCAAATTTTGAAACGCTAGCGTGGATGAGAAGTCAAAGACTTCCATGGAAACTCGAAGAGTTTCTCAGAAATGTTTCACATTTCCACAGTAGAATTTCAAAGACAAAAAAAAAATAATACTTTTTTTTTTACCCTTGGAAACTCACACTGGTGTTTCTGAAAACGCTGGCGTTTTTACGTTAGACTTGAGAAATGCTTAATGTATCCAGAAGTCCTTGCATTTCAGGAAACACTAGCGTGGATGAGAAGTCAGAGACTTCCAGAGAAGCCCCTTGGACTTCCACGTCGGAATTCTTTATTTGACTTTTTAACAATCTCACTCGGGAGTTAATTAATTTTTGAGTCTCATACTCGTGTGATAGTGTAAGACGAATACTTTCAACTGCACGCGTCAACGGGATAAATTCAGATACCTGTTCGTCAGTGATCGTGGCAAGTGATCTATAAATGCAATTTTGCAACATCTTAATGAACCTGTATCTCGCGGGAAGAGTATTCTTCTTCCCTGAGAGCTCATTCAAGGATTCAAAATCTGACATAATTGTTTCAGCGTCTGTTAAAATATTAAAACCTCGCTGCTTCAATTTTTGAATTTCATCAATTACGACATTAATACTCGTGTAATTCATATATTATAACCATTTTTTTTTATCTAACTGAGAAGTCATTGACTTTCTGCGTCTTTGACTTCCGAGTTGTCGACATAACAAAATGAGATTTTTTGTTTTAGTCGTTTTGAAAATGCTGTTTTGTTAATCCCAGCTGCGACATTCTGTACAGAAGGTGGACAAATATCGTAATACTTCGCGGCGGCGTATATCGACCGGAATACTATTTCGTCGCCGGTCTGTGTATTTGTAGACTTAATAGCCCGTTTTCCAACTTTTTTACTACGTCCTGTTTTACCTGACAGGCAGTTCTTGCTCTGGGTGACCATGCGAAGATTATTTATAGAGTTATCAAGTATGTTACCGTTAATGTGATCAATGACAAAACCATCCTTGATCAGTCCATGATGACATTCGTAAACGAAACGGTGACATAAATACTTCCTTGTGGGGCCAGTAAACATCAAATAACCAACATTATTTACAAAACCAACTGGTCGTCTTCGCGTGCAGTGTCGTACTACTCCGTCGCGGTTTGCTTCATAATTTGGAATAGTTGGATGTGCAGTGTAAACACTTGTCGTGAATTCTTGATTCATTATACATATAAGAAACCATTTATTTAATTCATAATTTATTTGAAAATTTATTTATGTAATCACGCTCCGAGAAATGCTTTGTTTGAGAAACGCTAGCGTTTCCAGAAGTCCCTTGCATTTCCAGAGAAGTCCCTTGCATTTCCAGAGAAGTCCCTTGGATTTCTGTATTTTTTTTATCATAATACCATTTTAGTGCTCGATAGCGTTTTCCACCACACGGTGAACATAATTGCGTTTTTCCTCGTGTTCCAGCATCACATTTGATACACGGCATCGGTCCTAAACTTCCACCGCGGACCTGCTGAGCATGTTGTCCGCAGTATTCGCGTCTGCATAATTTGTTACATGACGTGGTCGAATTTAATTTGATCCACTTGCATTGGTTCATTATAATATAATCATCTATTTAAATACTTTATTCTAACTATAATAATGAGTTTCTCAAGACTATCCAGAATAAAACCTGGAAATCTCCAATTCCCCCGAGGTCGATTCGATCTTGACCGGTTAACTTCTGATCGACGACGACGAGAACTCGCAGAGGTAATTGGTGTTATCAAGAACGCCAAGGAAGAGTTTCGTTGTGATGGTGCCGCACATGTGTGGTCTTCGTATAAAATCATTTCTGGAAACGCGAGCGTTTCTGAAAATGCCATCATTGATGGTACCATCAACGATACAATCGCGTCGGGTATAATTGGGTATCTCGATGATAAAAAATATTTCATTCAGATAAAATTTATTGTTGGCGTCGACGACGAGGAAACAGGGGAAACAACGTGGATTATCAGAGACAAACTAGACCCTGTTCTTGATGCCCGACACGGAAAGACCGTCGTCGTAACCAAAGACACAAACCCGGGAGTACTTGTTGGGATTGATACACCGTATTATGCCAGAGCGTATCCTATGACCGCAGTCATTTATGGAATTTATCCGATGAAGAAACCACGCGTTGATAAACTCAAACCGATGAAGATGTCATCGTCGCTGACAGAGTCAACGGGAATAAAATCCCCAGGGTTGAATTGTGTAGCCGAGCGAGTAATGGAACATTTTAAAAATGCCGCGCGAGGAAACGGCCTAACACCGCTAAGACAAACTAAAATAACAGCGTGGGCGGCAAAAGTAGCACACGAAGGAGCGTCAATAAATGATGTTGCCGAGCTCGAACGATTACTAAAATTTCCTATAACGGTTTCATCGTTGACCGGTGAGGTATTGTACAAGAGTAAATACGATTCCCGTGGAGCACCAATAACTATTATCGATCATAACAGTCACGCCTGGACTGACTCGGTTAGGATATTTCCTCGAGACCGTGTTGTAAAGTATTATCCCGAGTTGGAAGTCAAAGACTTCTTGGAAAATGCCAGCGGGGGAACCACTAGTGGTTCTATGTTTGATTTTATTTATCAGATAAGTAAAACCGATCCAGTGTCTGTGTGGTTATTCCGAAGTGACCTCGAGGGAGAGTTTGATCAGTTTGTGAAACCCAACGGGGAGGTATACAGAACGGCGGCATTACATCACGAAATGAAAAAACTCGCAGAAAAATATCATGCGACGAACACTGATACGTTACTGACGCAGTGTTTTACTGTCCCGGGTGTTGTCACGCATATAGCCCGAGAACGAAATTCATGGAGACCAACCCCGAAGAGTTTTCTCGAGGATATTCAACAGAGCTGTATCGAATACGGACACGGTGGTTTGTGGAATACCCAGTATGATCACCGCGATATGATATCCGTGGATATGACGGCGTGTTATCCAGGAAGTTTTCTTGGGCGCGGAGAATGTAGTGAGTATTTTAAACGGTTTGGTCATATTACAAGCTCGATGACAAGAGTTGCTGTAAACGGACCATTGCCTGATTTTGACCTGACCGGGGTTGCTTGTGTGTCGTCGTTTAAACTCGCTACGGGTTTACATCCTGTGTGTTATGTTTGGTTTGGCAGACATTTCGTTGAGAAGCGATGGGCACCGATAGTGTTATTGCGATACATGCTTGACAGTCAAATACTGTTGTCGCTGACGGTCAGTACCGCGATTATATGCTATGATCGTCAAACCGAAGTTTGGTTGCCAACTCCGCAAGTCATCGAAGAAACTGATAATTTCCAAGAATATCCAGAATCGTTTATCGACACTATCATCGAAAGAGCTCCCCGAACTGATGAAAGCACCGCAAAAGATCTAGGACGAAGAATAATAGGAAAATTTACTCAAGGTGGAGCGTATGATCATAAATTACATCATAGTCGATTAATCATGGACGAGGCCGAATTGGATCTTATTGTCGCTGATGCCGCCACGAATAATACGTTTTGTACCCGCGAAGATGTGTTTCTGTCAAACGGGGAAAAATTAGGAACTGTTGTTAGTTACATCGACGGAGAATCATCTCAGTATGCACATTTGAGATCTTCGATGCTCGCTCTTGTATCAATAAATCTACTGTCGATGATCAATAGGTTTCCCGGTGCCGCAGTGAGAGTTGCAACGGATTCATTCTATATCGATAAAAAACACTCAGCGGCGTTGAATAAGGTTATACCGAATGATCCATCGTGGGGTTCATGGAGAATAAAAAATGAAATGTTGCATGGATATTGTGAATCAGCTGATGTTGAAATCGAGGATGAATATCGCGGCGCAGAAATATCCCGAGAATTATCAGTTTCTTCGACAACTTCGCTGCCATCGGTGTACGATCCTGTTGTGAGACATAGAACAGTTTATCTCAACGGGGCTGGTGGTTCCGGTAAGACAACTCGCGCGATTGAATTATTTAGAAACTCTGACATGATTGTGCTAACTCCCACACATAGACTTGCCAGGGAGATGCGACAACGGGGTGTTAATGCGTGTACGTATCACAGTTTTTTCAAATACAGCGGTGGAACGTGGACACCTGAACGAATGGGAACGAAGTATATCCCTGGAATAATCATCTGGGATGAGATAGACACTGTCCCGTTGGATACATTAAAACAGTTTCTGGATTGGCTGCTAAAGAAAAATACCGCAGTTGTTATGTGCGGCGATCATGGTCAACCACCACCGTTTGTCGGTGAATCTCCACACGAGTGGCTAAAAACCTTTGTAGACTACTATGAGGAAATAACTAGCGATATTAGAGCACTCGATGAAACACTGAAAACATTTAAGGCGCTGATCAGACTACAACCTGATAAAGTCCAGTGTGAGATAATGCGCGAAATAATTCCAGAGACGATCATGAGCGACTTCGAGGAAATGTGGAACCCGAGTGATCTCATAGTGGTAAGTAGAAAGATAGTCAGGGACACACTTCAGCAGCGGTTATTTCAGTTACACCAGAAGAAATTTCCAATGCTGGTAGTGCCATTGTGTTATAGACCAGCTGATACGCGATTGCAGAATATCGACGTTGATATACCTGGAAGATCGGAAAAACAGAATTTAGTATTAAATGATATTATCACAGTTGATATTGATGTTGTTGAACAGGCATTGAAAATGAATAAATCCCCGTGGACGCTAGGATACGCTATGACCATCCACAGTTCGCAAGGATTAACCATTTCAGATACAACAGTTTGGATCGTTGATGATCGCATCGAGTGGTCAAATTTAGTTTATTTGGCCGTGTCTAGAGTAACAAGGATGGGTCAGTTACGAAGAATTGTATTAGGTAGTGTTATCAATGACAAAAAAAAAATGGTAACGGGTTTGATCACTTTCACGAATCACTTTCACGAATCACTTTAATGATTGAATCACTTTAGTGATTTAGGTGGTAATTGTGTATCCGCGGGAATCACCTGAAGTTGCTCGCGTGTAAATCCACGTTGAGGAGCAGTCGAATCTAATCTGTAGACGGGTGGTCTTGGAAATCTTTGATTTCCCCCGATTGATCTGATTATACTAGATATTTTATGTGTAGTAACACTCCATATGGGATCGGTTGCTCTTTTTTTTCCTCCTTCTAGTTCGCCTGGTTCGTATAAATATCTGACGGTGACATTACCCAGTGTCGCTGGCATTGAAACATGTCCGGCGCGGGGTATTTTTTTTTGAAAAACGCCTTGTGTTTTCGTGATTGCATTTACAGGTTTCATGTTTATTGTTCTAGTAATCTCATTATTTAGTGCGTGGATCACGTTTGGCAGTCTTGCAACCCATTCACGAGATCGTGTATCGTAAATGAATTCCCTCGCGTACTGGTATCCGAATAATCTCTCAGCGAGTGTTCTATTAAATCGCTCAACAATTGCCTGATCGCGATGAATTTCAGTATGTCCTCGTCGTATAACAACGTTATGCTGCTTTGTCAACGATGAAACCTCTCCATGAAATTCCTTGCCGGGATCAACTTGTAATAATCGTGGCCAGTTTAGAGGCCCTCGTTGATAAACTCGTTTAAACGCAGAGGCGACTTCGGACGCTGTCTTTGTTGTTAGCGGCTCTGCTTCTTTGTATCTACTGGCAACATCAACTACTGTTAGCGCGTATTTGTATGTTCGGCCACGGACAGTATCATGAGGCAGGAATAGTATGTCAGCCTGATGAACTTCATTGGGGATATTAACATCAAAATGTGCAAAGTTGATTTGTCTCGGCGGCGGTAAGTAGATTTGCCATATTGCTTGTTTTGATAACCAATTTTTGGCAACCTCGCGTGGTACTGATGCCGCGTTGGCGAGTTTATTAATTGCTGAGTTACCTCTCCAGTATCCGATTGGGGAATAATAAACCGCTTGCATGGAAACGCTAGCGTTGGAAGTCCTTGGACTTCTCTGCATTTCTATTAATTATCCAGCCCCGATTACTAATTTAGATTTCATCGCTGATCTTACTAACCAATTAGCGAGTGACTCCTTAAATGATTTATTTTTTATGGCGCTTAGTGCATGAATTAATTTCACATCCGCGATATGCCTGTCTTGTAGATCTTTACTTCGATAAGCAATATCATGTATGTGACACGCTGCGTCGATAGCGTTTATCGGATACTCGCCAGGTTTGGGTTGATCGTTGCTGTCAAGTCTGATATCTAGACGAGTCCCGGGACCGCAGTAATTGTATCCTGGAAGATGTTTTTCTCCGGGATATTTACTCCAAGGGGTACCTGGAAGTCGTCCGAGGGCGGCTGCGATGTCACCTCCGCTTTTTTTTTTTGAAATCTAAATTTTTTTGTGCCACATCGCGTACACGTACCAGAAAGTGCTAGTCTGTTATTTTTTGTTGTAACCGTTGTTAGATCATTCGTAGGGGTTCGTACCCGACACTTCACACAATATAGATCCATAGTTATTATTCTTTGTATACAAATGGAAATTACAGACTTTTCTGCGACGCGGCGAAGGGAGCCAATCAAGCATAATTCAGTGCTGCCAAATTCTATCAGAATGATCATCATAGGACCGTCAGGATCGGGTAAAACGCAGTTGTTGCTGAACCTGATTATGAAGTGGATGAAGTGGGATAAACTGTATTTGGTAGCTCCATCTGTAGACGACCAACGATGCTATGATGTAATAAAGGATTTTAATGAGAGTGCAAAAGCGCTGAGTGACGAGGATGTTGTTGAATTTATCACTGATATCGAAGAAGCTCCCGCCGTTGAGGACCTCGACGGGGAAATAAATAACCTAGTAGTGTACGATGATGTGATGCTGGATAAACAAAAAAATCCTGCAAGGATATTCTCCCGAGGTCGTCACAAAAACACTGATGTCATTTATGTTACTCAACGTTACACACAAATACCAAAAGTAATCAGGGATAACTGTAATCTTCTTGCGATATTCAATGGAGTTGATACACATACGCTGAGAAATATTCATCAAACCTGGTGTAGCGGCGATATGGATTTAAATAAGTTTAAGAATTTCTTTAGTCGCGCTCAAAGATCCCCTCACGGATTTGTGACAATAAACCTACATGATCCGCGGACACGATATCGCGTCGGCCTCGACACAATTTTTGCATAATTTTCGATGTGTTTACGTGGGCCACGTTGGGAATCTCCGATTCCTGAAAGGGTTTATTTTCACCGAAATAGGCTTCTATCGAGTAATAATTCCCGTGGAAGAGTTTGTTTTAAATTTAGTTTCGGTCTGTTCACCCGTTCTGCTGATACTACGTCGTCGTTGACACAATTTTTACACAGTTTTCGATATGTTTTATGTAGATACGTAGAAGGGTTTATTTCACTGTAATAGGCTTCTATCGAGAAGTAATTCACGTAGAAGAGTTATTTTTAAAATTAGTTTCGGTCTGTTCACCCCCTCTGCTGCTGGACCACATATCTTGACCAAAGTTCATAGGGGGACTGCTAGATCACATATCTTGACCAAAGTTCATAGGGGGACTGCATTTAAAGTATGAAAGATTTGTTGATTTGGAGGTCCAATGTCAATCTAATTGTACATAAAGAAATATGGGTTTTGTAGAAATACTTTTCTTATAGAGTTGGTTCATTGCTCAAACATTTGTGGATGGCTTGTATTAAGGGTATAATAGAGTAACCTATTGATTTCTGAGTTCTAGATGTCAGAGTTCGCAGTCGTGGTAGGTCTAATAAGAAATTAATGGAACACTAAAGTTAAATAAGAGCAGAACCTGAATGGAAAATTCCATGTACTCACTTCATATAACCAAATATTTAAACATGTCAATGTTTTCATGTGTTATTTCAGTGTATGATACATCTTTTATCATAATAATGTAAGTATCCATGGAAATTATGACAGTACAGTGGAGATTATAGAGCTGAGGTGGCCAAAGTGTCAAAACAAATAGGATTATCTCATTTTCTTTTAGCAATACTACTGCATTATATATTACAAGTTACCTTTGACAAATTAAACTTTCGTGTGTCCTCACATTTAGAGGGTGGGGAACACAGTGTCCTCTGCACTTGAAATTCTAATTGCATCGATGGTCTGTTGTTCATCCATTTGTCATCCTTCCATCTACTAGTAGAAGTTATAATAATTGCTACTCCTTCTAACTATTTGGTGGGATGCCACGTAACTTGACACATTCTCTCAAAGTAAAACTGGTCCTGAATGAAATGGTGCCACTCTACTCAGAATCATCTCAAATCAATATTTGCGCGACATTGTATACCAGAAGTATTAGTTTCAGATAATGGTCCGCAATACACATCCGCAATACACAAATATTTTCGACAAATTATGGGTTCAGGCATATTACAAGTAGTCCAAAATATCCACAGAGCAGTGGTCTCGCCGAAAGAACTGTTCAAACAATTAAAAGAATGCTTAAAAAAGCAAACGATCCTTACATAGATCTTTTGACATATCGCGCAATACTATTACCAAATGGATACAGCCCTGCTGAATTATTGATGGGAAGAAAATTACAAACTACTTTGCCAATGGCACCAAACAACTTAGAACCGAAATGGTCAGATTTAATGAAACTGAAGAAATCGGAAAACTATCAAAAGCAAACTCAAAAGAGAAATTATGATATTCGACATCGCGCCCAAAATATGCAAAAACTTCAGGTAAGGAATAAAGTATGGATTAAAGATCATTTTTCTTCAGGAATTATTAAATCTGAGGCATCTACACCTCGTTCATACATGGTAGTAACTGACGAGGGAGAGATATGGCCTAATAGGAGACATTTAATTCCCATGCCTACTACATTATCGGAGCCCCCAAGAGTGACTTTTTCAAACCATGATACTTTGACTGACTCAGATGACAGCAAAGCAGTGCCAACCAGTCAAAACGGATATTTCACACGTTTGGGAAAGATTGTCAAAACCACCTGCGAGACTAAACTTGTAAAAATGAAGCTGATGAAGCTTGCTTAGAAATAGTGGTCTTTGTAATGTAAAGTTCTCAGGAAGGGAGATGTAGTGTAAGCCTTAATCTAATTAGCTCTGAAATATCATTTGAAAGAAAAATTAATCAGATAATCCACACTGGACTAGAACTGATAACACACCAACAGCTGGTTTATGTTATACATTCACTAGGGTTTAAGTTCCATGGGAAATATACTCTCAGGGCAGTCTTTACTACCCTTCCAGCATGTTACTTGTTTACAATGATGGCTATATCCAGTCTGTTACTTGTTTACAACGATGACCATATATGTAATGTTATTTGTTATTGAAGAATAACTGCAGAAGGCGTTCTATACTATTTATTAAATACAAGACATCAATACAGCTAGGAAGGGGAGTAAAGACTTCAAATTTCAATTGATAAAAAAAAATGATTTAATTTATATTTATTTATTAAAGTACTGCCTCCACTCGGCGTGAGTGACATTTTCATTGATCAAAATTTCCTTAAATATCGTTAACTGCGGTGTATTAGGATTGTCGTTTGGAATGAAATGTGAAAAAATTGTATGACCTATTTTTAAATTTGATATTTCATAGTGTTGATTTAAATTTCCAGGTCCTATCTACCGATTTCGACGATAAAACGAGCGATACATCAAAGTTTCCGTTACCAATTTTGATCGCGATTTTCTTCAAGTTCAACAAGTAGGGATACATTTTTGGCGTATTTTCTGGTTTAAAAAATGGGATCCACGCCTGACCCCGCGTTATAAGCGGGTTCGCGAGTTATCAGGGGGCGGGTTATCGGGGGGAGTGGTGTACTTGTTTATTATGGTTGTATCCAGTCTGTTACTTGTTTACAATGATGGCTATATCCAGTCTGTTGCTTGTTTACAGTGGCTATATCCAGTCTGTTACTTGTTTATAATGGCTATATCCAGTCTGTCGCTTGTTTACAGTGGCTATATCCAGTCTGTTACTTGTTTACAATGACTATATCTAGTCTGTTACTTGTTTACAATGGCTTTATCCAGTCTGTTACTTGTTTACAGTGGCTATATCCAGTCTGTTACTTGTTTACAGTGGCTATATCCAGTCTGTTACTTGTTTACAATGATGGCGCTATCCAGTCTGTTACTTGTTTACGGTGGCTATATCCAGTCTGTTACTTGTTTACAATGGCTATATCCAGTCTGTTACTTGTTTACAATGGCTATATCCAGTCTGTTACTTGTTTACAGTGGCTATATCCAGTCTGTTACTTGTTTACAATGGCTATATCACTGGTCAACAGTGAAATCATTACTGACTTGAAAAGGCCCTAATCTGTAGTATTTTGGTGTGCCGAACACGAATATAACCGTGAAAAATTTGTATTGGCTCTCGTTTTGAAGATATTCATATACCTCATTTTCTATGTTTCACTGTGTAAATTTCTCCAGTAGGACTGCAGCAACATCCGGAATAATGATGTAACATTGCATAATACCATCATGCTCACATCATCCACAGTTGATTGCATCATTTTCTGATGCAATGCAATACTAATGCCATGCGGCTGCTGAAGTAAGTTGACGTCAGCAGTGTACTATACATGTGTAGGCCTATTATACTAATGCCAGGCGGCTGCTGAAGCTGACGTAAGTAGTGTACTATATAAAGCCCAATCAGATAGGTTCAGCATTTAAAATATTTTAGACGTTGTGCGAGACAGTTCAAGCTACTGTTACATAAAACTTATTATTTTATCCATTTACGTACAATAAAGAACAGTAATGCCTCGAAAGTGTGTTAATACCGCGGACAATTTTTGCTATATTTGTGGGGAAGTGACATTTGCCAACCAGAAGAAAAGTATCAATTCTCAAGTGAAGAAGGCATATCATCTTTACTTCGGATGCAAGGTTGGTGACCAAGACAAGCCTTGGGCTCCGCATATATGCTGTGCTACATGTACAACACAGCTTTCACAGTGGTTGAATTGCAAAAGGTCATCAATGCCGTTTGCAGTCCCAATGGTGTGGAGAGAGCCAAGCAACCACCTAAATGACTGTTACTTCTGCTTGGTTCCTCCTCTTTCCGGCGGAATAACGAAGCGAAAGAAGTCGAGAATAGTCTACCCAAACATTCCGTCTGCATTGAGACCAGTTCCACATGGTGAGGGACTTCCTATTCCAGAACCTCCAGCAGAATATTCTCTTGATTCATCTGACGAAGACAAAGGTGAGTCGACCTGTTCTTCTCCTGGTCCATCAGCATGCAGTGATCCAGATTTTCACTGTGGTGCATCATCAACCCCACACAGAATAACACAGGAAGAACTAAATGACCTGATTCGTGATTTGGACTTATCAAAGAACAAGGCAGACTTGCTAGGATCAAGACTCCAACAATGGAATCTTCTAGAAGAAGATGTCACAATTACTGCATATCGAAAGCGCCACCAGCAATTGGAGCCTTTCTTCAGAAAGGAAAGTAATCTGATATTCTGTTCCGATATTGAGGGCCTCATGAATGCTTTAAAAATCACTCATGACCCACAAGAATGGAGACTATTTGTGGACTCTTCGAAACTGAGTCTCAAGGCTGTGCTTTTGCACAATGGAAACATTCTTCCATCTATTCCAGTAGCGTATGCTGTCCACATGAAAGAGACATACGATAACTTAAGGCAGCTACTGAATTCCATTGAGTATAACAAGTACAGCTGGCACCTCTGTGGTGATTTGAAGGTAGTTGCCCTTTTAATGGGACTGCAGCAAGGATATACAAAATACATGTGTTTCTTATGCGAGTGGGATAGCCGAGCAAGGGAAATGCACTACATGAGGAAGGAATGGACTCACAGGCAGAATGTAGCCATTGGAGAGAAGAATATCCAACACCCAGCTCTGGTTGAGGCTCAGAAAATCTTGCTACCACCCCTTCACATCAAACTAGGTTTGATGAAGAACTTCGTGAAAGCCATTGACCGGACTTTGCCAGCATTCCGATACCTGCATGAAAAATTCCCTCGACTCAGCGAAGCAAAGATTAAAGAGGGAGTTTTTGTGGGTCCTCAGATTCGAGAGCTTTTCAAAGATGACCGGTTCAACAACTTGCTGGAAGGTGACGCGAAACAAGCATGGAATGCTTTTCGCCTAGTTTCTACAAACTTCCTCGGAAATGTTAGGGCAGAAAACTATAAGGAACTAGTAGAAGACATGTTGATGAAGTATAAGAAACTTGGCTGCAATATGTCTCTAAAGATTCACTTCCTCCATTCCCATTTGGATTTCTTTCCTAGCAACTGTGGTATTGTTAGTGATGAACACGGCGAACGTTTTCATCAAGATATCGCAACAATGGAACAAAGATACCAGGGAAAATGGTCCACTACAATGCTGGCTGACTACTGCTGGACACTCCTCAGAGATGCTCCCGAACAGCTGTACAAGAGACAGGCGAAGAAATCTAAGATGTAGTCAATGACTTGATTTTTTATAGGTAGGCTATTACAGTTGACCTTTTACTATTGGAATGCATTTCGTTATGTAAACATTAATTTCTTGCAGATTACAAAAAAACTAGAGCCAATTTTGCAATTTGACTGTCATATTCGTGTTCAGCACATAAAAATTGATAAGAATTGACTAATTTTATTTCAGTAACATGACTTTTGTAAAAATTTGTTGTCCAGTGTATCCAGTCTGTTACTTGTTTACAGTGGCTATATCCAGTCTGTTACTTGTTAACTAAGGTATAGATAGTTAAAGATTAGTTTGATCATGGATAGGATGAATTTAAAGTTCATATGAATAGAAATTAACTAGTGAAATGTGGTATACCTGGTAAGGAAATTGATTGGAAGTTCAAGAATTATGGATATTATGAAGCAGTTTTGGGGGCCCCAATAGGTTCGTTATAAATGAATATTACTGTAGAGACCTTGCTGTCATTAATGACAATTGTTCCTTGAATTTGAACTATGTTACGGAAATGATTTAAAGTAAGCAAATGGCATGAATAATCAATTTCACGTGTTTATGGAGAGATGAAACTAAAAAGTACACTCAGAAAGAAGAAACTTGAAACTAGCTTGCATCTTAAGGCAACTGTTGTAAGGGGCAACTGATCGGTCACCATTTCACCGAGTTTGCAGTATTTATTCCGAATCAGTGGTGCTGAAGGTGATAGTTGCCTCAGTTGCTGTTCTGTCTACCACATATTTTGCGAGGTCCTGAATTGTTGCATCCTCTTCGCATATTTTCAGGTTCTATGTTGATCTCTTTGGCAGAGTGTGGGAAAAAAACAACATATTTTTAAGTAATTTTATAACCAATCTGATAAATGTTTGGTCAACATTTTAAATAAATATAAAAAGAAAATCATTTTTGTTCATTCCAGGATTTTAGTTTATCCTGGAATAGATTTATGCAATGATACAATCATTGTTTACTTTGCAACATTGACTCGTTTATTTTATATTTTATATTCATGGAAGTAATCAATAATGTCATGATACATGCATAACATCGTGGCACGTGATGTATGCATATTGTCATGATATATGCATGGTTTCATGATACACAGTGCATAGATGACTTTTATGGGGATATGTATCATAACAGGAAAAGCCGTAGCTATTGTGCGCACATGTAATGCAAGATCCTTAGGTCAGAAATTATCTTGATCCGTCTTGAACTTTTGACCTCATGATGGTCTCTTTATCCTCTATTTGAAGCAAGGCTGCTTTATTGTAGGATCTCTTAACTGACCAGTCTCAGAATCTATACAGGACAGTGAAAGCACAGTAAGTATTTGAATCTGTTGTAAAAAATTGCACTTAAGAAAAAAATAAAAAAATATTGGAGTTACATTTTGGTGAAATTAATCACTTTATAATAAGCACACACTAATGATTTCATAAATAATGTCACAGTCACTCGTATCTGGAGGTGTATTCTCTTTCTTCCGATATCGTCATGCTGAATAAAGCACATTGTACAATTTGTTTATGGCACTGATGTAAATTTTGACCCACAGATAGAGTGGTGATGCATGCATGACCTTAAGTTCTGTGGAAATCATGATGCTTGGCTTTCCACTTACCATCCATCAGCCATACTGAAGGTGAGACACATGTAGAAAACCTGTTTTATGTAAGTTTGGCACAAAATGAGGCATGTTCACTTAGTGTGTTATATGCACAGGTGCTCGACGCGAGCTTGCTGTTGAGGAGGGGAAAAAAATCTGAAGGTAAAAAATAGGCCTGTCTGTGAACTGTTACGCAATGTAGTGTATGTTACGTTTAACAGCAATTTTAACCATTTTACATTTTTGGTACACATCTATTACATGTGGAAAAAATTAATAGCTGTGTAATTATTTTTCACGGAAGATTTTTTATGTACTTTAAAATCTTGAGAGAATTTGTTCACTATCATGTCAGTGAGGCCGCATTACTAACCGTAGCTGCCATTTCCCATACCCGAAATTTACAAGTTTTTCGTCTGCGTCTACATCACTAAGTCATCTGAATTTGATAACTTATAAAAACTAATTGCTGCTTACATCAATAGCAGAGCCTTTACCTAAGTTACTTAATCTTTCATAGTTGTGATTCTAATCGTGAAAACTTCGTAAGTACTGAATGAAATCCGCGACCGCCATTTTGGAGAGTGGAGATTACGACCCAGTTATTTTAAATAGCAGATATCGACCAGTGCATAAACAGTGACCACGTGATCTGACGTAATTGTCATTCGCAGAAATGAATGTAGTATCTAATAGGGGGGTTTTCCCCGAAGGTGGTGCTACGAAAACCAGCTAAAAATGGCATATGTTTACAGCAGGGGTCAAAAGGCGCTTCCATGCGAATGGAGTAGAGGCGTCAAGAGGCGCTTCCATGCAAATGGAGTAAAGGCGTCCAAAGAAGCTTGCATGAGGTAAAGGGTTAATAATATGTGCACTTTAAAAAATAAATAATAAAAGATACATAATATTGTATTAGACAGTATAGTAGTTGGAATCTTGGAATGGATTTTGAGAATAGTTTAGTGGAATATTTCTTATATATGCTTGATACATTATAATCTTAATGCCACTTGCTATTCTCCGTTTCCAAGGCATGTCATCTGTTACACCTGAGAATCCCAATACCCAGAATTCAGCTGATGGCCAGGATCCTTGTGGAATCTATACTATTGAGAACTGGATGAGACGCTGGGAAGAGAAAACTACTGACTGGGTGGTCACTTATGTTGACCCGTAAGTGAACTGAAAATAATTCCATAAATTTATTTTATTGTAAAGAAATATGAATCAGTCATTTACTTCATGTTGCATGTTGTCTTTGGGAATCAAGGTCTGATGGAAGGTTGCTGGCATTGCTAATTTCTGCCAAGTTTGAAATATTATTGTATAATATTGAAAGGAAGAAAATTTGCTTAATTTGTTTTTAGTAGCATTTATGACTGATATAATGGATGTCTTCTGGCAGAAGAAACTGTTTTTAGTAATTAAAGGGACACAACTCTTTAATCCTAGAAATTGAAATGCAGATTTTTTTTAAAAGGACCATTTCTAAACCTTTGAACAATTGAAATATTTTATTCAAGTGTGATAATTATTATAGGTTTTTGTTATACCAAGATATATGTTATTTTCAGGATGCTTTTAAAGTATGAAGGCAAGATATTTGAAGGAAGAACTCAGAAGCTGCGTGTATTTGTTCCACTATGTGGCAAAACTCCAGATATGAAATGGTGAGTGTCAGTGGTAACTTCAGTGACTAAAATAACATTATTTATCAATAATTGTGTTTTTAGCTCACCTGTCCATAAGTCAGGTGAGCTTATGGTATGACACGTGGCATCTATCTTGCATCATCCATCATCCGTTATTCAACATTTACTTTTTTAACTTCACAAAAACCACTGGAAAAATTTTGTACAAGTGATGTTGATCTACTATTGTTATTATTTCTGATTTGACTTTAGTGGCTTTTTCTGTGCTATAATGACAATAGCTTGTCTAAGAAATTGGAGCTAAGTGCCTTTCACAGTGAAAAAACCAAAGCAGCCAGCCTGAGGATGGCCAGGGCATTTATCCAGGTTGTGACCATTGGATTACGAATCTGATGCTGTTCCAATGAAGCTACTCTGATTTATTGACAACCATCCAATAAGGCCACCATTGTTAAAAATAGAACAACCTTCAAAGGATTTCTTTTCAAAAACTGCTTAACGACATTGGACCAAATTTTACTGAAAGCACCTGGTATAAGGGGCTTTGAGTTTTGTGCCAATGTTTCTATCCACCGTCTTACGAAACATGCCATTGACTTCTTTTCCAAAACTGCTGAAATGACAAAATTTGACAGAAACCATGAAGCTTTGTACAAATGATGCCAATCCACTATGAAACAATTGTCCACTCTACCTTAAATATAAAACTCTTTCACCAGTTAAATTTGACTGAAAACATCCTTATATGAATGCTGAACCTTTTATACAAATTATGCCACTTTGTTATTAAATAGAGCTGCCATTTCTTAAAATAGGCAATAGTCCCTCATAGAAAACATGTCATGTTAAACCTAACCTCTAAGGCAACTGGAGGAGGAAAACTGGGGGAGATGGATTCCAGTTGATCTACCTGCTTAGGGGGAGGTTTACAGCCAGTGCACTGGTTCAATGCTCTTCTCTGACATGGCACAAGCCCAGGGGTGTTGGATATGATATTATAGATGCCAACAGATATCTCCACTTACACTAACAGCTAACCACATAACAGAAAAAGGGAAAGCTACTACTCTAATACTAACTATAACACTAACTTGGCTTGGAACAAAAGAGCAATGCAGTAAAGACAGGGAACCTGTATACTGGAGGAAGTACTGAGCGTAGATTACACAGGGCTATGCCACATGGAGCTAACGCAAAGTGAACATGCCTGTAGAGGAGTTTTAAAAAAAAGCAATGCAGCAGATTGTCAAACAAAAAACATAGGGAATTTTCCTTTTAGCATTTTATTTATTATTTGTTCAGTCTCTTCCCCTTTGATGACATATTCTTCACTTCCTCTTTTTGTTCTAAGAGTTATTTTTTCTGCTTGAGCTTTCCTTAACCCTTTCAACACTACAGACCTGTAAAGCGGTCCAGGAACAATAACTCCCGCTCAACAGTGTACACCAGTGTTCCGGTCTCACATACCTGTCTTGTTTTAGTGCTAAATTCTCTGATTGGTCAATGTCTGTGATTCCCTTTTAGTAAATATTTATATCATACATTGATTCATTTACATACTATTTGGATACATTCAGACTTTAAGGTAGATTTTTAACAAGAAAGTTTTTTCTTCTGATCTATAAATGGAAATCTTCAAAAAAGTCCCCTAAATACATTCAATATGGCAGACTCGTCTGATGATGAATCAGAATTATCTGGGGACTAAATAATTGAAAATACTGGCAATTTTGATCTTGTAAAGATAAATGAAGAAGAGAGGGAATGTATACAACAAGAATGGTGTGATATTGTTGGCAATAATGATAACGATGATGAATTTGAAGGTCTACGAGACACCTGAATTTAGTCAGTGGACAAAATCTCCATCGAAACGTAATATTCACACATTTTCCGAATGTGTAAGTCCAACACAAGTATTTGATGGATCAGGAACACCTCTTGAATATTTTCAGCTATTTTATAGCGACTAGGTGTTTTCAGAAATGGCAAGATAGACAAATTCCAGAGCACATCTGAAGCGAGAGACTAACCCAAATCAACACAAAGGTGTTTGGACTGAAGTCACGTTATCAGAAATAAACGCATTTTATGGCCAGTTCATACTGTTGGAAGTCATGAAATTAGACAGAGATGAACTGTATTGTTATAAAAGTGAGAAATTCGGGCTTCTTGGATCAAATTAATCCGGTTTACAGTCGAAACATGTTTTATTTCATATTTATTTCCATTGAAATGAACGTAAAACCTTGTATAGTTCAGTTTTTAAATGCCTGTAGAAATATTGTTAACACACCTTTGGATTTAATTTTGAGATAACTTTGCATTTATTCTAGCCATGATTTGTAATAACACCACAATGGATCAAAAACACCACATATTACTCTTTAAACACTTTATTCAACATTTTATAGAGAATACAGTGAAACTTACCTTTAACTTACCTTTTGAAATACCTGTATAATCATCTGTGTGAGATTAAATTTGCTTTTGATAATACTTTGAGAAACCTGAATTTGTCTTCTTTACAACATTACCAAATATGTATTCCTATCACAAGAAATTAAATTTATAAAAGTCATTGAAAATATGTTGCCTACATTTATTAAGACCTTGAAAGTTACTTATTGTTAAATGGTCATCTTCCCCTTGTAGTTACTTAGTGGTGAAAGGGTTAAGTAATCTTTTATACTTTTATTTTCTTTATTATTGTGTCGCATCTGAATTTTAATGATGTTCCCTGATCTTTTCCATTGCTTGTTCCATCCCCATAACTATCTTATCCTTTATTTGCTCAAAGTTCTTTTCTCTCTCCCCTCTAAATTCCCCCCTTTTATACAGCCATTGTGCTTTTTCATGTAGGTCTTTAAACATCCCCACGTTTATTATTTTCCCTTGGATTTCATCTTTGTCTGTTAAGTCCAATTCCCTTTTAGCCCTTGATTATCTATATTATCATTTTGGATCACGTCTTTGCATGCTTCTTTTCTTTTCCTTTGCTTTCTTTTCTTTTTTTACAGTATTCTTTTGTCGCTATCCTAATGTTCTTTTTCAGTGTGTCCTGTTCCTTTTTAATATGTATCTGCTCATTTTCCATGAAGTTTTTCTCTTATCAACCCCTTTATCTCATAGATTTGATGGCTTTTTAGCCCTTCAATACACATGTAGCAAAGTTACCCAGTGCAGTGCGCTATAAGTAGAACACCTGTTACCTATTCTACTCCATACACACAGGCCTGCCTGTTAACTCTTAAGCAGTGTAGTGTATGTTATGTTTAACAGCAATTTTAACCATTTTACATTTTTGATACACATCTATTAAGTATGGAAAAGTTTAAGAGTAAAGTCCAATCGTTGTAGCTGTGTAATTATTTTTCACGGAAGAATTTTTCAAGGTGTTTTAAAATCTCGAAAGAAATTGTTCACCATCAAGTCAGTGAAGCTGCATGACCAACCATAGCTGCCATTTCTCATACTCGAAATTTAAAAGTTCTTAATGTGTCTACATCACTAAGTCAGCTGAATTTGATAATTTATAAAAACTAATTGCTGTCCACATCAATATCAGAGCCTTTACCAAAGTTATGCAGATGTGGGAGGTTGTGGGTACATTCCAAAAAGCTATTCTTGGCACCCATGTGGTCTCAATTACAAAATAAAGATATACATAAATATCATGGAGAAAATCCAACAATACAAATTAAATACACATACCAGTGTACAATATGATGATGTTCAGGGATATGGTACATTGTGTTAGACACTAAATTGCATAAAGGATCTCATACGGGGTACATTTGCTAACAGTTTTCATTGCAAAATGTAACAGATGTCATAGACTTGAAAATTCATACCACTGAAAATATTGACATTTGATTTTCTGTAATTAATGATGGGTTTCATATATTGTGGTCTATAATCTGTCATGACTTTGCTTGAATTGCAGTCATAACCTGTCAGTAATGGTCACTCAGGAAAAGGCAAAACTTGCTTTTCACACAGTACACTGTTATGTGTATTTAATTGGTATTGTTGGCTTTATTGATATGGTATGTATATCTTTATTTTGTGATTGAAAGGTCATGGGTTCTATCCCCGGCTGAGTCATACCAAAGACTTACAAAAATGGTACTAACAGCTGCCTTGCTGGGCGTTCTTCATTAAGAGGTTAGTGTTAGGACTGGTCGGCCTGGTGTCAGGATAATGTGACTGGTTGTGACATCATGCTACATGTCTGTGGCATGATGCCCCAGTGCTAGACATAACTATAAACTGTCACACTGCAGACATCGTATCAATATGACTGAAAAATTGTTAAAGCTACATTAAAAATCCTAATCACATCACATCACATTTTGTGATTGAGACTGCTCTAGTGGCCTAGTGGTTAGAGCCTCAGCCTTGGATATAGGTCATGGGTTCCAACCCCGGCTGAGTTATGCCAAAGACTTCTAACAAAATTGTACTAACAGCTGCCTCACATGGCATTCATCATTAAGAGGTTAGTGTTAGGACTGGTCAGCCTGGTGTCAGAATAATGTTACTGGGTGGGACGTCATGCTTCATGTCTGCGGCATGATGCCTCAGTGCCAGACATCACTTTAAACTGCCACACTGCAAACATCATAGTGATAGGACTGAAAAATTGTTATAGCTACATTAAAAATCTAATCAATCACACACACTCACACATTTTGTACCTGACCTTAGACTGAAATCATGTTAATGATCTACCTGATCAGTGACATTTATTTCATAAACAATATATCAGTATTGTATGCTTGAAAAATTACTTATTCCTATCTTAACATCTGCAGTGGAATCAGTGTTCAGTATTTAGTTTAGGTGGATTTATTTATTTAAATTATTCACTAGAATTAGAAAGTACTAATTTATTCTTGGACTAAATCATTAATTTGGAATTGTAGTGAATTTAGTCAAGGAAATCTCAAATTATATTATTGTTATACATCAAAATACTGTTTACAAATCGCCACATTCCGGACCATTGGAACATTATCACGTTAGAGACTACAGGCACATCAACACATTCAGTATTGGAATTTATTTGGAACACCACTGGAATTCATTGGAAACTTCATATATTTTAACTTGTGATAGAACTTTTAATATTATTTTAGGATTTAATTCACAATACTATAAGCTGTTTTGAGATTTTCACTTTGTATTCTAGGGAAATAAATTATTTGTTGAATTTTACAAAACTTGTTGCTTTATGCTTATTTTTGTTCTTTAGTTTAAGACCACAAAGTCATAACAACACCAGTTCACATTTTGGATAGGATTTTTAAAACTAATTCCCCTTACCAAATATTATTATTATTATTATTATTATTATTATTATTATTATTATTATTAAATTATTATTATTAAAATTGTTTCATGTGCATGGCACAACAAAATCATAATTATGGGTATATATTGTTCCCTCCCAAATTCACATTTCACTAAAGATTACTGTATCCTGCTCACTTTAATCTGTCCTAGAAATGAAATCATCACAGACCATAAAACATTCACCAGTCCTTGTTCACACTATCATAAAACAATATCTGGAATAGTCAGGGGGCTCAACTGACCAGGATCAAAAGTTGGCTTATGTGTGACACCAACGATGAACAGAAAATTAAAAGAATCTGTATATGGCTATTCGATGTAACGCATGAACTGAAACTTCACCTGCCCTCACAGACACATTTTGAATATTGAATGAACTCTGATCCCCAGGAAAAGGGATGTAACTCATATCTCTCCTCAAAGACAAACATTTTTATTCAGAGATGGCTTTAATTCACAGGCAAGGAGTTGAAGATTAGCTATATACCTGTCACACTGGCACCAAAGGTGACTTCCATTTCAGCTGCTGTAACACCCACTACTTTTTCCACCATCAAGCAAACAAATTGCTTTGATCGTCTTGTGTAAGGATAAAAGCTCCTTGCTTTCAAAGCTGACATGTTGACGCCTCTGAGTTTGACTGGCTGGAGTATTGGAAGTACAATCAAGAATGATACACTTAAAAATCAATTCACATGATAGGCCTTGATCTAAACAATTTCTTGCTTATCAAACAAAAAAAAGATTTTAATTTCCTTACTTGGAACATCAGTACTGATATGCTCCAGAAACTGCTTAAGACAGGTTGAAATCATTGTTCGGTTAGGAAACACCTGGTTGCTGACTGCAGAAGGCAGGTGACCATTAAATACAGGGCATTTATATAGAAAATGTATTTATTTGCTTTTATGACCAGGTTACTGATGAATACAGGTAACATGTTAGGAGAGGTTTGAGTCTATACAAATAAAGTACATGTACTAAACAATGTTTACAACAGTGGTTTCACTTTAATGAAAACTTGGAGACTGGACACTATTTCCAAACCTGTTACATCACATGATATTACACAGGTGTAATATCAGAAGTTTTACCAAGGTTTATGACTTGCTAATTGATGGCATATTGTCATTAATAATCAGGCATGTGACTGTGTACATTTCATATGAAAGTTATGGAATGAGCATGATGTGACTGTACATTTCATATGAAAGATATGGAATGAGCATGATGTGACTGTACATTTTATATGACAGTTGTGGAATGAGCATGATGTGACTACATTTCATATGAAAGTTATGGAATGAGCATGATGTGATGGTGTACATTTCATATGAAAGTTATGGTGTGATTTGATTTTTTAACGTAGCTTTAACAATTTTTAAGTCATATCACTACGATGTCTGCAATGTGGCAGTTTATAGTGATATCTAGCACTGGGGCATCATGCCGCAGACATGTAGCATGATGTCCCACCCAGTCACATTATCCTGACAGCAGGCCGACCAGTCCTAAACACTAACCTCTTAATGCTGAACGCCAAGCGAGGCAGCTGTTAGTACCATTTTTTAAGTCTCTGGTATGACTCGGCTGGGGATAGAACCCACGACCTCCCGCATCCGAGGCGGATGCTCTAACTACTAGGCCACCGGAGCGGTTGAAAGTTATGGAATGAGCATGATGTGACTACATTTCTTATGGAAATTATGGAATGAGCATGATGTGATGGTGTACATTTCATTTGAAAGTTATGGAATGAGCATGATGTGACTGTAATTTTCATATGAAAGTTATGGAGTGAGCATGATGTGACTACATTTCTTATGGAAATTATGGAATGAGCATGATGTGACTGTGTACATTTCATATGAAATTTATGGAATGAGCATGATGTGACTGTACATTTCATATGGAAATTATGGAATGAGCATGATGTGTCTGTACGTTTTATATGAAAGTTATGGAATGAGCATGATGTGACTGTGTACATTTCATTTGAAAGTTATGGAATGAGCATGATAGTTTCTTTATTTTATGTTCCAGGGCAGGCAGAATATTGAATATATTTTTCTCAAACTTTTTTGAAGGAATCGACACAGATGTAAGATAATCTGAACATTTCACAAAACACACTGTCAGATTTTTCTGTCATTTGCTAAAAGGAGTTTAGGTAGTATGATTTTGTTTAATTTGGATGCTTAAAATTTTGTGAATTTTTTTCATTTTCATGGTTTTGTAAAAACTGACATTGTTATTGCATTTTTACTGGTAATGTCCTCATAAATTGTGAAAGTAGTCCTATTGTGACATTAAATTCTAGATTTATAATGCAACCACAAAATCCCCTAAAATTCATACCCAACAGAATGTAATGAATATCCAGTAATTTGTCAACACCTTAGGTAACATTATGACTAGTATTTCAGGTACGGTGTAGAATGTAGGGCATGAGTTAATGCAATATTTATTATTGGCACCATGTAATAAATTGACTTGCATGCAATTAGATACTGAGATAATGTCAATTTTAGGTTTGCCGATAAAAGTCATGAGGTCATAGGAGTGGAGTCTTATGCCCCAGCTATAGAAATGTTCTTCTCCGAACAAGGAATATGGTATTCCAGTGCAGATTTACCAAATCTCGGTGGCAAGTTATTTCAGGTGTAATATCTATAGTTTATTTTCAAGTTAGAGAATTTGTGCAAAAATTTTCAGGTATGTACAGCAGAGATCAGAGAAAAAGTTGCATTAAAAAATATTGTATCCAATGGATCAACATATCCAGATCAGCCACATGCCTTAGGTTGTCTAAATGTTCTTAATGATTGGTGAATGTATAGGGCAGTCGTGATGTGGCTTCAAACCCTGAAATTCATTTCACAGGCTGACTGAATTTGTACCATGTAAGGTAATGGAATGTTTAAAAAAAACTGATGAATGAATAAAAAGGAAAATGTGTCACAAACAGTGGAAAAGAAAGTTTCTGCTAAGCATCATGTCTTTAAGTCATGCTGGAAGTAAGACTAATTTATATACTCACCATAAAACAGAGTGTATTATTTTATGATGTCCATCCATCCATCTACACCACTCCCTCGATAACTCGTGCACATCGGGGTCCAGAAACATCGACCGCACTATAAGTGAGGCACGAGTTATCGAGGGACCTATAAAATAAGCCCAAAACCAATAAAGTGATCGACGATATAAAGGAAAAATAAGGGGGGGGGGGGTAGGCAGATTATAGTGTTGAATACGCACATTATAATTATGCTGAGATTAACTGTGAATAAATATCTCTTCATGTGTACTTTATTTATTATTTCCTCATAGGGCAACATTAATTTCAGGATAAATTACAGTATATTGAGGCGATCATCGAAAACATTATTCCACGTGGTTTCCGTTCGCTTAACATGTGTACCACTTCACACATTGTGTACTACGTCACTAATTTTTATGTTGAATTGGATACATTCTAGTTTTATTGTTTGATCCAAATTAGACGGTTCTTTTTATATACAAAAGATCGACTCTTTTCGAGAAACAGTGTCGATCAAACGATAGATAGATAGATAGATTTGAATGCGATAGAAGTAAAATGGAAAACAAAAAAAACCCAAGAGTTAATCAGTACTAACATATTTAATTGGTCTATGAATTTAAAACAACGTAAATTAGAACAATTTAATACTTGCCGTTTGTGCCACACTTGACAAATATCAATTCCCTTTTTGTGTGTTACTCCTTGGTTTCTCTGCCGCCGAGCAAAATCCCTCAGATTTCTCAACTGCATGAGCATAACGTAGTCAACATTTTGAGTCTCCAGTCACCTTATGGCAATATAAAAATATTTGATTGCTTCCTGTGCATCACTTTCAACACTTGTGGTACTCCAGTTAGAATCGTCTTCTGCTGCAAATTTGTTCGTTATAGAATTAATTATTGTTTCATCTGACATGTATTCAGCTGTGGGGCAATCATTGTCAGCACAAATCCACTCCTCCATATCATCAAGAGAAACGCCCATCTCAGGACCATTGGTCTGGTCTGTATGAATTTCTCCCAAACAGCCTCGGCATTAATGACATCAGTTTCACTGAAACCTTCGAAGTCACTATCATCGTTGCTGTCTGTTACTGTTTTGCTTTACGTCAAAGGCAGCTCCAAGACTCTTAATCCAGCACCCAGGTCTCTTGTAATCGATTTATTAATGCAACAAACACTTCCCCAAGTTGTTGATCTAAACAAAGCCGGCATGTAATTAGGTTCTCACAGAAGTACTCACGGGTTTCGATGTGACGTTCGATTGACTCTTTTCATGTTTTCAATGAACAGAATATGTTGTGATTATAATGTTTACACTGAAACGGAATTAAAGGATTAGAACATGACTTTCACACAGGAAGACGTTTAATTGGTGTTTACTTCATTCTCTGTTGCCACCTGTTAGCATTTACCATAAGTTTTCATTGATCTCTATTTCACCAGACTGTTTATTTACAGTATACTGACAACTATTGATCATAAAAACTTACATAATATATGATATCTTGAAACAGAGGTCTCACTAGGATTTTAAAACTGGGTCTTTCTGGCTCTGAATTCAATCACTAAATATCAGTACATTTTCTCACTCGGCCGCCAGTCAAAGCCTTTGAACTAGTCGCCAAGCTATTGCATCATGCTCTTTTTTTATGTACTCTTGTAAAATGGTAACGTGTGTACATCAAAGAGTCTTTCAGTCACTGAATTCTGTCATTGTAAATATCAGCACAGTTAACTGATTAACACATTTTCCCACAAAGCAGGTGGCTGAAACAGGACCGGCAAATCTTTGAATTTTCCCGCGCACCTATTACATGTGTACGGAGGACTCCCACCACAGTGATTTTCTGCGTCCCAGATAAAAAATTGGCGTCCAAATACGCGTAATTAAGCGTTTTCGAGATCTCTGAAATTAATTCTTATTTAGAACTTGCAAATTTCAAAACATGGATTATATTTTTACGGGCATTAATCACCATTTTCGATGAGAAAACGAGCAATGTATCAAGGTTTAATTTATCAGTTCTTATCGTAATTTTTTCATGTTCAGCATATTTTAAAGATATTTTAAATACATTTTCTCTGGAAAAAATCGGGAGCCAAGACAGTTGTTGTTGTTGTAGGGTTTAACGCCATTTTTCAGCACAAGATAGGCTATACATGGCGGCCAGTATTAATGGTGGAGGAAGAACCCGGGAAAACCCCGGAAAGAACCACCGACCCACGAGAAGCTACTGGCAAGCTTTCTCACATACCCACATTGGCTGAATCCGAGACTCGAACCCATGCAGACAGAGGTGAGATGGCAGTGATCCGTAAAGGACAGCGCTTTAGACCACTCGGCCACTCGGGGCCCCGGGAGCCAAGACAGACACCGCATTATAAGCAGGATCGCGAGTTATCCGGGCGCGAGTTATCGAGGGAGCGGTGTATTACCAATTTTGTGTCTGCACAATAAATACATGGCTGTAGAAGGGGGTAAAATTTGTATACCATTTTTTGGATGAACAAGGTTTATAATTACCATATGATGTGATTTGTGATCTATGATTTTTCACCCCAGATTACAAATATTATGGTATTATAAGTACAGACAGACTATATTTATAAAGATTAAATTTGCAACATGAGAAAAAAATCTGCAACCTTTTCTCCTGAACAATATTGAAGTTCTACTCAGGAATTGAAAAGGATGCAGAGAGATATATAATAGTTTAATAAGATCATTATTACAGTGTCCCAAAGCTCAAAAACCTTGGTTATTAAAGTCAACATTCCAAAAGAAAAGAATTAGTGGAATCAAGTGTATTTGATTGCATATAATATAATAACATTTTTGTCATTATGAATTAAATATACAATGATTACCTATTCCAAAATATTTGTAAAATCAGGATTGTTGTTCTAACTGTATAGTAATAGTATTCTTGTATTTAAACATGTTTTTATGTTTTCTAAAGGTAGGACATTATTGTTATGGTCTGTCCATCTGTCCTGTTTGTTAACAGCTTGTTTACCACTCAATATCTTCAGTTCTGTTTCACATCCTTTCACCAAACTTTGGTGTTTGTTTCTCTAAAGGAGGTAAAGAATCCTACAGATTTGGGGATTAACAGGTCAAAGGTCAAGGTTACTGTGAGTGACCAGAGCAAAATGGTTTCAATGTAATAACATAAATTCAACTTTACTTGCCTCCACCAATCTTTGTAGATGTTTTTAGGGGTCAGAAGATTAAAGGTCAAGATAACTTCAATCTTTGCAAAGTGGTTTTCATGCAGTGAGTTTGGCTTCATAAGCCTTCACCTAACTTGGCATGTTGATTTCCATATAAGAGATAAAGAAGCCTTTTGATTGAAGAGGCTCAGAGTCACATAGCAAGATCACCACGATCTTAATAATAAGTGGTTTTAGCACAATAACTCAGTAAGTGTATTATTACCAGAACTTACAGATATGATTCTCTTGATGACTTAAAGGAGCTTATTAATCAAATTTTACATTGAAAGGTCATGTCAAGGTCACTAGCTTGATTTAGGCAAAATTTTGCTGCAAAATAGCTTGAGTTCTGCTAAATATACTTGCACCAAACTTCACAGACATGTTGCCATTGATGAGAAATAGAAGCTCGATTATTTCAGGATTAAAAGGTCAAGGCCATTGTCATCGTGACCTGTAACAAGGTGGGTTTGAGGTGGGTAGAAATTGTAATGTTTTTGGCACAGCATCCACATGATCTTAACAAGATGGGGGTGGTGGTAGATTGTATGTACTCATATTTTCATTAAACTCCTGAATATATATGCATGTACATTCAAGTGAAATTTTCTTTTGAAGACTAATGTAGTTTAATAAAATTTAGTTATAGAATAATACATTATGAGAGAACTTGCATGTAAATCCAATATTTCCCATTTTGGCTTATACTCATTTACTCTCTTGTTTTCAGAGTGAAGATGGAATGATAAAGATATACAGTTGTGACCTGTATCTGTTATCAAAGTAAATATTGTTTTGTTTCTTGACAGCTATATTTGTATCCACACCTATTCTTTCAGCTACTTCTTTGGAATCACTAAACATAGTAGTAATATTAAATATTAAAGTCCACAATTAGACAGGTTCTCCAATTTTGTTGAAATACAAAGTATTACAGTTGTTGATAAAAAATAATTCTTACACAAGGAGACTTAATGGGAAGTTGTGACTATTGGAACATGATAAGATTTAAATAACTAAGAAGTTTACCACCTTTTTAAAGTATCCATTATCATGTACTAAATTTCATGCAGTACTTCAAGTCACATTTAGTCAGACTCTCACATGACTCCTTTATAGGTATGCAGTACAAGAGTCTGGTCAAATGCTACTTTGATTGCTACTGCTCTTTCAGATTTGTTTAAAGAGTGTTGATTTGCCATCAAAAATGATCAAAGTAACTAAAAATGGAATAACCATAAAATGACTTCTTCTCAATAACATCTCAGTAGAATTTGGTCAATTTTGACTGCATTCAGGGATGAAGGTCTATCAGTATATCCGGATAATGCCTTTACTCATTCAATCGTTATCATTATAGGGTTTAACGCCATTTTTCAGCACAAGATAGGCTATACATGGCAGCCAGTATTACTGGTGGAGGAAGAACCAGGGAAAACCCCTGAAAGAACCACCGACCCATGAGAAGCTACTGGCAAACTTTCTCACATATCCACATTTGCCAAGCCCGAGACTCGAACCCACGCAGACAGAGGTGAGATGGCAATGATCCGTGACAGAGAGAACTTTAGACCACTTGGCCACTTGGGGCCCCTTTACTCGTTCAAATATGGACACCTTTTCTAACACTTGGAAACATTTAAATGACTTATAAGAAACTGTTGAATAGAATTTGACCAAATTTAATGGCATCCTGACATGAAGAATTCCCAAGTTTATTGAAATGGTGCTGATCCTCCATTTAAAGTGGCCACCATCTCTAGAAATAGAAAACTTTTTAATGACTTTGACTTGTATGCAAAATCCACCTGGCAAAATGTGACAGAAATCTCCTGGCATAGATGGCTTAAAATTTTATGCAACTGATGCCAATCCACTGACTGGATTATGGCTGTCATTACTGAAAACAAAAAAGAAAACTTAAATGTATCTTCTATTCAAACAACACAAAACAAAATTTGATTAAAAGATCTTTTAAATTTGTATAGATCTGTTATCAGATGTGGGCACTGTTACTAAATAAACACCTTTATCTCCAAAATTGTTCAGCAGAATTTTACCAAACTTGATAGAAAGTAAAAAATCTTGTATTTTTTATCCAAACTTATCCAGTTGTTTTTCCTGTTCACCAATTATAGAATTTTACATTATGTATGCATGCATCATGTATATAATCGCTACAGGATGATTCCAATAACTTACTCAAATTGTGATTACCCTCATTGTGCCTGAATCTCTCTTTACCAGACTTGATAGAAATTAAGAAACTTGTCTTTTGTATCCAAATTTATCCAAATATTTTTCCTGTTCACCCAGTTTTGGAGATCATTGAGATTTTATTGTATAATCATAATGAAGACACATTGTAATGTTGTTACACATTGTAAGGTTGTGACACATTGTAAGGTTGTGACACATTGTAATGTTGTTACACATTGTAAGGTTGTGACACATTATAATGTTGTTACACATTGTAAGGTTGTGACACATTGTAAGTTTGTGACACATCAATTCAGCTTTTTGTTTTAATGCAACATTGTGAAGAAATGGCAGTTTATCTAATACTTTTAGATCAGATTATTGGCTAGAATATTGTTGAAAATATTTCTTATTCAGATTCCTTGAATTGGACAATTCTCATTTTCTTGCAGTGTATAGGGACAGACCATTTACTTTTTAGGGGGCATGGGGGCCTGCATTTCTCTGAGAACATTGTTATTGGACCCCTCAAAACCATAAAAAGTAACACTCATGCTTTGATTTGTAGATGAAAAGAATTAATTAATACCTAGCTCAACAAGCCGAAATACTACGCATCAATGTGCCCAGCTGAAAAATCACATTTCTCTTGTCAGACTTTTGTTGAACAGTAAGTTAGAACTAATGTTACTGTTCATTATTGTAAGTTCTTGGTTATGTATAGCTTGCTAATTTACCTTAATGTGCAAAATAGTATGCATTTAATAGGGACTATTTCTAACCGTATTATGACTCATTGCATCATCAGTACATTGTACTCTTGCTCGATTTGCATTGAAATTCACTTATCCATTTCGTTCAGTTTTATGTAATCATAGGTATGAATATACAAATAAGATTAAAAGTATAAATGCACACCACGGACATTGAGAGACAACTTAATTCTGTTTAAATTTTGTGTTCAGAGGGATTTTTCCATGCAGTTTTAACAGTTGATTTGGTTACTGCCATGGTTAACCCTGAGAAGGATAAACATTGATTGGCTAAATAAGGTCATGTGATGTGAATAGGAGTCTATAAATACAAGTGCAGACAGTGCACTGGCAGATAGCTGTCAGAGCGCAAAGTATGAACATCTAAGTAGAAAAGAATTTCGCCCATGTATTATAAAACCATCAATTATATATTTTTACATAACTGATACTAACCTTGGTACTTTAAAATCCCAAAACTGAATCGAATTGTTATGAGAAATTTTAAATAGATTTATTAAATGATTGCTATTGAGTTTAAATGCTTAATAATTATTATATAATTTTTTATAAAGCCGCTGCTATCTCCCACCACACTGAAGATATAGCTATAGAAAGAGAAGGGCATGAGCATGACATAATATAAAACAAGACTGTAATGATGTTCAGAGATTTTATTTTCATTCACGTCCATCAGTGATGCCAATACCTTATAGTGGGAGCGACGACTGGGATGAATACATTTCCCACTTTGAGAACTGCACTGAGCTCTGATGATAGAGTGACCATGACAAAATTCTCTTCCTTAGTGCAAGCCTTAGGGCAAAGGTTTGGAAGTACCCATCAGCAAAACTGATGGCTTTCAAGATTCTAAGCAAGAGAATGACAACCTGGTGAGTCCATAGCCATACTTGGGGACAGTCTTCATCAGATGGCACAAAAATCTTATTCCAACTTGGGCACAGTTGCACAAGAAGCCATTGCACTGAACCAATTATACAAAGCAATTTAATTAGAGATGAAGTGTATAAGCATGGATAAGGAATGCAAAACTGTTACAGAAGCAGTTGATGTGATTGAAAGATATGAAAGAGTAATTGGAAATAGTAATGCTAGAATGGATGAGCTAACCCTGCCTAGAAAATGCCCTGAAACAAGTTATGGAAGCCTTGCTTTATCTGCAATTCTCCAGATCACTTGTTCCTTAAATGCCCAATTTACCAAAGCCAGATGGAAGCCGGAATTCTAAATACAAAGGAGTGATCACTCAGCAGACCCAGTATAAACAGCAAGGAAACAGCAAACCATCAGCTCATTAGGCCAGGGGTTATTGGAAGGACAATGTCCTAAAGAAAATGTTTTGACCAAAGAGACAAAGGGTAAAACTGTGGATGACAAACGTTTTGGTCAGGTTAGAGAAGTTATAGGAAAATGGGACAATGGACTTTATACAGCTGGAAGTATCCTAGGTGTCAAGGCAAAGTTTTTTGTTGACAGTGGCACCACTTCTACTATTTTGTTGCACTCTGTTTCAAAAAATACCTTATGAAACCGACCTGCTCTTGTGGCTGCACCACAAGAAGTGCAGGGAGTAAATGGTCAACATCTACAAGTTTACGGACCAGTTCTACTGAATATTGTGTTCGATGGTGTTCCATACGCACAGTCTGTGATTGTGTGTGACATTATGCCCAAAGGTATCCTTGGACAAGATTTTATGCCTAAGTTTGCGAGTAAAATTGACTATAAGAACTTGACCATTCAGACAAATTATGCTGATATACAATGTTGGATTGGTGGAGAGGTTTCATTGTCATGTAGAGTTGTTGCAAAATGTACCATTACTATACCTGCTAACTGCTACATCTGGCTACCAGTCATTATACCAGGAATTGAACACCTTTTGAACATTGGACTTGTTGAATCAAATAGATTCTCAGAGTTTGGAATGCTTGGAACACATTTTCCAGATACTGTTGGACACAGATCTGAAGCTGAAACCATCAAAATGTATCTTCTTCCAATGAAGCACGCAATTTTTAGGCCATATCGTTGTGGAAGATGGCATGCATACTGACCCAGATAAAATTTCAGCTGTTCAAGAGTGGCCGCAACCAAAGAATCCTAAGTTTCACAGCTTCTTAGGTTTATGCTCTTATTACAGACGGTTTGTGAAGAACTTTGCTGATACTGCTAGACCTTTGCATAAGTTGTGTGAAAAAAGCGTCAAGTTTGCTTGGACGGAGGAGTGCCAGGCATCGTTTGATGCTTTGAAACTAGCCCTAACCACTACTACAATCCCTGCTTATCCACAACCCAGGTTTCGCTTTATTTTAGACACTGATTTTAGTAAATATACAGTTTGAGCTGTACTTTCCCATGAGCAAGATGGACATGAAAGGGTGATTGCTTACATGAGCAAAGCCTTGAATAAGCATGAAGTTTCATACTGTGTGACCAGAAAGGAATTGTTTGCTGCACTTTAGAAATTTCATCATTATCTTTATGGGCAAGAGGTCATCATTAACACGGATAATCCTGCAGTCGGATACAAAATCTGAAATGTCCAACAGGGCAAGTTGCAAGATGGCTGCAAGGACTTGGCACTTACAATCTTCATGTCACTCATAGAGCTTGTAAGAAGCACTCGAATGCTGATGCATTATCTTGAAATCCTTGTGCTGTTTGCTGGCAGCAACAAGAATCTGATGAAATCTCTGATGATGATTTTGAACTCTCACATGACTATGTGAGAACAAATCCCAAACAAGAATCTCATGAACTCTCAAATTATAAAAATGAGTCACCACCACTGTCACAGATATCTGGTACTCCCTCCGACGTTGCTCAGGTCTCTCCAAACGAAAACAAACAGAAGAAAAGTTTATATGTGAATTGTTTTCCTGTACAAGAAAATGATTTAGACTTCATGAGGGTCATAACTCAAGCTCAGAAGGCACATAAGGAGGCTGTTCCAAAACCTACTCAGTGTGTTATGGTGGGATGGTCGCTGTACACTATGGGCTAGTTTATTTCAGTCAGACAACATAATGATGTAGTTCATCCTATTCGGTAACTGCCGGAAAATTCCATAAATTCCATAATGTTAAGAGTTTGGAATTATTTCCCTTTGCACACATTAACATAGAAATTAAACCATTGTTAAAGCCACTTGAAAGGCAAATTTGTTGTTGTCATTTTTTCCTTTTCTTGATTCGACACTTTAAGTATCGGAAAGCAGATGACATATGTATGTACATTTGTAGTCATGCACACTCCTCTTTGCTGAAAATGGACTTGTCCAGGAACTGGTTATGGATTTTGAGCATGTCTGTCTATTAGGGTAACATGGTCATATTCTGACTTGTAGGGTAATTCTACCGTGGATGTACATCCTGCTGTTTACAACAAAGATATGCAAATTACTTGCTGTGTTCTTTGTTTTTATTTGTGCATATGCATTTGTAAATTAGTAAAGATATTCCCAGGTGATGAGGGCATTGCGTGACAAAATGACGTAATCACATCAGTATTCTCTCTTCCGTGCGAGTTCAGAAGTGGCATTCATAAATAAAAAAATTCAGGAACATAGTCAGGCATCAATCTTCCAAGAGTTGTAAGGCTTTCAGTAACATAATAATTATGTTATTGTAGTTTTAAAATAATGTTTTGTCTTTTCCACAGTTATCTATATAACAACATCCACAATTATCTCTATAACAACATCCACAATTATCTATATAACAATATCGCTATCTATCTGCTGTCTCTATCTGAAAAAAATAAAAACAATTTAAAACTTTTAAAATTGTCAAGATTAACAAAATCTTTGTATTTTATAGAGGAAACTTGTATATGTATGGTCCATATATGGTGGTCAGAATTACACATATCAAAGGTTGGAATAAGTCACAACATGGTCGGATTTACCCCCTGCATACATAGTCATAATAAAATCACTTTTCAGTAAGAACTCAAATTATATGCTTTTTGAATAATAAAACTTGTTGCAAGAAGCCTGATTGACTGCTTCCCATATCGTAGTTAGGTACACAGTAGTTGGCTTCAATAATGAAGTTGTCAATCTCATGTCAACGACCTCAGTGATCGGAATATGTCCAGTTTACCCTATATTGAAAACTTCTGTTAAGCATGAAACTCATAGATGATGATGGTGTTAGAGCCACTCCCCTCACAGTCAGGTTAAAAATTATTAATCAGTCACTGGATTGACTAAGTTCCTTGTACTTTTTATCACATTAAAGGTTTCCATTATTGAAATCGGTGGTCGGTACAAACAAATGGGTTGGTATACTCAGACTATAGGCTATATCTCTGTCTGTTGCTGTGCATTTTTCATGTAAGATTTAATGTGTTAGATGAAGTTTTGTAATCTTGCTTCAAGTAATCACTGAGATGATAATTTTTGCAGATCATTGTTATTTATGGCTGTGCCTATCAAACTGCAGCTCTTGATGTAATGCTGTCAGTTACCAACAATATATTGATGAAATTAGCAAACTGCATGCAAGATTGTTAGGTAGACCAACAAGTACATCTCTGCTTTTTTCTTCTTCTTCTGATGGAAAAAAAGCAGAGACCTGCTTTTTGGTCTAGCTTGCTAGGCTAATCTAATTTACATTTTTCTCATGTATCAAATTTGGCAATTCTTCAGAGGTTATTGCATCTACTTTTTGCATTGTTAAACAAGATTGAAGTCATTATATTTCGAAGTTATCAAGTAAGTAATTTTTCATTGGTTCTTGTTTGTTCGGTCCATTATTTACCACAAACCACTACAAACCTACCACAGACCACCTTTATAAATATATTAACTCAATTTTCTCCCATACTGTAGATATACAATAATTGTTTTTTTAAATCTGAAAATCTCAAGTGAATCTGAATATGTGCATATTTTTACAAGTTTCCAGTATCAGTAACAGGGATGAGTCATCAGGTAGTAGTTTATTCACAACTGTTAGATTGTGGGGTTTTTCAACCATGTGTCAATTCATCGTATGACTATGTGAGAACAATATCCCAAAATGATAGATAAAGTATCAGATAGACTACTCTGCTCAAAACTTCATAAAGTTTATTACGAATTAAATTGAGACAACTCTTTAAAAGGACCATGGAACTCCAACAAGCAAGGAACAAACTCATTAAGAAGAATGTTAAAGAAAATAGCAAAACCAAAACACTTACTCAGAAAATATTGCAGACAAGATGTTAGAGATAATTGGTATTTGTGGGGAAACATACATTTGTGAAGTGAATAATACAAGACAGAAAAAGTGCCATCCATCATATCATATACCAACAACCAAATGGCAGACTTACATTATTTGGAGGGAAAAAAATAAGGGACATAATCTCACACCAATTGTATACAGAAACCACAGTATCATAAGGAAAGACATCAGTGAACGTCCCTTTTATTTTGGCCTGTGCATTTGCAGAAAGACACAAGTTATGAGAATACAGAACATGCAGCCAAACTTGAGAACAACATCAGAAGTTTTGCAGTAAGACAAAAACAAGCATGTGTCAGTTTGGACAGACGAAAAACCTGCCTTGACCAGAGTTGTAGAGGTATCCTTCCCAAATGTATCTCAGGTGCAATGTACAGAGCACATGAAGAAGAAAAAAACAAAATTAAAAAAAACTGCAAAAAAACAAAAAACAAACAAAAACCCAATTAAATTCCAACTTCAAAGAAAAGTTGGTGTGACTGTTAATTTGAAGAGAACAGTAAGAGATAAAATTTTGGTTAATGCGGACAGCTCCATTGTCTTTGTTTGAGAATCCTTGGAAATGATGCACCTTCTTCGTGACCACCCTCTCTTCATTATATATTATGACAGCCACATAAAAGAGAAATTGTTTTGCCATATAAATGAACCAAGAAGAAAAAATCTCAATGATGACTTACAATAATGCCAAGTCATTGAACAGCATACTAAAAAATAAAAAAATAAACAATAGTGACTGGAAGCCACGGCATACTCCTGAGCTGGTTCAGCTATTATTTCAAGCAGTATACCTCCACAGTTCATAGATCTCAGATGTGCAATATATACATGATGAAAGTAATTAGGCCTACTGTTTGCACCAAAATTATGCTGTCTATTGCATCAACAGCGTAATATGTCATTGTTAAACTGACAGGAACGCAAATAAATTTTCCTGCAAGACATAACAGAAACAATTTCAACCACCAGAAACTTGTCTGTTTCAAATGGCACTAAGCAACATTGCTCAAAAGCCAAACTAACAGAAAAGACCAAGAAGTGAAAAAAACAAAAGCAATTGGAATGAATTGACTGGGAATTGACTTTGATTATTCAATATGATGTATCTATATTCTGTAACCTGTTCCTTAATTTAATTTTCTTGATTTTTGCTGAACTTTAATATTTTAAAGGGGAGGGTTCCTCCTAAACAAATTCATGATTCATTTATTATAAATCATCATAGAAAGGCAGTGTATTTGTGTGTTTTGTGTGATGATCCACTCTGACATGTAATTTGTGTGTGTGTGTGTGTGTAAAGTTTTTATTCTTATATAAGGACCAGTTATTGCAAATCTGTCTTAAATCAATTACTTATAATACCTGAAAAACACATCCTGCATTTGGCCTACACTCTACAGCAACAAAGTAATCAGTTAACAGTTGGTCATGTATACACACTAACCTGAATGAAATTACACAGCCATGCATCGTTGCAACAATTGCTAGAACAGTTTCTGTCTCCACTAGACTGGTTCAGGCTGGTCTCTGGCACATAAATATCCAAAACAGTATATTAGAATCACGTGTTTGTTAAAGCTATTTGAACTCTATTTATAGTAACAGTGACAACCTGTTCCCCATTCATATATCACAATAATTATGCATCGCTTTGTACTCAAAGTTTACTGTTTGCAATAGAAGTATGGGGTAAGGAGCATACATCAGGATAAATATTAATAATTTACAAGTCTTCCAACATCTTGAAATTAAATTTCAGCATTTCATCAGCATGGGGACCCTGTCAGGGTCTCAGCCAAATGAAAATTATTTTCAGTTTTGTTGAGGCCAATATTCAAGGATTTTCCCTGCAATATTCCATGGTTTTCTGTACTCAAGTTTTCCATGCTTTTCCAGTCTACTCTGGACAGAGCCAGAATATTAGTCCAAATGGTTTTCCATGCTAGAATTAACCAGGGTTTTTCATGCCAATATTCCATGCTTTGCCATGCCTTTTTTTCCCCAGGGTTTTCGAACCTGCCCTGCAAGGAACCTGGAATATTAGTCCAAATACTCCATGGCTTTCCATGCTAGAGGTTTCTATTGTTTTTAATGGAATTGCCATGGAAAATCTACAGCTGGAAATGTCCACCACAGCAACTAATCAAAAAATCTTATAATTGCTTAAGAGTATCTTTATCAGAGATGGTTTCAATGCTCTGCAGTTAAAAGTAAGAAATGGTCTTGAATTTCTAAAAATTCTTTTTGGTCAGTAGAGCACCAGTCCAATCAAGGGACTCTTGTTTATTGCTTTATTGTGCCTGTAAGAAAAAGCTTTACACAGATGTTATTCGTTTTTCCATTATTTTGATTTTTGCAGGGATCTTTTAGGGCAGTTTGACATTATATGGGACTCAAGTTCGTTAATTGCTATCAATCTTGCTGATCACATAAGGTGAGTGATTGACTTGAAAATTTTAGAACATTATTAGAGAATAATGTTATCATTAAAATTACCGGTATATAAAGTAATATAATCATTAAAGAATAGTGAGTATGATGTACAAGAAATAAATGCATGAAATCTTCAATTACGTATAGAGACTTAAGTCTCAGATTTTCCTTTATCTCAAAGTCTTTTAGAGTTATGATCCTTTTTTAACTTAAGAACTGATTTTGCAAGCATAATTCAAACAAGTTTAATTTTTTATTTTAGATACCGAGATCTGCTATTGTCCTTGCTAAAGCCAGATGGTCTTTACCTGTTGTCCACTATCCACTATGATGGTTTAGTCTTTAAAGGTAAGGAAATATAGAACAGTTATTTCCCTTGTCTGGGTGAAATTTCTAATATCTGACGATCTGTCTCCTAATTTTTCTCTTCCTGCATGATATTGATAAGAAAGTAAAGAAATCTATTCCAAGATACTGACATATACCCACTGCCTAATACAGTTATCTCAGTGCCTTGGAAATTGGTTAGGTTTGGTGCTTTGCAGCACAGCAACACAAGTAGGTTATTTAGTTCCATGGCAGTTGGAGTAAAGTGACTTGCCCAAGGACACACCATGGTAGCTCATCGAGGTTGGTCTGATGGTATAGGATTCGAACTTGCTTCCTTTTGTTCACGAGTCCAGCACACTAACCACTGTGCCACTTCAGCTCTGCCCTGGAAATTGGAGTGAAAATAAAGCATAACATTTGCATTGTGGTGTAATTAAGACTATATTATCCAAAAATGCAACTATTGGCAAAATTTAAGACCAGCAGTTATAGTAAACTAACATGAATGTATAGAGAGTTTATTTTGAGCCATCATGAATGAGGTGGTAGATACAAAAGTTATGTGTCCATAACTGTGTTATAATTGGCCTGGTAGGTACCAAATTATGTTCAATATAAATTGGTTGGTTGGTACCCAGTTATGTCCAATATTAAATTGGCTGGTAGTTACCACGTTATAATGTACCCGGTTTGAAAACCCAGAAGTCAACTGCTAGGCAACAAAAACATACAATTCTTGATTTCTCTCCAGGACATTTGTTTACATAATTTATTTAATATGGCCTTCTGAAGATTAGTTTTTTTTAAACAGAGGAAGCTCTTGTTTCTATTTTCAGGGCCTCCACATTCATTTAGTGTTGAACATGTACAGGAATTGTATGGTAAGTTTTCATGTATCATGGTTAAAGTTAGGGATATTCATTGTAATAAAATCAGCATTTACTGTACAGCTTTCAGTCATTGTCACCATTACATTAATGTGATGCTGCACTATAAACTGTGGAACACCTTTTTCATTATTGCAGCAATGGAAGAATCCATTGCCTGTATGCCTGAGACAAGTTGAAAATAACCACCAGGCAAGTGTATTTCACTATTAATATGCCAAGCTTGGCAAGTTATACATTTCTCCATCAAATACGTTTCACAATCACATTAACATTAGGAATTACTTTTGTTATCTCTAGAATCCAGCCCTCTCATAGCCTTGACAAGTCTATCTATTCGTTGTATAGACAGAGGGAAGTAACTCTTACAGATTACCTCCCCTATCCATACTTGGTGGTACAATTGATATTGGATATTGGCAGTTTTAACTTCACAGCAAACTGTCAACAGGCCTCCAAGAATCTGAAGTTTTATCCTTTTTTCTGTTAGTCATCCAACAGTCTTTTGTCTGGTGCTACAGTAAGTCAAACACTCGTACTGTGTAGTGCATGCTTTTTGTGTATTTGGGTTAGATTTCAGATATTTGCAAATTTGTTACTGCTTCATATGAGTGTTTAAAATGGCAACACCATAATGCTTTGTGGTATCGCAATAAAGCTGTCCTTGTTCGTAGGTTCACTTTTTTGCACATATTATCATTTTATTCTGATAGATTTATGTAATATATTTATAATATTATTAGTATATATTTGATTACTGTTTCATTCAGTCCTTGTTAATTTGATTGGCAACTATTTTTCTTTTTCCATTCACAGACTCTTGTGGATATAGAATGTCTACTCAAGTATACTTTCATTTTTTGCTATTTGGCAGCCATTTTTTCACATTGAATTTACACCTGGTGTGTTTTGCTCTTTATATTTCCAGATAGTCTACAAGAACATGGCTATTAAATGTACAAAATGCAGGCATTTTAAGGTGACAGAAGACACTCATGAATCCTGCTTTATCTGAACCAAATACTTATTGTCCAAAGCTATAAGGTGTGCTCTTTGTCAGGTCTGCAGCAGACCCCAAAAACCTAGAAAACCCTAAACTTTGTTTTCACCCTAACAAATTAAAAAAAATGCCTTAAAAATGGAATGAAACCTATAAAAAATTTTAATTAAAAATGGAAAAATGATGAATGGCTCTACCCTGACCCTGCAAAAATGCTTCTCTGCACCCATTTTTTGTCACTTGGTTGAGAAAGCACGTAAATTATAAAAGTTAAAGAGATTCAGTCCTTTTATTCCATCATTCATTTGATAGACCCCTAATGTCATATTGTTGGCAACATTTTTAGAAAGAGCAACAGTTGTACTCTTTTTAAAGATATTTTTGACAATTTTATCTCATGTGCCTTACCTGAAATTGTGTTTTGAATCCAAACCAGAAGATGCATTGCCAGCATGGCTGAAGTAGTACATATAGTTAGTGACATCATTCTAAAGGCTTGAAAATGTTACACTGCAGCTTTTGGACCAAAATCAGCACACCATATAACAGTTTGAAAACTTTTCAGTCACTGATTTGTAATTTTAATAGGTCTGATCACCAGCATAAGGGGTACAGACCTCTGGGCTTAAACTTAGGCGATTGTTAGTGCCAACATATAGACCTGTAAACATGGATAGATTCATTCATATTCTTGAGGAGTTTTTTTGAATATTGTCTCCACTTTTAATTTACTACTCAGTTTTCTGGTGCAATTGAAATAATGAGCAGTAAGACACATCTCTTATTTGCCTGTATTAGGTTTTTATTTTGGAGTATATCAAAGTGAGGTGAATTAAAATTTACAATCTGTGATGATTTACCACCAAATTACAGTAAATAGGAATTTAGGAAAAGCATGGAGCATACATATTGCTTCTGTCTTTTTAATTCACTTGAAGATTATGGAATATCACAACATTTATGTAGTTTATGGTACTAAAAATGTTTTATATTTTGAGATGTTTACAAATTATGCACTGATGAAAAAACACCTGATCTCCAAATGTCACAAATTTTGACCACCTGCTATTTTTAGATGTCCAATTTTGATAGTTCTTTATGTAATGTTTTGGGATTTATGTGGGAGAAAATACAAATATGTAATAATGAGACCACGCTAAGTCTAGATAAGGTAATATTACTCCTTAAAATCGCATCATTCAAAATACAATGAACATAGCTGGTAGTGATAGTAAAACTAGTTTCCAACCAAGTTGGATTTCAAAACCAGTGTATATTCAATGGTTGGAAAGTGATGACGAAAATAGAAAGTTTGCAAGAGATAAAGTAGAGGAAATAAGATGATGAAAAATAGCAGGATGAGAAGTTTCAAGAGCTTAAAAAGCCATATTAAGAAAATATATAGGTCCTAGGACAGGATATTGTATATAGTGTACAGTGTATTCTGTAATAACTGTGGATAACACTAAAGACCGAAAGATGACAATGGGTAAATTTTTATATTTCTTTAATGGATTATTTGCTTGGCAGTGTGCAGGACATTTTTGTAGAAATTTCTTAGCACTTGCAGGTATTTTTGGCTTTTTTTTTTTATAGATTATTTATTAATGTTCACTTTATCTTTATTTTCATTTCATTTAGAAGCAAATTCAAGAGCATACTTTATTATGCTCACAATGGAGATAATGTTGTAATTGCTTTGTGTCCTGAACCTGACATTTTTTAAAACCTTGAAAAAACCTAAAATAAACCTCAAATTTTAAAATATAATTTGACTTTATATGGTCCATGTTTCTAATGAAAGACATTTTAAGGGTAAGGAAGAAAGGGTTCAATCATACTCTAGTGATCAAGACATTTTAAGTTTATACTCTTCCTCACACATGTTATCTAACTTAGCCAGGGATGCAGTAATGCCACCTCCTCCACCTGTTAACTTGCTTGATATGGAGGACATATTGCAGACAGGTGCCAACAGAGATCTTAAATTGAATGTGATCACTATGATTCATAAAGCTTTATTAACAAGTGAATATGATGAAGTTCATCATAAAAAAACAACAGATGACCCACTTTGTGTAAATCCAGCTTCCTGTCTGCACATGGCCTAGAAGCACATGGCCGGTTGTATGGGAGCAATTTATGATTTGCCAACTGATCCTGTTAACATTGTTATAGTGAATTATTTACCTCTCCGGCTGTTAACCAGCCAATTCAACTGTCCGGCCAACAATTTGACCACAGTAATATATTTGCAGTCCCACCTGCCGACCAAACCATCCAGCCATTCAGACACAGTAGATATGGAACGGGTTTAGTTTTCAAACATTGTCCATTGATACCATCATCAATGATGTCTTATGCTCATGACTTTGCTGCCAGGCTGGCTAGCCATCCATCCTTCCACTTGTACATCTGACTTGACTGCACCCAAGCGCAACAGGCAAATCCACCAAGGCAGCCATCCTTACCAATCCAGCCAGCCATGCCAGAACATATTAGTGTACAAGCAGTCCAGAATGTCACAAAACCAACTATCTTAGCCTTCCAATGCAGGAGATAGAAAAGAGGTTATCCCCTCTATATCGTCCCCTGGCAACCCTCGGGTTGGTACCAGGATCCTACTGTTCCACAGTCCATGGACCAATTTATTTATTTATGGTTTGTCTCGACCATTCAATCCAGAATCAAACACAAAATTTGTTCTCTGTGCTACGTTTCACTGTGGACTCTAGTCCAACATACCTATCCGACCTCAGCCATGTGTACACACTCAGCGGCACCAATGCTACTCGATTTCAAGATCAACATAACAAGTGAGATTGTATCATTCCTCAACCAATGGCACAACTACAGCTGGCTCACGGCACTAATGCTACTTCAGCCTTCACCACCAGACCTGACAGGATGCACAGATGTAAGCTTCTACAGTTGGGGAGCCCATCTGTTTACAGACTTTGACACTGTTAGTAACTGTGGAGTCTGGAAGACATAGTCCTTTTTGTCAAAATCTTGTAGATGAACACTATCATCAAAGTTTGTTCTACTTTGGAGCAACTGTCTTCAGAACATGGTCATGCTCATCATGTCAGACAACTCCGTGATTGTGAGGTATCACCTCAAACAGGGCAGTATGACATCACCCCAACTCTGCATTTCCATCTTGGAATTTCACTGTTGGTGCACACAATGCAATATCAACATCCAGGTCAGACATATTCCCAGCAGACTCAAAAGCTTGACTGATTTTTTGTGAAGGAGTGGATAGATTCTCCATATAGAATGGACTTTCAATCCGTCAGTCTCTCATCCCAGTTATTGGGGCCTCCATTAATCTTATTGCAACCATGTGGAATCACAAACTGGGCTCATTTGTTTCTCTGATACAAGATCCCTAGGTCTGGTCTGTCAATGGTCTTTCTATGAGTTTGGAAGGCCTGTGGGCCTTTTGCCTACTCTCCAACAATCTTAGTTCCTGGGTCATACAGAAATTGAGGGGCCAGAAGTGCAAAATGATTCTGATTATCCTTCTTTGCTGGGATAAATCCTGATCAGTGATTGGCTCCATCTGTTAATAGATCTACCCAGGAAGATTTCGGCCAGGCCAGATCTTCTCAATCAGCTTGAACCCATCTGTTCCATCCTCGCCCAGAAAACCTTCTCCTTCATGCTTTGATCTTGTCAGGACAGCCTACCAGCAAAAATAATTCAATCCTTCAGTCATGGAAATAATTGCATGAACTAGAAGGCCCTCTACTTTAAAGGCCTATAAACAGAAGTGAGGCATTTTTAGGGACTGGTGCAAAATAAAAAATTACCCTTTGAGAGCCTTTGTTTTACAGGTAGCTAGCTGCCTGTTTTCTTTGGTGGTTTGAAGTAAAAATGTTGGCTCCAGTTATAATTAAGGGCTAAAGTTCTATATCAGACACATGCAATCAGGGAGAATCTTAGTCATAAGAAATACATCTCTGATTTGTTGTCTAACTTTTTCTTACATAGGCCTTAGAAACATATTATTTCAGCATGCAGAGTCAGTGAAATATGTGTCCTCTCGGCTGACCTCTCACCTTGAATTTCAGTCAGATAGCTTGGATATCCTTATGATGCAACATGGTTAGTGTACATGGGCCATCAAAAAGTCTTTCCTGTACTGACATATCCCAAGAGGCTTTCAAACAGGATCCAGTACATGGTTAGTGTACATGGGCCATCAAAAAGTCTCTCCTGTACTGACATATCCCAAGAGGCTTTCAAACAGGATCCAGTACATGGTTAGTGTACATGGGCCATCAAAAAGTCTCTCCTGTACTGACATATCCCAAGAGGCTTTCAAACAGGATCCAGTACATGTGCTCAAACTTGATCTAAAGCATACTAAATCAATTCATACAGCTCGTACATGTGCTCAAACTTGATCTAAAGCATACTAAATCAATTCATACAGCTCATAGATGCCTCATTCTCCTAGTTATACCTGGAAAAGTGGATATACCCCCTCAAGCCCTCTTGTCATGGCTGAAGTTGGTAATTCGTATGACATACTCTGACTTCTCACTAGATCAGAGTCGTCTCATGAAGATATCTAATCACAAAATAAAAGCAATCTCTACAAGGCTTTTATTTTGTGATTGCCCTATCAAAGATATTGTTGTGGCAGTTGGTTGACATGCACAGTCAACCTTCTCAAGTTTCTATTTTCGAAAGTTGGCCCCACATTGATACACTCTGGATCTAGTAGGCCCAGTCTCAGTTGCAAAGCGGCTACCAGACCTAGTTGACATCAGCACAAACTCTGGACGAACACCCTGTGCAGCTTTCACAGGATTCACCCAAAACATTTACGTGGTAAGAAGGTCTCATAATTTAATCTTTCCAGACATAATCTATGTCACCTCCATTTGTGCTGCTCACAATTAGGAGAGCAGGTTAACCTTTACGTGGGGAATTTCCTCTCAGAAGTTACCTGGAGTATAGGTTGGATGCGCCACATTCCCTATTTACCTAATCTCCTAACATTAATGTGATGGGGAACATATTCAAAGGAGAAAGCAAGTGTTTTTAGTAAATTATGTTAGAATACTTACCCAATCACATTGCTTTAATACCCTCCCTACCTCCCTGCAAGGAGAGCATCCTTTTACATAATATTCTGTGCAGCTTTAGACTAGTGCTACTCATAATTGGCAAGGACTAAGGTAATAGGCACGAGTTATTCCCTTTGTCAATATTTTGTGGACAGAAAGATGATTTTTGTCTTTGGGAGGGCTGGATTGAGGAGGTAGTAGGGCTTATAATCCTAACATTATTGCGATCAGGTAACTATTCTTGAAGAAATATAATTCATCCAAATTTATTTGCTTTTACTGACTGTCATATTGATAATTAAATGCTGTTTTTTATTACATCAAGTATTCATGTAAAATGTTTACATTGACTGAAGAATCTTTTACTGGAATAAAACCTGTATCAATCATGTAAACCATTTTACTGTGATAATACCTATCATGTTGCCAATGTCTTGTACTGTTGTGTCTGGAATACCAGACAGATTTTTCAGTTCAATAGGTACAGAAATTTGGTGAATAAATAACCACCAACATTATCCATAATAATACTAACAACACCACCACCAACAACAAGTAATAGACCAAAATCTTGAGTTAGCAATCATTCATGCATCTGTTCATGTTATTAGGATTAAAATAAAATGTATATTCAACTTGTACCTTAGACTTAAACAGTTACACATATCAGACTGAAATCACATAAATTAGGTCCCCCCAAACAAAACGTTGTGGAAAAAATTTTCTACAAAGATATTTTATTTTTGCCAGACAGATTTTGTTTACTGAGTTGATTTTTTTGCTGGGCAAGTAAAATTTGTTTTAACCTGTCATTTGAAATTTGTTTATTTTTCCAGCTCTTTAATGATGTCTTGTAATAATAAGAAGTTTGATGTTTAATATGTGGTTGTATTAATTATACATATCACTTGTATTAATTTTACATGTCACTTGTATTAATTATACATATCTATTGTATTAAATATAAATGTAACAGCCAATCAATTTTAGTTTATTTAACATCAATTATACAACAAGTTGCTTTTGCTTCAGTGTTGGCAAACTGTGTGTCTTTGAGAAAACCAGAGAAAACTACAAACTCTTCTACTTATGTAGGAATTAGAGATTAAAATGATTGACTGCAAATGTTTACTGCACATTCTCTACAGCAAACCCCAAAATTTTAAAGATAAAACATGATTATTCACATGATGTATAGGCATGCTGAATAGTAACCAGAGATGCTCCTAGGGTGCGTGATTCACACAAAATTTGTACGAATTTGTGCACTTGGAAAGTGGTGATGTGTGAGAACTCCTGCAAATTGATTTCAAGTCGCACATATGAAAATGTACTCTGTGCAGTATGCAAACTTTATTTAACCATTCACTCTTAAAGTACTTGTAGAAATGGTAAAAATATTTAAGCGCTTGTTGCAACATTTTTTGTGTGCAACTGTTTACACATCTGGTTTGTTCGGTTTGACATGAATGGCTGTTAACCCTTTAGCTACAACTACCACATCTAAGCGTCACCTGAAAATAGCTCCTGAACCCATATATGCAGTGTCGATAAGCCTAGTTTACTACCCCAGTGTCGCTTATGTGCATATAGTTCAGCTGTACTTGAAACCCCAGTGTCGCATCTATGTGGACATGACTGCTATGTTAATTAACATTGGTTGAAAGTACATTAGTTTATATATTTTTGATTATCATAACCAATGAGAGGACTGTTTACTCAACATTTTGATACAAGTGTGAAAGCTGTGAGGTCAAATTTAGACACACTATCGGGGATTTTCTGCACTTTACGAAACACGTGTAGTTGAGATAAACAAAGCTGGATTCTGATTCAGATATGAGCAACATTAAAAGGTTCAATGCAAGCGATATCAAAGAGTTTAATGGATCATTCTTAGAAAATGGATTGGATATTGATATTAGTCCCATTTCATCACCAAATGCAAGTAATTTTTAATTGGATGACAAGGCGGACATAGTCCCACTTGCATACTGGAGTTATGACCTCGCCGTGTTCGAGATCAATGATTTTGATTCTCTTGTCGGTTCATCAATCAAGCTTGGACTAAGCAATGAAAATGATTTTTTTCTCAAGTTTTTTCCTGAATGTCTGATGGAAAAGCTTGTGAAAGAACAAATGATTATGTCAAGAAAATGGGTGACCAAAAGCAAGACCTGAGGCTGAAATGTTACGAAATCAGCATCATGGAGACGTGGGCATATTTTATAATATACATCATCATTTATGCGTGGATAATGACTGTTTTGAGAGGCACATCTCTCAACTTTGTAATATAAAATGGAAATATATAAATAACAGACACTATACAGGGTAATCTGTTTGTTTATTTCACTGAAATCCAGCAAAAACTAATGAAATAATGAATATAAATGTAACCATGTTTTCATTGTCAGTTTCTGTCGTCAGCCTTGGTGATGCTCTAGTATTCAGCCTAGGAACCAGCCTCAGTAGTCTCAGTAACTGATATCATAGCACAACAGCTGTAGTAGCTAAAGGGTTAATCTAAATTTGATTGGCATATTGGGCCTCGTAACAAGCATTGTGTCAAAGTTTAAACCTTGCATAAAGGAAGTTATACAAATGCATGTTCGTTTTACAAGCTATCAGTAAGACCAAAAATGGTCGATTTCATCTATACACGATGCTTTAGTTGAACAAATACTTGCTGATCAATGTAATGAAGGCAATTTATCTTTAAAGTCAGGAAGTGTATCATATTACAGGAGCTGGGAAAGTGTTAAAGGAGATGCCAGTGAGTGATTTTGAACCAAAAATTGGCATTAAATTTGAATCTGATGTACATGCTAAATGGACCAAAACGGATGGCATGATGGTCAACCACTCATTTCAGTGGTATTTCAAGATTATATGTAGAAAAGGCAAACGAAAATGGAAATTAAAATATAAACAATTTAAAAGTAGAGTCTACTTTTCGTTTCTTTTCTAGTCTGAATTTAGCCCTGCAGAATCATGTGGTGCAAAACCTTATAGTTCTTACAGAAATGTTACAATAAATCTGATAAATAAGAATCTAGAAATGAAATTAAAAAGTAAAGATATTTATTTTATCAAAATGCCTGCTTCAACAAGTAGACTATGGCATTAATGGACTTAAAATCCTAATGCAGCAATACGGAATAGTAAATCTAGCTTATTAGTCAGTGCAGTAGAGTGCTAATTCAGTGCAGTAGAGTGCTAATTCATGACAGTAAGTTAGACTCTTACAGAGCTTATGTTAGTGAAACATCTTATTTTGGAGCATAATTATCCAAAAGACAATTCCTGTGAGCTGTGAATGGGTGTTCTCAGTACAGAACAATATTCATATACAGATATGAAATCAATGAAGCTGAGAAATAATGAACAGATTTAATGCTTATATAATTAGAGGTAAGATCGTTCAAAGATTTTGTTTTCAATATGGGTCATACAGTGGATGAGGAAGAAAGAGATGGATACTGAAGTGTTATGTATTTCTGTTTCATCCTCCACCTCAGTTTTGTTCTACTCCTTCCTTATTTGGGGGAGGGGGAAGTGGGGGGAATCCCCCCTTATAATTAAATCCTGGGAGTTTCTCTGTGTAACTACTTGTAATGCTTAAGTAACACCATTACCTTATGGTTTATTAGACTGGTGATAGTGATATCAATTCTTTAATCATTTTAAATGCTTTACTTTACTTTATGGTTCACTAGATTTGATGAAAATGACATAAAATGTTTTTAAACCAGTCAGTCTAAATGCTTTACTTTACACCATAAATTCTTTCGATATAAAAGGTTATTGTTTTGTTGGGGCTGCCAATATGAACATAGAACACCATTAATTTTACTATCCTGTACGAAATTTTCCACATGGATATGGAATCCATACGTACTTTTACAGAAATATCCATATGGACATTTTTATTCTGTAGCTGAACCACAGTAATGGATTTCAGTGTATCCATATGGAAATGTTATGGATTCCTTATGTATTCTGCATGGAAAATCCCATGAAATATGATAATTAGTCCATGAGATCTGTAGGTTGTCTATATGGAATAAAATTAAAATTCAGTATGGAATTTGGCAATAATCAATTTGGAATTTCTGATTAATCAATAGTTCATATGGAACTTGTAAATATGGATTTTGGTAATAGTCCATCCCATATGAAATTTTCCAGGCGTACTTAAAGCGGATTTCAGATGTGTTTTTTTTTAAAGCGCTTTCTGCCTAAACCATAACAAATCTGCTTCAGATTTCTATTAAACTGCCTAATGATTCTTAGACATTATTTGGAATCAATAATAAATATTCACAATAATTTTTTTTAATGAATTATTTTGACAGACATTATCAAATAAGACTTAAGTTTTTCTTGTCCTCATTTTCTTTCATGTCAAATAAGACTTAGCTTTTCATGGTCCTCATTTTCTTTCATTGCATACAAAACCTAATCCATGATGGCATCACTTAAGTCTTTTTCATTTTACTGAACAGTTTGGTGAGATTTCACAAATATTTCAACCAAAACTTTCATTGAAAATGTGATGAGATCTCACTAAAATTTCACTGAAAAAAATGTGACTAAAACTTTTGTGAAACTTCACTAAAATTTTGATCATTATATAGTATTTTACAGAAGTTTCAGTAGTTTTTCATACATTTTAGAAATTAATAATAGATATGACTTAAACAGGACTTTATTAACCAAGGTGATTTTTAAGTGTGCATGAAAACAAATATACAGATGTTGTAATTATATGACATCCAAGGTAAGAGATATGGGAGTTAATAATAATAATAATAATAATAATGACTTTATTTAGAGAAGGTAATTCAATTAGTTACAGAAGTAATCCACCTTGAGGCCTTCTAGCCATTATGTACACCATATACAACACGATGTGAAGAATCTGGCTTGACACTAAATAATTGATTTTACAAATCAAAGTATCAAGCCTGGAACATATGACAGACATCTGTGAACACATAAACATATATAAAATATAAAATATTAATCTGCATTGAAAAAGTCAACTGTGAAAATAATGCAGAATTACAGAAAAGCATCCATTTGAGACGTTGATTATAAAAAGAAGAAATGTGAGAGCCTACCTTATGTCACTTGTACTGCAGATTTGATATTTGATTAATGTACAAACTATGATGCTGTTGTGGTCTCTTGATTTAGTCCTTGTTCCATAAGCAGCCGTGACAAACGTTTATCATGATATAATTACTCTTATTTTACACTGAATTCCAACATACCTAGAATATTTTGATAATATACACAATAATGCCTCATGATATTCAAAGATGATTATACGTGTGGGCCAAGAACATTCCGCAAAGATATGACTATCTTTGATAGACACAGGTATTATCTTTGACAGACATGGGTATTTGGCAACAATTCCCACCAGTGATCTATATGTTGTCCCTCCTTAAATTGATTCTGGAAGTTAATCAGTTTTGAGTTATTACTTCGAAATCATCCTGACTGAAATTCCTTGTCCTATTTAGCATGTTAGCCGCTACTGTAAAGCTCTTTATGGCACAAAAAGCAAACAGAGACAGAAAAATGCTCTAAAAACAGACTGGGACATAATTTGTGGGTACTCAGATGGAACTATTAATTGTGATTTGTTTCTATATGTGCTGAATGACAAACTATAAGGCCCACCCCACCAACCCCACTACATATATGAACTTATATGTATACTCACTTATAAGTCAAGTCCAGTTGCAAACTGCACAAATCCAAATCTGTGGTCACTTAATGTGCTGGCAGATCTAGGTCTGTGCAGTTGGGAATAACCAGTAAACAATCAGTGGCAGATCAGGTCTGTGTTGTTTGTAGCTGGTTGCAACTTACAGTCGAGTATATACAGCAAATTTGACAGTGGCATATCCAGGAATTTAAGTATTGGCAAAAATAGATTTTTTCACACAGCTACTAAAAATTATATTGACAAAGAAAATTAATTCACATTTTACAGAGAGCTGCATTTTTACATTATGCTTTATAACAGTTTTGATATTAAGATTTTAAATTTTTCTTCACATTGTGTTTCATTTTATTCTAAATGTTATAATTTGGATTATGCCTAAAAGAAGGGTGACTGTCTTGATTCCAATGAAAATTGCTGGATTAATTCTTGTCAGACCATATATATTTTAACAACGGCACCCTTAACCTTTTTCTGAGAAGCTGCATAGAAATAGTATGTGTAATGAGGCAAGATTGCAGAGAAGACTACACATCAGTGAGTATTCAAATTAAATGATTAATATTTTTTGTGATGTTTTTATGTTATACTGTTACTGAAAATTGCACTACAAGAATATGGATAAATAAATAAATCAGTTTAAATTTTTTATTCCTAAAATTTTCTTTGATAATTTTACAGGGGAGTTTTGCAATGTGAGCCTCTTGGATACTACAGATACAATAGAGGAAAGACGAGAAAAATACAAGGCCAAGATGGCAGAGTTAGAAGCAGCAAGGCATGAAAGTGGGCTTTCTGATGATGCACCTCTTGAAACACCTAAGACTCCATTTTTTGAACTTGTCAAGTCTGACTATGTCAATGCCTTATTCTTCTTTTTGACATTGAAATTGTAGGAGAAATGGACATATTTGGTACCAAAGCACTAAACACCAAACTAAATGGAAATATGAATACACTGTTTATATCTCGTAAAGAAAGAAGTACAGATTTTTTCTTTAAATTGGAACCAATAATGTATTAAAGAAAATGCCTTTACACGGCCTCGTAAGAAATAACATTAGTAAATGAATCAAATTTGGTTTATTGATTATTAGGCCATTTTTTAGGCATGACATGTAAATGCATAAGTTGTTGAAAAGTTATAAAAATTTATAATAAAGTATGATATTGAATTAGTCAAATTAAAAGTTACTGGCTAGTTACTTTTTTGTTACACATTAATCTGTGATTGTCCACTTAAGACCTCTTTGTACGTAAGTTTTTACATGAGCATCTTATACAAGGAGATGATCTTTGGATGTACCGTTGCAATGGTTATCAGCTAAATATATGCCGTTCTAATATAACATCTCTCAAAATCACATTCAGTACATTAGTCTGGACCATAGGCACATGGGGGGGGGGAGGCCACCTGGAAAAATGTCCAATATTTGCCTACAAAGTCATTATATGCAATACATAAACCTCATAATTTCACCGAGATATTATTCAAGAATATAAAATATTAAGTTAAATGCTAAAAAAATGATGTTGGCTTAACTTTGTATTAGCATATTTTTGGCCATTGCTGATGTTTATTATGCAATAAACTAAATGTCTGTAATGCTAGTATTGAAATCAAGCTTCTAATTTGCCACGAAGATGTTACACAGAGTTTTTCATTCTGACACTTCTATCAACGAATCCGTGAAGTAACTCATCTTCTTTTTGTATATCTGTAGTTTATGTACGTGTTAGAGGATATATGATACAAAATTATTTCTTCTTTGATCTCTCACTGATGTACATGCCTGATGTAAAGATTGCTCTATTGCCTGGTTTTTACACAAAAAGTTTGGCTAATTATGTAGTTTCTGAGTAATCTGATTTTATTTGCCGCAAAAAAAAATGTTATTTCTTTACACTCGATAAAAACGCTTCTTTAAAGTCTTTTCAAGACCAAACTGTCAAAACTGTTATAAATCTATTGATTAGATGTGATTGACAAGATGGTTGCAAAATTAGTATAATGCCTTGTGATGTCCTTAGATCTTTGTTATCATACTTGATTGGGTAGCATTTACAAATGAGATGTAATGGATTCTTGGGCAAATGAATATGGCTGCTCACTTGTATCCAGATTGTACAGATTTGACAGTTGTGTCTGACTTTAAGATGTATCATCAGGAATACCACATGAATGGAAACCAAAAAGAGTTTTCTTTCTTTTCACTGTCATCTCCAAACTCTCATACTGATTGCAGGTTTAGTTTTCCACTGGACAACAGTACTAGAATGAGGCAACCATAGGTCATCCATTCATCCTGGAGGATAATATAGATTTGTTTGAGTATCTTTTCGTGAGGTTTAGAAAAGGATCAAATAATCTTGACTGATCTTTAATCGTGTCTGCAGCTTTGCACAGCTGGTGATATCCAACAGGTGCTTCATGTATTTTACCTAAATTTGATACCTCAACAGTGCTTAAACCAACCTCTTTGAGGAATGTTTTTGCAAATTCAGTTTTTACTGCAAATTTAAATCTAATATTGTCCAAGTTCACAATGATTTGTATGGGAAACAAAGGATGAGATTGCATAGTCACCTATATTTTTCCCTTCGAAAAAAGATTTAATTGTAAAAATTATTATATGTTTTCCAATCTCTATAAGAGTTGGCATATATGTAGATTACTCTCTCCATCTCACTAATTCTCCTTCATTTAAGCAAAATGTCCCACACGTCATAAACAATTATACCAAAGGTGACTGAAGAATCTGCCAGTATTTTCCACTGCTCAGTGGTAGATATTATCAGATGCTTTATATTTAATGCTTTTGTTCAACCGCTGATGGGCAATGTGTGATTTATCTAGCCCTGATTTACCCGTTATTGTCAGTCTCCTGTGTTGCCACAGTATTTCACTTGCATCTCTGTATCCTCGAGTTTCAACAAAGGTTTTCTCAGCATGTTGTTGGAATATCTTATGGCTTGAATCTGAAAAGGGTAGAACTAATTTTGCACATGAGCAACATGTGTCAGATCTTCAAAATTACAAATGTATGGCAGGAAATTTTAAAAAATCAAAGAGAAATAAAGAGGAAGATATATAACTACAAACAACATTTGCTTCAGAATCAGAATGTGTATAGCAGCAGTGTTTTAAAGTTACATATTTAATGTGTCATTCTAGGAGTGTGATGGCTGAATTGTTAAGACTATGGGTCAAGGACTGGGGAGATTAGTATGTATATCTCAGTCAAAATGTAGAGAAAGAAATGTTTAGAAATAATTATGATTACTGCTGTGCTGAGAACCAACTATTTTGTAAGTGTCAGCATGTTCACAATCATCAAAATTATGAGGTGACAAATTCACAAAGTCTTCGAGTCCTTAATAAACTCAGCATTCCAATAAAACCGTTTAATGCACATCTTAGAATAACCACGGTAATTATTGCTTTGCTTTAATGACACTTCCTGAGTTTTCATCTATCTTCACAAAACGTGGCAAATTTTTTTATACAAAGGAAGTGGCTGTAATTTTAATTACCACGAATACCTGATTCACCACTTTCAGGGCAAATTTACAATTAATAGTCAATAATATTTTCAGGATAAGTATATAAATGTAGATCGGTGTCAGAAAAGTTAGAAACACAGTTAGTGTCGAGCAGAATAGAAATACACTACATTTATGAAAGGAATGGAAAAAGTATTAAATAATCAAGTCATACCAGCAGTCAGACTGGAATTAATTAACTGTCAACTACATTTATTGCAAACGTTCAAGGTAAATTTGCAGTACCTTTATGAAATGGCCAAAAACTCTCAAGCACCTAAGATTATACCTCCATGAATTTTTTTTGCACTGCCTAATTGTGCGACTATTCATGATCATTGAGTCACTAATAATTACTCTTTTTGTCTTGTGAACAAGTATTATGAGAGTTTGTCATTTTACAAACTCTACCGACAAAATATGATACATGAGGAACTCGAGAAATAACGATAAAAACCAAATTCATGCTTCTATGTTACTTTTTACATTTTGGACAATACATGTACATGGAACTGGAACATGATGACAGAGCTAAAAATGACAGAAAGAAAAACGATTTTACAATTATGATATCAGTATTCATAGGTATCACAGTTTTCAGATAGACTGACTTAAATACTGTACTCATAGAATGGCCATCTTACTACTAGCAGAAGATATAATGATGACTGTTAAGGACTTTATATGCACCATTTTACCTCTTACACATGTAATTGTAGTCTCTTTCCCAATCTTCTGTATGCAAATTACAGATATAGGGTTTTATTTAAGATGGCTTCTTTCCAAATAAAAGTATTCATAAGTTTTAGAATCACATCATTTTTCTGTATTAGTTATTTTTATATAATTTAATTGAATCTTACAATTTAAGGAGCAGGACTGAATGGATCCTTTCCCCCCCCCCCAAAGTATCAAAGCCTGCTGGTTATGCTTGTCATAATGTTCTTTATGGTTCGATGTTTACAGCACGAGGGACAGCAAGACTGAGGAGACAGAAATGAAGAATGAAACTTCATGGTTAGCATCTGTACTGTTTAGAATTATGGAAGCAAAACAAACATACAGGCATCTTATAGTGACTTCAGTAAAGATTGTATATTGAAATAAAACAATTAAAAAGGTATAAAAATGCAAATCAAAGTTACTTCTATAATGGCATAGCTTCTCTATGAACACTTCATCATACATTCTTTAACATTACTTTACATCCTTGATGAAACTAAAGTGCTTGAAATTTTGGGCTCCTGCCACCACAAAAGAGACACATCCAGCACTCTCTGTGTAGCCAAAAATGTTTAGTTGAACCAGAAAATTTAAAAACAAGGTTTACACACAATAAAGGTTTGGAACAAGGTCCATGTGAATCATACACCTAAAGTCTCTCTAACATTTTGAAGAAAAAAAGGTTGAATTAGCAATACACCACTCCCTCGATAACTCGCGCACATCAGGGTCCAGAAACATCGACCACACTATAAGTGAGGTGCAAGTTATCGAGGGACCTATAAAATAAGCCCAAAACCAATAAAGTGATCGACGACATAAAGGAAAAATAAGGGGGGGGGGAGGCAGATTATAGTGTTGCACACTCATGTTATAATCGTGCTGAGATTAATTGTGAATAAATATCTCTTCATAACTGTGTACTTTATTTATTATTTCCTCATAGGGCAACATTAATTTCAGGATAAATTACAGTATATTGAGGCGATCATCGAAAACATTATTCCATGTGGTTTCCGTTCACTTAACATGTGTACCACTTCACACATTGTGTACTACGTCACTAATTTTTATGTTGAATTGGATACATTCTAGTTTTATTGTTTGATCCAAATTAGACGTTTTTTTTTTACAAAAAGATCAACTCTTTTCAAGAAACAGTGTCGATCGAACGATAGATAGATAGATTTGAATGCGATAGAAGTAAAATGGAAAACAAAAAAAACAAGAGTTAACCAGTACTAACATATTTAATTGGTCTATGAATTTAAAACAACGTAAATTAGAACAATTTAATACTTGCCGTTCATGTCACGCTTGACAAATATCAATTCCCTTTTCGAAAAAAATCAGTTAATTTTTCTCTGTGTGTGTTACTCCTTGGTTTCTCTGCCGCCGAGCAAAATCCCTCAGATTTCTCAACTGCATGAGCTTTATGTAGTCAACATTTTGGGTCTCCAGCCACCTTATGGCAATATCAAAATATTTGATTGCTTCCTGTGCATCACTTTCAACACTTGTGGTACTCCTGTTAGAATCGTCTTCTGCTGCAAATTTGTTCATTATAGAATTAATTATTGTTTCATCTGACATGTATTCGGCTGTGGGGCAATCATTGTCAGCACAAATCCACTCCTCCATATCATCAAGAGAAACGCCCATCTCGGGACCATTGGTTTGGTCTGTGCGAATTTCTCCCAAACAGCCTCGGCATTAATGACATCAGTTTCACTGAAGCCTTCGAAGTCACTATCATCGTCGCTGTCTGTTACTGTTTTGCTTTACGTCAAAGGCAGCTTCAAGACCCTTAATCCAGCACCCCAGGTCTCTTGTAATCGATTTTTTAATGCAACAAACACTTCCCCAAGTTGTTGATGAAAACAAAGCCGGCATGTACATGTAATTAGGTTCTCACAGAAGTACTCACGGGTTTCGATGTGATGGTCGATTGACTCTTTTCATGTTTTCAATGAACAGAATATGTTGTGATTATAATGTTTACACTGAAACGGAATTAAAGGATTAGAAGGTGACTTTCACACAGGAAGACGTTTAATTGGTGTTTACTTCATTCTCTGTTGCCACCTGTTAGCATTTACCATAAGTTTTCATTGATCGCTATTTCACCAGACTGTTTATTTACAGTATAATGACAACTATTGATCATAAAAACTTAATAATATATGATATCTTGAAACAGAGGTCTCACTAGGATTTTAAAACTGGGTCTTTCTGGCTCTGAATTCAATCACTAAATATCAGTACATTTTCTCACTCGGCCGCCAGTCAAAGCCTTTGAACTAGTCGCCAAGCTATTGCATCATGCTCTTTTTTTTATGTACTCTTGTAAAATGGTAACATGTGTGTACATCAAAGAGTCTTTCAGTCACTGAATTCTGTCATTGTAAATATCAGCACAGTTAACTGATTAACACATTTTCCCACAAAGCAGGTGGCTGAAACAGGACCGGCAAATCATTGAATCTTCCCGCGCACCTATTACATGCGTACGGAGGACTCCCACCACAGTGATTTTCTGCGTCCCAGATAAAAAAAATTGGCGTCCAAATACGCGTAATTAAGCGTTTTCGAGATCTCTGAAATTAATTCTTATTTAGAACTTGCAAATTTCAAAACATGGATTATATTTTTACGGGCATTAATCACCATTTTCGATGAGAAAACGAGCAATGTATCAAGGTTTAATTTATCAATTCTTATCGTAATTTTTTCATGTTCAGCATATTTTAAAGATATTTTAAATACATTTTCTCTGGAAAAAATCGGGAGCCAAGATGGACACTGCGTTATAAGCGGGATCGCGAGTTATCCGGGCGCGAGTTATCGAGGGAGCGGTGTATTTTGCTTTGTTCCAAGCCAAACATTGAAATATCTAGAAGGTCACCATAGCAAACAGAGATATTGCAATGCTATGCCAGAAATCACTGAACTGAGCGTGGTACAACTCTTTATTTTATTGCAAACATTTCATTCTGACAGTATCCAGAGATGGACTTGTGTCAAAGAAGAGTCTGACGGAGATAGGTGTTTATTTGTTGTATCTTATTGTTGCTGGAATTTAAGGGACTGATCACTGCCAAACTAGTTCGTGATTATATATTCTGTCTGTGTCACTGATGAGTTGGCATGCTATGTATATTTGGTAGTTGTAGCATGATGTCAAACCCAAAGATTTCAGCAACTAAAACTTGTCAGATAAGAAACAGAATTGCTTTAGACAGGCCTCAGTAACTCGAGCTTAACAGTAATCTAATCTTCAAGAGATACAGAGTGTGTGGTATACTTTACCATAACAAGTATAATTGCCATATATATATATATATATATATATATATATATATATATATATATATATATATATATATATATATATATATATATATATATATATATATATATATATATATATATATCTCACTACAATATGAGAGAGAGAGAGAGAGAGAGAGAGAGAACGTTATAGAGCAAACATTCACATGGTAAAACAATGATGAACAAACAATTTGATTAATTTATTGCTTTAATTATTGCCAAACAAAGCTGTGTTATTCCCAGAAGATACATTACTGTTGTGACATCTGGGGGCTAAATATAAGTCAAAGACAAGGTCAAATTCAACAAGAATTCAATTTTCCAAACTATAAATTTATTCACTAAAGTATAAAATCAAAGTGAAAAAAATAAAAAAAAACAACTTAGTATGAATTCCTAGAATAGTATTGCTAAATTGTACTATAAACTATCCCAAGGTATTCTGAATGAAGGTTCTAATGTGTTTTTGTGCTAAGGTGCTAGCACCAATGAAGAATCACAGTTCTAAATCAAAAAGTTTCTACTTCAAATTAATCTTGCAAAAGTAGAATGTCACTTAAGTCCTTGAAAGTTTCACATATTCCAATATAATTATTTAGGCATTCATGTCCTTGAATAATTTCACATAATCCAACAGGTACTGACTGTTTAAATAAAACGTTTTCCACATTAACAATTATAAATAAATCACAACTTTTTTTCTCTCTCTCTCTAGCTCTCTCTCTCTCTCTCTCTCTCTCTCTTACAGAGCTGTCATAAACTGTAGAATAAAACGTGGTGCTTGTGTTATATTATATAGTCACTATATACACACCAAATCAACAAAGTCTCAATTACTCAAAATATTCTCAAACAATAAATAAATCATATTACTTCGGAATAACTCAACAGTCATGGTCTGACCTTCACAATTATTGAGCCAATAAACAATTATGGTGTGTAATACCTCAACAGGACAAATGCACTCATCATGTTTTCGTGAAATCCGTTCAAACTAATGAGTATCATACATGACCGAAATAGTTGTTGACTTGACCCAGGTAATTGGTCTTGATTTATGAATGAGAATCTACACATATTGTACAATGTCAGAAAACCCAAATGTCTTAAGCAAAACTATATTATAATTTAATAGATGATAGAAATATCTATAACACTGTATTGAAAACAATGTCATCCCATGGGCAACAACAGTAAACAATGTTCTATCACAATAGAAAATTAATGTGAAAGCATCTTGAAGTCTACCGCGGTAACTGCCATTCACTTCTAGAATTACACATTTAGGCGTCATTTTACCATATTAAATGCAGTCATGCATGGCTGTGTATTGGGCCCAACCTTCTCCAGTATGATGATCTCAAACTTACTGATGACTTTCATTACTATGATACTGGAATCGACATTATGAACTAAACTGCGAAGACTACAGACGAAGATGAAGTTACAGGAAATGACTGTTCTAGATCTTGTATTTGCTGACAATTGTTCCCTGAATGTCAGGTCTGAGTCTGACATGCAACACTGTATGGACCACTTCTCTTCAGCTTGTTACTGTTTCAGTCTCACAATCAATATGAAGAAGACAGATGATTTACATCCTGCATCAGGAAAACGTTATCTTGTAGATCCTACCTTTCCAGTAAATCGCCAAAAGTGGCAGAAGAGCAACTACCAAAGATCTTTTACAGCGAGTAGAAGAAGGGAAAGCGATTTCAGAGCGGTCAGATTCCCTTAAATCATCCCCGAAACACTTCAACATTGACCATGAGTATTGGGAAGATCGCACATAGGATCACTCCACCAGGTGGAGTCTCATCCATACTGAAGCTACAGATTTTAAGTGGAAGAAAATTGCAGAGGCAGTGCTGAAGTGCGAGCAGTGAAATTCACAGAACAGCAGGAAGTCTTCTAGTGCTCAAGCAATCCCAAACGGCATCTCCTATCAAGTGTGCCACTAACAGTTCAGAGCACTAATTGACTCGGCCATCTTACAAACTTGAAGGACGAACAGTATAAAGTCTTGCTCTATTTTTATGAGGGGGAAAAGTTGACACAAGGTTAAATGTGATTTTCTTTCAATATGATTGAACACAACCTTAATCTCACGAGTTTCCATTTTCAATCTGACTGAAAAATAAAAAAAAAAACAAAGTAAAATTTTTGAAATTTTTTAAAACAGTGCCCATTTAGTGTCTCACTCCTAATTTTAGCTGCTGACGTTATATTGAGTCAACCCAATATAGTGCGCAGACACTTATAAAGCCATGTCGGACTGAAGAAGAATCAATCTTTTTAAAGAAATGTATTGTCAGTTTTATCTGAGAGCATGCATTTTGCCTTGAAACTTCTGCTTCCTACATTTCCATCGATCACATCTCCCTCCCCACCATGCATGCACAACAAGCGGAAAAGGGACACAATATCATTTATGAAAACAGATTTGTGTCGTATACACTGCTAATTTTACTTCGTGAGAGATGGGTACACTATGCTTTAAGTAGCATATTTTTGTCTTGCTAATAAGCAAAAGACAGTCCAGTATTGTCAGACACATATTCTATTTTCATCGTATTATGGCTGCTGTGCAGCTTTGTAATTTACAGAAAACATATTGGGCAGATATGACAGTTACTTTAAAAGGATATTTCTTTACATTATTTGAGTAACATCCTCGCAAAATGACAATCTCTAAATAACTTCCCTTACTCTGGCAGTAAGTATAGCTGTACTGAGCAACACGAAAATGGAACCAGACCTGTTTAGCTGTCATATCAGTTTCAATTAAACTAAACATTCCTTTATTTTTGACAGATAACATATTTTTCATTTTCAGATGGTAAGATTAAGATCAGTTGTGTGCCAAGCCGAATATTTGTTTAAAGCATGTTAGTGTTATTATGTGCGCCCACCTTTTTCCCCCCAAAATGCATTTAAGAGTGAGGTTTGCATTTATCGAGCCGTCATCGGGAATGACATGAAATTTACAGTCTCAAAGCCATGTGCAAATAATGAAAGAACTTAACTCTGGATTCCATGTGTTCTCAGCTATGAAATTTTGCTGTTGTGCTGCAGCTGCGTACCCACTGAAAAGAATTCCAATGTCAAATTATTTGGAATTGATTTTTCATGCAGTATTTCACTGTATGGATGTGCATAATAGTCCAACAAAGAAATGCTTAAAGCAGCCCTAAAATCATCTGGATGCCAAAACTCGAATCTAATCAAGAGGACACTCCAGTCTAGCGCCTTGTATCTCATGTACAGATACAAAAGTAACAAAAATGTGCACATATTTAACAAAATGATTTCACTACACAAACATAACATTATTGGTTCAAACATAACACATTTATATTGTGTAATATACATGCAAGTACATCGTGCAAGGTACAATTATCCGACTAAGATTTCTTGCGGCTTGGAACCAATGGCTTATGCGGATCAAATTATGGAATTTTTTTTTTATTCCAGAATAGTATTATTCAGTAAACTGGAACAATGACAACAGAAGTGCATAAATTATACTGGCAGTGATCAAACATGTTTTGCAATTTGATAGGCAGATGATAATATTATTGGAATTAAATTAGTTAAGGACGTACTGATCAAACAAAGTATTAAACAAATGGTGATAATATGATGAGACGGTTAGCTTCATTGATCAAACAGTCATTTCTTTAACTATGTTAAGACACCTTCGTTTTTGTTCTCAAAATCTTTCAACAGAGATAACACGACCAATTTTGCAGCATTATTTTTGTCTTGATTGTAATTAGTGCTAAGTCCACAAGACTTGAAGCATACACATGTTTGAAGTTGTATTGAATAGAATCATAAATCTGACAGGAAGCCAGTTTCAGTTTTAGTACATAAGTGTTATGTTAGCACTATTAGTATATTGCATAATATGCAGTAGTCAAATTCTAAACAAATCTAACACAAGCATGAAAATAGTACCATCATATATATATATATATATATATATATATATATATATATATATATATATATATATATGAAAACATGCTACTACAAGGGTCATTTTCACAACTTTTGTCAGTGTTAACAAATGTATTATTTCTCAATAAAATAAGTATAGATTACTGCATTTGTATGGGAAAATATGAATGAGATTTTCTATAAAAAATACTGCACGACCTTGCGAAGTGTAGTATTTTTCAGAAGATAAAAAGAGTTCCTTATTTTTTCATACATAGGCAGTAACCTTTTTTATTATATGCTCATATTGTTTAACTACCTAAGGCTTAATAATAAAAGACATTACAATAAACAATGTAATTGAATTTATGATTTATTCCTAAATAAATTCGCAACCATAGATTCATCAATATACAATAACGGTAGTGATGTGCCAATAGCTCTGCCCAGCGATCTTTTAGTCACACGCTCTAATTCAGTTTCAAAAATAATTTTCATTTTGGTCTACTTAAAATTAAAATTTAGAGTCGTATTGTGAATGAATGCGCATGGATTTTGTTTCTTTGTTAATCCAACTAAATTCTGCGTTTTTGATTATGAGGGACTGGCTTAATGAGTCAATTCAGAGCAGTAAGAATGGATTTCAACTGGAAATGTAGGCTACTCAAATTTCCATTACAGCTTCTGTGTATCTGATTTTGCAGACATGTCTGTCGGAATAGAATAACTAAGAAAATACAATTTTAGAAAATTCGAGATGAATAAATATATATTTTGCCATTCTTATTACTCTCTAAAAAGTAAAGTGACGTGTTTATACCTCGACACTTGCATGCTTCCCCAGGTTTGCTATGACCTGTATGGGTCCATCGTTAGCCTAAATCCGAATCATCAGCAAAGTTAACGCGGAAAATTGCAAAGCAGCTGGTGTGTGACAATCCATTCAGTCAGCGGAAATAAGAATGCTTCGTGGTCTTGGCTTTTTGGCTCTACCAAAACCTTCAATTGGATTTCCCCCCACGAATTCAGTACTTTCACTTATCAAATGGTACGTATCTGATAGATATGCGATAGCCCTTGCCCATGGTATGCTTTTCTATGCTATCTTTTTGCATAGCCCTTGCCCATGGTATGCTTTTCTATGCTATCTTTTTGCATAGCCCTTGCCCATGGTATGCTTTTCTATGCTATCTTTTTGCATAGCCCTTGTCCATGGTATACTTTTCTATGCTATCTTTTTGCATAGCCCTTGCCCATGGTATGCTTTTCTATGCTATCTTTTTGCATAGCCCTTGTCCATGGTATGCTTTTCTATGCTATCTTTTTGCATAGCCCTTGTCCATGGTATGCTTTTCTATGCTATCTTTTTGCATACCCCAGTGACCACTCGTCATAGTCTTAACCATTTTTTTGAGAATATTATCCTAAACAACTGTTTCGATCAGAACGATATTTTCAATTACTGCAACTCTCACATTTGTTGTTGACATTGCGAATATGGCGTTAATTCATTTGCTTGTTTGAAAGTTTCGTTTCTTACTCAGTGAACTCGTCCACCTCATTAACTTTATCATCTATACTTTCAAATGGACAAAGCAGCTGCTTTATTTCATTCACAAATTTAATCAACCAAAACCTAAAGCACCTATTAGACGAGTGTACATATTTGTTTACAAAGTAGTTCCTATTACACTATACTATCTTTAGGCACACGTGTTGTGCATGTGCATGTCCTAAGATGGTGTTCAGTATCGTAAAATACTGCACAATTCTGACATTGTTAACGGAGACAAAAATGAGCATATAATATTTATAAGTTATCTTTTTGCAAATGCAGTGGTTAAGACTATGACAAGTGCTCTCTGGGGTCTACAAAATATATCATGGAAAAGCCCATTGAGGCCAAGTGCTATTGCATATCTATCTGAGACGTACCATTTTACAAGTCTGTCAAACTAGATTATAAGACTATAAATACTGTGACTCTAAATTTCAATTTTAAGTAGACCAAGCTAAGTGATGTCGAGCATGCTATTAAGTTCAAATTTCGCTGGGCGGAGTTATATGCGCATTAATATTGTTTTTGTGTATTGATGAATCTGAGCTTGTGTATTTATTTTGGAATACAGCATAAATTCAATTTGTTTCTTGTAGTATTGTTTTATATAATTAAGCCTTAGGCAGAATAAGAAAATGAGTATATAATAAAAAGTTACTTCATTTGTATGGGAAAATATGAACTCGTTTTGTCGGATGGATACTTCACTCCAACAGGTCATGCAGTATCCATCCGAAAACAAAACTCATTCATATTTTCCCACAGACCACTATTTGTTCCACTGTCAAAAAAATAAAAAAAATAAAACCGGAGACCTACTTGTCGGTTTAATTTTCCCATACAAATGCAGCGACCTATAAATATTTCAAATTTGCTCAAACGTGAATGAGCTGCTTTAAAATAATTCACTATTAAATTGGCAATGCAGGCTAAATAGCCTTGCATTATTTCATTTGATCTTTGTCCAGATGAATTCCATTATCTTGCTAAAATTGGGGTTTAGTTTCTTTAAAAGAAGTTTTGAACTGTTCAACGTTCTTGGGGAAAAAATAACATTTAAAACAACTGTCAATTAAATCTATTACGCAACTTAGTAATATTTTACATGGTTCGAATCAGCCTAAGCCCACAACAGGTACATATTTACGTAAATAAATTACCAGTGTTTCTTCGCTCATAAAATTAGCAGGATTAGTCCTACAATGTAAGACATAGCACATGTTGTCACCCCCCAGAACAAAAATACAGGGTGATGTGTCTTATGTTGTAGGACTAGACCCACTTCGTGACCTTCTTCCTATTTACAATGTATCCTTTAGAATCATACAAATAAATACATTGTATAAAATATGGAAATGTATACCTTAAAAAATTCTGCATCGTAATCCAAGTTCCACGTTTTGCAAGTTGTTTCACCCGTACAAAATCGTCTGCTACCCAACATATCAACTTGCCGCTGGAATGAGATTCTCAAGAAATTCCCCGGTGTATAGTCTGTTTCTAACTTCTTTATTAATTTTTCCCCATAAACAAGACGTTGTAAACACATTACATCCCATTCATTGTTGTTTCTCTTCCACATAATAGCTTCTTTTTATTTTATAAAACGTTGAACTTTACTTAAATTTTTTTTATAAGATTTAGTTTGCTTAATATCTCTTGCCGTTGAATTTTGTAAACCTAGCTATAAACCTGACCTAATTACTCGACTGAACAGCTGACAGAAACAGTCCAAAGTAATGTATTTCATTTTTATAGCCCGATGGATAAACATTACATCTTTTCAAAGCTGTGCGCAGAATAGGCAGACATATCGTGAGTTATGAAAACACGGGGTCAGTATCCCGTGTGTCCAAAATTAATATTATTTTGAACAGAATATTTTGGTGACTATTGCCTCTTTTCAAATAGTAAGCATTGCAGTATTTGATTTTCATCAATTGGTCGAATTCAGTATTGCGTTTTGCTTCTATATTGGAGACGAAAACCTTAGGTGCGCAGAAATGCCAGACACCATTGTGTGTTAAAATTTTAGGTATATATTACCGAACGGAATCAATCAACGAATGGACGGTACCCGACTTTCATCGGCAAACCAGTATCACGAGCACTGGTTGAGTAAAACCTACAAGTAGATTTTTTTCCCCCGGACCTATGGTCCGCTACTAGTAATGTCATGGGGGAGAAAATGATAGTCTGGTGGAAACAGGTCAGGGAACCAGACTAGGATAAAATACGCGAAGACCTACTTGTTGGCCTGCTGTTGCGTGACCCAGCAGCTGACTTCGAAGAGGTTTTCACTGTCAGAGCAGTTTTGTTGGTAACTCGCTTTTTGGGTTTATGATTTTAATAATTGGTTATGTATGACAGGTCAATTGTAAGCAACGATACAAGCCCCTGTGATCTGAAGATCATTTTATCACTGTCATGTAAACACCAATCATTACGCATGTGACTCGAATTAATATAGATTTAGGGACCAGCCATTTAATTTTTTTCTGGGCCGGATTTTTGTTAATTTTTTTTTTATATAGAAGTTTTAAATATTTTGCCCCATAGAGACTTATTACAAATTCTTTTGATCTGATTTTGAGAGAAAACAATAAAACAAAAAAAAAAAGAACTATCGCCACATGTTATATTGAGGATTAAGCCTGTGAGTTTTGCAGAAGAAAGGTCAAAGGTTAAGGTTACTATAACTGAAAGAATAAAGATGATATGTGCCAAGATAAAATTAAGTTCTCTGCAACATACTGTCACCAAAGTTGGTGGATGATTTGCATGTTGACTTTTTAAAGAAACCTATAGTTTTGGGGTCAAAGGTCAAGATTACCATGATTAAATTACACTGGACAACAAATTTTTACAAAAGTCATGTTACTGAAATAAAATTAGTCAATTCTTATCAATTTTTATGTGCTGAACACGAATATGACAGTCAAATTGCAAAATTGGCTCTAGTTTTTTTGTAATCTGCAAGAAATTAATGTTTACATAACGAAATGCATTCCAATAGTAAAAGGTCAACTGTAATAGCCTACCTATAAAAAATCAAGTCATTGACTACATCTTAGATTTCTTCGCCTGTCTCTTGTACAGCTGTTCGGGAGCATCTCTGAGGAGTGTCCAGCAGTAGTCAGCCAGCATTGTAGTGGACCATTTTCCCTGATATCTTTGTTCCATTGTTGCGATATCTTGATGAAAACGTTCGCCGTGTTCATCACTAACAATACCACAGTTGCTAGGAAAGAAATCCAAATGGGAATGAAGGAAGTGAATCTTTAGAGACATATTGCAGCCAAGTTTCTTATACTTCATCAACATGTCTTCTACTAGTTCCTTATAGTTTTCTGCCCTAACATTTCCGAGGAAGTTTGTAGAAACTAGGCGAAAAGCATTCCATGCTTGTTTCGCGTCACCTTCCAGCAAGTTGTTGAACCGGTCATCTTTGAAAAGCTCTCGAATCTGAGGACCCACAAAAACTCCCTCTTTAATCTTTGCTTCGCTGAGTCGAGGGAATTTTTCATGCAGGTATCGGAATGCTGGCAAAGTCCGGTCAATGGCTTTCACGAAGTTCTTCATCAAACCTAGTTTGATGTGAAGGGGTGGTAGCAAGATTTTCTGAGCCTCAACCAGAGCTGGGTGTTGGATATTCTTCTCTCCAATGGCTACATTCTGCCTGTGAGTCCATTCCTTCCTCATGTAGTGCATTTCCCTTGCTCGGCTATCCCACTCGCATAAGAAACACATGTATTTTGTATATCCTTGCTGCAGTCCCATTAAAAGGGCAACTACCTTCAAATCACCACAGAGGTGCCAGCTGTACTTGTTATACTCAATGGAATTCAGTAGCTGCCTTAAGTTATCGTATGTCTCTTTCATGTGGACAGCATACGCTACTGGAATAGATGGAAGAATGTTTCCATTGTGCAAAAGCACAGCCTTGAGACTCAGTTTCGAAGAGTCCACAAATAGTCTCCATTCTTGTGGGTCATGAGTGATTTTTAAAGCATTCATGAGGCCCTCAATATCGGAACAGAATATCAGATTACTTTCCTTTCTGAAGAAAGGCTCCAATTGCTGGTGGCGCTTTCGATATGCAGTAATTGTGACATCTTCTTCTAGAAGATTCCATTGTTGGAGTCTTGATCCTAGCAATTCTGCCTTGTTCTTTGATAAGTCCAAATCACGAATCAGGTCATTTAGTTCTTCCTGTGTTATTCTGTGTGGGGTTGATAATGCACCACAGTGAAAATCTGGATCACTGCATGCTGATGGACCAGGAGAAGAACAGGTCGACTCACCTTTGTCTTCGTCAGATGAATCAAGAGAATATTCTGCTGGAGGTTCTGGAATAGGAAGTCCCTCACCATGTGGAACTGGTCTCAATGCAGACGGAATGTTTGGGTAGACTATTCTCGACTTCTTTCGCTTCGTTATTCCGCCGGAAAGAGGAGGAACCAAGCAGAAGTAACAGTCATTTAGGTGGTTGCTTGGCTCTCTCCACACCATTGGGACTGCAAACGGCATTGATGACCTTTTGCAATTCAACCACTGTGAAAGCTGTGTTGTACATGTAGCACAGCATATATGCGGAGCCCAAGGCTTGTCTTGGTCACCAACCTTGCATCCGAAGTAAAGATGATATGCCTTCTTCACTTGAGAATTGATACTTTTCTTCTGGTTGGCAAATGTCACTTCCCCACAAATATAGCAAAAATTGTCCGCGGTATTAACACACTTTCGAGGCATTACTGTTCTTTATTGTACGTAAATGGATAAAATAATAAGTTTTATGTAACAGTAGCTTGAACTGTCTCGCACAACGTCTAAAATATTTTAAATGCTGAACCTATCTGATTGGGCTTTATATAGTACACTGCTTACGTCAGCTTCAGCAGCCGCCTGGCATTAGTATAATAGGCCTACACATGTATAGTACACTGCTGACGTCAACTTACTTCAGCAGCCGCATGGCATTAGTATTGCATTGCATCAGAAAATGATGCAATCAACTGTGGATGATGTGAGCATGATGGTATTATGCAATGTTACATCATTATTCCAGATGTTGCTGCAGTCCTACTGGAGAAATTTACACAGTGAAACATAGAAAATGAGGTATATAAATATCTTCAAAACGAGAGTCAATACAAATTTTTCACGGTTATATTCGTGTTCGGCACACCAAAATACTACAGATTAGGGCCTTTTCAAGTCAGTAATGATTTCACTGTTGACCAGTGTTATTAAATGATATTAACCGCTCCAGTGGCCTAGGGTTAGAGCATCCAACTCAGATGTGGGAGGTCATGGGTTCAAACCCAGTTCGAATGATACCAAAGACATAAAAATGGTACAACAGCTGCCTCGCTAGGCACTTAGCATTAAGAGGTTAGTGTTAGGACTGGTTGACCTGGTGTTCAAAATGTGACTGGGAGGGACATGCCTCAGTGCTAAACATCACTATAAACTGCTACACTGCAGACATTGTAGTGATATAACTGGAAAAGTGTTAAAGCTACATTAGAAATCCAAATCACACACAAACACATAATGATATTACTTACAGACCACATATCTTGACCATAGTTCGTAGAGGGATTGCCTTTAGTGTGTGAACGAGGTCTGTTGATTTGAAGATCAAAAGGTCATGTGTCCATCTAATTGTAGTCATAAAGAAATATGGGTTTTGTGGAAAAACATTTCTTACAAAGTATGTAAGCTAATGTTGATCAAAAATTTTTAATGGCTTGTATTAAAAGTAATAAAGTAATCTATAGACTTCTGAGTTCTAGAGGTCAGAGTTCACAGTCATGGTATATCTAATGAGAAATTAATTGTTTCAGCCCAGTAACTTTAGTTCAAGACTGTACAGTCCTGGAAATTAGCACTAGTCCAGTAGCACAAGGCTAGGAAATTTCCTATCAGACCTATACTTTTCATAATGTCAATAGTCCAGTTACTTGTGAAGTTTTAGTGTTACTGGGTAGTGTTTCCTGACTAGAATTTTTGAAGTTTCATCAAGACAAGTAAATTTCTCAAATCTGTTTGTTTTTCTGTCAGGAAAGAAATTCAGATACATTAAATATTAGACATGCTGTATATCTGACCAATGGTTCAGGATAACCACACACAGCTAATTCCTAGAGGAATATAACTCATGGGGCAACATACATGGTGTGCCTTCCACAATACTCTGCATAATTGGTTTGGAGTATAACCTTTTATTTATGCATTATATTACATTGAAATAATTGATTAACTTTGTATTATCAAGAACAACCTTCTGAAATTTTTTAGTTTTTGTTGTTGTTAATGTTATAAGTAGTATTAGTCTTAGGTCCTCAACCTTGAGATTTAGGAACCGTACAGGTATTGTCAGTTGTGATTAACTGTATCATATGATGTAGGGTCCATGCATTATACTTGTCCTATTTTTAGTGTTATAAGAAAGGCTTCCTGATTCGGACCCTTTAATTTAGCCCAATAAATATTTTTTCTTATTTATCATATACTTAAATTGAATTATAGAAAATATGATTGAAATAATTTGTTATTTTATTTTTCATTCCTGTATGTTCATGTGAAAATATAAGATTTCTCATCATGCATTGTGAGGAATATTTAATTTATTTTGAAGTTGAATTAATTACTGAAGAGATTAATATCATACAAGAGACACAACTTAGCATTTAATGAATGACTTAGTCATTTGAAAAGAATTGTAATTCAGAAACCATGGGTATTTACAGTAAAACCTGTCTTGACTGACATCTGCAATGAGAGACCACCTGTTTTGAGAGACCAGGATATCCATGCACATATTTATTGATTACATACTGTTATGACTTGTTGTGAGAGATCACCTGTCTTGAGAGACCGTAATTTTTTGGCAGGCAGGGTGGTCTTTCAAGACAGGTTCTACTGTATTATAATAAATGATGGTAGGTTGTAAGGGAACACTAAAGTTAAATAAGAGCCAGATCCTGAATGGAAAATTCCATGTACTCACTTCAGAATAACCAAATATTTATACATGTTAATGTTTTCGTGAGCTACTTGAGCACATGATACAACATTTATCATAATAATGTAAGTATCCATGGAAACTATGATAGTACAGGTGCAGATAAAAAGGTTGAGGTGGCTAAACTGTCAAAGCAAATAGGATTATCTCATTATCTTTAGTATTACAAGTGCATTATATACTACAATTTACATTTGACTCATTAAACTTTTGTGTCCCCACATTTGGAGGGTGGGGACACAGTGTCCCCTACCCTTGAAATCCTAAATGCATCTAAGGATGGTCTGTTCATCCATTTGTCAATCCTTCCATCTAGTAGCATAAGTTAAAGCAATTGCTAATCCTTCTAACTGCTTGGTGGGCTGTCATGTGACTTGAAACATACATTCATCCCAAAGTCAGAGTGGTCCTAAAAGTGGCATTATCAGAGGTCCTTTACGAATTATTGTTACTGTAAAGACTTTGCCATTGTTATTGACGCTATTCCTTGAATTTTGTCTATAGAAGGAAATTTGTTAAAGGAAGTAAATAGCATAAATAATCATTTTCACATTTCTTGTGTGGATTGATTCAGTGAACATTGTTGGGGTGGTTTACTGTAGAAACATCCCATAGCAGTCTGTTTATGGAGAGATGAAGCTTTGAATCCATTTTGAAATCAATGTAGTATTGAACATATGTGTCTGATAGGCGGTGGCATTCTCAGAGTTGATATGTGAGTGGAAAATGAGTATGTCTAATAAAAAGAAAAAGAGAAAGAAGAGGATGTTGATTATCCTCAAGTTTACTCGTGATATAAACTGTTTTCATAGGAATATTGAAATCTTTATAGTTGTAGGATTTTTCGCATAAATGCTGTAAGTGTAGTTTTCATTTTTTTTTATTCAAGGAAAAGATAACTCTGCATGCTGACTGTTTTTATCTTCTTTTGTCTGATTCTTTGCAAGCATGACCTTCTATATTCCACAGTACTTACAGCAGGCACAAAAGATTTGGCTTGGCACTTAAAACTCAGTTAAAAGTGTTGTTAGCTCTTCCTTTGTGAGCAAGGACAAGCAGTCTTTCCTCTGCTGCATAAACAGTGAAAAATAATAGTTACTTGCCAGTTGGACAATTAGCAAAGTAAAATGTTTTCGATTCCTGTCACTGCTATTATTTATATATGACATGTGAGCTGCAACCAATAAATGCCAGATATCAAAATAAAGGCTGTGGCAAGCCCAGTCTGGTTTGTTTTCATGGGTGATTCAATAACTTCAGTGTTGTCATAAAATAATTTGTAACCTCTAATAGCTTCTTGTAAATAATCCGTCAATAGATTTTGACAAAGTTTCACAGAAAGTGTCAAAGCTTGAATGACTTTTAGATTTACACATTGATGATATGAAATCAAAACATGGCTGCCATTATCAAAGTGAAGAGCATTCGGGTGTTCTCTGAAGAACAGCTCAAAAGTGTGTTGCCAACTTTGTCACAAAGCATTCTGGGATTGGGATTTTTCAATATTGGACAAACGGGTCATTTTAGGCTGTGCCTTTGTGCTGCTGACATTTATTTTTCTTCTTTGGTGCAAGAAGGTTCCTGCCATGGCAACCATGGATTGTAGAAGTAAAATCAAAGAAAGTAAAACTAAAACATAGTTACACTAGATTTTGCAAAGTTGAATCAAGTGCATCCCGAAGTTACTGTACAGTTTGTACTTATTGCCAAAGAAGCATAGGACAGTAAATTTCACTTGATGACATATATGTCTTACTAATATTGAATAGCTTGTGCACTAATTTAGAGCACATGGCTGATGATCAATGATAAAAAATGTTAAGAAAAAATCTTCAGTAAAAGCATGGCTACATTTTGTTTTGAAAGTAGAATTAAAGGTAGACAATTCATGTTGACTCAGAATTTTTAGAAAAGAATGGTTACTGGAGCATGAGGAATTCAGTTCACAGTATACAAAGCACAATAGGGAGGCTGATAGCCATTGCAGGTACTTGGGACTTGACTTTTTTAAGTGCTTCAGTAAATATTCACTTTTCTAGTATTATAGATACTGAATCAGTTGTTGAGTCGGACTTGCATGGTTTGCTTTAATTTCCTTTTCCATCAAGATAACTATGTCCTAATCACTGGACAGAATTGTTGAAAACCCTGCTGTAGTCAGCTCCACAGTGTCTGATTCAAAGCATATAATGCTGGAAAAATTGACCATTTATTTCATAAATGAATAAATCCATGACACTTGTGATAATGATTTGTCTTTGAATCGTGATGTTTCTGTTTTTGAGTGAGTGGAGCACATCATCAGCTGGGAACTGAAAAGAACCAAAATGAGTACTCAGAAAGAGTAAGAAACTAGAAACTAGCTGGGGTCTTAATAGGTGCAAGGGTGTTGTAAGGGGCATTTGCCCGGTGTGCCATTTCACTGAGTTTTATGTGCTATATTCTAAGGCTTGGGCACAGAAAATGATGCTTGCCAGGCGTGCTGTTTTGCCCAGCACAAATTTATGATGACCCTGAATAGGTACACCCTCTTTGCTTATTTTCAGGCTCGATGTTCATCAGTTTGGCAGAGTGTGAGAAAATAAACATGTTTTAAGTCATTTTATAGTGTCTGATAAATGTCTGGTCAACATTTTGAAGAAATTAAAGAGAAAATTGTTTTGATTCATTCTAGGAATTTAGTTTATCCTGCAAAAAGATGCATGCAATGGTACAAGCAATGTTCATTTCACACCATTGACTCACTTGTTTATCAGTTTATATAAGTATGCTATACTGTCATGATACATACAGTACTATCATGATACATGCATACTGTATTGACACAGTACATACATACTGTCATGATACATGGATACTGTCATGATACATACTGTCATGATACATACTGTCATGATATATAGTATATGGAAGACAATTATTTGGATACGAATCATGACAGAACATGGTTGACAATAGAAAGCCATATAAAAAATGCCCAAATGTACTGCAAGAAGCTGGTTATTCCGGATGAGTTTTTCTTGATCCCTCTTTAACTTTTGCTCTCAGAATGGTCTACTATATCCACTATCTCAAGCAAGACTGGTTTATTGTAGGAACTCTTCACTGACCAGTCTCAAAGTATATGCAGGACACTGAAACAGTAAGTAATTTAATTTTTTGGAAAAATTTGCACTTAAGAAATTATTTTTGGAGTTACATTTTGTCAAATTAATCAATTTATAATGAACACAAACTGATAATATAATGAAGAACGTCACTTGTATGTACATGTTAGAAGAGTCAGCTCCCTTTGACTGTTTGGAGCTTTCATCTCTTGGTGGTGCATTCTCTCTCATCCTTTACAGTAATGTTGACTATAGCATGGGTATTATTTGTTTGTGGCACTAATATAAATTTTGACTCATAAAGTTGAGCAGTAGTGAGACTCCAGGCATGCATCAGATGTTCTGTGAAAATCCTGTTTTAGCAACTACTTCCCATCCATGAGCCATACTGCAGCATACTTGTATGTAAAAAAAGTGTTTTATGCAAGCTTGGGACAAAATGAAGCATGGCACTTATTTTGTTATATGTAGCCATTGCATAGACTTGTAATAGGAGGGTGTTTCCCATCACTTGTTATAAAGACTTCAAGGGCATGGCATTATAATGTCCATAGTCAGTCCACTTTGTTTGTAATGATATGATTTCACTGTGTAGCCCTTGAACATCATCAAATCCTCATTAATTGTTATGATTATCTACATCATTATCATCATCATTGTTTTGTATTATAGTTGAATTAGGTGTTTTACAATTTGCAGATCCACCTAAACTTCATCCCAGCAAATCCACCTAAACCTCATCCCAGCAGATCCACATAAACCTTATCCCAGCAGATCCACATAAACCTCATCTCAACAGATCCACATAAACCTCTTCCTAGCAGATCCACCAAAACTTCATCCCAGCAAATCCACCTAAACATCATCCCATCAGATCCACATAAACCTCATCCCGGCAGATCCACGTAAATCTCTTCCCAGCAAATCCACCTAAACCTCGACCCAGCAGATCCACATAAACCTTATCCCAGCAGATCCACATAAACCTCATCTCAACAGATCCACATAAACCTCTTCCTAGCAGATCCACCTAAACTTCATCCCAGCAAATCCACCTAAACCTCATCCCATCAGATCCACATAAACCTCATCCCAGCAGATCCACATAAATCTCTTCCCTGAGCAAATCCACCTAAACCTCAACCCATCAGATCCACATAAAACTCATCCCAGCAGATCCACATAAACCTCTTCCTAGCAGATCCACCTAAACTTCATCCCAGCAAATCCACTTAAACCTCATCCCAGCAGATCTGCATAAACCTCTTCACAGCAGATCCGCATAAACCTCATCCTAGCAGATACTTATATATTGATGCACATGGCCATCATTCTAATGAACCAATGAGCCTCGTGAATTACAAGACCAGTGTCTGTATTTTTTCATGCCTTCCAAATTATCCTGTACCATTAATCGTATAAGTAATGAATATACAAATCTTTTTTATTTTCCTTTAATTTTAATACAGAAAACTATTTTTGACTACAATTTTGCAAATTATGATGCACTTTTACCATTAATAATATGTGTATCTGAAACAATTTATATTAAAACATACAAATTTGTTTTAGACAATACAGTAGTTGGAATCTGGAAAAGGACTTTGAGGATGGTTTAGTGGAATGTCTCTATGCTTGATGCATTATTAATCTTAAAGCTGATTGATATTCTCCATTTTCCAGGCATGTCATCTGTTCCACCTGAGAATCCCAATACCCAGATTGCAGCTGATGGCCAGGGTCCTCGTGGAATCCATACTCTTGAGGACTGGAAGAGACTCTGGGAAGAGGGAACTACTGACTGGGTGGTCACTTGTGTTGACCCGTAAGTGAATCAAAAATTATTCAAACAGTCTGATTGATCCAGAAATTATTCCAACAGTCTGATTCTCTCTCAGGATGATTTTGTGCAAATAGATATGAACCATTCTTGTACTCTTTGGGAATCATGATGTTGCAGACCACTCCATTGCCTAAGTGGTTTGAGCATTTGTCTTGGATGTGGGAAGTCCTGGGTTCAAAGCCCAGTGAATCATGCCAGAAACTTAAATAAATGGTACTAGCAGCTGCCTTGCTTAGCACTCAGCATTAAGAAGTTAGTTTTAGGACTGGTCGGCATGGTGTCAGGATAATGTGACTGGGTGGAACATGATGCTATATGTCTGCAGCATGATGCTCCAGTGCTAGACATCACTGTAAACTGCCACACTGAAGACATCATTGCGATATGAATGGATAATTGTTAAAGTTAGTTAAAAATCCAAATCACACACACACACACACTTGGAAGGTTGCTGACATGTTAATTTCTATGTTAAGCTTTTAATAAATTGTGTGAAATGGAAAGGAAGTAACATTTGCTTAATTAGTCTTATAGGAAAGGGGAGATCACTCTTTTTTGTAGCATTTATGACGGATGGAAAAGATTCTTAACAGATGTCTCCTGGCTTTAGATATTGGGATTGTTTGGTAATAAAAGTGACATACTTTTTACAAGCTTAAAAATTGGAATGCAGATATTTTTTAACAAAAAGGACCATTTCTAATCATTTAATTCAAAGAATTGAGAAAATATTTCCTTTAGGTAGGATAATGATTATAGGTTTCTTGTTATATCTAGATTAATGTTTTTTCAGGATGCTTTTAAAGTATGAAGGCAAGATATTTGAAGGAAGAGCTCAGCAGCTGCGTGTATTTATTCCACTTTGTGGCAAAACTCCAGATATGAAATGGTGAGTATAAGAGAAAACTTAAGTTACTGAAATTAGATTATTTACCAGTTGCCATGAAGTCAAGTGAGCTTATGGTACAAAACATGACATGTGTTGTCCACCATGTATCATCCATCTTTCATCAGCATTTATGTTTTTTAACTTCTTCACAAAAGGCACTGGACAAATTTCTACTGATGATGCTGATCAATGTTGTTGTTGCTGGTTGGATTTTAATGGTAATTTCTTGTGCTTTTTTGGCTCTATTATGCCTAAGAAATTGGAAGTAATTGCCTTTTACAGTGTCAGACCAAAGGATTCAGCCCAGGCTGGCCAGGGCAGTTATCCAGTTTGTGATCCTTGCCAATGAAGCTAATGTGATCAATATCCGATAAGGCTACCATTCTTAAAACCACCATTAAAGGATTTCTTCTCAAAAACTGCTCAACAGAACTGGACCAAAGTTTCCCAGTCACCAAGTGAAATGGGCTTTCAGTTTTGTACAAATGATGCAAATCCACCGTCAGATATGGCCACTCTTAATTAAAATATAAAAATCTTTCAGCACCTTTCGATTATGGCCATATTTAACAGAAAACATTCTAATATAAAGGGCTTTCCATTTTTTAACAAATTATACCAATTTGTAATCAGATAGGGCTGCCATTTCTAAAAACAGACAAGGGTCCAATGAAGGGACTGACACTCTACTGGCTGAAAAGAATTTCATGGAATTCAAGATAAGAGCATTTCTCCCTTTTAACTACAGAATTTTGAAACCATCTTTAATATTCTTCAGGGATAACAAGATTCTTCTTCGAATATATTATCCAATCATAATCCCTTAGGAGTACTATGACTACCTCACAAATCCAGCCCCACCAGATACTACTTTTAGCTAAAGGGAGCTAAATTTGTCTGCTGACCCATGTGGCAGTCGGGCAGAGTGATCTCTGCTTTCCTATAAGTAATGAGTAAGGATATTCCAATTATTACTTCCGCTTGTGCCAGGTAGCATGCTGTCATAATGAGAAGCCTCGCAAGCCAGATACTACGTGGAAGATATCCAGCTACAAGTTGGAGGAGTTTCTCACTTTTAAGGAAAGTATACTCCATCTATATTTCCAACTTTTTCTCTTTCTATCACGATAAAGTTCTCCCTTTCCAAGTTGCTAACACTTTGTCATCATCACATATTTAGGTACTTGCATGGGAAGCATAAGCGATTTCACATTCAGTTTGGGCTATATTATTATTACGTGCAAATCCCTGGCATTTATAAAACTCATATATGTGAAATTCCATTACGAACGAGTACATATATGTGAGTTTCTATTCCAAGACTTTATTAGCACCTGAGCGCCATCTTCAATGTTTTTTCATTTGTATGGGCAGTCCCTTTTTTCCTTACAATTATTGCATCTTAATGGATATTGTCGCACCTAATGTGTGTGCCTCTATAATGGTGCCTGAGTTCCCATTATGTGAAGGTTTTTTGTTTGTAATGTAGACACATAGTTTATTCAGTTGCTTCCTGAGCATGCATGTTCCTATAGGCGATACTTGAATCATGTTTATCTGTATAAATTTTTAAATCATAATTAGCAAGCTCTTGGTCACTCGCAATTGTAGCCTATGTGACCTCACCAGTTAGGTTCGTGCTACATTAGTTACATGTGTGCATGTCTTTATGTGGTAAGAACTCCTTATATATGTATAATTCTGTCTTTTTTTATATATACATGTGAATTTGTCATGCTAGCCTTGGAACACTAAAATGATTCTACCTGTACAGGCCATCCTTGACCTACCCTTCAGGTAACATTGTAATTTACATTATCTGCTATAATTTTTTCCAGGTAATGTGCAGGCCCACAGGTATATAACGGGTGGTATTGTCATTATATTTTACCTGTTTACATCCTTGCTTTATCAGACTGTTTGTTATCAATTGCTGTGTCACCCTGTTAATGATTTAGCTCTGCACATACTTTGCATTGAAAAAGACAGGTGCAGGGCTAGTCTTTTACGTTTTGCTCTGTTTTGTCTTACAGATTAGAGCTATGAGCAAAGCACAAACAATACACAGCTCAGGACGAAGATGTCACAGTCTGCATGCTGACCTTCCTCAGTGTGAATTTAAAAAAAATTAAAAGTGGTGACAAGGGAGATAACTCAACTTACTCATCAGCCACGAAGCACTGGACATCAACATGATCTGAAACAGCTCTAGCATCCACGTCACCACCACAAGACTCAGCATTCTTGGAACTCCCTCCACCTTGCCTCCTCAGGATCCGACTTGATTCCTCTTGAGGAGCAGTGAGGAACAGAGCCAACAGAGAGCCAAGTCCCCTCTCATTTAATAGACAGACAGACAGGTTACATGGATCAATATACCATAACCCATCCCAACTGATGATCCTAATGATATCTTCCTTGCATGTATGACCTATTTCCTTAGTAACTGGCCTAGGCCATATACCCAGGGTCACGAAGGGCCAAATATTATTATGGGCTCAATCTAAAAAAGCCCATCTTCCATTACCTGGAACTCAACTTTTGCAGACATGTACAAGGGACCAGTCTAATCAATAGTTATCATGCCTCAACAGACGTCACTTCGCATTTTCTCTACACTCTGACACGAGAAGAGACTCTTTGCTCAGTGACTGTCTTGCATTCATGATTTCCAATTCAGGGCATTTTACGAGTTTAATGAGCAACTGACCTTGTCACTCTTTGCTGGCTAAGTCTCAAGCATTACAGGGAACCTTATCTTCATAAGCCTTCCACTTTCCACCCCATCAGCATCTGGATCAGGGCTCCAGCATCTGTTGATCTTACAATCAAATGGAGTCTGACTTTATTGACTTCCACAGTCAGGGACATTTGTAGACGTACTGACCCCCCCCCCCCATGATGCAGCTGCAACTGCAAGCACCTCCTTGCCCTCTGCCAGTATTTTTTTGAAGGAACACTATACAGTCCAGCTAAGAACACGGCTTTTGTCATCCAACCTTCTGTTTAACATCCAGATGGATGAACTCCGCAAACATGCTATCAAGGAGACATACTCCCTCCCCTTTCCCACAAATACAGTGTCGATAGTACTGGAATCGTATGGGAAATCAAAGGGCACACATATGACATAACCCTCTTAAAGCCGTCCCATCAAAGCTCCACCCAGCGAAATACGGTTTTTCGCATTCTAAAGCGGATATAGCACTGATAGGGTCCTATCGTTTGTTCCACACTTTTTTCTTGGACCCAATGGCAAATGACACACTCCTTCTGGTCATCAGCCTAAGAACGCTCAATCCTTTTATTCACACTTCATGGTTCCCTCTGGAAACCCCCCCAGGGCATTTTCAGCACCATCAATGGAGGAGATGTTTCTACCAGTGTGGACTTACTCGGTGCATACCATCATGTCTCTATTCCCAGGGTTTCTATGCCTTCCTGCAATTCGCTTACTACATTTTATACCTTTTCAGGGTACTCACATTAGAGCTCAACATTAACCACCGGGTCTTCACTTGTCAGACAAATCGAGTAATGGTGCATGTCTAGATCATGTGGCAATATCATGTTACCTGGACAACATTCCAAAGCATCATCAGTGAGTTCGATCCCACAAGACATAAAAACCCTTGTTACCAATCTGGAGTTCTCAACCAGGAAAATTCTTACCTATTACATCTCAACAATTTTTTTTCCACCCAGGAGTTTATTACATAGGCAGCATATTTTGTCTCCCTGTGGATTGGGCATTGAAATACTACACATGGTGGCACCTTACTTTCAAGGAAATTCTATCCGCATGGGAATTCCTTCACCTACTAGGATCACTCACAGCATCAGTGTACCTCATGGTCCTAGGTCACCTTTTGCACCCATTGCAACAGTTTCCTATCCATGAATGAAGTCCTGGTTTGCCACTGGACCATTCTCTTACCATCTGCACCCAGTTGAGGCACCATCTGCAGGATTGGGAGAAACCTAACTGGGCTCATGGTGGTTATACATTTTACAAGTCCAGCGGCTCAAGACTAGTCTATACCGATGCAAGTACTGAAGACTGGGGAGTCACCTATTACCCTTTTGGGGGGGAACCTAGCAATGCATGCTGTGCCCAGGAACAGCAGGTTCATAACAGTGATCTTGGAGAGGATGGCCATTGTGAAAAGCCTTTCATTGGTGGCAGGAATATTTGCATGGCAAGGGAGTTTTCATTCTTTCTGACAACTCTACAGTGGTAACTTATCTCAAATGGCAAGGAGGAACTCGACCCACGGTGGTGATTTATCTCCAATGACATGGAGGACCCCAGTCCCCAGACCTTTGTGTCATGGTGTGGGACTTTTCAGAAGTGATGTTGTCATCTACAAATTCACGTACATATTCACCATATCTAAGATGCTTCAATGTACTGGCCGAGTTTTTGTTACAGAACAATTAGCTAGTACAGAAGGAATGATCTCTTCGGCCCTTGTTTTTCATTCAGATCTGTACCCAATGGGACCGACTATTGATGGACAAGTTTATGACAAGGTGGATTGCCAGAATCCCAACCTTTGTCTCACCTGTCCCAGACCTAAAAGCTTGCACAGTTGATGCCCAGTTGTTGGAGTAGATCAACCTGAATGAAAACATCTGCCCTCCAACATCTAAGATTCCACAAGTGATGCAGGAGGCAAGGGAATCAGCTGGTCTCCTCATCCGCATCACACTACTCTGATGGGAGCAGTCAGGGATCATCAGCTCTTCAGTTTTGCAGTGGAAACCCCACTTAAAATATGGGTTTTATTTCACCTACTCAGACAACCATGATGGCAGTAGTTCCATCCCAATCCGGGGCTCCTGAACACTGCATGTCTGGATATCAAACAGGCCCTGTGAATTAAATAATTTTTGCAACTGGTTGTGGAGTGATTTGCTCAGTCATGATGACCCTTTATTCTGAAAGCATATGAAGGCAAATGACACTTTTTAATCTCAAAAGAACATATCCTGCCTCTCCAGGTATTTATACTGCAGATAGCTAATTTCTTCCTCTGGCTCTTCGAAGAGAGAAAGTTAGCACAGAGTACCATCAAAAGCTACCACTTCCCAATCGCTGAGATCTTTCGTCATCACGGGAGAAAGGATATTAGGCAAACCCAGGACTTATTCAATCTACTCTCCAACTTCATGTAAACTTGGCCAAATGTTAACCCTATGCACATATCTCGGGTATTAACCTAGCTGAACAGACACATTTTTTAACCAGTTTCAAAGGCATCTCTGGGCTCATTTTCCTACAAGACCTGCTTCCTCATGGCATTAGCGATGGCAGGCAGATTTTTGCGAATACATCCTAGATCAGCAGTCCCAAATTACATGCTGGTTCAAACAAGATGGGTCAGTCTTACTCATGACAGCATACTCTTTCATCATCAAGAACTGTCTCCTTTCAATGGGTAAACCAACTTTTGTGATGGACCCTGTCTGATATAGTCACATCAGCTGATGGCCACTTACAAGATCCAGTCCAGTCCTTCATGTGTTAACCTAATAAAACAGCACCTATGCGTCAAGGGAGATCACACTTCTTTCTACTTCTCATCAAAGGACGGGATATATCAAAACAAACTATCTCATTCTAGAGTGAGGGGGTTATTTGCCTAGCATATAGAGAAATAACCCCAGCTCAGTGAACTTACTATGCATTTTGGTTCATGACGTTCAAGCTATTATCACCAACCTAGCTTTAGACTCAAACTGTTCGCTAACTGACATCTTTCATTTTCTGCCTTTTAAGTCAGAACAAGACAATATATCAGCTCAGACTATCTTATCCTGGAACAGGGGCCTCGAGTGGCTGAGTGGTCTAAGGCACTCTCCGTTACGGATCACTGCCATCTCACCTCTGAGTCTCGGATTCAGCTAATTTGGGTATGTGAGAAAGCTTGCCAGTAGCTTCTCGAGGGTCAGTGGTTCTTTCTGGGGATTTCACGGGTTCTTCCTCCACCATTAATACTGGCCGTCATGTATAGGCTATTGTGTGCTGAAGAATAGTGTTAAACCCTACAACAACAACAACTTATCCTGGATTAAGTGGGTTATTTGCTTAGCACACAGGGAAATAACCTTGGCAAAAACGAACTCATCATGCATCTTGGCTCATGAGGTTAGGGCAGTTGCCACCGGCCTAACTTTTGAACTGAATCGTTCTCTAACCCACATTATTCAGGCTGTGGGATGGAGATCGGATTCCACATTCTCTAGTTTTTATCTCCATTATCTGTGATTGGTGGGTGGTGCCAATTCGATCTGGTAGGACCTATCTTCACAGCTCAACAGGTCTCACTTCCAGTTTGGTTGACAGCTTTTTAAGACACAGCTTCATGTTTTTCACTGGATTTGCGGGGAGAAAAGTTTTCTCTTTTAAAGCTGTGCCCCATTAGATGGAAACCCCTCCAGTCGGGTTACATAGAAGCTGTCTCGCATACCTTAGGGAACCGGAGATAAGGGGATGTACCTATTCTTCTAAGGTATTATAATTAGGTGATGTATTCAAAGAAGAAACCAGTTTCTTCTGGCATAATATGTTTCTTCGAATTTACTTATCCAGTCATAATACACATACACCCACCCAGCCTCCCCACATTTACATCCTTGGGTAGCATGCCTTCCGCTCCAGTAGTAACTTGAATATCCTTATTCAATGCAGCCAATTAGTCTTATAGGAAAGGGGAGATCACTCTGCCTGACTGTCACATGCGTCGGTAAACAACTTTTAGCTTCCTTTAGCTAAAAGTAGTTGTGGCAGTACTCTTAAGGTATTATGATTGGGTAAGTGAAGAAACATAATTTACTTGGAAAAATTAATTTTTCAAATTAGCTGCTCTTGTGCACATACATGATGTTAACTTGGCACCCTTTTCATTTAGGACCAACAAGGCATCATAAAGTTTTCTGGGGGAAACCTGATGATGATATGACTTTTATGCTTTAGAGGAGCAACGATAACAAAATTGTCAAGATGGATGCCACTGTGACCATATTGTACATCAGATTGTCACCATTTCTATTTAATACCAACTAGGCATCATAAAACATCTTTTGGTGAGAGCACAATGTTGATATGATCAGGATGGCCATATTAGACATTGAATTGGCACCAGTGAAAAGCCCATGTTGATATGACCATTCATTCAGTAAAAAATAGTGCTAACAAGCTTTTCAAGGTTGCCATTATGATAGGTATATTAAATGTCTGAACGCCACCATTGGGACCAACTAGAAATCATATGAAGTTGTTTAGTACAATCCCATATGATATGACCATCCATTCAGGAGAAGTAGTGATAACAATATTGTTAAGATGGTCACTGTAGCAACCGTTTTGGATTTATGTGTGGCACAGTTAACTAGGCCATGTGGTGAATGCTTATTTAAAGTCTTATGGCAATCCTCCAGTTAGTTCTGGATGAGTAGCAATAACAAACTTGTGATAATGGATCGAAATAAAACAGATGATGGACAAAATACTATCCCATAAACTCTGTTGTACTACAACCAGTAGAGCTGAAGAAACTTAAACAATTTCAGGGCTAGATAAATCTAATAAGCTTGCCCGAGGGCAAGCTGACTCTGACTAGAAAAGTGAACTTGTCATTGGGAGATTTAAATTTGTCAAAAATATGAGAGCATAATATTATGACAAGGTTAAAAAATAAGGCAAAATAAAATATGGGCTGTTTTCTTGACATTGTTATATTTATTTTACAAATAGTTTATTTTGTTTTCTTATCTTTTTTGTTCATTAAGTATTTGAGGTATTAATTAACATAAAAAAAGGGTTTGAATTTATAGCTGGAGAACATAAAACATGAGGACCTGAATATTACTTTTCTCTCTCACAAGTCGCGATTTTATTTTACTTGCCTGTGGGGAAGCACCTTGCAAACTTAAGCTTGCCCAAGCTGAATTTGAGTTTTTCCCAGGAAATTTGCAAGTGGATTTTTCCACTTTCCAGCCCTGAGTTTCTTTTTAAAGACACTCAGCAGAATTTGACAAAATATGACAAAGCATTGTGGCATTAAGAAATTTCAAATTTGTAAAACAAAAGTAATAACGATCAGCCAACAGATATTGCTGCTTTAAAAAATAGAAAAGCCTTTTACATGTACCTAAGAGCTGTTTAATAGAATTTGACCAGATTTGACAGAGCATTGAAGATTGAATGCCATTCATGTTTCTATCAAATATGGTCACTGTTTCAAGAAATAGATACATGTTTAAACACCTTTAGCTAAGGCACTACTCAATAGTATTTGACAAAACTTGAGAGAATCATCCTTCCTTAAGGGCATTCAGTATTGAACAAATGAATGTCATTGCAGAACATAAAGAAAGCTTGGAATGATTTTGTAACATGTTATCAACAGCATTAGAAGACATTACTACTGAAAACATCCTACTAAATCAGAGTTCTTCGCCAGCTGTTCTTGCTTTTAGCTATTAGGCAGATGACACTCAGGTGAGTGGTCTCGGGTCTACTTGGGTCTTTTTGGTATATATTTGATGAACAGGTGGGTATTGCACCCATTACTTAAAGCTTCTCCTGCAAAGCAAGACCTTAAATAGGAATGATTTTTGAAGTGTACATGTAGATGATGCTCAGTGATATGGTACAATGTGTTATACACCAAATTCCTTAAAGGATGTTATATGGAATACATTTACAGACAGTTTTTTTTAAAACTATTGTTGTAGTGGTGGTACATAAGACAATAACTGAGCTATGTTCCATTTCAAAGTATAACAGATGTCATAGACTTGAAAATTTAGAGCACTGAAAATACTGACATTTAATTTTACATAATTATTGATGGGTTTCATATATTATGAATCTGTAATGATTACTGACTTTATTTGAAGTAAATTAATGAAGTGTGTTAAAATATGTAAGACGGTGTTTCACGTAAGGAAAACTTGGATATTTTGACAATATATCCAAACCTGTTACATCACATGATGTCACACAACTGTGCTATGAGAAGTTTTACCAAGGTTTGCGAATTGCTGATTGATGGTATCGTGTCATTAATATGAAAGTTATGGAATGAGAATGATGTGACTGTGTACATTTCATATGAAAGTTATGGGATGAGAATGATGTGATTGTGTACATTTCATATGAAAGTTATGGAATGAGCATGATGTGACTGTGTACATTTTATACAAAAGTTATGGAATGAGCATGATGTGACTGTGTACATTTCATATGAAAGTTATGGAATGAGCATGATGTAACTGTGTACATTTCATATGAAAGTAAAATAATGAGCATGATGTGACTGTGTACATTTCATATGAAAGTTATGGAATGAGCATGATGTGACTGTGTACATTTTATACGAAAGTTATGGAATGAGCATGATGTGACTGTGTACATTTCATATGAAAGTTATGGAATGAGCATGATGTAACTGTGTACATTTCATATGAAAGTTATGGAATGAGCATGATGTAACTGTGTTCATTTCATATGAAAGTAAAATAATGAGCATGATGTGACTGTGTACATTTCATATGAAAGTTATGGAATGAGCATGATGTGATTGTACATTTCATATGAAAGTTATGGAATGAGCATGATGTGATTGTACATTTCATATGAAAGTTATGGAATGAGCATGATGTAACTGTGTACATTTCATATGAAAGTTATGGAATGAGCATGATGTGATTGTACATTTCATATGAAAGTTATGGGATGAGCATGATGTGACTGTACATTTCATTGTTTGTTTTTTCACCAAATTATGCAGTATGCTAGACTGTATATGGATTACGCCTTGATGGTACATTAAAAAAAAAAAAATAAAGCAATAAAAAGTTGTTTTTGTTATTTTTATTATCCTTGCTTTCTTTAATTCCGCTTATATAAATTTGAGAAAGTTCTTTACAACCTTTAAGAGAAAAATACGAAAGTAATGTAAAAGAGCAATCTGAGTACCTGATCTCATTGCAGATTTCCTGTTCACAATCATTCAGCAAAATTTAAACATGTATAATAGTTAATGAGTGCTGAAGATAAATAATTTTTAAGTATATTTTTTGCGCTATATTGTGGTTCTGATCCATCTTTTTTTGTCCTTTGTGACAAGAATTTTGATGCTGCAGAACCAGGCTAGTAGTAAAAATGTATCTTATTAATATGTGCTGGAATTCAGGCATGTAGATTACACTTTTTACTCCCAAATTACATTTGTTTGCATTTGTCATATTAATAATTATACATATATCTTTTGGGGGTGATGGGGGCAGTGTTGGCATGTATGTGGCTATCTAAATTCATATGAAAGTTATGGAATGAGAATGATGTGACTGTTTATGAATTGCTGATTGATGGCATTATGTTGTAAATAAATAATCAGGCATGTATGTACATTTCATATGAAAGTTACGGAATGAGCATGATGTCACTGTACATTTCATATGAAAGTTATGGAATGAGAATGATGTGACTGTACATTTCATATGAAAGTTATGGAATGAGCATGATGTAACTACATTTCATATGAAAGTAAAAGAATGAAAATGATGTGACTGTACATTTCATATGAAAGTTATGGAATAAGCATGTTTTGTGTTTAAGGGCAAGCAGGATATTAAATATATTTTTCAAGTAGTATTTTTTTTGAGGAATGAACACAGATGCAAGATAATCTGATCATTTCACAAAACATACTGTTGGATTTTTCAGTCATTTGCATAAAAGTGTTTCAGATTTAGTTTAATACAGATGCTTAACAATTCATTTATTGTTGTAGATGATTATTTTTATTTATTTCTAAAGGTAATTATTTTCATAGGTAACTATTTTCTTTTAATTTGTAGATGATTGTTTTAATTTATTTCTCTAGGTAATTATTTTCTTGGTTTTGCAAAAATATTTTTACAGGTGAAAGGGGTCCTGTTGTTCCCATAGAGGTTCCATTGCTTATTTTGACCTTCAATTCTTGGTTTATAACACCACAACATGCCAAAAATTGGTACCCAATGAAATGTGAATATCCAGTAATTTATCGCTACCATATGTGAGATTGTGATAATGCAATATTTCAGGTACCTTATTCAATGTAGGACTTGAATTAATGCAATATTATATCACTGATGCCTTGTAATAAATTGACTTGCATGTAATTACTTACTAATATATATATATATTTATTATCAAATTTAGGTTTGCCGATAAAGGTCATGAGGTTGTAGGAGTGGAGTCACATGCCCCAGCTGTAGAACTATTCTTCTCTGAGCAAGGAATGCAGTATTCCAGTACTGATTTACCAAATCTTGATGGCAAGTTATATCAGGTGTACTAGATATATTTTATTTGCATATATATACAGCAGAGCTCAGATAAAAATTGTCATAAAAAATAGCAGTTGATTTATTGTCACTTTTTATGACTTTCTTCTTGTTCATCATTTAAAAGAAAAACCTTACATTGACATATTCAGACAGGATGACAAATGTGTTTTTGGGTTTGTAGACATGTAATATGGTGCTAAGCATTTATACTGGTTGCCTGATTCCTGAAGGCATGTAAAATTAAAGTCAGGGCTAGTGAAGTTAAAGAAAGAGTTTTTCTGAGTGGGCAAGTGACTTGGATGTTGGTGTCAAAAATGTTTTGAGGAAAATATTTAACTCAAATAATGCAACAGAGTAATTCTTATTTCACACTACACCGTTCCCATCATAACTTGCGAACATGCTTATAAGGCTTGGATCCTATTCTTTTTATACTAGAAAATGCCCAAAAAAATGACCCCTATTTGTTGAACTTGAAGAAAATCACAATAAAAAATGGTGTCTCTCATTGAAGAAATTTTAAATCACAATAAAAAATGGTGTCTCTAATTGATTTTAAATCACAATAAAAAATGGTGTCTCTAAATCTCCTGCATGGATGGTCATATTGGCATGGGGTTTGAACAAAAAAATTCTAATATTACTTTATCCTCATTGTAAATGGTGCCAGTCTTACATCCAACATGGCTGTCGGAGCAGCAGGTTTGAAAATTTGATTGCTGAAGAATATCAGAGATTGATGTGCATGTTATTACCTGTATATTGGTTTACCATGGTATTTTTTGTTCTGGTGGTACATGTCACGGTACTCTTCACTGTACCTGCACAGCTGTAGTTTCCATTGGTAAGGAATGTAAGTAAATTCCCAGGGAATCCTGTTATGACTTTAATCATATTAACAACGTGTTTTTATTATTTTTACAAAATAGTTTTAAAAATTACCTTTTTATACTAAATGGTTGTATTTGTTGCCAATTAATGGTGGATATTACCAATATAATTTTTATGATCTTTTAATCATATTTGCAATGTATCATGTATGCTTAACATGGTGGCCAAATGTAATGTTGTAAAAAGTATTCAGGTCAAATAAAATTTTCAGGAAAATTTCATATTATCCCCCCAACCCACGTTTTAGTTATTCATGATGTATGTGAATTTGTTAATTATGTGTATTCCATTATGAGACTGTGAACTGTTCTGCAAGTTTCAGGGATTCATGTGTTTTCTGTATGACAGTTACAAAATTCTCAAGTCCTCTAAACATTTTCTCATTTGTTTGAGCAACTGTTTTATGTTTACTGGCTCTCTTTTGAAAAATATCATGCCCAGGTGAGGGCATCCCACTCAAAGTTGCCCTCACTTTTATATCAAGGGAGTAGCTAGCAAACTGTAGACTTTAGTATCAACACTTCCATTTTTATCAATAAGCTCTCTAATATCAGCATGATGTCTTTCACATCATCAACTATAGTGTAAGATTAATCATCCCATTTTAGTTACACACCAGTTAAAATGATCATAGCATGTTCGTCTACAATAAGGTACTGGCCATTTATTTGGAGTGGGGTGGGGTGCAGGTTTCTGTGATTTTCTTTTGAGCTGAAATATTTCTTTTTAATATTTTCCAAATAATATCATTTATATATTTTGTTATTTTGCTTTAAAGCAGAGAACGATATTTTACTAGCTATGGACAGAAGGAAATTAAACAAGAAAATGTCAGACCCCTGCCCCAGAACATTAAATTGTTGGTTTCAAATATAGTTGTGTTACACTGTGCTATGTATCGCAGTTCATTCAGAAGTACCACAGTGCAAACATTTTCATGGTACCCAGTTCTTATCAGAGATAGTTTCAACACTCTTCAGTTATAAGAAGAAAAGGTCTTATCTTGAATTCTGGAAATTCTTTTTGGACAGTTGAGCATATCAGTCTATTCTTGGACCCATGTTATTTATTAGTTCTGTCGAAATTATATAAAAAATCTTTATATTTTGAAAGTAATATCTAATCAAATATAATTTATTTCTGTTCTGAAGTTTATGTTGATTTAGGTGTAATTTTTTCCCGCCAGATATTTGACCGTTCTGTATTCTAGTTTGCTGTTATTGCATTTAAATAAATGAGAATATTATTTATCAATCATGTAACGGTAAGCTGTGATATTATTGTTTTCTTTTCATTTTGACCCAGAATAGGTCAGTGCAAATAATGAACTGGTCAGGGCAATTAGAATCGCTAAGACTTGCCCAATCAGCTAAGACTTGCCCAATCTGCTAAGACTAGCCCAATCTGGCAAGTTATTTAAGATATTAATGTTGGTCACATTCTGTCCCATATATTGACCAGTGCAGGTACATCCTCCAGTATACAGATCCGCCTGACCATACCTGGTCAGCTCTGTTGACTAGTACTCACTGACTGCTGACCAGTGGATCATTCCATGCAGGTCAGCCACATGCCTTATGTTGTTTAAATGTTCCTAATGATTGGCAGATATATAGTGCAGTTGATGATCATGATGTGGCTACAAACCCTGAAATACATTTATCAGCCTGGCTGAACTTTTAACATGGAAGATAGTGAAATTTAAAAATAAATGAATGAATAAAAAGAAAACTGTATTACAAACAGTGGAATAAATTTTTCTGCTCATTGATATGCCTCTTTGTTATATTGGAAGTGAGACTAATTTTTATATGCCCACAACTAGATAGAGTGTATTATTTTATGATATCCATCCATCCATCGTTTACAAATTTTGTTGTGGCACAATAACTACATTTTTACATTGTCTATAGTTTAAAAGCTATGTGGATGACTTCCATTTGGGCTAAGGAAAAAACCTATTCATTTTGGGGTTAATGGTCAAGGTCACCTTGATGAGAAGAAGAGAAAAGTGGTTACTGCATAATAACATTAGCTCTTCATCATATGGGCTAAACTTTGTGGATGGCTTGCACTTTGAATAAGAAAGAAATCAATTGATTTAAGGGCAAAGGTCAAGGTCATGGTGACCAAAAGAAGAAAAATTGTTTCTGCATCATAAATTTACATCACTTACTTGAACATCAAACTTTATGAATGGCTTGTACTTGGATTAAGGAAAAATCCTCCTGATTTTAATTAAAAATATCAAAGGTGAAGATTACTGTGATTTAATAAGAGAAGGGGTTATGGATAATAAGACTAGTTCTGTGTCGCACACCTGGACCAAGCTTTGTAAATGGTACTAACAGCTGCCTCGCTTGGTGCTCAGCATTAAGAGGTTAGTGTTAGGACTGGTTGGCCTGGTGTCACGATAATATGACTGGGTGGGACATTATGCTACATGTTTGTGGCATGATGCCCCAGTGCTAGGCATCACTATAAAATCATGCACACACACACACACACACATACAAATTAAAGAAATTCTAAATACATCTAAAGATTTAAATCTCAAAGAAAACAAAATAGAAAATAAATAGGATTTACACAAATACTGAAGATTGATGGTTAGTGATCACCAGTTGCTACTGTTAGTACTAGAGAGAGAGAGAGAGACTGAGATTGATCTATGATACAGTGTTACCTGTGTCCTACTGCTACCTGTAATGAGGAATATTAAACACAGGGCTGGCTTTATACAAGTAATGGTACTATTTTTCTCTGATCTCAATTGACTTCACATTTAGTTAAACTCTAAATTGATTGTAAATCTCACTTTCCACCCAAGTTCATTGCTTTCCTCTTTTTCCTTCTTAAAGACTAAATTGCATCAACATCTGAGCTCTCAAGTGCATATCATATAAATCATCCTTTCATCAAACTTTGCAGGATGGTTGCTCTACAGAAGACCAAAAATCATACTGATTTGGAGATTAACAGGTCAAAGGTTACCATGAGTGACCAGAGCAAAATGGTTCATTGTAATAACATACATTCAACTTCACTTGCCTTAACCAATCTTTGCAGAGTTGCTCCATAGTAGACAAATCTACCCTATTGATTTAGGGGTCAAAACATCAAAGGTTAAGATAACTCTGATCCTCACAAAGTGGTTTTCATGCAGTGAGTTTTGTTTTCATTAGGTCTTCTTCACTTAACTCTGCATGTTGATTTCCATATAAGAGATAAAGGAGAGTATTAATTGAAGTGTCTGAAGGTCAGATATCAAGGTCGCCATGATCTTATAAATAAACGGTTTCAGCACAATTATAACTCAGTTTTACATTTTTACCAAAAATTCCAGATGTTTTTCTTGATGATTTAAAGGAGCTTATTAATCAAATTTTACATCTAAAGGTCATGTCAAGGTTACTGTAGCTTTTAGAGAAATAAGTTATTGCATAATAGCTTGAGTTCTGTTAAATTTTCCTGCACCACACTTCACAGACAGGTTTACTATATCAAGATTAAAAGGTCAGGGTCATAGTCTCATGACCTGTAACAAGATGGGATTGAATTAGGTGTAAATTGTAATGTTTTTGGCACAGTGTCAACATGACCTAAACAAGATGGGGGTGGAGGTGGATTGTATATTATGTATTCACGCCTATTTCATCAAACTCCTTAATTTATATATATTCAAGTGAAATGTTTTTCTCAACACTAGTATAGTTAAATAAAATTTTGTTATAGATTAATAAATTTTAAGAGAACAGTGAAAATGCTTATACTCATTTACTCCTAACTCTCTTGTTTTCAGAGTGAAGATGGAATGATAAAGATATATTGTTGTGACCTGTATCTGTTATCAAAGTAAGTAGTGTTTTGTCTCTTTACACCTTTATTTATATCCAGACATATTCTTTCAGTTACATATTTTGAATCACTTAAATGTAGTGGTAGAGTTAAAGTCCATAATTAGACAGTCTCCTATTTTGTTGAAACACTAAGTTAAAGAGTTGTTGTCAGTTTTATTTTCTTACGCAGTATGACCTAATGAGAAGTTATGACTATTGGAACATGTAAAGAAGAATTAAATAACTAAGAAGTTTACCACTTTTTTGAGGTATCCATTATCACCTACTAAATTTCATTCAATCAGATGCTCACACCACTCAGATATTACTCCGCAGTACTGGAGTCTGTCAAATGCTGTTTTGATTGCTGTTGCTCTTTCAAACTTGTTTTAAGGATGCAGATCTGCCATTGAAAATTGTCACTGTAACTAAAAATGCAATAACCTTAAAATGACTTCTTCAAAAAACTGCTCTAGCAGATTTTGACCAAATTTTAATGTATGTTCATTAAAAGTTGATATTTACTGTGTTCAACTTGCTGAACCACCATGCATTTTTCATGTTCTGCCCCAAGTTTAGTAGAAAGTGAACTGAGTTAATGAGAAAATTACTTTCAGTGTCATATGCAGCTATTAACTTAGATTTACTGCTTTAGAGAAAGGGTGATGCAAATGAAAATTATGGAATTTTACATCATGTATGCATGTATCATGTATATAACGCTGCATGATGATTTCAGTAACTTACTCAAATTGTGATTACTGTGACAGTCATTGTGCCTGAATCTCTCTTTACCAAACTTGATAGAAATTAAGAAACTTGTTTTTTTTAAATCCAAACTTACCCAAATATTTTTCCTGTTCAGCTTTTGAGATCATTGAGATTTAATTATTGTATATTCATAATGAAGACACAGTGTAAGTTTGTGACACGTCAATTCAGCTTTTTGTTTTAATGCAACATTGTGAAGAATTGGCAGTGTATCTAATACTTTTAAATCAGATTATTGGCTAGAATATTGTTGAAGATATTTCTTATTCAGATTCTATGAATTGGACCATTCTCATTTTCTTGCATTGTTTAGGGACAAACCATTTAATTTGTAGGGAGCATGGGGGGGGGGCTGCATTTTTCTGAGAACATTGCTGCTGGAACACCAAAACCTATACAAGAAATACTTATGCTTTGATTTGTAAATAAAAAAAAAACTAATTCAGTTGGTTGTCCTGGTTGAAGAAAACAACATTGTCTTGAGGCAAAAGAAAACAATATCCTGGTTTAAAAAAGTCCCCCAAACCCTCAGAGATACACAGACACACCTAAGATAAAAGAATGAAACTTAAGATTGGACTAAAATTGGTAGTTATTTAGCTCAACTTGCCATTTGAGTAGAAGAGATTATGTGATGGTCATTTGTCCATTGTTCAGCCATCCATTATCACAAGTTTGTTATTACTTCCTCCTCTGAACTACTTGGAGGTTTGCCATGAAACTTTAGACACACATTCATCCCATGCCTGAGTCGGTTCTGAATGAAAATGGTGTCAGTCGAACATTCAAATGGCCACCACAACCACCTTCTTATACATCTTGTTGTAACTCCTCCTGAACAGAAGTCTTCTTATGATCTGTAGTTCTTCTTCAGTGAAAATGGTGCTGATTTCATGTCCACTATGGCCATCACAGTGACCATCTTAAAAATCTTGTTATTGCAACTTGTCATATTAGCGTAGGGTTTTCGCTGAAAGCCTTCTCAGGATGTGTAGTTGGCTCTAAATGAAAATGGTACCAATCTTGATGTCCATCATGGCTGCCACAGTGGCCATCTTGAACATTTTGTCACTACTCCTGAACAAAGTCATATTGTTACAGTTGTTTACTAGGGTTCTTTCAGTCATACATATTCTGGCTTCACCTGGTACTGGCTTGAGGTGAAATGAGAATAGAAACATAGCTGCCAACCCTCATGAATTTGGTGTGAATTTCACAACTTTTTCAGTGATTCACGGATTCATGCCGCAAGCCAAAAATTCACAAATTCTCCAAACCTCAATTATTTTAAATCTTTAATAAAATAACCGATTTCCTGTTAAGCGCTAGTCGTGATATTTGCAGTTGCCAAAATGATCTGGTACTGCTGGTCATGATATTAGTAGATCTGCAGCTGATTAGTACAGTTGGCCCGGTAGCAAGCATTTTAGCCTATTTTAATCTATATGTATAAGAGTAGTTTTACAAATGCTTTTGAGAGAAAGTGGGGCCTAACTGGAATTTTGCTCCGCGCATGTGTCACCAACACTGATTTGAGTTACCGTTCAGCATCGCATGTAAGATTTTGAAAATGTTTTCACCACCAAGGAAAAAGAAATGTATTACTCAAAAAGTGAAGTTTAATTTGGAATATATCAAAAATTGTTCATGCATTCTGCCATTAAACATTGATATTCATCATACTTTTTGCATTCAGTGTGCCATCGCAGAGACGATGTGAGGAAGCACGTCGGTTGCAAAAGACACTTAGAAGTTGTGAAAATTAAGAATTCGCAGATTTCAGCTCTGGAATATTTTAAGCCATCGGCGGAAGACCTGCAGGCTACCAATGCTGAAGCATTATTTGTGAGTTTTCTTGTCGAACACAATCTACCTTTATCAGCTGGAGACCATGCTAAACATTTGTTCTGACAAATGTTCCCGGACTCGAAAATCACTTCCAAATATTCCTGTGAGAGAACCAAAAGTCTTCTGTCAGCCTGGAAGGTTGGCAGCTATGCAGAACTATGCTAGTGGTGTTGGTGCTAATATTTGTATCCAGTAAAATCTATAAAGACGGAAGAGATTACAGAGAAGAAGAAAAAAACGTGTGCTGTTTGTGACATAAATAAATACAGAATAAATTATGTTTTACTTTTGATTATGTTGTCTCTATTCTTTTTCTGCTACTCACACTATCACAATTACATTGGCATACACAATACTAATTTTAATTCATGACCATGCATTTACTGTACAAACCTCAGTAAACATGGTTTTCACATTACACAATTTTTCATATACATATTCCTTTAAGAACAACATATTTGTATAAGTTAAAATTTTGGTAAAATGAAGGTTATCTTTTATGACATCAAACTATAATCCTATTGGTGGAGATCTGTCCTGCCTTATTTATATATACTCCCTATATAATAAAACCTGCAGAAGAAAATCTGGGCAAATCCAAAATATGAATACATCAAACCCTAGGTAAATCTGAAATACAGATAAACCCAAAATTCAGATAATTCAAAATCAGGGCATGTCTGAAATTTGGTATTCTAATACAATAACAATTTCAGAGATGGTGTTTTAGCTGAATACAATTTTTCAAGGTTGATACCTTTTCAAAACGACTAAAATTTGTAATTTCCTACTTTTGAAATTTATGTTCGAATTTTTATTCCGAAAGGAGACAGCCGACTCTGATGTAAATGCTGTCCATCTCACATCTGGAATGAGAAGGCATTATTTATACTCTCTACACCCTTGGAGAACCTTGGATGTTTACATAAACATAAACAATGGGGACAACAAAGGTTCTCCAATTTGGGTGTTAGAAATGGGAACACTACCACCTACCACTTAGCAACATAGAATACAGGGAACAATGACGCCATTACAGACTTAGTGGAGCACATTCCGGGAAGTAGTATTTGACTAAAATACACCTTAAGGACTCAGGGTACTAATTCAGTTCCCATAGTAAACTTATGCAAACTCCATGGTATTAAAAATTCAATAACTTTAAACTTTTGAGTTCTCATGATCAAACCTATATTTATCAGTATAGAGGAAACCTGGATGCAGCTTCTGTGTAGAGGAAAGGATATAAGCCATTGCATTTTCTGGACCTGCATGTGTTTGAAACATGTGCTTTAAATTCCGCACCAAAGAGTCAAAGTGTTCATGACTGTTAACGGATTGAAATTCCATCAGTAAAATAATGTCTCTATTTTTTTCACTTACAACTAGGATAAACTCTCAATAGATTATTTTTCCTAAAACAGAACTTACATTATTAACCAATCCTGGTCAGCCTAACCCATATATACTCTATTTTAGGTTCACCCATTTCCAGGCTGGTTCCCATTTTTCCATGCTATTAGTACCGTGTGTCCTTAAACAAATAAGGCAACATAAAATATCATCTTTGACAAGAAATAATTATCAAACAGTTACTCAAAACATAGTGACAAGTTGAAATAATCAGCACAATGGATGAAATGAGTGTTGATCGATGTCATCCAAAGCCACCTTTTGCTTTTGATGAGGGACCATCTCAAGACTACATAATAAATGGTAACATGGTACATGTACACACCATTTTATTTATTTGTAATAAAACATAGATAAGATAAAATTGTGTGACTTGGAAAGCAATATTACCATATGTTTTCACCAGAAGACTTCTTATGATACCTAGTTGGTCCAAAAAGAAATGGTGTCGCTTGTTCATCTTGTATGCTTGCTCCAGTGGCTATCTTAAAGGTGATGTTACTGTTACTCCTTCTGAATAGATCAACAGGGTTTTTTGAAGAAAATTCTGCCAATCTGATATACATAATGGCCAATGTGAACATTTTATGAATAATTCTCCAAAATGGAAAAAGTCATATCAACATGGCATTTCCACCAGAAGACCTTGTGTTGGTCTAAAATGAAGTCTTGTTGATTCTAAATGAAAATAATGCCCATCTAACATCCAATACATCAACAATAGAAGCTGATTTGAAAATCTTGTTATTGCTAAAGAGTATCATTATCAGAAATTGTTTCAACATTTAACTGTTAAAAGTACAAACTGGTTTTGAATTCTTCGAAATTCTTTTTTGATCAGTGGAGCATCAATCCAGTCAAGGGACTCTTGTTTATTGCTTTCTTGTGCCTATGAATTTTTTTTATTACACATGTTATTCATTTCCAAATTAATATTTTGATTTTGCAGGGATCTTTTGGGGCAGTTTGACATTATATGGGACTCGAGGTCTCTGGTTGCTATCAATGTTGCTGATCGTACAAAGTGAGTCATTGACTTTTAGAACATTATTGGTGAATAATACTATCATTTTAATTATTTAAAGTAATAAAATCATTAAAGAATAGTGAGTATGACAGACAAGAAATAAATGAATTGAATCTTCAGTTCCCTTTAAAAAGTTTGACTTAAGTCTCAGACTTTCTTATATCTCAAAGTCTTTTAGAATTGTGACCCATATATAACTTTGGAACTGATGCATAACCGACTACTAAGACAGTTGCGCTACCAATGTTTTTGCAAGCATAATTCAAACAAGTTTAAATTTTTATTTTAGATACCGAGATCTGCTATTGTCCTTGCTGAAGCCAGATGGTCTTTACCTGTTGTCCACTTTAGACTATGATGATTCTGTCTTTATAGGTAAGGAAATATAAAACAGTTATTTCACTTGTCTGGGTGAAATTTCTAATATCTGTCAATCTGTCTGCTAATTTTTCTTTTTCTGCTTGATAAGAAAACAGAAACCCATTCCAAGATTCTGACATTTACCCACTGCCTAATGCAGTATTCTCAGTGCCTTGGAAATTGGTTTGGTTTGGTGCTTTGCAGCACAGCAACACAAGTAGGTTATTTAGTTCCATGGCAGTTGGAGTAAAGTGACTTGCCCAAGGACACACCATGGTAGCTGACCCAGGCTGGTCTGATGGTAGGATTCAAACTTACTCCCATTCGGTCACAAGTCCAGCACATTAACCACTGAGCCACTGCAGCTTCTCCCCACTCCCTGCCCAGCCCCCAAGATATTGGAATGAAAATACAACATACTTGCATTGTAGGGTAATTAAGACTACGTTGTCGAAAAAATGCAATCATTGGCAATATTTGAGACCAGCAATTATGGTAATGTAACGTATGTATACAGAGTTCATGTTGAGCTTGGGTAGCACTAATCCATCAATGTGAATAAAGATGGTTACTGGCTGTCATTGTGTTGACTTATTTATATATGATTAAATCATGAAATTTATCAGTCTCAGGCCTGAAGTCAGTCATAGAAAGGGCTGGGTTCATGCTGATGAAATTTACCCATTCATCATGTATTGGGCCAGAAGTAAATGTGAAAATACAGATGGGATCATGTATATAATATGAAATCAAATCACAGTACAAGTCTTTGGCTGAAGGAAATACTAGAATTAGGATGGGTTCATGCATATGACATCATGAAATCAAATCACTGTACAAGTCTTTGGCTGAAGTAAATACAAGAATTAGGATGGGTTCATGCATATGACATCATGAATTTCACCCATTCTGCAAGTCTTAGGCCTGAAGTAAATACAAGAATAGGGATGAATTTATGCATATTAAAATACTGTAAATCAAAACATTTGAGTGAATTTTTACTAAAATGACTAATAGTCACCATTCATAAGAACCAGTTTATACTAAGGATGACATAATACCATGTCAAACTAAGGATGACATAATACCATGTTATACTGTGGATGACATAATACCATGTTATACTGTGGATGACGTAATACCATGTTATACTGTGGGTGACATAATACCATGTTATTCTAAGGATGACATAATACCATGTTATACTGTGGATGACATAATACCATGTTATTCTAAGGATGACATAATACCATGTTATACTGTGGATGACATAATACCATTTTGTACTAAATATGGCATAATACCATGTTATACTTCGGTTATAATACCATGTTATACTAGGGATGACATATTACCATGTTATAATAAGGATGACATAATACCAATGTGTACGAACAAATAGAATTGTGGATGTTATTTTGCAGAAATGCTCTGATTTATGTTTCATCTATATATAGCGCTGTCTATCAAGATGTGGTAACCATTATAATAATGATCATTTCTTACTGTCCATCATTTGCTATTTTTGCACTTGATGTAACTATGAAAGCTCTGCGACCCATACACATAAATGGACACCAGTTGGCAGGTAAATTGCCTGTAACTTTGATGTGCCCTTCAAGGTTTTTTGTTTTAAGGTTCAATTTTGATATTCTTATTGCTTATTTTAATCATTTCTGCTTCTCTGCTTCAGCAAATCTGTGCAGAACAAAGCTCAGGAACCATTCAGCATATTCTGATGCAGTTTGGCATGTGCATTTACAGCTGTGACCACTGACAACTTATTTTATGTTTACACATGGGTTGTTGCTTATGGCTATCAGTTTCATTTCTGGATAGAGCTGTGACCATTGACAATTAACTTTAAATTTTACATACACCATGGCAGTGATGTGGTTTCCATAACATGTAAGTGGAAAGCCTGTTCTCTTCTCTTAAACAGTACGGACAGTTATGATGAAACATTGGTAAAAGTATTTGTTTGGACTTGCTGTATAAAACTTGTGTCTTGGGTGGCTCCCATAGATTGATGTTACTAATGTAGCAATCGGGTGGAAAATATCTTTTGGTTCATTTGATTCTTAGGACTTGCTTTATCAGAGTTGCTTCCGTAGTTGCTCGTATAACAATCATGTGGCTTCAGATGCAACCATATTAAAAATTTATGTTCAACTTTTCCAGAACAGCTGAGACTATTTGATGATGTTGTTATAGGGTTTAATGCCATTTTTATGCACAAGATAGGCTATACATGGCACCCAGTATAAATAGTGGAGGAAGAACCAGGGAAAACCCACTGATCCACGAGAAGCAACTGGCAAGCTTTTTGCGTACCCACATTGTCTGAACCTGAGACTTGAACCCATGCAGACTGATGTGAGATGGCAGTGATCCGTAACAGTGAGCACTTTAGGCCACTCAGGCCCCCCCCCCCCCTTCCAAATTTGATGAAACTTTGTAGGAATATTTATTAGGGTATATGTATCAATATTGTTTTGTTTGGCTTCCTTAGCAACACATTAGTTTCCTTAGCAACCCTATAAAAAATCTGCTTTTGACTTCTTCAATAGAATGGCAGCCTATTCTGGTCAAGAATTATTGTTAGGACATGCTTATGAAAATTATGCTCAGGGTTGGTCCCATATCAATGGTGTGACTTCCTTAGAAAACAAGGTACTCTCTGGAACAGCTGATCACACTTGGTATGAATGGTTCTTAGAACATGCTCTCTCATTATTGTGTCTAATGTTGCCCCACCCCACACTCATTTGTGTGGCTTCCATATGGGTATCACACTCTGTCCAGTATGAATGGGCTGGTAGGTACCATATTATTTTCTATATATAGGTTTGCTGATTGTTGCCAAATTATGTCCAGTATGAATGGGCCATTAATTACCAAATTATGTCCAGTATGAATGGGTTTGTACATACCAAGTTGTCTTGTATGAATGGGCTTGTAGGTACCAGGTTATGTCTTGTATGAATGGACTGGTAGGTACCAAATTATGTCCTGTATCAATGGACTGGTAGGTACCAAATTATGTCCAGCATGAAAGGGTTGGTAGGTATTGAATTATTTCCAACACGAATTGATTGGTTGTTATCAAATTATGTTCAGTATGAATGTGCTGGTAGTTACCAAATTGTGTACAATATAATGGGTTGGTAGGTACCAGATTGTATCCAACGTAAATGGGTTGGTAGGTGCCAAATTATAACAAATCAGGTTTGAAAACCCCCAAATCAGCTGGTGGGAAACAAAAACAAAATCCTTATTTTTCTTGAGGGCATTGATTAAAATAATTTATTTAATATGGCTTTCTGAATTTTTCTTTTTGAAACAGAGGTAGCTCTTGTTTCTATTTACAGGACCTCCACATCCACTGAACGTTGAGCATGTACAAGAATTGTATGGTAAGCTTTCATGTATAAGGGTTAAAGTGAGAGATGTTCATTGTAATAAAATCAGTATTTACTGTACAGCTGTCAATGATATGACCATTACATTAATATGATCTTGCACTGTGAACTATGGAACACCTTTTACACTGAATGCAGCACTATAAAAATCAATTGCCTTTATGCCTGTGACAAGCTGAAAAAAATCCACGGGGCAAGTGTATTTCACTATTATTATACCAAACTTGGCCAGTTACATATTTCTCCATCATATACATTACACAATCACATTATCAGTGTGTATTTCATTGCTGTCCCTTGAATCCAGCTCTCTAATAGCCTTTACAAGTCTATCTGTTATCGACAAAAGTAAATCTTACAGATTACCGCCCCTAAACATGCTTGGTGGTGTTGTTTATATTGGATATCAGCAGGTTTAACTTTCGCAGCAAACTGTCAACTGGCCTCCAAAAATCTGTATATTTTTGTCCTTTTCTTTTAGTGGTCCAATCATCTTATCTCTGGTACTACAGTAAGTCAAACAATCATTCTGTGTAGTGTATACTACATTTGTGTGTATTTTGGTTAAATTTCAGATATTTGCGAATTTATTACCGCATCATATGATCTCTTTAAGTCGGCAACACCATAATGCAGCTATTTAGTACCAGAATACAGCCGTCCTCATTCATATGATTGCCTTTTAGTACATATTATCAATTTATTCTGATATATGTATAATATACAGTGGAACCTCACTATAACGTGATAATTAGAGTCCAACAAATTGGATTGCATTAATAGCGGGGTTGTGTTTATGCTGGGTTTTACAGTATTTTACTAATTTTTAGAGAACAACTCTTTGGCTATATATGTGTATTCATGTCAAATGTATATGATAAATAGGGTATCAACACCGTTTACTATCATGCCATCGTGGCATGCAGTTCATCCATAATGCATATAATTCCATTGAAAAATTGCACACACATTTACATTATTCAATATTTTGCCTCAGATCATTGTGTCTGAATTTAACGTCTGATATAAAGCATGAACAGAGTATTAACACCGTTTACTTGCCGTCTGATATCGTACTGTCAGGGCTTGCAGTTAATCCATAATACATGTAATTCCATTGCAAAACTTGCATACTTATTTAAGCTGTTCAATAATTTTTCACAGATCATTATGTGTCTGAATTCAATGGGAAAAATTAACAGCAAAATTAGGTTAAGAAAGACGAAGCACATGTACGGTTCATTACATTCCATGGTGCTTGCATAAATTTCATGCTGCTAAAATTTTCTCATATGTGTTTCTATGTGCATTTATCCATTGTAAATGTCCATTAATTAACGATTGTATGCCTATTCGTTTGAATGACTACAGCAAGAATAATTAACAATCAATACATAATTTTAGTGTGAATATAACTTTTACTTCAGATTTTGTGAAAATTAAAAGAAACGTGTTAAAACTACTATACTAATCATTGTGTAAAGGATTCGAGAGTGACTTGCATTTGTGAACTTGCTTTTCCATAACAGTAAAATATTTTTTAAAAAAATAGGAAATTAATAACGAGTTCATAAGCAAACACCAAGCACATGTAAAACCCGAGAACTAAGTGCACTAGGCCTGCAATGGTCACGAGTCACTTTTATAAAAAAAAATTCAGCTGAACGCATATACAGTTTCATACCATTTCAATTTCCAGCTAATAAAGCGGACATTATTTGCTGGTCAACTGATTGCGTCTAATAACACCGCCAAGCCCAGCAAACATGTTGGTGGCTTTCGTATTTTGATGTTTATTAAATTGTGAGAATCTTTTATAAACCACTGCATTGTCTGCTGCTTGGTTGTGTATGCAGTCTATTGTTTGAGCAACGATTGTATACAGAATTAAATGAAGACAATCACGAAGACGACTTGCTGGCTTTACTCATGGATCAGTAATAAGTAACATTTCCGATAATGTTTATTTTGGCACAACACTTCATGAACCTTTTGAAATTGTTAAATTTCAGAAGCTACACCATGATCATATTATATTAAAATTCATAAGCAAACTATTCCCCAAAATGATAATAAACTAATAAACGTTTCATGCACTATTTCTCGTACTTAAAATTTATTTTTTCTCTGTACCAGAAAAATACACGTACATGTATTTAAACTTTCAGGAACCAAGCCACAACTGTATTATTTTGGAATTCATATGCGATGTCTTCCCCAAAATGATAATAAACCTTTTATGCACTATTTCACGTCCTTTGAACAAAAATATTTTTTCATGTGGACCATCACAACCTCATTATATCCAAATTCGCATATTATTTAATTACTGTTTCATTCAGTCCTTGTTAATTTGATTGGTAACTTTTTGTTTTCCATTCACAGACTATTGTTGATTTAGAATGTCTAATGAAATATGCATTCATTTTTGTGCTATTCGATGGCCATTTTCTCATTGTGTTTACACCTAGTGTGTTTTGTTCATTATATTTCCAGATAGTCTACAAGAACATGGCTATTAAATGTAAAATATTTAGGCATTTTTGGGTGGCAGAAAACATTCATAAATCCTGCCTTGCCTGCACTAAGTTTTCATCATCCAAAGCTATAAGATGTGCTTTTTGTCATGATCTGCAGTGGACCTCAAAAACCTTGAAAACCTAAAATTTCATTCTGAATTTTAAAAAACTAAAAAATGACCTTAAAAAATGAAACCTAAAATATTGAAAATATCAGCACTACCCTGACCCCAAAAAATGCTTTTTTGCACACATATTTTTGGTTATATGGTCAAGAAAGCACACTAATTATGCAAGTTAAAGGCATCCTGTCATTTTATGGCATCATTTATTTGATATACCCATAACTGCATATCATTGTCAACATTTTCAGAAAGAGCAGCATTTGTACCCTTTTTAAAGATTTTTTTAAAAATTTTAACATGTGCTTTGCCTGAAATTGTGTTTTGAATTAAGCGAGTTGAAAATGGAATTTAAACTGGAAGATGCATTGCAGTATGGTGGAAGTAGTACATATAGTTAGTGACATCATTCTAAAGGCTCGAAAATAAGTTACACTGCAACTTTTGGACCAATTGTCACACCATATAAGAATTTTATAACTTTTCAATCGCCAGATATGTAATTTTAATAGGTCTGATCATCAGTATAAAGGGTACAGACTTTTGGGCTTCACCTTTTGCGATTGTTTGTGCCAACCTATAGACTTATGAACATGGATTAATCCCTTTGTATTCTTGAGTAGTGTTGTTGAGTATTATTTTGACTTTTAATTTACTACCAAGTTTTCTGGAGCAGCAACGTGTGCAGTTAAAACTGAACAGTAACACGCATTTATATTCTCTTATTTGCTTGGATTAGGTTTTTATTTTGGGGTAAATGAAAGCAAGATGAATTAAAATTTACAATCTGGGATAATTTACTATCAAATTACAGTAGATACATGCATCCTTTGCAGCTGGCCCTCCTGTCTCAGTGGCGTCCAGTTTCTTATCCATCAGACTGACAGATAAATATCTCCTTTGAAACCAGACAGTTCCTGATTCAGTGCAAGAACAGCAAACGGCTAGCATCTGGAATTCCATTGGAAGCCCCCCAATCACATGTCACAGTCTGTTCAGATGCTAGGGCCACAAGGTGGAATGAAGTCACCACAACTATGTATATTGGTATGGGACTACCTTTATTGGTGTTCCCAACATCAAATAAGCATTCAGGTACAACACATTCTTGGCAGAGTGGTCCCTTCATCCATTTTTCATCAAGTGTGCAGCTTGTGGGTTGACCAATTGAAGATGTCTTTGCAACAATATTAAAGAACAAACTGTACACCATCTCTTCCCCATTACTGGATCTGAATGCTTGGGCTGTCGATGCCCTTTCAATTAACTGGGATGAAATTTAGGTCTATGCCTTTCTACCAGCAGTTCTGATTGGTTAACCCAGAAAATGAGGTGCAACAATTGTGAAATACTTCTTATTGCTCCTCTTCAATGGGACAAATCATGGGTCACCTTCTGCTCCAATTCATGACAGAAATGCCCATGAAAATCCAAGTGACCAGGAAGCTTCTCAAACAGCCATAGCTGCTGTTTCACAGATGTCTGGAGAAACTTCTGCTTCACACACGACTTTTGTCCAGCAGGTCATGAAAAGAAGAAAACTTCCAGTCTTTACTTGAGGAGAGGATCTCATCAGTCCTCCACTTTAAAAGGATGTTTCTGTGACTGTTATGTTGCAGATGATGTCAAACAACTGTCAGCCTCCATTCCCCCTCTGGCTAACTTCTTTCTCTTTCTTTTTAAAAGTAAGAAGCTAGCACAGATAACTATTAAGACATATTGCTCCATGATTTCAGACACGCTCAGACAATATGGGTGTCTTGACATTAACCACAATAAAGATTTCTTAGATTTACTAACCAACTTTGATCCATCACAACATTACTTGCTAATCCTGTTCCTGAAGAGGATTCTGTCATTGCTCAACACTGTTAAGTTTGAACCTCTGTCCTCTGTCCCACTGAAGAAGCTATCAGACATGCTTCCTGATGGCCTTGGCAGTGTCATCAAGAGTTGACAAGCTCCATGCTCTGTTCAAACTATTCAGACTATCTACAGTGTTGTTCTAATGGTTTAGTTGTTTTAACGATACAACTGGGTTTCATCAACTATTATTAGGAGAATTCTACCCTTACACATAGAGAGTTCTTTTGACCCTACAGGGTGCTTTTAGGTAAAGGTTGAGTGCTTCTCTTACCTATTCTCCTGGTATCAGACATTGCTCAAGTTAAAACTTACGATATGGTGGAGCTGGATTCTGGAGATAGCATAAGTAATTGCTAATGTTAATATGATTGGGTAAGTATTTTGGAGACGGGCATTTTACTATAAAATTTCCTTTTTTTCTGAAATAATTGATAGCATCTGTCAGTCAGTATCATTAATCTCAAAATTTATTCAAATGTTAACATTGTACTCTTGAGATTGCAATCAGATGTTTTGTCCTCAGCAAATGTTATAATCGCGAGCTCATGTTCTTTGCACAAGTTCACATTGTCTAGAATTGGATGTAAAAATATTTCTCCTTTGAGTATGTTCTCCGATCACATTAATGTTAGGAATATAAGCCCTATTACCACCAGAATCTAGCCCGTCCCTGAAGACGAAAATGCATCGGTTTATAAAATGTGGACAAAGGGCAATAAATCTTGCTCTGATCCCTTTGTCTATATTTTATAGACAGATTGATGAATTTTTGTATTTGGGAGGCCTGGATTCAGGAGGTAGTAGGGCTTATATTCCTAATGTTATTGTAATCATGTAACTATTCAAGGAGAAACATAATTTATATTAAAAAAATATCTTTTCAATAATCACTATTATATTGATAATATTGAAAAACGTATATCTATTTTTACATTACATCGGGTATTCCTCTAAGATGTTTGCACTGACTAAATATTCTATGAATGAATCTTTTATTGGAATAAAACCTGTATCAATCATGTGAACCATCTTAATGTTAATGAGAGAATACCTGTCATGTTACCAGTATTTTGTACTGTTGTGTCTGGAATACCAGACAGATTTTGTTCAATACGGTAAGTACAGAAATTTGATGAATAAATCATCACCAACATTATCCGTAATAAACATAACAACATCAGCTAGTAATAGTCCAAAATCGGGAGCTAGCAATCATATACATCTGTTTGTATTAAGATCAAGGTAAAATGTAAAGTCCCCTTGTTCCTTACACCTAAACAGTTACTCATATTTCAACATATTAGATTGAAATCACATAACTTAGGTGCCCCCAAACAAAACATTGTGGAAAAAAATTGTCTGCAAAGATAATTTATTTTTACCAGACAGATTTTGTTTGTTGCGCAAGTAAAATTTGTTGTTACCTGTCAATCGAAAAAATTGTATTTTTCCAGTCTTGTGATGTCTTGTATTATTTATACATATCACTTGTATTTATTTTACACATCACTTGTAATAAATATACATATCACTTATATTAATTATATCACTTATATTAATTATACACATCACTTGTATTAATTATTAATATCACTTGTATTAATTATACATATCACTTGTATAAATTATACACATCACTTGCATTAATTATTAATTTCACTTGTATTAATTATACATATCACTTGTATTAATTATAGACATCACTTGTATTAATTATACATATCACTTGTATTAATTATACATATCTGTTGTATTAAATATAAATGTAACTTCCAATCAATTTTAGGTTATTTAACATCAATTATAAAACAAGTTGCTTTTGCTTCAGTGTTGGCATAATGTATTGTCTTTGAGAAAACCAGAGAAAACTACAAACTCTCTTCTACATATGTAGGAATTAGAGATTGAAATGACTGACTGCAAATGTGTAGTGCCAGTACTCTACTGCTTGGCTGTGCAACCCACAACATTTTTTAACATAAAATGCAATTATTCACATGATGTATATAAGTTCTCATAGGTATGCTGGATGGTAACTATTTGTAACATTTAAATACTACTTTACTTTATGGTTCACTAGACTGGTGAAAGTGATAACAAATCTTTTTTAATCATTCTAAATGCTTTACTTTATTTTGTGGTTCACTAGATTTGGTGAACACAAATTAAAATATTCTTAAACCAGTCAATCTAAATGCTTTACTGGCAATTCTAGGTCTAAGCAGTTAGGAATAATCAGCAAACAAATAACATGGAACTGATCTGATGCAGCATAATAGACAAAGGCAGATCAGGTCTGTGTTGTTTGCAGTTGGTCTCAACTTATACTTGAGCATATACAGTATAAATGACTCCCCCCACAGTGGCAGAAGAAATGTTTTATTGTAATATACTTGTATTAACATCATCACCCTTAATCCTTTGTTGAAATGCTGCATGAGTAATGAGATAAGATTGCAGAGAAAGTTACACATCAGTGAGTATTAAGATTACACGATTAATGTTTTTTTTTTAAAAGTGCTTTGATATTATACTGTTGAATTACTGAAAATTGTACAACAAGAATATGGATAAATAAATAAAGTATTTTAATTTTTTTTGTTCATTAAATATTTTTTTGGATAATTTTACAGGGGATTTGTGCAATGTTAGCCATTTGGATACTACAGAGACAGTAGAGCAAATACGAGAAAAATGCAAGGCCAAGATGGCAGAGTTAGAAGCAGCAAGACGTGAAATTGGTCTTTCTACTGATGTACCTCTTGAGACACCTAAGACTCCACTTTATGAACTTGTCAAGTCTGACTATGTCAATTTCTTATTCTTCTTTTTAACATTGAAATTGTAGGAGAAATGGCCATATTTGGTACCAAAGCACTAAACCCTAAACTAATTATGGTATTTTGGATGTACTTTATATACGTCATAAAGAAAGAATTATATGCAGATTTTGTTTTTAAATTCTAACCAGTCATTTATATAAAAAAAGGCCATTACACTGCCACTTAAGAAATAACATTAGTAAATAAATCAAATATGGTTTATTGAAACCTCATTCAGATATTTAGGCATGACATCTGAATGCATACTTTGTTGTAAAGAAAAAAAATGTTATATTAATTTTTAATAAAGTGTTACACCCAAGTAGTGAAAGAATTTCTTTTTATTACACAAACACCTTCGATTGCATGGATTTATTTTTTCCACACTGTGTCAATGTAATTAATGGCTGCTATACTACATAGATAAAAAAAAGTTTTTAAAGTTTGCAATAATTTTAGGACAGGAGCATTTTACACAATTTTTTAATTATGCATATACTGCTTCAAAACATGTAATCACGATAATGATTGGCAATTTTTTTTGAAAGATACAAATGGGGAATCTTTTCTAAAACTTTTTGAACAGAAATGTATGGGACATGTCCAAGATACAACTGATTTAATACATTTTAATATCATTGATTGTATTTTAAAAAAATGTTTGGGTCTTTACATAAGGAAATCTGTGATGAAGTACAGATACCGAAGTTCCTTGTTTTACCAGTTACAATTACTGTGGGGTGATCAAGACTGTGATAATGCTAAATAGGAGAAATTTCAACTTTGAAGCAAATATAGATTCATAAACCAAATTATTCATCTTGAGGCGCACATTCACAGTAGAATTCATTTAAAAACTTTTGTCAGTTGAAAAAGTTATTATATGAAAAGACAAGGAGAGATAAAGTTGTACAGTAAAGAAATGACCCTAAAACGTTCAGGTAAGTGTTAAAGTGAAAATATAACGGTAAATGCAAGTGAATCGAACTAACAAAGAATGACTGGTTTTATTATTTCCATTCCTTATTAATGTCAAACAGAGATGAAAATATGAATGACAAGGAGGGTACTGCAGGAAATGAGAATGACAGTTTTGAATTAAATAAACCAATTGCAAATCAAGAACAAATAGATAGCATTCGCTCTTGAAAAATAAATCTCTGGGTCATTACAAGATTCATTTGTTACTAGTTGTCTTCACCATGTATTGTTTCATTTCTTCAGCATCATCTTTATTGGGATCATTGAAATCAGTGATTGGTGAAAAGTATAATATACACGATATTTAAGAATATCACTTATTCACTTAACTTATGAATAGTATGAATGACCCTTGCAATTACAGGGGAATTTCTCTAATAAATGCAATCTGCAAAATATTCACATTTATTTTGAAAGAACGGTTGTATAGATGGGCAAAAAGTAATAATCTATCAGATGAATCTCAGGCTGACTGCTGTACATGTGATAATATATTTAGTTTGCACTCAATTGTTAAGAAGTATACATGTAAATCTGGTGGTAGGTTTTACTGTTTATTTATTAAGTTCTCAAAGCTTTTGATCATTTACAACATAATAAACTATGGTTTACAGATAGATACTAATGAAAATATTTTATAAGTTTTAAAATATATGTATTCCTGTTTTGAAAAGAAGTGTACATGTGTACTAAATGGACTAGCCAGATATTTCAATTGCAATGTAGGAACAAGACAAGGATGTATTCTAGGCCCAATTTTTTTCTGTCTTTTTATTGCTGATTTAGTTAACAAATTATGAACTGTAATAATGGTATTTTCATCACATAGAATATACCAGAGATGCTTGCCTTATTGTGTATGCAGATGATGTGGCTAATTGTGCTGAAATGGTATGGTTATTGCAGCACGGATGCCACAGATGAATACTTTGTTGAAACTGGAAGGGAAATTAATAATAATAATAATAATAATAATAATGAGGACTTTGTATAGCGCCTAATCTTTAGAATCTCTAAGCGCTTTACAACATTAGACATCACCTATAAGATAGAAAACATATAATAATATTATTACAAAAAACGAACACCATGAAATTAGAAAAACATTAAAAAATAAAAAACATGCTGAGAATATTTCAGGTAGGAAACATTATTAGGTCTTTAAGTTTGTTCTTGCAGTTGAAATAAGTGAGTTTTGAGAGCCCTCTTGAATGTGATCACTGTGTCTTTGTGTCTAAGTTCAGTGGGCAATTCATCTAGCAAAAACAAAATAATTATCTTTTGAAATGGTGGCTATCTAAGAAATTATGAGCATTGGTATTATAGGGCAAACCAGTAGAAACTGTGTCATTTTATAAATATATTGGGCTGCTGTTCACATCAAGGTTGAGTTGGACTAAGGCAAAAATATGTTGGCAATACCGATGTTGACAGCAGTTTCTCGAATTTTTACATATCAGCACATGTTTGGAAGATTACATATACAGAGTATGTTTGAAATATTTTATGCTATGGTAAAACCAATATTATGTTACTGTTCAGAAATATGGGAGCATGAATATTGACCACAGACAGAGGTAGTTCAACAGAGATTTTATTAAAGATATTTTGACATACCAAATACTGTGAATAATTATATTAGTTTTGATGAATGTTGACAAGACCCTTTGAATACAACCTATATAATCAGACATGCACAGTACTGGATGAAAATTATACATAGAAAAGCAGATCCTCTCCAATGTTTTATCAGGTTAAAAAAAACTGGATAATGCCAGTAACAGTACAGGGGCTAGTAAAACTAAAAATATTTTATTCTCTGATAGCTTTGGTAAATGCATGGCTAGCATAAGAAATGTGTGATAGAAACAATTTTCTGGTCAAGTAAAAAATGCGATTCTTCAAAATATGTTCATTATTGTCGATACAAATCATTATTGGATATAGAGAAATATTTAACACAGATCTACCTTTCATTTGTACCTGTTCATTATTCTAGACATGATTTAACAATTGAACAAGGAACACACACTAAAATTGAAATAGATCACAGTTTCCAAATGTCTTAAAGAAAATATCATGTGTGTAGAGGATGAGTATAATTTTGTATGTGTATGTACTTTTCATACCAATTTAAGACAGAAGTATCTCAATTAGATGTATTTATATCAGCCCTTCAGAAGATAAATTTATCAATTAAATGCCAACTCAGAAAATAAGCCTTACTAAAAATGTTTCAAAATTTTTTTATTTTGCTTTTAAACTAAGAGGCAAATGGTCAAAAGGATCAATATCAGCACCTAAACAAATGCATTTTACTCTTCTATTTTTAGCACATTGTGTATTACAGTGTTTTATTATGTAATGTATAATGGCTGGAGGCCTGAAGTACTGAATAAGCTTTCAGTTCTATTACAAACAAAAAATATCTAAATGCAACCGATTTTTCCAAAAAATTTCCAAAAACCATATTTTGTCAGGATCCTTCTTGTAATTAATCCAAGTGATCTTCATGTATTGAGTAAAAGAATTAACATAAACCATGTCTAGACCAATATCTGTAGACTGGGTCTATACATTTTCTCTTTTTACCCTTTAGGTTTTACTGCTCCAAAATAAATTCTTTAAAAATACTTTGTTTAATTAATTTTCGATATATAATGGAGAATTAGGCAATGCTGAGGATAAATAAGTACATTAAATTATTGATTTGATCAAAGTTATTTTCCCAATAAGTGGCTGTTTTCTCCTCATGCAACAGCATAGAACTTTTTTGGTGGTGGTGGTTCATCTTTCAAATTCTTTACAAAATTTGATTCTACCATATTATCTAACATCGAAGAAAACTCTAATCCTTAATGTTGATAGCAAGAAATAGACAATTAGTTCAATGTCATGGCATATTTTCTTTTGAAAATTTGTTTTTTTCTATCTTTACAGCTTGTAAAATTTTTTACATACATGTATTACAATGTAAACCAGAATGATGCAAAATCTGTTAGCGTTTTGATGGTAGATCTTTAAGACTCTTGGAGTCCTATCCAATAGTAAAAAAACAATAATTATAATAATAATAATGACAAAGTGGATTTAGTACAGCACCTAATCATTAGATGCTCTAAGTGCTTTACAAGATTAGATAGCACATAAAAACATAATGACAAGATTACCAAAAAACCACCATGAAATTACAAAACAAAAACATAGTTATTGACAATAATTAAGGAAGAAAACATTATTAAGTCTGTTCTTGTAGTCACATATAGGCGAGTTTTAAGAACACTCATAAAAGAGATCACAGTGTCCTTGTCTCTAATATCTATGGGATCATCACCATACCAACCCAGTTTAAATTATTTATCATGATACTTAATATTGGTAATATTTATGTTCTTCTTGAGGTCAGTGAAGAGAAGCTCTGTTTCTGTGATAAGTAGTACGGACCTAATGGGTCTACCTGACGACACCTTCTCTTGTAGTGAAGGAACTGAGATAAGTCACCATTGTTGATGTCACCACTTTTTGACTTATTGCAAGATGTTCTGTATTATTAACAAATATAAATTTTTACCCTTTGGGTTTGCCCACTCCAGAATAATTTTTTGTACAAATATGTTGTTGAATTAATTTCATTATATAATAACATTCAACAGTAAATCTATCAGAACCAGAAGTGGTTTTATTGTCATGTGTTTCATGCTAAACAACACACAGGAAATGTCAGCTTACCCTCACACAAATTATTTAACAATTTAAAGTTAAATTTTTATCATGCATGAAGAACTGTTAATTTGCTTTGTAAATTACTATAGTTTTTCATTGATAAACTTTTTCATAAAAATCAGTATTTTATTGTGATCTGTAACCTTTTTCCCAACATCCAAATTTAATTCCTTAATTATTTTGTGAGGGTAATTTTTCTTTTCATGGTTAAGTGTTACGAGTCAGTGCTTTTAAAATAAATAACAGAAAAGAGTGAAAGATAACAAGCCTTGTAAAATTAAACAAATAATTTATTTCCTCAGGATACAAAGTGAAAAGGAGAAAAAAATAACATTATATTGCGATTAATTCCCAAAAGAATCCAAGAATTGCAGACACAAGTCCTAATAATTTAAAGTCCTGAATAAAACTCAGTAGAAGTCCCAAAGAAATCCAAAAGCTGAAGGTGATGATATGTCTGTTATATCTTATGGAGTGTTCATGTGTCAACAGTCTTTTGTTAAATCGCAGTATTACAATTCCAGGCTTGAATTCAGTATAAATTACAGTGAACATCTGTATCTAAGAATTTTTGTATTTTCAGAGAAAATAAACACTTGAATTCAATAATTTAAAGAAAATAAATTTCAGCCCAACTGGCCACATGATAATACAACTTGAAAGTGCTAGATGTTAAAGCACGAATGACCATGTCCTCACAATCACAGATTATATAATTCTCTACTTGAACTTGGGTCACAATTAGCATTTTCTTAAAAAATAAATATTACCTAATGGGAAATAACCTTCTAGAATGATCCTGATGCTTACCAAAAAAAGTAACCTGGATTATGTATAATCCACTAAGGAAACTCCAAAACTTTGACCCAAATAAACATATTTCTCTCTTCTATTAATAATGATCCTGATATTAAGCCCATACACAGAGAGAATAATTCAGTTATGTATTAGTTGTTTACAATGCATAAAATAAACAAGTCAATCAGGTCAAGCAGAACTGAGCTCAATTTTGGACAAGGTCAAGTTCAGCATACAATGTTGCATTGCAATAGCATGTAATGAAATAAAAATTTCATAAAACTAACAAACAAACAATTAAATATATATAACATAAAAATGTATTTTGGATTCTTTTTACCAAAATTCATACAATGTAGCTTTTGATCTTAACATTACTCCTTTTTTTATCTTTTAATTCAGTTTGTTTATTAGTGATTTGTGATGTGATCTCTCTATCATTATTTACTAAGTGATTTTTAAAAAATCAAACTTTCAGCATCAATCTTTCGCAGTATTGATTTTCTTGTTTTGCTTCTGCCTGTGAATATTCAATTGTTTCAGTTCCAATTTACATTTAAAGAATTTCAAAAAGACCTGTTTATTACATGTTAGCTTGGCTTGAAGTGAATCATTTTTATCACCCTTAAGACAGCACTCTTCAACTATATTTACGATGCATTTTTATACTGAATTAGTGTAGATACAGGTAAGGTTAAAGTTACATCTGAATGGAATGTTCTGTACCCACTGATCTAGTAAATTCATTCTTGACATCCTGACTGCAGTTTGGTTTACAGAAATTCCATCATGAATAATATTATATGTATCATGTTCCATATCCTGAACAACATCCCAGTCACAACAAATGATAACAGACTGATTATCAAAAGCTGACAAATTCTTGTCTGACATTCTTAAAAACGTCTGTCTCAGATTCTTAAGGACTCCTGTCTCAGATTCTCAGACTCCTGAAAAAAAAACCTCTGAAAACTTCATTCTGCCTCCCAACATTTTTCAGTCTCAGCAGTACTTTCTGTTTCTTGCAAACATGTAACCGATGATTTTTTTGTGTTTAACCCAGTGTATGATCTCAGTCTCTCTCTCTTAAGCTGTAAATATGCAGACCCCTTACATTTATTGATAAAATATAATTTGGTTATTCATAATTTAATATTTCAACTAGAATTTCAACACAAGTTTTATGTGAAATGACAAATATTTGAATACACCTTAATTGGTTGCAACACATTATGTAAATGTGCATATTCATTCACACACACACACACACACACACAAGTTCAAAAATATATCAAACTAGTATAATGATTTTCTGTGACCATTTGGATGATGAAATTCCAAATATGAAGGATTGTAAGCATGCCTTATCAATAGAGTGCTGAATATAAACACAGTTACCATCAACTACAAAAGAAGGGGAATAAGAGGTGTAAACACACACACAGACACCAAAAGATCAACATAATCTGTGATAAGTGCATGCGTACAGTTACACAAATATTAGGGACTGGAAAAGGCATCGATACTCCTCTAAGAGGTGATGGCCAGTATTAAGTATAGTCATAATCTGGCAGTAAAGAGAAATAAATAAAAGGATTACAATATTATTTTGATCAGTTTAAAGCTGTAATTTCAGTACACACACACACACATATACTATTATTATTATTACTTTGGTTATAATAATAACAATACTAGTAATTACAGTAACGTGCTCCTGTGGACTACACTGTTTTTCTGCTAGAATTATCAAACAAAACGCAGCTGAGAAGAATGGATAACTATAATAAGAATTAAGTACTTAGTATTATTAATACATGTAGTAATATTCTTTAACAGGATGACTTTATTAAGACAGGATAAGATCATAAAGGATAATGAGGACCTAACATAAGGAATAAGGAGGACCTTAACTTTAAACATAAGAATAGCTGATAAAACACTTTATTACAGGAATATACTGGTCTACTTTCTGTCCCATAAATATCACATAAAAGATTAATAACAATCTACAAGTAAGAGTCTAAGCAAGTAAATGATAAATCAATGACTTAACTAAAACTTTAAGAACAAAAGGAAACAAAAACCCAGACATATGTACAGGGTCTGTAAGACAAAAAAAGTAGTTAATAGATCCTGAAAATGGAAAAACTATATTGATATTAGTTGCAATGTTTTTAAATTACTAACAGTATTAGTTATTTTTTTCTTTGTGCCAAACCAGCTAGTTTCAAATATATTTTTATCTTAGGGAAGTATCCTAATGTTTCTAATCAGTGAAAAGTTTTTTGACATAATACTAGAAGACCTCCACACCATCATCCCAAAAGCGTATAATACCATGGTTTTCTCAACTTTTTCGAAAGTGAGAAGGACTTTCATCTATACTTTTAAACTATATATATATTTATATATATATATATATATATATATATATATATATATATATATATATATATATATGAGAGAGAGAGCACGTTATAGTACACACATTCACTTGGTAACACACTGAATGACCCACATGATCCCATTATGCAACAAACGATTTGCTGTACCTATTGCTCTGAATATTGCTAATAAAGTCATCCTATGGGCAATAACAGTAAATAGTGTTATATTGCAACAGAAAATTAACATGAAAGCATCCTGAAATCTAACTGCTATTCATGTTTCTGACTATACATTTACACGACATATAATCATATTACTTGTAGTCATACAGGGCTGTGTGTGGCCCAAGCCTTCTTCAGCATGATGTTCTATGATGGGTTTCACACAAGTGGCCTGCATGCCACATGCGGCCTGCCAAGCCGTATCCTGTGGCCCTTAAAATGATTGGTGTCATCATTGATAACAAAGGTGGTGTAGCCCTTGGGCAATCAAAAATGCCCTCATGTGGCCCTCAGGGTGGTTTGAGACCCTTTTTCTATGACATGCTTACTGGTGCCTTCCGTGACTATAATACTAGGATCGACATTATATATCGGACTGATGGCAGGCTCTTAGATGTGAGGAACTTTAGGCAAAGACGAACTTATGGGAAGTGACTATTCATGATCTATATGCTGATGACATGAGAAGAGCGACTATCAAAATAGATCTTCTACATAAAGCTGAAGTGGGGAACGTGATCTCAGAGTGACCAGAAGAAATGCTTCAAAGATTCCCTCGTGTCATCCATGGAACACTTCAACATTGGCCCAGAGTCTTGGGATGCTTGCAAACAGGACAGCTTCACCTGGTGAAGTCTCATCTGCACTGGAGTTACAGACTTTGAACGGAGGAGAACTGACCTTATGCGAGATAAAAGATTGCTCAGCCTACCGAATCACGGGATATGATGACCTGTTAACCTCTGACAAATATCCACTATTCAGCAAATAAATATCTATCATTTTCAGTTATGTTTATTAAAAATTATTTGTATTATTCTTAAAATAAATAAAGTTACGAAGTCAAATAAATTATACTGCAGTAGACAGTATTTATATTTGTAATTCAAGTTCATATAGTAACCGACGTGTTATATTTCAATAAAGCATGAAAATCAGTTTTAAAGCAGCTGGAAAATGTATTACTGTAAAAGAAAATTCACTCTTTCTAAAGAAGAAAAATGCACACAACAAAGCCCAAACTTAGGTGGTTCTCCACCCATATTCTATACACATTTAATTTTACTCATTTTTTTTCAATTTCTTTTTTCTTTTTTTTGGTTTTGGGCTTTAAATGATCGATTGGACAAGCTTTTCTATATATTTCTGTGCAAACAAAGATGTAGTAATTGCCATCAATTGTGTCCATGTTTAGATGATCATGCGAGTGACCACAAGTCTTTATTCATTGGTCATTTCCATCAGGTCATGAAATTTCAAATGGCTGAGCAATATTCCAGTAGAAATATAGATTTGTGTTGTCTACACTGCTATTTTACTTTCTGGGAGAAGGTACACTATGCTACTATTTTAACATTGCTTTGTCTTGCATCAAGGTGCAAATGGCAGTCACATTCTATTTTCATCATGTCTTGACTGGTATACACCATTCTGCAATTTACAGAAAATAATTTGGGCAGGAATAACAAACACTTAAAAGGAGTATTTCTTTACAGTACTGGAGTAAATTCCTTGTGCAGTATTCATAGTAAGTACAGCTGTAATTAGTACCACTAGCATCACAATAACTGAACCATAAGGCCTGCTGTTGTCTGGTGATTAAAGGTTTTCTCAAACCATTAAATTATGCTGTTTACTGCAGCTGCATACACATTGAGAACTCAAGTGTCATATTAATTTGAATTTATTTTTTATTCAAGTATTCACCAAATTTTAGTCTTGTTTCACTGTATCTTTTTGTACACAGCTGAGAAAGACAATCCAGCAAGGAAATGCTTTTCTACCGAAAGAATTAAAAACAGACCCAAAATCATCTTGATAAAAAAAAGGTAAAAAGCCCCCAAACTGAATAAAGAGGACACCTATGTTATCATTTTCAAAATCTTTCAACAAAGATAACAATACCAATTTGCAACTTTATCATTTTCTTTTATTATAATTAATGCCAGGTTCACAAGACTTGAAGAAATTATGTAGATGTATGACACTGTATTGAATTACATCATAATTTTTATGTATGTAAATAGTCGCCTCATATATATATATATATATATATATATATATATATATATATATATATATATATATATGTGTGTGTGTGTGTGTGTGTGTGTGAAATTGTTTTGCGATTTTTTCAGTGTTAATAAGTGTATCATTTCTCAATAAAATAAACCATTTCAATTCGGCACAATGATGAATGCCCGTCTTTGCAAACAGTTCATGTTAAAGTGGCAAGTCGAGCTAAATAGTCTTGCATTATTTTACTTGATTTGTGTAAAGAACAATTCCATTATCTCACGTAAAATCGGGCTTTAGTTTCCTTAAAAGAAGTTTTGAACATTCCTGGGAAAAATATATTTAAAACAATTGTAAATTAAATCTAATACGAAACTTAATATTTTATATGGTTCGAGGTAGTCCTACATGTAAGACCTCGACGCTTATATTTTTGTTTTGGGCGTCTAGGTCCCAGACGCACAAAATATAAGTATCAGCGTCGAGGTCTTGCATGTAGGACTAGGTTATAGCCTGCACCGTCAAGAAATACATATTTACGTAAATAAACTACCCATGTTTCTTCACTTAGAAAATCAACAGGATATAATCTTATCTGGTTAGTATTTACAAGGTTACAGTCGAGGTACGTATATTAAAACTGTATGTATATAATACCCCAACGGGATCAAACAACGAATAGATGATACTGGTCCTACAAAGTAGGACACATCACCCGACATTTTTGTTCTGGGCGGTGATGGCACTAAAACAAAACACAACGTGCTATGTCTTACATTGTAGGACTAAGATAATACCCGAATTACGTTATCGCGAACACCGGTTGCCTGACCCAGTTGGCAGAGAAGTAATAATTGGCAGTTGTATTGGTAATCGTATTGTAAAATAGGTTTAATGGTTTTAATAATTGGATAAGAATAGATTTTGTATTTGTATAACTGTACATTATTCTCGCTATATGTAAGTGTGGCAAAATTAATAAATGATATCAAGACATTGAATCTGAGAATCATTTTATCATTGTCATGTACACAACAGTCATTTTCATGATTTTGCATCTGACCCGAATTGATATAAAGGGACCGATCATTTAATTTTCTCTGCTAGTTTCGTAATCTTCTTTATTTGTTTTCTTTCGTTTTTTATTATTATTTAATTTGTTGTCTATTTTAAATTTCTGGCCCCATAAAAGCTTAATAGCTCATATTTATTTTAAAAAAGTCGGCTCAGAAAGACCCCACTCCTTCAATCCTGACATAAATATGGACTGTTTCTATGTATTTACAAACTCGAGGTCAGTCCTGCAGATCATGCTTGGAATAAATGCCAATAGCTACATTCGAGCCACCTTGGCGATTTACGAAAAAATGCTTAACCGATACGTTTTAATATCATCAGACTCAATTTTTTATTTTTATGTTTAAAAAAAATATGATTCCAAGGGGCCATGGATGGCTTAGTGATCTAAGGTGCCCACCTTTACAGATCACTGCCATCTCACATCTTGTCCGTGTACGTTCGAAACTTAGCTCAGACAACGTAGGTATTTGGAAAGTTTGCCAATATTGGGTTCCTGTGGTTCAGTGGTTTTATCCAGGGTTTTACCTGCATTTTCCAACACCAAATGTATGACCACCATGTATAGCCTATCGTGTGCTGAATAATGACATAAAAACCCACAAAATAAAACTATAAACCATTCATAACTTCAATCCTAGATATAAATTCACTGGCAGAAATAGCCATTGTAAACTAGATAGATTGTAGTTTCTTGTTTGCAAAGAAAGTTTCTGGAAAACAAAATGAATGATTTTTCTGTAAATTACTGCACTGACATACATCTGAGGCATATTTTCCTCTTGCAAAAACAGATGGGGACATTCTGATTACATTTGTATATACCCACCATTGAGTGGAAGATTGTAATGCTTTATCACCCAGTCTGTTGCTCTTAGCTTTTCCTTTTCCACAATAACATTTGTTCTGCAGAATGTACATTTGCCAAGTTTTGTGGATAGCTTATTAGATTAAACCTTTACTGTGCATCAGTAATATATGGGGGGTGGGGGTGGCAAAGGTCAAGATCATTGTGACTGAAAGAAGATAGTTTATGAACAAAATACATGTTTTACATCACATACCTTGATCACACTTCAAGGATAGATTATCACATCGGGTAAGGAATAAGCCTATGTGTTTATAGTGAGATGAAACTTAGAATCCATTTGAAATCAATGTAGTATTGAGCATTCTGTGTCTGATAGGTTGTGGCATTATTAAAGTTGATCAGCATGTGAGAAATGAATAAGTCTGTAAAAAGGAGAAAAAGAGTAGAAAATGAAGAAAACATTGATTTACCTTCATCAATGACAGGGCTCAAAAACATTTTATATTGGTAGCCATACAGTTTTTCACCATTTATGCAGCATAGGAGCAACTGCTTGTTCTTACCCACCCAGAATGAGCAGAAAAAACTTTTATTTAAAGTCCTAATTAACTTGCAAAATCTTGTCTGCCTGCTTTAAGTACTGTGCAATATGTTGTTGTTGTTGTAGGGTTTAACACCATTTTTCAGCACAAGATAGGCTATACATGGTGGCCAATATAAATGGTGGAGGAAGAACCAGGTAAAACCCTGGAAAGAACCACTGATCCACAAAAAGCTACTGGCAAGCTTTCTCACATACCCACATTGGCCGAACCCGAGATTCAAACCCATGCAGACAGAGGTGAGATGGCAGTGATCCATAATGGTGAGTGCTTTAGACCACTTGACCATTGTGCTGCATAAACGGTGAAAAACCATAGTCACTTGCCAGCTGTATGGGTAGCAAGATAAAGTGTTTTTGAGCTGCTGTTTTTTGGCATGATAGCTGTACATTGCTACCACTGAATGCCAGAGATGAAAAATAAAGACTGGGGGAACCTAAATCCTTTGGGGTTTTTAATAGTTGATTATGCTAGAGGTCAAAATAAAGGCTGTGGTAACCTAAATCTTTTGGGTTTTTTAATAGGTGATTCAATAACACTAAATGACAATGTTCAGTAAGCATAAAAATTTGAGAAACCTGTAATAGTTTCTTGTAAATAATATCCTAACAAAATTCAACCAAGTTTGAAAAAAAGTGTTCAAGCTTGAATGACTTTTAGATTCATACATTGAAGAGATTACATTAAACATGGCAGTCATTATGAAAGTGGAAGAACATTTAGAGAGCATATAAAATACAAGCTCAAAAGAGTATGAAGTTTATGTTGTGCTGTTTGGAGTTACTTCAAATGACATGGATTCAAAAGGATTAATTCTGTTATTTTTCTGGAAAATACATGTGCTTATGTGAGATTCTTAATCAAAGACAGTTCTTATAAGAAATTTATTTAAATTTCCCAAACCGGAGTGATAATTGTTGTTTCTACAAGGAACTGTAGATTTCAACACTACAGATTGCAGCATACATCATCATCTTCCATCTTGAATCCTTTGTCGGGATTCGAACGTGAAATTTTGTTATTAGGACTACTAAAATTTTATTCTTGGATTATTTTTGGATTTGATTCTATAAAACCATAAGTTCATATTATTTAATTTTTGCAGAATTTTTCCAGGAAAATAAATTACTGTATTTTTTCAAAGTTTGTTGTTTTCACTCTTTCTTGTGTTATTGTTTAATCGAGCCTAAACACCTGACATAAGAAGTACAGAAAGGTAAAAGTGGGGAGGCAGATAGTTATCACAGGCACTTGGGTCTTGGGTTATTTAAGTGCTTCAATAAATATTCAATTTTCCAGCATTATATATACTGAATCAGTTGTTGAGTCAGACTTGCATGGTTTGCTATAATGTCCAGGTCCAATAAGATATTTATGTCCTTTATGGCATGACATTGGACAGAATTGTTGAAAACCTTGCTGCACTCAGACTCTACAGTGTCTGATTCAAAGCATATAATGCTGGAAATGGAGTATTTATTACAGAAACGAAAAAATCCATCACACAAGTACATGTGATAATAATATGTCTTTGAATATATATGATGTTTTTGTTTTGTTTAGAATGGAGCACATCATCGACTGGGAACTGTAAAGTATTCAGAATAAGGTACTGGAAACTAGCTGGGTTTTAAAATAGGTGCAGGCTGTTTTAAGGTGTGGGCAATATGGGAAATGGCCCTGACACCATTTCACTGAGTTTGCTGTCCCACATGGTAGTTCAGAAAGCTTATGACAAGGGAGGCTGATAGTAATCACCGAGGCACTTGGGTCTTGAGTTTGTGTGCGTGATTTGGATTTTTAATGTAGCTTTAACAATTTTTCAGTCATATTGCTATGATGTATGCAGTGTGGCAGTTTATAGTGATGTCTAGCACTGGGGCATCATGCCGCAGACATGTAGCATGATGTCCCACCCAGTCACATTATCCTGACACCAGGCCGACAAGTCCTAACACTAACCTCTTAATGCTGAGCGCCAAGTGAGGCAGCTGTTTGTACCATTTTTGTAAGTCTTTGGTATAACTCTGCTGGGGACCAAACCCACAAGCTCCCTGTATCTGAGGTGCTTGAATTTGTTAAGTACTTCAAAAAATATATATTTTTCCAGTATTGCATCAGTTGAGCCGGGCTTTTGCATGGTATGCCACAGTTTTTGTGTCCACTAAATTAATTGTGTTCTTGACATTTAACAGATTTTTCAAAAACTCTGCTGTAGTGAGACTCCACAGTGTCTGATTCAGGGCATTTAATGTTGGAAAAATTGCCGATATGAATAAGTCCATGACACAAGTGCATGTGATAATCATATGTCATTGAATTTCTGATTTTAATTCACAGAGTCTGAGTGATGTTCCTGTTTTTGTTTTGAGTGGAGCACATCAACAACTGTAAAGTATCTAAAAGTGTACTTAGAATAGAGATACTTGAAACTAGCTTTGGTCTTAATTGCTGCAGGGCTGTTGTAAGTGTTAGACAATACATTCAACTGCCTAGGGCACCATTTAATGGCATCTGCGGTATTTTATTTTCTGAATCAGGGGTGCTGAATGTGATGCTCGCCAGGGTGCTGTTTTGTCGAACACAAATTTCTGATGGTCTTGAATAGGTGCATCACTTTGCTTACTTTCACGCTCCGTGTTAATCTCTTTGGCAGTGTGAGAGAATAAACAAGTTTTTAAGTCATTTTATAGTCTGTCTGATAAATGTATAGTCAACTATTTAAAGAAATAAAAAACAGAAAATCATTTTGGTTCATTCAAGGAATGTAGTTTATCAAGCAAAAGATTTATGCAGTGATCTAAGCAATGTCTCTTTTAAGCTTGTTTATTTTTCAGTTTATATCAGTATGCAATACTGTCATGAAACATGATGTCATGATACATGCTTTCCATCATGATACATGCATGTAGTATATAGAAGACATTTATGGGAGTACAAATCATGACATAAAATGGTTGGCAATATAAGACCATGGTTGTTATGCATGCATGCACTGCAAGACACTGGTTATTCATGAATGCGAAGTTTGCTTGATCAATCTTTAACTTTTCGCCTCATGGCAGTTTCCTCTATCTAGCATCTAAAGCAAGACTGATTTATTATTGTAGGAATTCTTCACTGACCAGTCTCAAAGTGTATACAGGACACTGAAAGCACAGTAAGTAGTTTCATTTCTTGTAAACTTTGCACTTAAGAAACTTAATATTGGAGTTAAAGTTCATGAAATTAATCACTTTATAATAAGCACACACTAATGATGTCATAAATAATGTCACAGTCACTTGTGTATACATATTAGGAGTGTCAGCTTCCTTTGACTGTGTTGGCAGTTGCATTCTGTCTCTTCCTATATGGTCATGCTGAATAAAGCACATATATGATTTGTTTGTGGCACTGATATAAATTTTGACCCACAAAGTTGAGTGGTAATGAAACAGCAGGCATGCATCAAATTAAGTTGCCGAGAAAATCATTTTGTTTTAGTGGACACTTCCCCTCCTGAGCCATACTGCAGTTGTGACGTGTGTAGTAAAGGTGTTTTTTGCACGTTTGGCACAAAATGATGCATGTGCACTTATTGTGTTATATGTAGATACTGTACTACATGAATTTGCGGTAGGAGGGTGATTCCCCCTCACTTGTTATAAATATTTTAAGGGAATGTCATCATAGTGTCCATGATCCAACCTGCCCACTTTGTGATGATTCAAGTTCATTGTGCACTTTATGCATCAAAACTGCCTTAATAGTATCATTAACATCATTGTTTTGTGTTATAGTAGAATTATTTTTTTACACTTTGTAGACCCATCTATACTTCATCTAAACAGATCCACCTGAACCTAATCCCAAAAGATCATCCTAAACCTCTTCCCAGCAGATCTGCATAAACCTCTTCCCAGCAGATCCAAATAAACCTCATCCCAGCAGATCCACATAAACCTCTTCCCAGCAGATCCTCATAAACCTCTTCCAAGCAGATACATATACATTGATGTACATGCCATCCATCCAATGACCAGATAAGCCTCTTGAATAACAATACTGAATTTTCTGTATTTTTTTTTTTTTGCCTTCTAAATTTTCACGTACAAGTACCATGATTGAAGTACAAAAAATAGTTTTAGACTTTACAGCTGTTTGAATTATGGAAAGGTTTTTGAGGATGGTTTACTGAAATGTTTATTATAGATGTTTCGTACATTATAATCTTAAAGCTGATTGCTATTCTCCATATTCCAGGCATGGCATCTATTCCACCAGAAAATCCCAATACCCAGAATGCAGCTGATGGACAGGGTTCTCGTGGAATCCATACTAATGAAGACTGGCTGAGACGCTGGGAAGAGGGAACTTCTGACTGGGTGGTCACTTGTGTTGACCCGTAAGTGAACTAAAAAGTACTAAAATAGTCTGTCTGCCAGTCCATCTGTCTGTCTGTCTGAAGGTAACTTTGTACAAAGAATTATGAATTAGTCATATTGTTGTTGTTACATGTTGTCTTTGGTCTGATGGAAGGTTGTATGCATATTAATTTCCACAATTATAATTTCTTGATAACTTGTATAAATGGACAGGAAATAAAGTTTGCTTGTTTTCATAGTATTTGTGACATTTGGAAAAGAAATTTTAATAGATTTGCATCCTGGCATAAGTAATTACTTTGGGTAATACAAGGGATATAACTCTTGATAAACTTAAAAATTGAATACAGATATTTTGTTTTAAGGACCATTTCTTAACAATTAAATAGTTGAGAAAGATATTTCCTTTAGGTAGGATAATGATTATTGGTTTCTTGTTATATCTAGATTAATGTTTTTTCAGGATGCTTTTAAAGTATGAAGGCAAGATATTTGAAGGAAGAACTCAGCAGCTGCGTGTATTTGTTCCACTATGTGGCAAAACTCCAGATATAAAATGGTGAGTATCTGAAGAAAGTTCATTGACTGAAATATCATTATTTGTCAATAGCTAGGTGTAGTTTATGGTATGGCACATATCATGGCATGTGTCATTTGTCACGTGTCATCCATCATTCATCAGCATTTGCTAATTTTAACTTCACAAAAACCACTGGACGTATGAAGCTGATTGTTGTCGTTGACTTGGGGATTTTAATACCACTTACTGAACTTTATTGGCTATATCATGCCTTTGAAATTGGAGCTGAGTACCTTACAGTCAACCCAGGCTGGCCTGGGCACTGAATACCTTTCACATGGACACACTGAGGCAGTCAACCCAGGCTGGTCTGGGCAGTTAATCAGTTTGTGACCCATGCATTGAGCTACTGTGACTGCTGTTTCACCACATGATCAGGCCACCATAGTTAAAAATAGAAAACCTCTCAAGGATTTCTTATCAAAAACTGCTCAACAGACTCTGACCAAATTTTACAGAAAGCAACTGGCATGAAGGGCTTTCAATTTTGCACAAATGGTACTGATCCATTGTCAGTTACTAAAAGTACAAAATACTCTCAGTGAGTTCTTTACAAAAACTGCTGAACAGAATTGACCATATTTGAAAGAAAACATTCAGCTTTTGTACCAATGATGCTGATACACCATCCAAGTTGACCACTCTTACTTAAAATGTAAAATTCTTTCAGCAGTTTCAGGTTGTGACCAAATTTGATTGAAAGCATCCTATTATGAAGTGCTTTCCCTTCTTTATATAAATTGTGCCGATTTTTTTTTTGTCATTAGATAGGGCTGCCATTTCTAAAAATATACAAGAGTCCCTTGAAGGGACTGACACTACTGGCTGAAAAGAATTTCTAGGAATTCTAGACAAGATCATTTTTTCCTTTTAACTGCAGAACTTTGAAACCATCTTTGATATTCTTCAGAAATATCAGATCAGTGCCAGGACTAACTAGCTATCATTACAAGTTGTCTGCGAAAAACCACATGTCAATATGTTTTTCCATTCAGCAATTGCAAGATTTTCACAATGGCCAGTGTGGCAGCCATGTTGTACTTCAGGTCACCAAAATTTTCAGTTAAAAATTGATGACATACAGCAGACCATTCCATCCAGTTCATCTGGCTGTTAACATCATAGCCTGGAGGAATTGCACATCTAACTTGCAAAATTTATTCTGTTCTGTCCAAATGTCTAACCTTAAAATTTATTGTAATGAAAGTATATAAAGTTAAAAATATTGCAAAAATGGATGGAATTCAAACTTTTTACTGATGTGCTAATTAAAGATGTTTTCCTGCTGAAAGCAGTCTTGGTCCATTTGTGGTCTCAGAAATAAGAGGTCATGTCTGCCTAGTTTCCTTATTAACTATGCTACAACAACCACTTTCTTTGATTTGACAATGGTAAGTTTGCCATCTCTAAATTGTGATATATGGCTTAAATACAATCAATACTTAATCAATACTTATCCCTAGCCTCCTTCCCCTTTCAAAAACAGCTCTGGCTGCCATATTGGCAATCAAATAGCACCATTTTTCATTTAGATACTATTAAACATCATAACAAGTCTTCTGGTGACAAAACCCATGTCAGTATGTCTTTCCATGCAGGAGAAAGTTTACATAACAAGATTTTGAAGATGGCCATGCGGTAGTCATACTGGATATTAGACAGCACCATTTTCATTTAAGAAAACTAGACATCATAAGTCTTTAATGGAAACCTTTGCTGATATGACCAACTATTCAAGAGGATGAGCAATAGCACAATTTTCAAGATGGCCACTATGGCAGGCATATTGGTTGTCCAAGTGACACCAATTTGATTTAGGAAAGCATATTATCACATAGTCGGTACACTTTGCCTATAGTGTGTGCAGTTTCATATTTTTGATATTATAGCACCTGAACTTATCACTTTATATGATTCTGATTGGTCCAAATAAGCCCATGAAATTAGTGTGCAGTATTCTCTTTACTGATTAGCTGTGATCGTGGGAAAACTTTTTAATCCTGCCTTCTGGTATTTTTTTGTTTTCAATGAACATTTTGGGTTGCCATGTTTCAAATTGACTCGTGAAAGAGAATTGGTGCAAAATAGTCTCGTCTGTTTCAACATGGCTAATTTACCCCACAGGAGTTTGTTATGTCATGTATAACAGATCATAACATGAATAATGGCTAAACACACAAGACAAAAACAATAAAAACAACAAGTAAACTACGGGTATTGCTTGTGTGGGGTTGCATTTGAGGGAGATGGTATATCTGTAGCATGGAATCCACCCTATATATAAGCGTGGTTTAAATGTTAACTTACAGAAGTAATTAAACTCACCTCTGTTCACAGAAGAATGTGGACATAAACTGGTCTCCAAACTGATAGAAGTTTATCCAACCACTGGATATTTACACAGAAAATATGTGATGCAATTTTGAGTCAAAAATGAAATTTGTTTGCATATTCTGTAGTCTACTGTTCCAAAACAAACACTACAAATATCTGGTCACACATGCATTACAGTAGATATGGTAATTTCTGCATCCACTAAACATTATTTCTTCAAGAATATTGCTACAATGTAATGTTTAGTTGTAAAAGTGACACTTGAGGTTATATAAACATGGATCCTCAACTGTAATCTAATGGGTTGTGCATCAAACAATGTGACATCAGACACATTGGACATTCTGTGTTGAAAATGATTTCGTCTGTGTAAAATGTTCTGTTTAATTGGAAGGATACTTGTTCTTTGATTCATAGTGTGTAAGAAAAGTATAATCTACTTTAAAACGTCAATACTAGTTCAACTTTGGTTGGGACTATTTTTTACGCACAACACATGAAAGGTGCAAAGACTGTCAGAATGAATGAAATTATTCATTCTTCTTTCCATCTAAAAAATTTCCTGTGAAATCAAAACTGTGATAAAATGAATCTGAAATGGGTAATGATTTATTATTAAATTTTTGAAACTCGTTGAATAATGTCCAGCTTTTGTGAGCCTTGACTCATTTCATAAGTTCAGTATTAAGTCATTACCCATTTGAGATTCTCTGTCTACTATGTCTAGGTTAAAAATAAAGTAAATAAAATACAGACTGTTTTCTTGAAATTGTGCTATATCTTAGAAATAGTTTATTTTGTTTTTCTTATTATCTTTATTTTACACGTTAAATACTTGTGGAAGTAATTAAAGTTTTCCATAATAAAGAAAGATTTTGTGTGTGTATGTGTGTGACTTGGATTTTTAACATAGCTTTAACAGTTTTTCAGTCATATCGCTACAATGTCTGCAGTGTGGCAGTTTATTGAGATGTCTAGCACTGGGGCATCATGCCGCAGACATGTAGCACAATGTCTCACCCAGTCACATTATCCTGACACCAGGCCGACCATTCCTAACACTAACTTCTTAATGCTGAGCGCCTAGCAAGGCAGCTGTTAGTACCATTTTTATGAGTTGTTGGTGTCACTCATCCGGAAATCGAACCCACGACCTCCTGCATCCGAGGCAGATGCTCTGACCACTAGGCCACCAGAGCGGTAAGAAAGATTTTGAATTGAAAGATAGAGAACATAAAACTGTCTTCCTCTCTCAATTCTCAGATTTATATACTTGATGCATATCCATCAAATATGGCTACTGTTTCTGAAAATAAAAAATAAACATTTAAACACCATTATCTAAGACACCACTCAGTAGTATTTGACAAAACTTGACAGAAACATCCTTGCATAAGAGCTTGCAGTATTGAACAAAATGGTGCTGACATGCCATCACAAATGGATGTCATTGCAGAACATAAAGAAAGCTTGAAATGATTTTTATCAACAGCATTGGAAGGCAGTAACATGGAAAACTTCCGACTGAATCAGATTTCTTGGCCAGCTGATCTTGCTTTTGGCTATTAGGCAGATTACACTCAGTTGGTGGCCTTAGGTCTACTTGGGTCTTTTGTTATCAATCTATTTGATAATTAGCAGGATTCCACCCTTACTTAGAGCTTCCCTTGCAAAGCATTAGACCTTTATAAAATATTAAACAATTTTGAAGTGTACACTTTTATGATGCTCTGTGATATGACCATATATTGTGTTATACCAAATTGCTTGAAAAGATGTTATATGTGGTATGTGTCCTAACATATTTATGAACCATTGCTTCATTGGTCTATTAGACAAGATCTGAGCCCTGTTCCATTTGCAGATTGTAACAGATGTCATAGATTGGACAGTTCAGAGCGCTGAAAATAGTGACGTTTAATTTTTCATAATTTTTGATCGGTTTCATATTTTAAGGTCTTGAATTTGTCATAATTACTGACTTTATTTGAAGTGTATAAATAAAGTATGTATATATAAAACATTGTTTTCACTTTGTGGAACACTTGGACACTTTTGATATTATGTCAAAACCTGTGACATCACATGATATCACACAGGTTTAATATATGAAGTTTTACCAAGGATCGTGACTTGCTGATTGATGACATCGTGTCATTAATAATCAAGCATGTGACTGTACATTTCTTATTAAAGTTATGGAATGAGAATGATGTCACTGTGCACATTTCATATGAAAGTTAAAGAATGAAAATGGTGTGACTGTACATTTCGTATGAAAGTTATGGAATCAGCATGATTTGACTGTACATTTCATATGAAAGTTATGGAATGAGCATGATGCAACTGTGTACATTTCATATGAAAGTAAAAGAATGAAAATGTTGTGACTGTACATTTCATATGAAAGTTATGGAATGAGCATGATGCAACTGTGTACATTTCATATGAAAGTAAAAGAATGAAAATGATGTGACTGTACATTTCATATGAAAGTTATGGAATGAGTATGATGTGACTGTACATTTCATATGAAAGTAAAAGAATGAAAATGATGTGACTACATTTCATATGAAAGTTATGGAATGAGAATGATGTGACTACATTTCATATGAAAGTTACGGAATTAGCATGATGTAACTGTACATTTCATATGAAAGTTATGGAATGAGCATGATGTGACTACATTTCATATGAAAGTTATGGAATGAGCATGATGTGACTGTGAATTTTGCATGAAAATTATGGAATGAGCATGGTGTGACTGTAAATTTTATATGAATGTTATGGATTGAGCATGATAGTTTCCTTGTTTTGTACTCAAGGGCAAGCAGAATATTCAATAGATTTATGGAACGCTTTCGAAGGAATTGGCACAGTTGCAAGATAATCTGATAATCTCACAAAAAATACTTTTGGATTGTTCAGTCAAATGTTTAAAAGTGTTTCAGTAGTATGATTTTGTTTAATTTGGATGCTTAAAAATTCTGTGAATTCATTAATTTTCATTGGTAAATATTGTCATTTATTTTCATAGGTTATTATTTTAATGTTTGCAAAAATTGACATATTCATTATGACTTGATGGCATTTTTTTTTACTGGCAATGATAGATGTGGATTATGAAATGATGTTTTTTGTTCCCATAGAGGTATCATTATTGTGACCTTAAATTCTTGGTTTATAGCAACCACAAAATCCCCCAAATTTGGGCCCCAGCAAAATGTAGTGAATATCCAGTCATTTATTGATACCTCTGTTGAGATTGTGATAATGCAATATTTCATGTACAGAATAAAGTGTAGGCATGAGTTGATCAGAGATTCCAATAGGGTTGTGCAACAACTGTTACTTTGTACCAGTAAGGAACAGAATTACTCAATACAAGGCCAAATTTTACCAGTACAAATGCTAATCAGCCAATATTATGAATGGATTTTTTATCATTTGGATAAAATAGTGAAAATTACGCTGTAAACAAGAAATGACATGAATGTGTTTTTGACCTTTACAGGAGCAATGTTCCCATACAAGAACAAGAAACATCACAAATCAACACCAAGTCAGTAGTGTAATACCTATTCAGAGTTTCCTTGACCCATCCCACCCCATTTTACATACACATATTTCTACGTCTATTTTGGGGTTTCGGGTCAATTGCCTATTGAAAATCGGATTTTGCCAACATTGCATGTTGGCAGCATAGGGTAGCCACTTATTTGCTGGCCTAGCAAGCTAATAGGACACTATAACAAGTCATACCTGCATGAAATAGATAGGAACATTATTTATTTTCTCAGAAATTGTGATTATAATATTCATTTTGTCTTTAATCCACTATCAGACAGAACAAAACTACAGCATTTATGAAATTTGATCTGCTACTCACCATTTGCATTGATTGTCACATGACTAAACAAATCTGGCAACCACAACCATTACATCTGAGGTCCAACAATCTTGTGATGTCAGTAATAAACCCCTTATGAATTTTGTCGTACAAAATATTTGAAAATATTAGGTGAAATACACATAATGTTTGTAAACAGAGCAAAAGTATATTTCACTCACAACATAACTATTCTGAGAATAATGACCAGAACATGCCACTGTTGCAGTGACCTGGATAAAACCAGATTCATCAAACAGAGATTATATGCCAACACGATAGTTAAAATACCACAAAAACTTTGCCCGCTCTATGCTTCATGAATCTGACTTTTTCCAGGCAGCAACAAATTCCAACTTTTTTATATCCATTTCACTCTTAATACCAGTACCCCACACTCCAAGATAAATGTCAAAATATATGGAGTTGCAAGGGTCAAGGTCAGATTACATAAACCCTTGCCACTGTCATCACTCTCAGCCACCAACATAATCCAACCACAATTAACAACTTTAGTGCAGAGTTCACTTATAGTAAATAGTTCAGGTGTTTACATACATTGTAGAAAAGAAACAAAAGTTTGGATTAACATCTATGAAGCAGAAACAGGTGTGCTTGGATTTTTGTTGCTTTACACACCAGCAATTAGTTACACTCAGCAACATAATCAGCTTATCTCTTTGATGACTTCTGTCTTCATGTATTGTTTTGACCGCAACAATACAAAATGAAACTGGCCTCTAAGCTTTCTCACTGCTGTAATAGTGTTTCTGTAATTTGATAACCATGGTAACTCCAGACCTAACTGTAAGTTGTCTATTTTAATCGACTAGAGAGGCAGAATAATATGTATATTATTATTGTCACCATGTAATAAATTGACTTGCATGCAATTAGTTACTTAGATATCATCAATTTTAGGTTTGCAGATAAAGGTCATGAGGTTGTAGGCGTGGAGTTATATGCTACAGCTGTAGAACAATTCTTCTCTGAGCGAGGAATGCAGTATTCCAGTGCAGATTTACCAAATCTCGATGGCAAGTTATATCAGGTGTAATAGCTATAGTTGATTTGCATATAATTTAAAGTATAATCAGTAGAGATGAGATTATCGTTTTATAAAAAATGAATGTTGTATCCAAAGAGACTGAAAAGTATAAGCTATATTGTTATATACTTCATAAATAGTCCCATTAGTTTAATGTTGTTGCTGTGGGTCAGTACCCAGCAGAACTGACTGTAGTTAAGTTAAATTATTCACTACTTCCTTATATGGTAGTGTTTACTTCCTTATATGGTAAACACATGACTGCTTTCAATGAACTACTTCTAGCTATGACTTAATAAAAATGGCAACAGAAGCATGTAACACTGACCTCATCATAATTTTGATGGCCATCAGATGTCGATAGAGACTTCACCCTTTTTACCTAACACCTAAAAAATCAGTAAAAAATCAGTACATCTAGCACTCGTCCAAATAAAACTATTACAAACAAATTAAAAAGAACTGAATACATCCAAAGATTGATATTGCAAGAAAAAATTAAATAGGATTTATAAAAATATTAAAAATAGATGTCTAGGGATTGCTAATTCCTGCTGGTAATGCAAGAGAGAGAGAGAGAGTCAACCTGACCGTTGATGCAGAGTTTCCCATGTCCTGCTAGCACTTACACAGAGAAGTATTAAACACAGGGTTGGTATATCATGTGCCTTTCATTGTACTCTTTTTTTTATATATCTCAGCTGACATTCACGTTGTAGTTAAAGACTAAATTAATTGTAAAACCTTTTTCCATTCAAGACCGTTACTTTCCTCTACTTTTTCGTTCTCAAATGCCACTTTACACCAACATCTGAGCTGTCAGGAGCATATGATAGAAGTCATAACATTAGGTTTGATTTGTTGATTTAATGTGTAAATCTTGAATCGTACACAAAGCAGCAGTACAGCTGACTAGCACGAAATTTGTGTTATGTGATTTCTTATGAATTTTTTATTATTTCATTTTTTAGTGGAGACCAAACAATAATGAAATTATTTTTTATAAAACCGCAAATATTAAGATTCATAAATTTCTAAATGTTATGGTTTTAAAGTTAATTTAAAGACATTTTTCATGTGAATATTAAAGGCAGCAATACCCAAAATTTCAAGTTATGCAATCATTCTCAGGAATGTAGCTATTGCATATGTCAGGGTTAGCTGTATCCCCAAGCTATTCTCACTTATGCTAACCCCCACCTTGACCCCCTCTCCAAGCCTGCCCTACCAAACCATTGTGCATATGTACAGACCAATCCAGATCATATCCCAGAGTTAAAAAACTATATTAAAAAAATGTAGAAAGAAGTGTGCAAGATTACTCATTCCTGCATGCCAAGTGTGATGACACAAATATTTTTAAAATATAGTAGCAACCTCAATCAAGTATTCTCAGTAGTTGTGGTAGTGGCTTAAATAGATGCTGAGCTGTATTTAACTGAAAAACCTGGAAATTTGTGGCCTAATGGATCTGAGCGATGCAGAACCTGGAAATTAGTGGTTACCATAATGTTATACGTGAAACTTAAATCAAGCTTACAATTTCATGCCTCAGATGAACTAGAAGTGAATCTTATGAACCAGAATTCCTCAGTTTATAGACAGATTTTTTGCTGCACTTTCCAACCTTTATTTTCATGTGATAACATTATGTAATTATGCATTAAATATACAGTGATTACTTTATTCCACTATATGATATATCAAGATTGTTGTTCTAATAGTATATGTAGCATTCCTCCATTTAACATTTTTATATGTCCTCTAAACATAGGACTTGTACTGTTATTGCAATGTTTGACCATCTGTCCTGTTTGTTAATAACTTAGTTTACATTCATTATCATTATTTCTGTTGCACATCCATTCATCAAACTTTGAAGGTTGAATGCTCTGCAGGAGACAAAGAATCCCACAGATTTGGGGGTTAACAGGTCAAAGGTCAAGGTTGCTGCAAGTGACCAAAGTGAACTGGTTTCAATGTAATGGTGTAAGTTCAACTTCACTTGCTTCCACTAGTCTTTGCAGATGTGTTGCTTTATTGTAGACAATTATACCTATTGTTTTAGGGGTCAAAAGATCAAAGGTTGAGGTAATAGTGATTGATCAAAGCAAAGTGGTTTAAATGCATTTAGTTTTGCTTCATAGGCCTTTATGTAACACTGCATGTTGGTTTCCCTATGAGAGATAAAGAAGTCTATTGATTCAAGTGTCTGAAGGTCAGGTATCAGAATCACTATGTGATAAATTAATGTTTTCAGCACAATAACTTATTAAGTATATTTTTACCAAACATTCCAAGTGTGTTTCTCTTGATGATTTGAAGAAGCTTATTATTCAGATTTTACATCTAAAGGTCATATGTCAAGGTCATTGCAGCTTGAATTAGGGAAATAAGCTGTTCCATAATAACTTGAGTTTTGTGAAATATACCTGCAACAAACTTCACAATAGTTTGCATTTGATAAGAAAGATGACCTTTATGATTTAAGGATCCAAAGGTAAGGGCCTTCATCATAACGTATAACAATGTAGTATGTGGAGTGGGTATAAATTGCAGGTAATGTTTTAAGAACAGTGTCATTTATGACCTTAACATAGGCTGGTGGGGGGGGAGAAATTGTATGTAAAATGTAGTATGTAATAAACTCCTGTTTTCGTTAAACTCATGAATCTATATATCTTCAGGTCAAAAGTTCTAAAGAAGACTAGTGTAGTTAAATAAAACTTAGTTATACAATGATAAATTTTGAGACAACAGTGAAAACTTAATTCCAGTATTTCCCATTCTGGCTTTTACTTATTTGATCCTAATTATTTTGTTTTCAGAGTGAAGATGGAATGATAAAGATATATTGTTGTGACCTGTATCTGTTATCAAAGTAAGTACTCTTTTGTTTCTTAACTTGTATTTTTACGGTCATATATGTCCTTCATTTGAATCACTTAATGTAGTAATAATAATAAATTTCATGATTAGAAAAAGGTTACTTTTTTTGTTAAAATACTAAGTTTTAGCATTGTAGGCAGTTTTTTCTTACACTGGAAGACTTAATAAGATGTTATACTATTTACACAAGTAAAGGAGAACTAAATACATGTAACTTTGTCATTTTTGTTTAGGTGTCCAATTATCAACTTTTTCTTAATTTCATACAGTCTCAGTAAACCAGATACTCACATGCCTCCATTATGACTCAACCATGCAGGAGTCTAGTCAAATACAGCTTTGATTGCTGTTGCTATTTCAAATTTGTTTAAATGATGCAGATCTGCCATTGAAAAAGGTCACTGTAACTAAAAATGCATTAACCTTAAAATGACTTCTTCAAAAAACTGCTGAGCAGAAGTTGACCAAATTGGACAGCATTCAGGCATGTAGATCTTCAAAATTGATTCAGGTCTTTCTGATATATTCATATGAAGCCTATCCTCCCATAGATATAGCCATGACAATTGGAAACATTTAAATGACTTCTAAGAAATCGCAGAACAGAATTTGACAAATGGCGTCGTAGCATGAAGAACACTCAAGCATGTTCAGAGGATGCTGATCCACTATTTTAAATATGGCCACCATCACTAAAAATAGAGATATGTTTCAATAACTTTGCATAATCCACCTGGCAGAATTTGACAGAAACCTCTTTGCATAGATATAGTTTTAAATTTTATTCAAACGATCCTAATCCACTGTCTAATATTTCTGCCTTTACTAGACATGGAAAACCCCAAAGGTAACTTCTATTTAAACACCACTAAAGAGAATTTGACCAGATTTGACAGAAAGAAATGTTTAATTTTTATAAATTTATCATAAAATGTGGCCAGTGTTAGTAAACATTAACCTTTTTCTCCGCAACAGTTCTGCAGAATTTTACCAAACTTTATAAAATGTACGAAAATTTTATCTTTTATCCCAACTTATTCAAATGTTTTTACTGTTCAGCAAGCATTTCAGATCAATGAGATTTTATTGTATATTCACAATGAAGACACATTGTAAGTTTGTGACACATCAATTCAGCTTTTTGTTTTAATGCAACATTGTGAAGAAATGGCAGTTTATCTAATACTTTTAGATCAGATTATTGGCTAGAATATTGTTGAAAATAGTTCTTATTCAGATTTCATGAGTTGGACAATTCTCATTTCCTTGCAATGTTTATGGACTGACCATTATTTTTAGGGGTGGGGGGCTGCATTTCTCTGAGAACATTATTATTGGACCCCTCAAAACCTTTAAAACAAATACTCATGCTTTGATTTGTAGATAAAAAGAATTAATTCAGTTGATTTTACTAGCTGAAAAAAAAAATAAAATAATTTTGTTCAAAAGAAAATCCAAGGACCCTTCACAGATACACAGACACACCCTGAGATGAAAGAATAAAATTTAAAGTTGGTCTAAAATTGGTGTTGTGTTTTTTTTAGCTCAACTTGTCATTAGGCTGTAGAGTTTATGCTGTCATTGTTCAGACATCCACTGTCACAAGTTTATCATTAGACTGTAGAGTTTATGCTGTCATTGTTCAGACATCCATTGTCACAAGTTTGTCATTAGACTGTAGAGTTTATGCTGTCATTGTTCAGACATCCATTGTCACAAGTTTGTCATTAGACTGTAGAGTTTATGCTGTCATTGTTCAGACATCCATTGTCACAAGTTTGTCATTAGACTGTAGAGTTTATGCTGTCATTGTTCAGACATCCATTGTCACAAGTTTGTTATTGCTATTTCTCCTAAACTACTTGGATTGCCACGAAAGTACACACATATTCATCCCATAGTTAGGTTTGTACTGAATACAAATAGTGCCACTCTGACATCAATGTGGCCACCACAACTGACATTTTATAAATGTTGTTATTGCTACTCCTCCTGACTAGAAAGTCATATTGATACAAAATTTTTGTCATCTTATGCTGTTTAGTCGCTCCTCAGTGAAAATGGTGACGATTTAATGTCCAGTATGGCCACCCAGTTGTTTTTGCAACTTCTTCTGGATGGATGGTCATATTAGAGTAGGCTTTTCACTGCAAGCCTTCTGATGATGTCTGGTTGGTCCCAAATGAAGATGGCACCAATCTTTATGTCCAATATGGCTGCCACAGTGGACATCTTGAAAATTTTATCACTACTCCTGAACAAAAGTTATATTACTGTGTTTTCACCACATGACTTCTTATGATATCAAGTTGGTCCAGATAAAAATGGTGTCGATTGTACATGTGGTATGGCTGCTCCAGTGGCCATCTTGAAAATCATGTTATCTTTATTCGTAAATTGATTGTCATATCAACAGGATTTTTACGACAGGCTTCATATGTCTTGATGGTCCTAAATGGTGCTGCATAGGCATCTGACATGGCCACCAGAGTGGCCATCTTGAAAATCATTTTATCACTACTTATGAATGAATGGTCATATCAGCATGGGGTTTTCACTGAAAGACTTCTAGTTGGTTGTAAATGAAATTGGTGCATCTGACCTCCAATATGGCTATGACTATGGCTTTCTTGATCTTGTTATCACCCTTCTACTAGATGGTTGATCATATCAGTATTGTGCTTTCACCAAGAGACGTTTTATGATGTATAGTTGGTCCTAAATAGAAATACTGCCAATCTGATATACAATATAGCCACCATGGCAGCCATCTTGAACATCTTATGATTAATTCTCCAGAATAGAAAAAGTCATATCAACATGGCATTTAAACCAGAAGATCTTGTCATATTTTGCTGGTCCAAAATGATGTATTGTTGGTTCTAAATGAAAGTAGTCCCAATTCAACATCCAGTATATCCACCACAGCAGCTAATTTGAAAATCTTTCTATTGCTGAATATCATTATCAGAGATGGTTTCAGCACTTAGCAGTTAAAAGTAAGAAATGGTCTTGAATTCATGGAAATTCTTTTTGGTTAATAGTCTTGTTATTGCTTTCTTGTGCCTATGAAAAATAATTGCTTTACACAGATGTTATTCATTTCTCAATATTTTAATTTTGCAGGGATCTTTTGGGGCAGTTTGACATAATATGGGACTCTAGGTCTGTAATTGCTATCAATGTTGCTGATCATACAAGGTGAGTCATTGACTTTGAAAATTTTAGAACATTATTAGATATTAATATTATCATTAAAATTATATAAAGTAATGTAACCATTAAAGAATAGTGAGTATGAATTCCAAGAAATAAATGCACGGAATCTTCAATTACCTATAAAAACTTTGACTTTGTCACATATTTTCTTATGTTTCACAGTCATTTAGTGTTGTTGCCCTTATTCAACTTTGGAAGTGATGTGTAAAAAACTGAAAAGACAGCTTGACAGTTGAGCTTTTAATATTTTGGAAGTAAAATTCACACAAGTATTTTGTTTGTTTGTTTTAGATACCGAGAGCTGCTATTGTCCTTGTTGAAGCCAGATGGTCTGTACCTGTTGTCCACTTTAGACTTTGATGGTTCTGTCTTTATTGGTAAGGACACATAAAACAGTTATTTCCCTTGTCCAGGTGAAATTCCTAATATCTGTTGATCTATCTGTTAATGCTTCTTTTTCTACATGATAAGAGAATAGAGAGAAATCTTATCCAAGATTGATGACATTTACCCACTGCCATTAGTTCAGTTCCTTAGAAATTGGTTTGGTTTGGTTTGGTGCTTTATGGCACAGCAACACAAGTAGGTTATTTAGTGCCAATGCAATTGGAGTAAAGTGCCTGCCCAAGAACACACAATGGTAGCTGACCCAGGTTGGTATGATAGTAGGAATTAAACTCGCTCCCTTTCAGTCCTGAGTCAAGCACACTAACCACTGAGCCACTGCAGCTCCCCCCCCCACAAAAAAACAACATTGGTCCAGGATTGAAAATATAGCATAACATTTGGATTGTGGGGTAATTAAGACTATATTATCTGAGAATGCAACCATTAGCAAAACTTAAGACCAGCAATTATAGTAAAGTAACGTATGTTTACAGAGTTTATATTGAGCAAGGGTAGTGCTGATTCCTGTCGATGTGAAAAAGATGTCAGTGTGTTGACATAATTATATATGACTAATTCGTGAAATTTAACAGTATCAGGCCCGAATTAAGTAATAGAATAGGGCAGGGTTCATGCATATGAAATCATGACATTGACCCACTCACCAAGTATCAGGTCTGAATTAAGGAATAAAATAGGACTGGGTTCATGCATATGAAATTGTGAAATTGAACCATTCTGCATGTCTTTGACCTGAAATAAATCCAAGAATAGGGATTGGATAATGCATATGAAGTTGACCCACTGTTCAAGTCTTAGGCCTGAACTAAAATCAAGAATAGGGATGGGTTCATACATGTTAAAATACTGTAAATGATAAAAAAATTGTCAATTTACCAAGCATGACTAAGGATGATATATTACCATGTTATGGTAAGGATGACATAATACCATGTTATTCTAAGGATGACATAATACCATGTTATTCTGAAGATGACATAATACCATGTTATACTAAAGATGACATAATACCATGTTATTCTAAGGATGACATAATACCATGTTATACTAAAGATGACATATTACCATGTTATTCTAAGGATGACATAATACCATGTTATTCTAAGGATGACATAATACCATGTTATACTAAAGATGACATAATACCATGTTATTCTAAGGATGACATAATACCATGTTATTCTGAGGATGACATAATACCATGTTATACTAAAGATGACATATTACCATGTTATTCTAAGGATGACATAATACCATGTTATACTAAAGATGACATATTACCATGTTATTCTAAGGATGACATAATACCATGTTATTCTAAGGATGACATAATACCATGTTATACTAAAGATGACATAATACCATGTTATTCTAAGGATGACATAATACCATGTTATTCTAAGAATGACATAATGCCATGTTATACTAAGGATGATACAATACCATGTTATATTAAGGATGAAATAATGCCATGTTTTACTAAAGATGACATTACCATGTTTTACTAAGGATGACATAATATCATGTTATACTATGGGTGACAATACCATGCTATGCTATGGATGAAATAATACTGTGTTATACTAAGGATGACATAATACCATGTTATACTAAGCATGACATTACACTAAGGATGTCATCATACCATATTTTGCTTAGGATGGCATTACCATGTTATACTAAGGATAACATAATACCATGTTATACTAAGGATAACATAATACCATGTTATATTAAGGATGACATTACACTGAGGATGACATAATATCATGTTTCGCTAAGGATGACATTACCATGTTATACTAAGGATTACATTATGCAATGTTATACTAAGAAGGAAATATTACCATGTTACACTGAGGATGAAATAATATCATGTTTTGCTGATGATGACATTACCATGTTATACTAAGGATGACATAATACCATGTTATACTAAGGATAACATAATACCATGTTACACCAAGGATGACATAATGCCATGTTATACTAAGGATGACATATTACCATGTTATTCTAAGGATGACATAATGCCATGTCAAACAAAGGATGACATAACACCATGTTATACTAAGGATGACATAGTATGTTATACTAAGGATGACATAATATGTTATACTAAGGGTGACATAATACCATGTTATACTTAGGACATAATACCATGTTATACTGTGGATGACATAATATGTTATACTAAGGATGACATAATACCATGTTATACTAAGGGTGACATAATACCATGTTATACTTAGGACATAACACCATGTTATACTAAGGATGACATAATGTGTTATACTAAGGATGACATAATACCATGTTATACTAAGGGTGAGATAATACCATGTTATACTTAGGACATAATACCATGTTATGCTAAGGACATAATACTATTTGTGTGAACACATATATTTGTGGATACTACTTTGCAGAAATGCTCTGATTTATGTTTTGTCTATAATTAGGGCTGTCCATCAAGATGTGGTAAATGTTATAATAATGATCATTTCCATCTGTCCGTCATTAAATGTGTATGTCTGTTTGCACTTGCTGTGAGCATGAAATTTTCACAACCATTACAGATAAATAGATACCATTTGGCAGATGAATTGCCTGTTAAACTTTGATGTGCATTGTAAGGCTTTCATCTTTTCATGTTCAGTTTTGATGGTTTTATTGCTTATTTTAATCATCTCCCCTTCAAATATGTGCAAAGCAAAGCCCAGGAACCATTCAGCTTATTCTGATGCAATTTGGCATGTGCATTTTTTGATATAGTAAGACTTCAATGTATCTTTCATAGATTTCACCTTTTCAGTTCCATTTCCAGATAGAGCTGTGATGACTGGCAATTAAATTTACATTTACAAATAGGTTGTTGCTTATCATATAACCATGTATCTGTCTTGCTTTATCCATCATGTGTTGTACATCCACATTGATATTTTCGTCTTTGAAAAAGTGATGGACCAATTCCAATAAACTTTGGTAGGAATGTTTCTCAGGATGCTCTTCTACAGACTGATGTTTCAAGTGGCTTGCCAAGCAAATGTGTGGTTTCCATAGCAACCAAAAATGGAAAACCAGTTTTCACATCTTTTCCGGAATGACTCGGCCAGTTTTTATTAAATATGACTGGAATATTCCTTCTGACATGCTTTGCAAACATTTTATCCAGAGTGGGTGTGGCTTCCTATTTTGAACATTTTCTCTAGAATGACAAAAATTGGTAAGACTATTTCTTAGGATGTTGTCTATAAAAAAAAATGTTCTACACTGGATCCCATGGTGGTGTGGCTTCCACAACATGTAAGTGGAAAGCCTATTTTTTTCTCATGCACAGCCAAGCTAGTTTTGATCAAACATGGTAAATGTATTTGTTAGGACATCATGTATCAAACTTGTGTTTTGGATGGTTCCCATAGCTGAGCTGATGTAACTTCTTTAACTGCCAGGTGGAAAATGTCTTTTTGATTCTTACGACATGCTTTTTAAGAGTTGCTTCCAGGCTGGCTCTTATAACAATCAGCTGGTTTCAAATGCAACCATTTGAAAAATCTATGTTCAACTTTTCCAGAACAGCTGAGGCAATTTGATTAAACTTTGTACGAATATTTGTTAGGATATATTTATCAAAATTGTTTTGGGTGGCTTACTTAGCAACACAGTGGTTTCCTTAGCAGCCCTATAAAAAAATCTACTTTTGAATTTTTCATTACAATTGTAGCCTATTCTGACCAAGAATTTTTGTTAGGCAATGCTGTGTCAAAATTATGCTCAGGGTTGCTCCCATATCAATCGTGTGACTTTCTTAGAAAATCAGGTGGAAAACAAGGTACTCTCTAGAACAGCTGAGCCAGTTTTTATCACACACTTGGTAGGAATGGTTCTTAGAACTTGCTCTATTATTATTGAGTCTAATGTTGCCACCCACCCCCAGTTGGGTGGCTTCCATAGCAAATGCATGGAAAATCTATTTTCAACTTTGTCAGAAAGACCAAGCAAACTTTTATTAAACTTGGTATGAATGTTACTTAGGATATGCTCATTTAAAGTTTGTATCTGGGATGGCTTCCTTTGTAGTGAAGTGGAAAATCCGTAAATAAAACTTGTCTTCCATACAGTATGACTTTTGCTATATAAAAAAATTCTTCAAACTTTTTTCTCTAAAACTGGTATAGAGTTCTTGTACCACCTTTCACATTCATAGAAAAGATGGCAATGTTCCATTTAATTCAGGTAAAACATTTCTCAGAGTGGAAACACAGTTAACATAACAAATATCCAATAATTTCTACCAACAGCTGAAAATTATCCTAATATGCATATCATCAACCCAAGGCACCTGCCTTATTATTTCATTTGTCTTTATGATCAATGTATGCCAGGTTAGTGCTATCAGACCCACTTGAGCCCTTGTTTACAGAGTTATGTCCCTTGACAACTAACTTCATATCATCACAAAATGCTGCTTGTAACTGGCATAGCTCAAGAACCATTAAGCTTATTCTGAGGCGGTGAATATTGTCTCATTTACTTACATGTGCTTTTCATGGTTTTAGACTTAGACATGCAGTTTTGGGGTTTTGATGAATCTGCACCATTTTGGGTAGAGTTATGGCCCTTTACAACCAACTTCATATTTTTACATTCAGCATATTCCCATCTACTTTGTTTTGGACATAGTTATGATCACTTTCATTAAACTTCCTATCTTGCTCTTCACATAGTATGCTGCTTGTATTGATTAAGACCTTGAGTTGCATTTCAAGTATTCCACATCATCATTTAGAGGAGTTGTGGCCCCCATTTTCTGACTTTGGTTTATCCAATTTAATTCAGTATGGAGCAAGGCCCTTTGTGTTTCATCCATAGCTAACAGTTCTAGTTTTACTTTTAAGATCCAGCATTGATTAGAGTGGTTGTTATGTTGAATTTCATAATACCTCATGTTGTTATTAAATAACACTTCATTTCCTCCATGATGACAGGCACATATAAAAGTTTATTAGGTATGGTATATGCATGGTCTGAGATCAGCAGTTGCATAATCCATGGCCAGATCTGGGTCTATGCAGTTTGGTAGGAGTAATTGGTTGAAAACAAAACATAGATCTTGATATGCCAGTGCATTATGCGATGGTGGATCAATTTCCGTGTTGTTTGCAGTTATACTCAATTTAAAAGTGAGTGTACATTGTAAGTTAAAACTTGTGCAACAAAATTATTTTCCCTCACAGCTAAGTTATATGTGCCTAATATGCTAGAATTTCGTATGTACTCAAATTTAGTGGCAAAAATATTGTGATTTACAGGACAGTAAATTATATCTTGTATGAATGGCATGTAGGGTACGAAATTATATGCAGTATAATTGGGCTGGTAGGTACCAAATTATATCCAGTATAATTAGGCTGGTGGATACAAAAATTATATACAGTATAATTAAGCTGAATGGTACCAAAATTATGTCCAATATAAATGGGTTGGTAGGTAATAAATTGTGTCAAATATAAATGGGTTGGTTGGTACCAGATTAAACTTGGGGGGGGGGGCTGAGTAATCTAAAGTGCTGTCCGTTACAGATCACTGCCATCTCACCTCTGTCTGCGTGGGTTTGAGTCTCAGATTTGACCAATGTGTGTATGTGAGAAAGCCTGCCAGTAGCTTCTCATGGGTCGGTGGTTCTTTCTGGGGGTTTTCCCGGGTTCTTCCTCCACCATAAATAATGGCCGCCATGTATAGCCTATCATGTGCTGAAAAATGGCATTAAACCCTACAACAACAACATCAACAATCAGATTAAAAGGGCTGGTAGATACCAAGTTATGTCCAATATAAATGGGCTGGTTGGTACCAAATTATAATATGTCAGGTTTGAAAACCCAGAAGTCAGCTGCCGGGAAACAAAATTAAGTCCTTGAATTTTATCCAGGACATTTATTTAGATATAATATGACCTTCTGAAGGTTTCTTTTTGAAACAGAGGAAGCTCTTGTTTCTATTTACAGGACCTCCACATCCATTTTGTGTTGAGCGTGTACAAGAGTTATACGGTAAGTTAGGGATGTTCATTGTAATAAAATCACTATTTACAGCTTTCTTTAATATGATGATGTACTATGAACTTTGGAACACCTTTTACACTGAATGCAGCAATATTAAAATCAGTTGCCTGTGTGCCTGTGACAAGCTGAAAAAAATACACAGGGCAAGTGTATTTCACTATTAATTTACCAAACTCAGCAAGTTATATATTTCTCCGTAGAATACAATTACACACATTAACAATAGGAATTACCTCTGTTGCCTGTAGAATCCAGCCCTCCCATAGCCTTGAAAAGCCTGTCTATACGTTGTATGAACAAATGGAAGTAACTATTATGGTTTACCTCCCCTTTATGATGCTAGGTGGTATTATGTATATTGGACATCATCAGTTTAACTTTCACAGCAAACTGTCAATAGGCCTCCATGTATTTTTATCCTTTTTTGTTGGCCATCCAACAGTCTTTTTTGATAATACAGTAAGTCAAACAATGATACTGTGAAAGTGTTTTCTACATTTTTGTGTATTTTGGTGAAATTTCAGATATTATGTGAATTTTTATTGCTTAATGTGTTTACATCGGCAATGACATATTGCAGCTATGTAGTACCACAGTACAGATTGTCTTGTTTTTAGGTGTGCCTGTTAGCATAAATTATCACTTAAGTCTGATATATTTTAATATTATCAGTATATACTTAATTGCTCTTTCATTCAGTTCTTGCTAATTTGATCAGTAAATTATACATTCACTTTTTGCAATTCAGTAGCCATTATCTCAACTTGTATTTACACCTGGTGTGTTTTGTTCTCAGACAGGCCACAACAATATGTCTATTAAATGTAAAAGATACAGTCATTTTAAGTTTCCAGAAGACACTCATGAATCCTGCCTTGACTGTAACTAAATGCTTATTCAGGGATGGTCCTGGCATTTAAAAAGTTGTCGCTCAAAAAATCACTAATCTCAATATCTTGTCGCCAATTTTCAAAAAGTGTCGCCAGAACAAGTAGTAAATATTTTTCCAAGTCTATTAATGTAATACGCAGTGAAAATTGAAAAAGATGAGATAGTTATTACTTTATTGACAATAAGCAATACACTATTAAAATGTTATATAATGTCACATGATGATGATTCCTTGACCTCAGTAACCATCTCGTCAACTATTACATCAGCCAACTACTACTGAAACTCACTGGTGCTTTTGTGACTGCCATATAATGTTTGCATATCTGCTTTAAGGTCTGAGAACTGGATGGCGCCCTGAAATGGAAATAATCACGGTGTACTACAGACGTAACATCACAATAAATATTTTAAGGTTGTACATGTATTTTTCCCCATGTTATTGTCATTTATTCCACAGAATATTACAGTTAACAGTCTATAATATAATGATACACAACTGGTGCAGCTTTGGAACAATTGTACTGGCCAGGTTGTAGTGACCCACAAAGAAAGTGTTCCTCATGGCACTGATAATGGCATTTTTACCTTTACTAATGGGGGCCCCGAGTGGTCTAAAGTGCTCTCCATTACAGATCACTGCCATCTCACCTCTATCTTCGTGGGTTCGAGTCTAGGATTCGGCCAATGTGAGTATGTGAGTAAGCTTGCCAGTAGCTTCTCGTGGGTCGGTGATTCTTCCCGGGGTTTTCCCGGGTTCTTCCTTCACCATTAATACTGGCCGCCATGCATAGCCTATCGTGTGCTGAAAAATGGCGTTAAACCCCACAACAACAACAACCTTTACTAATAGCAGCGATTTTCGCTACTTCCATGGTCTTTGCATCCCGCATCACCATTAGTGAAAACATAGGACTGTTGTCACCTGGAAAAAATGCTTTATCAGATGTAAAATATCTACTTTCCTGACATCTACAGTGTCTCGCTCATTTTTTAAATAGGTATTAAGCAAATCTATAATATGTATAGTATTTTCCAAATAATAGTTTTGTAAGGAACTTTCGTTAATGACATTTTAATACTAAAACCCTATGCTTTGCAATGTAAGATAAGTGATGTATAATGCAACCGTCGATTTCATGCATTTACTAATTAAATGCCCGCCCTCTTTTATGGCTAGCTTCACAAAGTACATCTCCATCAACCAAGAGTTCACAAATTTATTTTTGCCACACGTTACATGCTTTGCTTATAGTGAATTGTTTCCTGAATCCCAAGAATGATCACTGAATGCTGTAGAATTTTTCTCAAGAAGCAAACTAGGATCTCCATTCCCATCAATGAAACATACATGAGTCAACACCTGGGATTAATGTACCGTATATATAAACATTAATTACCATCATTAAATTAAAAGGAGTGAAGAAACATTTCACAGAGCATATGTGCCCCCCCCAACCAATTCGGACAAAATTTGTTATTGAGTCGACAGTGTTATATGCATATACTAGTTAACAATAAGGAAAAATGGTGGGAAATAGTTACCACATGTATGGTAGCCAGAGACAAAATTTTAACTGTTAACGTAAATTCACACCCATTTTAGGAGTTATAACAAAAAAGGGCATGGTTTATTTGTCAATCAATTTCAAGTGCTTTCACTCAGTGTAGAACAGATGGTTTCTTTGAAGTATGTCGAAGAGGCTTAAGTCTAACCTTCAGCTATTGTAATTTGTATAGAATATAAAATGGGGGCACGTTGGGAGGGAAGCAAATATCACACTCCACATGGAGAAACGGCGTGTCCTTTTTGAGAATTTCACATGTATTGAACCCAAAAAATCAGAGAATATTTCGTGAAAACAATGCTTAAATATGCCACAAAAATCTTCCTGATGGTAGGTCCCAATCTGCTTGTTTTCGGATTCAATCTCCCGACTTGGCTTTTGAAAAGATTTATTTTTTGCATGACACGCTAGAATAACTGTATGGTATTAACTAAATCTATTCAACAACTATTTGAATTCTATGGAAATTAATTAATTCTTTCTGTACATTTGAAACTTCAACACAGAAGGGGCATTTTTCGTTGGAATGTATTCGGATTTCTTGGCACTATTGGAATTGATAGGACTTTTAGGAAATAGAAATTCATTCACCATGTTGTAAGTTAATTTGTATTTTGAGAAATAAATTATTTTCAATTCTGCAAAACTTGTTTGTTTTTCTATTTCTTGTTGTGTAGATTAAGTCCCTGCAGTCGTAACACGGGATTGATGGCAAAAGTAAAAGATCAATGAGCAAAATTAACATATTACTTACCCACCTGGATTCATGTTTGGTGACACACTCCTTCATCAAAATATCACAGCCAGTTGAAAATGAATTGACAAATTGTGCCTTGATACATATATCACAGAACATCTGCTTTAACTTTGTATCATTTCTCAGCCATGGATGTCCAATTTTTCAACTGTCAAGAAATTTTTGGGAACTTTTGACCCGTTTATCATGATGTGGTGTTGCACTTGAAGCATTGCTATCATCACTACATGTAGATGATGCTGGACTGTCAGGTATAACATCAGGTTCAGTGACTGTCTTGTCTGATGAATTTGCACTAAATCCAAATGCTGTTAGTTTTGTTAACTTACCCTTATGATGAGATGGTGAACATGCAGTGTCTAACTTACGTTTACCCATGATAATGTTGCACTGTTGACAGTATATAATTCTGATTGAGATTTTTTTCCATTTGCTTTGCATTTATACACAGCAATCGGTACTTGAAAGGTAATCAGTTTTCTCTGAAGTTTCAGCAAAACTATTTTATTGGTATATTTTTTTTAAAAATCAACAGAAGGATTAGCCATTCAGTTAATTGTAGCTGTTTCTGTTCACGTCTTCAGAGGTCAGTTGATTGTAGGTATAGTCTGGTAGCATGACTGAGTGTATCACAGCATACAGTCATCAAGCCAGATGTCAACATAAGCGGATTATGATGTAACAGTGCACTGTAAAGATGGGTTTGTCAATACGAACAATGGATTTGTTTATGTAATAGATAGATTCCAGTGCATTGTGTACCCAAGTTTGTGACTACCCTTTATGGTCCCTTTGAATTTGTTCACTCCAAATCCATGATTGTATGTACAAATTAAACAGCCAAAAAGGCTGTCACCCCAAAAATTGCCAGATGGTATATTTTGTTGCCAATAAGGAAATAAAATCACAATTTGCAACATTGGCGAAGCCCAGGATGATCCCTGACTTATTGTCCAAAACCTGTGTTCTTTGTGGACAGAAACATATTGTCCAATATTCTAAAAAACAGCCCAAGGGCAAGGAAACAAGGGCTCAATCGAAATCTAGTGTTCAAGACATTGTAAGGTTATACCCTTCCTCTGTCTCATTATCTAGTTTAGCCAAGGATGAGGGATTCCCCCCCTCCACCTGTTAAATTGCTTTGACTTGAGAACGTATTGCTGATGGATGCCAACAGAGATCTTCTTTTGAGGGTCATCAGTATGGAGCTTTGTCAGTGAAAGTGTTGAAGTTGTATCCTACAAAAATAGGCAACCCAAGTCCAAATCCCTGACAGGACATGATATGGAAGGTGAAGCCGGAAGTATAGGAGTGTTTTATGATTTTGTTGTCTGATCCAGCCAATATTATTCTTATGGTAAATTATTTACTACTCCAGCTGTTGACCAACCTATCTAGCAGTCCTGCCAAAAATCTGACCACAGTAATATATTTGCAGTCCCGTCTATAGACAAAACAGTCCAGCCATTTGGACCCAATACATATGGTATGGGTTCAATTTTCAAAAATCATTCATCCTTACTATCAGCAACAATGTCTTATTCTGACTTTGCTACCCAGACAGGTCAGCCAACTGTTCTTCTGGTTGTACAGTTGATTTGACAGCGCACAAGCACAGCAGGATAACCAGCCAAGTCAGCCAACTGTACTGAACCAGCTGTCTGTTCCACCCCAGCCAGCCATGCCATACCATGATATTATTGTACAAGCAGTTCAGAGTGTCTCAGAACCATCTTTCTTATCTTTCCAATGCTGGAGATAGAAAACGGGTTTTCTCCTCTTCTTTGCCTCCCAACTCCAAACAATGACTTATGCCCTCTACTGCCCCCCTGGCAACCCTCTGGTGGGTGTCAGGCTCCTTCTATTCCACAGTTCATGGACCAGTTTATTCCCTCATGACAAATGGTTGATAAATTTAGTTTCAGAGAGGCTCCACATCTTGTCCAACCAGCTACCTCCCCTCTTGCGAATTCCCTTCATGATGGAGACTCTGACTGTCCCCATGAAGATAAACATATTGCAGAAGGAGATAAAGACACAACTAGACAAAAGGGCAGTAGAGATCGTTCAAGTTACTCAACCATATAAACCTAGTCTGTCTTCTTCTCAAATGCATCAACTATATTGTCTGAGCGCCACAGGAAGGTTCTTCTAAAAAATTTATCATGGCTAGAGAGTTCCTTCAACTCATCAACATCTTCAGTGCAGCAGTGGATCTCATGAATATTGGTTGCCTCTAAATCCACCCTTTGCAGATGGCTCTCCTCTCTCAGTGGTGTCCAATTTCTTGTCCAGTTGATCAACAATTAATAATGTGAAATAAATCAGTAGTGTTCAATTTCCTTTAGAAACAAGGTGGAATGGAGTTACCACAAACTATGCATATTGCAATGGGACTACCTTCATTGGTATTCCCAACATCAGATAAGCATTCAGGTACAACACATTTTGGACAGGTTCATTGTTCTGGCCAATTCTCTAACAAGGAGGGGATAGCTACTGCACACAAAGTGGTCCCTCCATCTATTTTCCATTTGAGTGTATAGCTTGTGGGGTTGACCAATGGAAGATGTTTTTGTGACAAAGTGGAACAACATGCTGCCGACCTTCCTCTCCACATTCCTGGATCTAAATGTTTGGGCTGTTATTGCCCTTCCAATCAGCTGTGAGGGAATTGGGGCCCATGCCTTTCCCCTCAACAATTCTGAATATAAATTAAATCCAGAAAATGAGGGGCAAAGATTGAAAAATAATCCTGATTACCTCTCTCCAATGGGACATGTCTTGGGTCACTTTCTGTTCGAATTGATGACAGACATGCCCAGGAAAATCCTAGTGACCATGAAGCTTCTCAAACAGCCACAGTTGCTAATGTATGGAGAAACTTCAGCTTCATGCATGGCTTTTGTCCAGCAGGCCATGAGAAGACAAAAACTTAAGTCTTCAGCTGTGGAGAGGATCTTATCAGTCCTCCATTTTTAAAAGGATGTTTTTGTGACTGGTGTTGTGCAAATGATGTCAAATAACTGTCAGCCTCCATTCCCCATCTGGCTAACTTCTTTCTTTTTCTCTTTGAAAGTAAGAAACTAGCACCAAAAACTATTAAGAGATATTGATCCGTGATTTCTGACATGCTCAGAAATCATGGGTGTCAGAAATCATGGGTGTTTTGACATTAGCCAAACTAAAGATCTCTAAGACTTGCAAACCAACTTTGATCTATCCCAACCTCGCTTGCTAACCTTGTTCCTGAAGAGGATTCTATCATGGGTTTTGACATGACTCAACTCTGCCAAGTTCGAACTTCTCAACACTGTCCATGCAAGCAACTATCATACAAGACATACTTCCTTGATAGCCTTGGCCGGGGCATCTAGAGCAGGCATGTTCCATGTTCTTTCCATGGATCCCAACTTCTTGCAGTGTATTTCCAATGGTTAAGCCATTTTATTGATACAACTGGGTTTCATAGCTAAGAATAGGCTTTTGTCTCCTTGCAACCAGAAAATAACTTTAAAACTCCCTTTCATCAATTGATACTTTGAGAGAGTTAAGGTTCCAGGACCTAGTATGTGCTTGCTGAATTTATCTGAAGCACACAAAGTCCATATGGTCTGGATGCTGGATGCTTTTCCTCATACTGTACCTAGTTAAATAGGACATAACACCACAAGCGTTATCATCCTGGTTAAAGGGATTCATCCATTCACTATACTTTGATCTCTGACAGGAAATGGTATGTTTGATGAGGATTTTATTTCATGAAATACGATCTAATTCTATAAAACTTTGCCTATCAACACTATGTCAAGTTAAAGATGTAATGGCATCAGTTGATTGGGATATCCAGTGCTCAGGTTAAAACTGATGATATCCAATCTACGGAGGACACACCGTGCTAATTATACGGAAGAACTGTGAACCAGTCTAGAAATGGGTGAAGAAATAATAGAGTATTTACAGGTTTGGTGGTCCATAATTGGTTAATAATGAAAATTAAAATTTTAGGAAAAATATCTTTTGAGAGCTTATCCTATATGTAATGTAAAAAAAAAATATTGACAAATTTCTACTGATGCAATTTTAGCATTTTTACAGGCTTGACTCAGGAGTACTCAATACTGAAAGTAGCACCTGATTCATTTGGTGCAGAATCAATAACACGTGTTTCATGCACATGTATGTAAACAAATTGCCGCGGGTCATATGGTGTTCTCCACACATAAGCTTGCACCAAGGTTAGATGTGTACGAAAAATTATAGGTGTCATTATCAGCACCCATAAATTGTAAGTTATTGAATTTTGAATATGATAGTGTTTCCATATGTTTACCATTGGAGTGGAATTAGTACCGTGAGTCCTGGAGTTCCACCTAGCAGGGTAAGGGGAGGTAATTTGTAATAGTTATTTCCCTTCCTAGAAAGTATAGAGATGCTATTCAAGTCTATAGGAGAGCTGGATTCTAAAAGTAGCAGAGGTAATTCCAATAGTTAATGTGATTGGGTAGAAAGTATTTTTGGAGTAGCATAATTGACTATAAAATTCCCTTTTTTTTGCTAAAATAGTTGACATATATAGTTCAATAAATAATTTGATAAATAAATAATCACCAACATTATCTATATTAATAACAGCAACAATGATGACTAGTAATAGACCAATTTCAAACTGCAAAAGCTCAGATTTGGCATTGCATAATGTGCTGGCATATCTATTTTTGTGCATTTAGAAGTGATCAGTAAACAAACAAAACAGAACCAATCTGGTGGTGCATTAGGCAATGGCAGATCAGATCTTCTGTGTTGTTTGCATATATATACAGTATAAAAGACTACCCCCACAGTGTCATATTCAGGAATTTAATTATTGACAAAGCTGTCTTTTTTCACAAAACTACTAAAAATGAAACTCATAAAGAAAATAAATTGATATTTTATAGAGAGCTGGTCTTTTGCTGCATTTTAAACGTTAACAGTTTTGATATTAGAGTTGAAGTTTTGTCTCTCACTGTCTTTCATTTACTTCTAAATCTGTTTGGTTGGATTGTGTCCATTGGAAGGGTGTCTGTCCAGATTCTAATGAAAATTGTTGGATTAACTTTTGTCATAAGAACAAGTTTTATTTTAATATCCTTGTATTAACCTCATAGCACTTACCCTTTTATTGAAAAGCTGCAAGATTGTTTTCATCTTGCATTTTTGCTGTATTTCTTGTAAGGCTACACATCTGTGAGCATTAAAATTACATGATTAATTTTTTTTAAAGTGTTTCTATATTTTACTGTTTATTACTGAAAAATACACAACAAGAATATGGATAAATAAAGCATTCCAGATTTTTATTCATTAAATTATTTTTTTCTTTGATAATTTGACAGGGGATTTTTGCAACATCAGTCACTTGGATACTACAGAGACAATACAGCAAAGACGAGAAAAATACAAAGCCAAGATGGCTGAGTTAGAAGCAGCAAGGCGTGAAATTGGGCTTTCCGATGATACGCCACTTGATATCCCCAAAACTTCATTTTTTGAACTTGTCAAGTCTGACTATGTCAATTTCTTATTCTTCTTTCTAACATTGAAATTGTAGGAGAAATGGGCAGAATTGGAACCAAAGCACTAATTGTATAATTTTGAATCCACTGTATACACTGTATATACCTTATAAAGAAAGAATTGCATGCAGATTAATTTTTGAATTGTAACCAATCATTTATTAAAAAAATTCCTTTACACTGCCACTTAGTAACGAGTTACTGGCTTGCTACTATGTGTTACATACTAGTCGTCATGACTGTCCAGATGTGTCCTCTTTGCATGTAGATTTTGTACATGAGCATCTACCTCAAGATGGTCATTGGCTGTACCTTTTTTGCAGTAGTTATTGGTCAGTTACATACAAAACTTTAATATAAAACCTCTTGAAATCACATTCAAAATTTTAAGACCAAAGTCACACCTGGGGGAGCCAATGATATCTGGAAAAATGTTGCATTTTCACCTACAAAGTCATTATATGCAGTGTGTAAACCTCTTAATTTCACAAGAGATGTAATCTCCAACCTTGATGTATTCCAGTCAAAGAACTAAACACAAACAGCTTAAATGGGATTGTCTCCAATATATTAAGCAAGGTACCCATTTTGAGCTATGAACATATGATTGGAACTTCCAGTTCTTGTATGCTTATTAAACAGGAATTATGTAAATTATGTAAATCTGTGATCATTTTCATTTGGTTGATTTAAATTGGCTCTTTATACCAAAATAATTTAATGAATCATATGTCCTTTAAAGAAAAAAAATCAGTGTTCATTTTAAATCATGATAATTGTAGTGACTTCATTTCTGGTGTGGGAAAGCAGATCAGTCTTGCCAAACTCCTAAAAGGAAACCAGCCAAGACAAAACACAAAAAAATGAGGTTTAATCAAGTATTAAAAGTTTTCTTATTAGCATTATACATCTTATAGTGTAAATTGCAATTTATATAATAAAATATTTGAAAATTTAGTTTTGTTTTCTCAGAAATTGTTTGTGATTATTAATATTCAAGATGCTTTCAATCAAACCTATGGATTATATTCTTTGTTGTTGATAGGTATATATTTATAAGTGGGATAATGATAAATAATTATATTTGATTTCTGAGATTGCATGAATTTGAATAATATTGAGGGGCTTGTGAGGAAAGAGTGTATAGTAGTCCCAGGGATCAATGAATGATGGCAAATCAGTTTTTTCTTAACAGTGGATGGTGAATTATAGTTGTCACCTTTGCAGGGGAAACCATTTCATCATGATGAACAATGTTAAGATTTAGTAATAAAGTTTTTGAATGTTGACAGTCTTCATTTGTTTTATTGACTAGTATAATAGCACTAAACGACTACAGTTGCTTTATTGACAGAAAGTTTAGTATAATAGTACTATATGCCTAAAGTTTGTATGCGGATAAGCTTGGATTATCTGTCTTACTTGGATTAGGAGAAATCTTCATCGTCAGCACCATTGACAGGTGAGATACAGTATTTTGTTGAATTGATACAATATTCTGTGGGATCATTTTAAAAGCAGAGTTCTTTTACTGTTAAGTGTTTATCATACTGAATGTGTCTTTATGGCACTGAAACATCTGTGTTTAATATCCCACACATTGTGGTTATTTTCAGTTGGATATGGAAATTGTTCCCTTCCAAGGCTTAGAATAAGAAACTCCTACAGCACAAACTGAGCGAAAAATTGTCCTAATGATTTAAGCCATGCAGTATAGACAGTATGATGGTACATAAAAGTTAAGCTCCTGTCATATGTTACCGTAAAAATTAACATCAGGCAAGTGTGAGTCAGTAAAAATGAGTTCAGTCTCAGTCATGGGTGCAATGTGTAGCCTATTTGTGGGTTAATTTGAAAAATGTAAATGCACAAAGTATTTTGCTATTTGGCATGATGAAACTGTAATCCTTTTTCTTTTCCTTCAAAATCTGATGAATTTTATATAGTAATACTTGCCTCCATATACATAGACAGACAGGAAGAGACCATCATTCAACTTTTCAGATTAAAGTATTTTACACACATTATTTGTAAAGAAGTTAAATTTGTCAATACTTAATTCAAAAATACTTTGTTTAGGACAGATGCATGTTTTTCATGAGACCTGTGTCCTGAGTTTACTCTGCTTTTGTGAGGTAACAGTTACATGCGAGAGAAAAAGAAAGACTGAGAAAGATTACAAGCTTTCTACAAAAAAGAAAATGTCAAGTGTCTTCTGGTAGCAAAGTTACTATTGGTAGGGCAGTTTGAACAAAGTTTTTGTTATCAAAATGCAATTAAAAATGTCCTTGACTCCTAAATTCGGTAGAAAGGAATGATCTGCACTTACAAAAACAAGTGGAATTTGTGTAGATGAACAGTGCAAGGAAAAGAAATACAACACAGATAATTTCTACATAAAAGGTGTAAGGATCTCCAAGTCACATCATGAAGGAACTAACTACATGTATTGCAGAGAAAGCAACCTATATGAACTTGCATTTTAGTGTAAAGTCGAGTAAAATAACAAGGCATGAAGGAAAAGATGTAATTAGCCATAACTTTTTTATTTATTTCATCTTTCCCACTTTATTCTAGTATCTTTTTTATGGTTTCTTTTATATTTGAACACTTAATACATCAAAAGTAGTGACATCATTTTATTTTAAGAATGTTATTTCTGACGAGCAATACAACAATTAACATAGCTGTAGTCTCAGCATCAGGTCATGGTCCTGTCCATGTATGCAAATTAGCTCAGCACTGTAGTCCACTTCAGCAGGTATGATCCATGCTGCTGTAGTTGGACAAGTCAGCCATTGTACTTATGGTTTCATTGCAAATGTGACCAGTGTAATGATGATATTTTCAGACTGAAGCACGTTTGCACTGTTTCTTCATTTTAGTGTGTGTGTGTGTGAGATTTGGATTTTTTAATGTAGCTTTAACAATTTTTCAGTCATATTGCTATGATGTCAGCAGTGTGGTAGTTTATAGTGATGTCTAACACTGGGGCACCATATAGACATGTAGCATCATGTCCCACACAGTCAGATTATCCTGACACCAGTCAACTGGTCCTAACACTAACCTCTAATGCAGAGTGCTTAGCAAGACAGCTGTTTGTACCATTTATGCCTTTGGTTTGACTCTGCCAGGGTTAAAACCTGTGTCCAAGGCAGACACTCTAACCACTGAGTCACAGGAGTGGTCTCTTCATTTTAGTGTGTGTGTGTGATTAGGATTTTTAACGTAGCTTTAACAATTTTTCAGTCATATAGCTATGATGTCTGCAGTATGGCAGTTTATACTGATGTCTAGAACTGGGGCATCATGCCGTAGACATGTAGCATGATGTCCCAACTAGTCACATTATCCTGACACCAGGTCGACCAGTCCTAACACTAACCTCTTAATGCTGAGCGCCTAGCGCAGTAGCTGTTAGTACCATTTTTGTAAGTCTTTGATATGACTCAGCTGGGGTTCAAACCCATGACCTCCTGCTTCTGAGGCAGATGCTTTAACCACTAGGACACCGGAGTGGTCATTGTAATGTTAAATAATGTTTAGTAATGTTAAGAGTCATTTTATGTTGAAGACTGGTATTGTTGAGACTGTAATTGTAGGTAGATGGATAATGCTACCTCATACAGATGAGCATATATGTAACAATTAACTTAATATATCAGACATTAATGGATGTTTATCACTGAAACAGAATGGTCAAATCAGTTAGCATAGTTACCTACAACATGGACACTATGAATACAGTTATATCTGGAATCGTGAAACTTGGTGAAGTGATACATCTTGTTGAGTACAGCACCCATATCACAAATGTACGTCACTGTGACCTATATTTTATGCTTCACTGACTGGTTAAGTTTTGTGCTTAAAGTTAATTTCTCAAGCACTGTTCAGGATAGAATTATCAAACTATGTGGTTATATGTATATCTATTAGTGCTATACACTTACCACAAAAGATCACTGTGACATACATTTTACATTTAACTGGCTCAGGTTAAGATTTTGCTTTTAGTTTTTGACCAATCAAGTGTTTGGCACCCTCAATATAGACTGTTAAACCTAGATTCATATAAGTTGGTGAGGAGATGCATTTTGATAGTACTACACTCGTCAGAAACATTGATCAATGTGACCTATATTTTATGCTTGAGGGGCTGGTTCTATTTGGAGTTTTATGTTTATTTCTCAAGCTCTATTCATGCTAGAATCATCAAATTAGATGACTATATGCATCTCTTACACCATTATCTCAGAAAAATGTCACTGTGAGCTATATGTCACATTTTATTATGGCTTAAAATTATAGATCGTTTCAATGTGCGCCATTGAACAAAAGCGATGGATATCAAAATGATTAATGTTTAGCGCTGCGTGAATTCATCAATATGATATAATCCTTTACCATTTTTTAATTCATAAATGCATGTTTGTTTTTTGTGTCATACATAGCATTTTCCGATTTATTAACCAATTGCCTTTTGTAAAGTGCCTGTTAAGCTTTCCACAGCCAAGTAATGTAAATATGAGCGTTGCCGTGAAATTCACAGAAAATGCTTAAAAAAATACATTTATTCTTTGTGTAAATATAAACTTAGTTTTTCCATTTACTAAGTTCAAAATATATGCTTTTTACAAATCCTTCTATACTCGGATGTAGATGAGAACAGATGGATGCCAGTTGATGATATGTAATGATTTTCATAATATCGATGATGTCTTTTTCAAGTTTTATGAATTGTTTACAATTTTCGGACTTCAGCTATAGTGCATACCTTGGTAACAACATTGCTTGGAAATAGGAGCGAATGATGGAATAGGCATATGGCATGTCCATTCGTCAGCACACGCAAATTACATAATCAAATTTTTATACAAATGATGTGGTTTGTTATGATAATCTTTAATTTTTTTAGGTTAGACACTTTGAGTCATGACATCCTGGCAGTATTACTGAAAAACAACTTGCCTTATACAAATAAAATTATTGCCGTCATATTTGGATGCATTTAGAAGAAAATTTGCATGTTTTTACTTTTTGACATTCCAGACAGGGACTTTCTTTGAATTGCAGGTTGTTATTAAACACAAAGTCTAGTTGTGTATTTTCACTGATAGCCATACATTGATACTATTACATGCACTGAATGAAATTTTTGTCAGTCCGCTTTTGGTTTGAATTCACACTGCATGATTGTTCTGTAAAAAGTGTTAAATGGGTTGATGGGGGAGTATGTAATAAATACAAAATTGCTTTATTTTGTTTTGAGTCGGGAGAAAAAAACTTATTTGAGTGCAAATATATACGCCTTGGATTTCATTTCATTATGCAAACCAAATCAAAGCATATATTTAGTGTATGGATCCCTTTGTGATGCAGTGATGGTCTGTCTTTTTTAGTCCAAGGATGGAAAGCTTTACACACACACACATACATACCATTATCATCGTCTACGAGATTAATATGATGTCGAGTGTTATATTTAAATGACTCGTTTGTAACAAAGTAGATATTTAAGTGTATCTTCTCTTCGTGTCTCCCTGAGAGGTTGTATAGGTCCATCGTTAGTGAGCAGTTTGTGTCTGCCAGACAGAATGTTATAGATATGATGGATATGGTCAAAAGGCGCCACTTCATCTCTTCCAGAAAAATGAGTTACTGGAAAAGGTACCAACCTGAAAGTGTCTTATTATGAATGTGATGTAATGTAAATAAGCGAAATATGTAGCAATGGGAGTTACGCATTAAATGCTTTTCTGAACTCAGTATGTCTATAAATAAGAATTAATATTTACATTTCGATAAATATATGATTTACAGTACATTAAAGAAATAAATAAAGCAGCTATAAATTAGCGATAATAAAAAATAAAATAAAAAAATAAATATAATGTTACAGTACATCATGTCTCATTTGCTTAAATTAGCATGTTACAAGCTGACATTCCAAGTCCAATGGAGTGTTGTATTAGGACTTTTGTTTGCTAATATAAAGTACATCTTTATCAAGTACTTCAGCCATCAGTGAGAACTAGGTCACTGTGAACCGTGTTCATTGTTCAGTTATTTGTGCTTTCATTTGTACTCGATCAGTTTCTATTGATAAGTGTCTGAATTGGGCTCAATTTTTCAGACACCATTGCTAGCAGCTATATAACTTCGAATAAAGATGAACCACGAAAAATAGTACATCCGTCAGTAAAAAATAGATCACTGTAGCCTATCCTCTCCACCTCTGTAACCTTCATTGACCATTTGCATTAGCTAGGTTCTTAGAAGCAAATGCATACAGAGTCCTGCAATCAGGTATGTAGATATTCTTGAAGAATACTACTCCCATTATTCAAAACCAGGTAACTCTGACATATTTAACACTCCACTGGTCAGTTTCTCAGACACTATTACCTTCAGAGTCATCTAACTTGGTATGTATATGCATCATGAGAAGTGCAGTTTGATTACATAAAAACTAAGTCACTGTAGTTGGATTGTTCCGATATCTAAAGATGACCTTCGCCCACTTAGTTAATGTCACTCCAGCTCACAATCTGTCGTAAAAATGGCGGATCCAGTAGCATCAGAAAGGATTTCACTGGAAAATATTCTCAACAATATTTCTGAAACTTTCTTGTCTGACTGCTAGATTCTTTCAGATCGTGAGTTGAAGAAAGTCTTGAACTACTACACACAAGGATATATTCATGAAATTAGGATTTTCGATGGCAAAAATCAAGTCAAAGTCGGGGCACGTTGCTTGCAATTTATGAAGAAGAACGAACAGACTTGACAAAGTTCATAAAAGCACTTTCCTATAAGAGGACAACGTAACAAAATCTTTCTGTTCTTGTGGAGTTATGCATATTTATTAATTATCAGAATTTATATATGACTTCAATATTTTTGTAAAATTTTAAAAACTGCTTTCGTTATGTATTTGCACCCGTTACATTTATATCCTACATGTACTATTGTAATATGAGAACAAAACAATTAATATTGTTTATCTACAGTTAGCCATTTAATTATGTTAGGAAAACAAATATCAAAATTACAATAAATAAATGAACAAATTATACAGAAATGCCTGAGTGGTTGAAGGGAATACTTTACGTTCTATACACCACGTTAACATGTATCAAGAGTTGGACGGATCAAAAATTTCATGAGGGTATCATTGACAAACCAGTAAATTTTATTTATTTACGATGCAAGTAAAACAATCATTTATAATAATCTCTTAAAAAGAAAGAATTATCAATGGCACATCAAAATAAGCCACAGGGGACATATTTGCCTCAGCTTTCACCTTTGTTAACTAGTGTTACTCGTTTTATCTTTCCAAATTGATTCCAGAAGATTTTGCAGCTGTTATAAAATCAGTAATTTGTAATAGATCTGTTTTAAATTTTTTTTAAATAAAAGGCAGGACATAGCTTGCTGTTATTTATAGCCTAAACCTAACAAAGACCACATATATATTTTTGTACAGTCTCACTTCTTCTTAAGGTAAAATATTTATTTAAAAAATTCAACATAATTAAATTTAAAATTATGAAAAAATTCATGTCACAATATATGAAAATATTAGGGCCAATCCAGAAATTAAAGTATAGGTTTGTGTTTTGTCAACTTGACACAGTTACAAGTAAATGCTCAATTTTGAAACTTTTAACAAAATCACCACTGCCAAAGCATGATACAGGATTCCACTGTTACAGATAATATAAAAAGAACAAAGTAAACAAAACCACAAATATAAACCACACGTATACACACATTTTATTTATTGCCGGTAATTTGAGTCAAATATGAACTACAATTTGAACATATGTCTACAATAATCTTACAAATATATACATTTTCACAAATGCAGAAAATACTATATTATTTAAAAACAGTTTGTTTATTTATATATTAAATATTGATTATAAATAATGTATCACTTCCAAAGCAGATATTTTTTAATTGTGGTGTTTGGTTTTTAATTTTGTTAAAAAATACCTCTGGAATGTAGCATAATAATAATAATAATATAATAAATATTAATAATAAGAAGAAGAAATAAAAAGAAGAAGAAGAAGAAAAATAAGTTATTTAGGCATGATGAACAAATAACACGAAGAGCAATACATATAGAAATATAAATAAGTAACATATAGTGACTACAAACATACATACATATATACATACATACATACATACATACATACATACACAGATGGGGCCCCGAGTGGTCTAAAGCGCTCTCCGTTACGGATCACTGCCATCTCACCTCTGTCTGCATGGGTTCGAATCTCGGATTCGGCTAATGTGGGTATGTGAGAAAGCTTGCCAGTAGCTTCTCGTGGGTTGGTGGTTCTTTCCGTGGTTTTCCCGGGTTCTTCCTTCACCATTAATACTGGCTGCTATGTATAGCCTATCGTGTGCTGAAAAATAGCGTTAAACCCTACAACAATAACAACAACAACATACACAGATGTAGTACAGACAAAAAAATACATGATCCACAAAAAATGATCCAAAAATATTTATTAAAAAAACTTTTTTCCAATGGGGTCCTGGGAGATCAAAATTCTGGATTTCGGTACATTTTGCAAATGAAAATTATGTTATAGAATAAGCTAAGAAGTTGCTATTAAAAATTAAACACTTTAAAACTTATTTCAAAATGAAAAATAATAATCATTACCAATGCATTCTATTAAAATATCATTGAACTATGCTCTCTGATATGCTTCGTTTTAAAAGGTATGATGGAACAGCCGATTTGAAATGATTTGAATTAATTTGATATTATTTGATAAGTCATTCCTATTATTTATGGTGTTATAATAGAAACTTGTCGAAGCTACTCTACTAACACATAGTGTAACAAAATGAAATTTATTGATCCTAGTTACAAGATGATGATGACTATTCATTATCACAAATCTCTGGCACAGTTAAGACAAACACTCCTCGTGAACAATTAGGATAATGTCTGGGTAGTTTACCAGTAGTAGTGTCATTATGTGTCTTTTGGAATTCTCTCATGTTTCTCACTGCCTCTATCCCCCATGACATTTGCATAGTTTAGCAAGCTAGCCACATATTTTGAGCAGCCATTGGATCATCGGCATTAATAATCCACGACAGATGCATAACAGCCAAACAAAGAGCCAGAGTAATGGGGGATAGAGGCTTTGACCTAGAAAAAAATCCGAAACCGCTCTATCACACTATGACACTACTAGGATTAATAATCCACATGATAACGTTTGTAAAATATAACCCTCCCGTTGGAATCTTACCGAAGTTGTAGCCAGTCGTCAGTTTTGCACTTGCCACAAAATTTGCGCTAATATCTATCCAAGGAATAACATTTTTTATGATTTTAGTGTCATGATTATTATTATTATTATTATTATTACTATCCTGACACAATTCGTAAAATCGCTAAACATACCAGGAATGCTTAAAAAAGCAACAAGAACAACTGTAGACACTATTACACGTTTACCACAGGCGATGGAGGAAGTCAAAGAAAACATCGGAGAAATTGGCGAAGCCGTTGGTGTGCTCGGAAAAAGTTCCTGTGTACTTGATGAAGACGTCAGAGCAGGGCAGTCGGGGGGGGGGGCAACCAGAGATACATCCACGGGGCCCGGGCACGTAAGGGTTCCATGGCCGAACAACACTTTATAATCTTATAAAAGAAATATTTTGTTTATACAATAACTAGGAGAGGCTCGGGTGTTTCTTACCCCAGGGCCCGTGATCGCTCTCTGTGTCCATGCATCAGAGAGGTAGTTGCCAAAATATCAGACATGCCACTCGACAGCCAGTGGCAGCTGCCAACACATGTTCAACATGTTAATGAAGTAGCTTGTGAAACGATCGTCACACACCGGGCAATTGAAAAGAGTTTAATGATAAAAATGCTATTGAAGACATATGATAAATACAACTTGGGGTATGGTAGAACTTCTTTCAGGTGCATACGATATTACCTCAATCAATGATGAGTTTGGAGGAAGAATTGCGGTGTTGACCTACGTGAACATGAGCCGACACTCAGCTTCGTCATCCAAATTGAATCTCAGCAATATTTGATTCACAACGGACAGTCCTCGTTGAGAACAGTTCCTGGTTGGCCCAAAAATATTCTCGAACAAAAATTTATTTTTGCGTGCAGGATCTACAGGGACTTGACATCATATTGGGCCTAACAGAATTACATCAAAGACCCAGATCAATTTAACATGCGACACCATCAGTGGTAACTATGAAATTAGGTCTGAAATGAAATGACAGTTGCAAGTGTGGGAGCCGTAGCAGTTCAGGGTTATATACTATACTGTTTGGGTTTTCACCAAGAGTTGAACCCGTTGATTTGATATAGATTACACACTCGGCACCTGTGAATCTTCCAAGTCATAATAATTAGTTGACAATTGTTCGTTGCACCATTGTAGATCAAGACGAGCCGTTTGTAGATATCCGGGTCTGGAATATTGACGATACAATTGTACATTAGAGATCCACCTGATATTTACTATAATGGCAGTCGTACGTGGACATGTGAGACCCGTGAGTGTTGTAAACACGCGAAATCCTGTTTATCTGACATATTATGAAGCTGGGCTCGGTGAAGTCACTCATGGGATATTAACAAGCACACCAAAAGTGTTCGAGCGATTGTCTGCGCGCGCTCCACTAATTGCTAAACAAGTTTCAATGCAAGTCGTTGATAACATCAAAAATCCTCGGACCAGTTGAAAAATATGGAATAGAAAGCGGTTCAATCGATTGGAGACCTACTACAAAGATTAGCGACTCAAGCACCACCAAAAACGGTTATGTTTACCATCGAAAAATAATATCGACTGCAGGTGGTAACATTTTCATGAAGTCGCTCAGCAGCGATTGTAAAATTCGGTGATTGTAAATCTGGCAATGGAGAGTGGATTTGACGCGAGTGTCAGAGCCACCAGAGCCATCACACAAAACAAATCACGCAGTAAGTATTACAAGAAAAACTATAATGTATACGTGGAAACGAAAAAGTTTCACTATGGCTCATTTCAAAGATATATGAGCTCCCGCATTTGACATGGGGGCCTGTGTTGGTGGATTGAAGCAAAATTGATTTTCAGTTTTATTCATAGCAAAGTAGGGACCCCAATCAATTCGACATGATGGAATTACAAGTGGAGTACACATCAGTGTTTCTTCTTCAGTGTGAGGCCTTCTTGGAAATCGAGCATAACTTATACAGACGTTGCAGGTGGTATCACAGATAAATTTGTTAAAAATGGTATCGTGGTGTTGTTCAACAGTGCACAGTACTCCATCGGTGGAAAACAAGTCGAATAAAATGTTGACAACATTCATTTGCCACGACGATTTTTGGACTTGTCAGATACAGAGATGATTACACGGGAACAGATGGTCCATCTATCTTGCTTATCAAGGATACGTCTGATGATGCAAAGCTTCAAAAGAATACAATAATGCGACCTAAAATACACACTAATTCTGCTAATGATGGGGATGTAAAACCAGTTGTTCCTGACGATAAATATCGTTTTAACAAGGGATTTGTGGAGCATTACAGATAACGCGTTTAGGTTTTCTCGTTCGATTCCTTTCAGTCACATATTTGGGTTTTGTAGAGATATTCGCAAGGTTATTATTGGGGCTAAACATACGTTCACCTTATTTAATAAGAACAACGCCAGCGATGCAGTTTGGAGTGGTGCTGATGCCACTGATGGTAGAGTTGTGTTAGATACCTTAACTATATGGATGCCTGTGTTATAATAATAATAATAATAATAATAATAATAATAGTAATAATAATAATAATGAAGATTTTGTATAGCGCCTAATCTAAGCGCTTTACAACATTAGACAACACCTATAACATAAAAAAACGTATATAATGATATGATTACAAAAACAAACACCATGTAATTAAAAAAACATTATATGAAGAAAAAAAATTTAAATAAAAATAATCGACACGGGTCTGCATATTTCCCAACACGACTTTCGTACATTATACCCGAGTTATTTACCTTTCATTGTATTGCGTCTCTGGAGGCTTAATTTAAGTAACAAGAAAGAGCCAAACTGACCGGTATTCTACAATTTAATACATAAATTTATTTCCCGTCAAGAATCACAAGTTGAATTTGCAGAAGATGCAGAACAGTTATTGAAACCCGTTACAAAAGTTACTGAAAGAGTCGCAACGGCTACTGAAGGTCTTCTTCCACCAGTAAGACAATCTGCTGCGCAAACTAAAAAAATAGCAAGAAAAACTTAATAAACAAACAAGATTTTACGAGATCTTCCAAATGAGATAGCTGCCGCACAACCTCCACTCGTCGGTGAAGATATACTTGAAGGTATTGGCAAAGTTCATACTGAAATGGCCGATGTGAAAAAAGATCTTGTACCTAAACCTAAAAAAGAAAATGATGAACTGATTGAAAAATTTAAGGAGGGTATTATAAAAGAAATTAAAAATACTAAAGAAGAAAAATTACCTAAACAAATATTAGAAAACATATTTAGTAAATCTGATATTTTAATCCCTGGTCATGAAAATGTAACTGATGATAATCTTATTAAATGGATATATCGCATATATTGCAACAAAAGACAAGCTAGAGATGATGATTTAAGATATAGCACACTTCAAGACAAAGTACGGCGACTTTCTGATATGGACATGAAACAACTTCAACAAAAACAATATTCTTCACCTCAGCAAAGCCCTTCATATCAACGTCCTTCACCACAGCAACAGATAGAACGACAACAATCTCTTTCTCAAATTCCTCCACAACAGAAAAAATCACAACCTTCTCGACCACAATCTCCAGAACAATTTTACGATGCACCTGACACCCGCTCTACTGGTAGCGGTTTTACCACAAGAAGTGGTCTTGTTACCTGTCCCAACAATATTCTTGATGACATGCAACGATTAAACGAATAAATAACAAATTAGATTATCATACACAACTCCCGCCGCAGACCCGTGATGGTCAGAGTAGTAAACTCATGATTACCTGTTTACAGCGCGTATTACGGTGATGGACTCGGTAATAATATCCAGGGATTATTTGCAAGGATGGCTCCCAAAGCAGCACCAATCGCGAAACAATTATCAATGAAAGCCATCGACGTTATTCGTGAAAAAGCTCCTTGTGCAAAAAGCAAGGTTGCTGTTAAGTTGTTTTCGACAATCAAAGAATAGCACGATTAATACTTAAACGTCAAGAAGGTTAGCCGCATGTGATTCAACAACAACCACTGAAATTACCAAGTACCGAAGTTATGCATGCGAATGTCAGTAAACTAATAAATCAGGCTGTAAATCAAAAACTAGCAGAGGTGGCTGGTGTACCTTCCGCTAAAGAAATAGAAAAATATATAACTGAAAATCTGATAGCAGGAAGTGGTCTTCGTGTTAGACGATAACAACTATAATAAAAATGTTCAAGCGCATATCCGACACAGCATTTGACGTAGATGCACCAGTTCCCAAAGATGAGTCTGTACGTGATTATCAGTATTATTCTTATGATGCGCGCACACCAGACGCACGTGGAAGAATTGAATTACAAGTTCAGGATACAAGTAGATATTTCCTACCCTCTGAAGCACTTATCGAAGTTGAAGGTAGACTCACAAAAGCAGATGATACAGTATACGGAGCTGGCGATCGAGTTGGTTTTGTTAGCAATGGCATAATGGCGTTATTTAGTAGAGCTACATGACTGATGGAAAAGATATTGAATCATGCTTTGAAAATGTCGATGTTGCCACGACGATACTTGGTCTTACAAGATACTCCGACGACTATACGAGATCGGCTGGTCCAACAATGATGTTTGCAAAAGACATAACTGACTTCCTTAATAGTAATCAATATACTATAGGACGACTAAAAAGGCACACTGCCCCCGCCGATGATGCAGATATAGAACCTGTGGTCATAAATGTTAATCCAGAATTCAGCAAGGGGTTTGCTGCACGCCGAGGAATGTTAAAGGACAATGAAGAGTTCTCATGCGCAATACCACTGTCTCATACTTTTGGACTTTGCAAAGACGTTAGAAAAGGTTATATTCGGCGCTAAACACACAGTAGTACTTGTTAGAAAACCCACTGACAATGATCAATATGGCATCCTCCTGGAGTTGATGATGGTAAAGTAACACTAACAAAACTGTCACTGTGGATGCCAGTAATGACTACATCGCTTGCTGAAGAACAGCGATTGATTTCTTTCATGAACACAGGTGGTAAATTGATGTAATCATGGCTTACAATGACCACAGATAGTACTTCCGTTAACGCCGCTGGTTTGTTCACTTGGCAAATAGCATCACAGCAGGGAGTGTCAGCACCACGACATATATTTGTTGCGCTTCAGGCAAACCACAGAGTAAACAATCAACAAGGAAATCCAATGGTATTTGACTCATTTGGAGTTTCTGCAGTTGCTTTGAGGATAAACGGACATTAAGAACCTTCTGAAGAAATATTACTGGATTTTGAACACAATCATGTTGCACGTGCATATCATCGATTAATGTCGTATATGGGACGTGTTCAAAACGTAGACACTGGTTTGCAAATATCGCAGCGCGACTTCACAACACTGTATCCGATCTATTACTTTTCGCTGGAACATTTGGATTTATTCGGACAATCTGTCGTTGATATATACTTCCAAGCTCGTGTGGCACGAATACCATCAGTAGTAACTGATCTACCGGCTCTTCCTGCTGGTGCTAGAGCAATCGCGGTCATACTCGGCGACAAAGCAATGTTGCTTGAAGGTGTTGGTGGTCGAATGAAAGTCGTTGATGCACCAGTAGAAAATATGTAATGTTCTCCAAATATGTAACGATTTAAAAACACGAGTATTATTATAAAATGTCATCTAATCATAATGTTAGTGTCAGTTTGACTTCTGGTCAGATTAAAATGCTACAATCCGCATCAGTGAAAAAATCCGGAACAACAATAACGTTAAAGCACAGCCAGATCACAGGCGGTGAAAACAAGTTATCATTGACAGAACGCCAACTTAAACATCTTAACAAAAACCAAACAATCAAAGACTGGAATACGACTTGAACTTTCCGCTGGCGCCATGAAAGATACTGCTAAGACAGACGGTATATTTCCACTTCTCGCGCCAATACTAGCGCTGATAACTACTGCTTCCGCAGCTGTTGCAAAAGCGGCCGCATTAGGTGCTGTTGGAACCGCTGCTGGAATGGCATTAAAAAGAGCAGCGGGACAGGGCTTAAGATTTAAAGAAACTTATCCTCGATGAAAGAAACTGAGACTTCCAGGAACACTTCGTTAAAAACTAGCGGTTCTACACCGATGTCAAATTTTGATTTACTTGATGCTGTTAAGCAACTAAATATAAAAAACTTTAGAGGTGTTTTTAGGCGCGATCAGTTAGCACAACAACCAAACAACACCGAAACAGGTACAATTAACCTCGATAACAACACTGGACTTGGAACACACTGGGTAGCATATGCAATTAATCCTCGGGGAATTGTTTATTTTGACTCGTACGGGTGTCATCAGGATTCTCAACATGGTCACAGCAGAATAATTCTATCAAACATACCGCGGTAGTTTCTGGTGTGTACAATTTGTCTGTGTTCAGCGCTGCAAAATTTAGTATATACAGTACATATCCCTGGCGTCATTCAACCGATAAGTTTTCCGGGGTTTTGTCTATTGTGTTAAATAGCGGAGACGAAGAAACATTTATACTGGAAGCAGCTGATCAGAAATTAACCGCAATATCTTACTGGTGGTGTCTGTAATTTGTTTCTGAAACGCCTCAATTGGTTACTGCGTAAAGTATAATGATCATTTCAATCGAAGTAAAAAAATTTAGATATGATCAAGAACGTGATTGGCAAATAACGTTGAAAACCATCGGTGACAAATATACAATGAAAGTAAGAAAGTACAGAAGACGTGCAGTTTTCATTGATATTGTTTTATACTTGGTATCTACACTTATTGCTTTCACCGGTGTAGTATTATCAGCGCTAACACCAGTGACAGCATCTGCAGCTGAGACAATATTTGTTTCATCATCGGCAACCATCGCTGCGATTTTCAATGTTATCGCGAAAAACTATCCACGTGCACGAGTACAAAATTGCATGATTATGCTGTGCGATTACACACGGCAACAACTCATCCGATAGTCGCAAATACAAGTCCACTGAAAACCACGATGATATCAGTAAGCTCAACCAACTCTGAATTCAGTATTAATTTTCCAGCCGCGATTCCAGTGAAAGAAATTGCCCTTGCGCATTTGCAAGTATACTGCAGTTGGCCAAATATCCTGTCAAGATCATTCGGTGGTCTACACTCGAATAATTCGTTGGTGTTTGCAAATAAAAATCGCGATGATGGTACTCCCGACTGGCAGGTTGTCGGAATACCCACGAGAAGTTCTCAGATCGAACAATCAATGATAAATTTCAGCGCAGAATTAAATCTGTTACCGGGAAAGAATCCAAGATAGCCATAACAATCCATGAACTAACACTTTCCCCCACGATAGACATAAATTCCCCCGATTACGCCGTTGATATCTATAAGTCATCGATCAGATCAGTGTTAGGATGGCCTGAAGTTCCTCCTGAATATCAAGGACCACCAGAACCAAAATAGTCTGATTTTATCACCGACAATAGCAAAGCCAGAGTACAGAAAAAAAAATTGGGCTTATACTTAAAGATTATGAGGTTGTAAAGGAAAAATATGGAAACCTTGTTGAAATTTTTTCTTATCAAGGGTAGTTCATCCGACCTTAAAGGTTGTTGGCCCTAATCCATTATCGTACAAAACAGCTTTCAAGTAGGTGTATTTTGATAATTTTCCAAAAAAATTAAACCAGAGTTTACACTGGAATTTACTAAATTACGAAATTTATTTGTTAATATTACACAGTATTATTCTGATGACTTAAAACAACAAATCATTGAAACAATACAACATTTGAATCATGTTATATACGATCTTGAAAATATTAATCGAGAAATTCGTAATGACTTTTTGTTCGTCGAAGATCGTGATCCACACGCGCTAACAGTTTTTTTTTTTGATCATTATAAAATAACCAAACAACACTTGCCAACACTTGTTATACCATCGTTTGCAATCGACAAACTAAGAAAATCAATCAGCGATCTTATCAACGAAAACGTTCCAAAAATACTCGAATCCTGGAGAAAAATATCCCCACCGGCAAGCATTCTCCGATACAACAATGGACAACACGGACAAGGCCGGGAATTGTAAATATAATCTAAACTATCGCGGTCAATCTTGTATGTGACGTAATTGTTGGAAGCTATCAGACAAACACAGAAATATCAAATCAAGCACAGAAAGGATATATTCTTTATACTTTTACACCGCAAGTACCACCCGGATATCTGATTGTTCAAGAACCGATCAATCCGGTCTATCTACGATGTCATAATCCGCTATTATCAAGAATAAATTTCAAACTAATGGACCAATCCGGCAACTTGCTTGGCTTAATAAATAAAACGCTGAGTCTGAATTTATATGTGAAATCCTAAAAATCTACGATTTTCGAGGATTTTTAATTGTCTCCCCTTATCAAGGACAAAAAGAACAGTACATGCTTTAAAAAAATGCAACTGACGCGTGATACACAAAAACAGTAAAAACAAAATACATCTCCTTTGTCCTTCATAAAATTATTGCGGTGGATATTTTTTACCGACGAATGGACTAAATTGAGAGAAAGACTAAAATCTGACATACTTTCATTTTTATTTCCACGAATAAGTTTAGCTTTCATTTTTATTACCACTGACAGTTTCTGATATAATTTTTCTTAATTGTCTTACACGAGTGTTGACTGTCATTTTTCCCTCGTATTCATGAGACAGATCTGATCTAATTTATTCTATTGCGAGAGAGAGAGAGAGAGAGAGAGAGAGAGAGAGAGAGAGAGAGAGACAGAGAGAGGGACGAATTCCCTCACTTCACTTTCTTTTACTGTAGCCAAGGACTGAAACATCTCCCTTGAATGCGTTTTACAAACCTGTATTCTGATGGTAGCGTGTATCCACCTTCATATTTACATTCTTGTTTCGAAATCAGAAATGTTTTTTTTTCCTCAGGATTTAGTTCATCAGATATATTTATACCGACATGTTTTAATTTTTAATGCCATAAATAGTATCACTGATATTTTCGTAATTCATTATACAGCATATGATATATCTTTAAATTGTACGATCGTGGCGGCTGAAATGACAACAAAATTAATCAGTAACAAAGCTAACTATCTAATTCATCCACGGAGAAAACTTAGCTCGAAGGAGTAACTCCGTAGATTTGTATCAAGGACGTTGTCCGTATCTAACACTATTGAAACATAACAAAATGAAATCCATTGCTTATTCTTCTGTGAAAAGGCAGTAATTTGTATTTTATCTGCAACACGTCGTACCTCGCGTCGGTTAATAACGAAATACTTGCCAGCCACGGTCATTGACTGAAATATTATTTCTTCACCGGTCTCAATATTTACGGATTTAACTGCCTTCCTCGCAACTGTTTTACATCTCCCAGCATTACCACGTGCGGAATTCTCGCTCTGTGTAATGGCTTGTAAGTTTTTCAGATTTTTTATCCGAGTCAATATGATCGATCATAAGACCATATCTGATCACCCCAAAGAAACATTCGTATATAAATTGATGAGAGAGATAATTTGTTTCCCCTTTTCGGCCGTGAACATGAGATAACCGGTATTATTAACAGTACCGACTGGCCCTTTCCGCCGACAGTGTTAGATTACACCATCACGAGATACTTCATAATTCTTGATGATAGGGTGTCGGACAAATTCTTTTTGCTACATTTTATTTATAATATTATTTGTCTAAATTATCATTTGTCTTTACAAATCTAGCTATATAATCTTCAGGGTTTCTTATAACCTTATCAAGAGCAGAGTCTTTGACAGAGTCAGGGTTGTTATTTGGTATCATTATATCGTTTTAGTTCTCTATATCTTTTACCACCAAATTGCACACACAACTGCGTTTTCTCTCTAACTCCAACACCACACCGTAAGTACGGTTTCGGACCAAGACTCCCTCTTCTTACATTTTGTAAATGTTGTCCGCAGAATTCGTTTACGCAAGATTTGCTACAAGGAGTTGAAGACCCTATCATCAACCACTTGCAATGATTCCTTTTTTGAGTCATTGTATATATAATATTTTTTATTTAAATATTTGTCTAAAATATAATATGGAAGAGCTTGAGAGATTATCCACAATCGAGCCCTGGAAAACATCGTTTTCTGAATCCAGATTCGATCTTGACAGAAGAACCCATTACTTGCGGAGGAGAGCTTTGGCTTATTAGACGAAGAATCTGATTAATAATATTTGGAATGCTAAAGAGAAATTCGTGATGATGGGGCATCTCATATATGGTCGACATTCAAAATTATACGCAACACCAGAGGAGTCGACTCTGTCATCGACAAAGGTGCCGACGAAGTCATCGGTGCTACAATGAACGATGAGCGGGCGGAAAATATTATTGATTATCTCGACGATCAAATATATTTTTTCAGAATAAAGTTTATTGTGCTAGCAGAAATAGATTCCCCTGAGTGGATTATCCGTAACAAACGTGACCCTATCCTTGCTAATGGAAAAACCGCTGTGCTAAGTAAAAATTCCAGACCAGGAACGTTGACTGGTAGTGATAAACGATATTACGCTCTAGCGTATCCTATGACCGCGGTTATTTATGGAATTCATCAGCTAAATAATAACCCAACATTAATGATCTTGCACCAGTGAGATTTTCAAGGCTGAATTGTATAGCCGAACGAGTAATCGGGCATTTTACAAACGCGATGCGTGGAAATGGGTTAACGGATTTACGACATGAAAAAATAAATTAATGGGCTGAATTAGTCAAGGATAACGGAGCTACAATAAATGATGTCGCCGAGTTAGGAAATAGATTAAAATTTCCAATAAAGTAAAAACGATAACGGGGAGATTTTATAGGAAACAAAGAATAAGTCGAGGGGGCCCCAATTGAAATTATTGATCACAATGCGCACGCGTGGACTAGCGCAGTCACAATCTTTCCACGAGATCGGACTGTAAGATTTTACCCCTAAGACTCTGGGAAAAACATGTTTGATCTTATTCATGAAACAAGTAAAAACAATCCTGTATCAGTATGGTTATTTCAAAGTTCCGATGATGAAAAATATGATCAATTTGTACGACCTAACGGCGAAATATATCTTATAGAATCTCTTTATGAAGAAATGAAAAATCTTGCGCAGAAATTTTCAACAGAGAATATTCAGCACTTGTTGAATAATTTTTGTACAGTCCCATCTGTTGCAGCTCACTTTGCAAGAGAGAAAAATTGGTGGAAGCCAACACGATTAGAGTTTCTCGAAGACGTGCAGCTTAGCTGTTGTGAATACGTTCACAGTGGATAGTGCAATACTAAGTATAATTACAGCGACGTTATCTCGGTTGATATGGTCGCGTGTTATCCGGGAAGTTTTCTTGGTTACGGAGAGTGTTCTGGATATTTTAAAAGATTTGGACATTCCACACACGAGATGACAAGAGTATCGATAAATGGATCCCTACCCGATTTAACTCTGACCCGATTTGCTCGTATTGTATCATTCGAGTTTGCTAAAGGTATTCATTCGATCTGTTATATTTGGTTTGGTAGGCACTTTTCAGAAAAACTTTGTGTTGTTACGATATATGCTTGATTGCAAAATACCAATATCGTTGATTATAAGTGAGGCAATTACATCATACCGTCCTCAGAAGGAAGTTTATTTACCACCGCCTTATGATGATAAAACCGCAAAGGATCTCGATAGAATAATAATCGGTAAATTTACTCAAGGCGGGGCATATGATCATAAACGACATTATGCACAATTAATTCTAGACGATGCTGAATATGATTTTATAATCGCCGATGCAACAAAGAGATATATATTTGTAAGCCGAGAAAACGCCTACTTGTCTAACGGAACACGAGTAGGTACAAGTGTTGGTTATATTGATGGCGAGTCACCTCAGTTTACTCATTTAAGATCTTCAATAAAATTCAACGTGAAATAATGCGTAAAATAATTTCAGAAACTTCTATGAACTATTTTCTGCAAGTGTGGAGACCAAATGATTTAATAGTGGTAGGTAGAAAGATAGTTCGTGATACACTTCAAGAGCGATTATTTCAGTTACATGAAAAAAATTTCAGATCTACATGAACCATTGTGTTATAGACCAGCTGCTACGCGACGACAAAATATCGACGTTGATATACCAGGACAGACTGAGAAACAGAATCTCATAATAAATGATGTTGTTTTGGTTGATGTCAGTGTTGTTGAGGATACGCTGAACGCGGATAAGACCCCATGGACACTGGGATACGCGATGATAATTCAGTCATCTCAGGGGTTAACCGTCTCTGATACTCGAGTTTGGATCGTCGATGATCGTGTCGAGTGGTCAAACTTAGTTTATCTTGCAGTGTCTCGAGTCAGAAGAATACCTCAGCTACGGAGAATTGTCATAGACGCTACAGAAACAATTGATGATGTCCTCGATGATAGTGATATAGTAAGTAAAAAATTACCTGGTTATAAACAAAGTGGCAAAAAGAAAACGAGGCTTTGATCTCGATGTTGAATTTATCATAGCGCTAAAACGGCAGTAGAATAATCATTGTGCAAGTTGTAATTGTATAATGTTGTGACGAAATTCAAATAATGATCAAGACAATTTACCGTGGATAGAAAAATAGTAGTCTTGGTCATACATGCGAAAATGTGATGTTTACCTGCCTTGAGTGTAATCGAAGTAGGGGTGCTATTTAAGTGATCGCGGTGGTAATTGTGTGTCTTCAGGAATTACTTGCAATTGTTCACGTGTAAATCCACGTTTAGGAGCAGTTGAATCTAGTCTGTAGATTGCAGGGCTACCCGCGGATCTTACCACGCTGGAAATTGTATCTGTCGTAATACTCCAGATAGGAACAGTCACTCTTTTTTATCACCTTCAAGTTCACCGGGTTCACATAAATATCTTACAGTCACATTACCTAATACTGGTTGGTTTGAAAAATCACGTCGTTGTACAGGTATGTTTCTTTTGTAATTGTGCCTATAGGTTTCATAGAAGTTGCACGAGTAATTTCACTTGGTAATCTTGCAACCCATTCGCGAGATCTTTTGTCCTGAATTATTTCCTTCGCATGCTGATATCCAAATAACCGCTCAGCATGCGTTCGATTAAATCGTTCAACAATTGCCTGATCACGATGAATTGCAGTATGTCCTCTTCGTATTTTGACGTTATGTTGCTTCATCAGCGATGATACTACGCCCTGAAATTCTTTGCCAGGATCAACTTGCAGCAGCTCTGGCCATCGTAGACCACCACGTCGATAAATTCGTTCAAACGCAGAGGCTACTTCAGTTGCTGTCTTTGTTGATAACGGCTCTACTTCTTTATATCTACTTGCAACATCAACGACAGTTAACGCGTATTTGTATATTAATCGACATCTTCCAATTTTGATAGTATCGTGTGGTAGAAATAAAATATCAACCTTATGAACTTCATTAGGGACACTAACATCAAAATGTGCATTCTGAATAATTTTAGGCAGTGGTAGTTAAAATCGCCATATTGCCTGTCGTGCTAACCATTTTTCAGCAGTAGAACGTTCGACACCTGCTGCTTCGGCGAGTTTACTAATCGCTGCTCTACCCCTTCAGTATCCTCTTGGGCTACACTAAATAGATTCCATTATTTCAATAATCGGATGATTAATTGCCAGCTCCTAATACAAGCTTACTTTTCATCGCAGATCCCACCAACCAATTGGCTAATGATTCTTTGAAAGCTTTATTTTTTATGGAATTTAACGCATGAATTAATTTTACATCTGCAAAATGTCTATCTTGCATGTTTTTACTTCTATAAGCTACATCATGAGAGTGACTTGCTTTATTAAAGCGTTTACTGGATACTCACCAGGCCTTGGCTGATCTTGGTTATCAAGCCTAATATCAAATAGAGTACCAGGACCACAGTAATTATATCCTGGAAGATGTTTTTCTCCTGGATATTTCGCCCATGGAGTTTCTGGTAACTTTGTTAACTGGGCGGCAATATCACCTCTTTTTTATAACTCCGCCTGTTGAAATAAACTTAATGTTTTGTACCACATCGTTCACATTTGCCAGTAAGTGCTTGTCATTTGTTTTTGGTTGTAATGATTGTTAGTTCACTCGTGGGACTACGCGTCCTGCATTTCACACAATATAAATCCATATTATTTATTATATTTCTACATCATGGATGTAATTGATTTTTCGGCAACAAAAGAGCGAAAACCGGTCAAGCATCATCCAACATTACCAAATTATATCCGAATGATCATAATAGGTTCACCTGGAAGTGGTTAAACGAAACTGCTGCTTAATGTGATAATGGGATGGCTCAAATGGGATAAGTTGTATTTGGTAGCTTCGTCTGTATATGATCAGCGATACTACGATGTACTTAAAGACTTTAATGAAGACACAAAATTGTTGGATGAAGACGGTGATGATATTATTGAATTTATTACTGATATTAATGAAGCACCATCTCTAGATGATATTGATAGATTTATTAATAATTTAGTTGTATGCGATGATGTAATGCTGGACAAAGAGTAAAATCCTGTCAGAATATTTTCACGCGATAGACATAGAAACACAAATGTAGTTTATGTTACTCAGCTATATACACAAATACCTAAAGTGATCAGATATAACTGTTAATATTTTAGCCGTATTTAATGGTGTTGATACACATACTCTACGAAATATTCATCATACTTCGTGTAGCGGAGATATGAATATAATTAAGTTTAGAAATTTATTTAATCAGGTTCAGTTATCCCCGCATGGATTTATAACAATAATCTTACATGATTCGCGGTCGAGATACCGAGTCGGTCTTGATAAAATTATTGGATAGTGGCTGCAACGAGGGTGTTGTCCGGCACCACCAGTCACCGCTGCGATCTTTTTTTGCGATTTTCAGAAAGGCTTATTTTTGCGATTCGAGAGTGAGTCAATTAGAGTTTCTGCGATTTTCAGAGGAAGGCTTCTTTTGCTGTTTGACAGATAAGTCAATTAGAATCTGTTCACCTTCTCTGCTGCTCAAGCGTATAAGAGACCACTGTTCGTGATGTTTCTATTCTCCTTGCTAAAAGCTGCAGACTTTGACAGACAAGAATATTTCTCAAATAAATGTTGATATTTTGTCATTTTGGATTATATCCTTTTATTTCATTTTGTGATGATATTGAAGTTGATGGTAACATTTTCTTCGACGATGACAATGATTGCGTGATCAGTACCCTTACAGTATTCGGTTAAGCTAAATTTGATTCTGTAATACGTTTCATATACTGTAGCTTAAAATAACTGTCTTATGATTTGCATTGTTATGTGTATGCTTATGACATGCATTATTATTATTATTATTATTACACTGGACAACAAATTTTTACAAAAGTCATGTTACTGAAATAAAATTAGTCAATTCTTATCAATTTTTATGTGCTGAACACGAATATGACAGTCAAATTGCAAAATTGGCTCTAGTTTTTTTGTAATCTGCAAGAAATTAATGTTTACATAACGAAATGCATTCCAATAGTAAAAGGTCAACTGTAATAGCCTACCTATAAAAAATCAAGTCATTGACTACATCTTAGATTTCTTCGCCTGTCTCTTGTACAGCTGTTCGGGAGCATCTCTGAGGAGTGTCCAGCAGTAGTCAGCCAGCATTGTAGTGGACCATTTTCCCTGGTATCTTTGTTCCATTCTTGCGATATCTTGATGAAAACGTTCGCCGTGTTCATCACTAACAATACCACAGTTGCTAGGAAAGAAATCCAAATGGGAATGAAGGAAGTGAATCTTTAGAGACATATTGCAGCCAAGTTTCTTATACTTCATCAACATGTCTTCTACTAGTTCCTTATAGTTTTCTGCCCTAACATTTCCGAGGAAGTTTGTAGAAACTAGGCGAAAAGCATTCCATGCTTGTTTCGCGTCACCTTCCAGCAAGTTGTTGAACCGGTCATCTTTGAAAAGCTCTCGAATCTGAGGACCCACAAAAACTCCCTCTTTAATCTTTGCTTCGCTGAGTCGAGGGAATTTTTCATGCAGGTATCGGAATGCTGGCAAAGTCCGGTCAATGGCTTTCACGAAGTTCTTCATCAAACCTAGTTTGATGTGAAGGGGTGGTAGCAAGATTTTCTGAGCCTCAACCAGAGCTGGGTGTTGGATATTCTTCTCTCCAATGGCTACATTCTGCCTGTGAGTCCATTCCTTCCTCATGTAGTGCATTTCCCTCGCTCGGCTATCCCACTCGCATAAGAAACACATGTATTTTGTATATCCTTGCTGCAGTCCCATTAAAAGGGCAACTACCTTCAAATCACCACAGAGGTGCCAGCTGTACTTGTTATACTCAATGGAATTCAGTAGCTGCCTTAAGTTATCGTATGTCTCTTTCATGTGGACAGCATACGCTACTGGAATAGATGGAAGAATGTTTCCATTGTGCAAAAGCACAGCCTTCAGACTCAGTTTCGAAGAGTCCACAAATAGTCTCCATTCTTGTGGGTCATGAGTGATTTTTAAAGCATTCATGAGGCCCTCAACATCGGAACAGAATATCAGATTACTTTCCTTTCTGAAGAAAGACTCCAATTGCTGGTGGCGCTTTCGATATGCAGTAATTGTGACATCTTCTTCTAGAAGATTCCATTGTTGGAGTCTTGATCCTAGCAATTCTGCCTTGTTCTTTGATAAGTCCAAATCACGAATCAGGTCATTTAGTTCTTCCTGTGTTATTCTGTGTGGGGTTGATGATGCACCACAGTGAAAATCTGGATCACTGCATGCTGATGGACCAGGAGAAGAACAGGTCGACTCACCTTTGTCTTCGTCAGATGAATCAAGAGAATATTCTGCTGGAGGTTCTGGAATAGGAAGTCCCTCACCATGTGGAACTGGTCTCAATGCAGACGGAATGTTTGGGTAGACTATTCTCGACTTCTTTCGCTTCGTTATTCCGCCGGAAAGAGGAGGAACCAAGCAGAAGTAACAGTCATTTAGGTGGTTGCTTGGCTCTCTCCACACCATTGGGACTGCAAACGGCATTGATGACCTTTTGCAATTCAACCACTGTGAAAGCTGTGTTGTACATGTAGCACAGCATATATGCGGAGCCCAAGGCTTGTCTTGGTCACCAACCTTGCATCCGAAGTAAAGATGATATGCCTTCTTCACTTGAGAATTGATACTTTTCTTCTGGTTGGCAAATGTCACTTCCCCACAAATATAGCAAAAATTGTCCGCGGTATTAACACACTTTCGAGGCATTACTGTTCTTTATTGTACGTAAATGGATAAAATAATAAGTTTTATGTAACAGTAGCTTGAACTGTCTCGCACAACGTCTAAAATATTTTAAATGCTGAACCTATCTGATTGGGCTTTATATAGTACACTGCTTACGTCAGCTTCAGCAGCCGCCTGGCATTAGTATAATAGGCCTACACATGTATAGTACACTGCTGACGTCAACTTACTTCAGCAGCCGCATGGCATTAGTATTGCATTGCATCAGAAAATGATGCAATCAACTGTGGATGATGTGAGCATGATGGTATTATGCAATGTTACATCATTATTCCGGATGTTGCTGCAGTCCTACTGGAGAAATTTACACAGTGAAACATAGAAAATGAGGTATATGAATATCTTCAAAACGAGAGCCAATACAAATTTTTCACGGTTATATTCGTGTTCGGCACACCAAAATACTACAGATTAGGGCCTTTTCAAGTCAGTAATGATTTCACTGTTGACCAGTGTTATTATTGTATACATTTAAATGGATCGGAAAACTTGATACAGCTTTAATCCGTATTTACATATTGGTGATTTTAGTCAAGGGTTTTGCCAATAATAATTTTGAGAAAGAAAAAAAGCAAGCAAAGTGTGAACGACTTAGCTAATCTTTTTGCTTGTTAACGTTAACAAACTTGCTTATCGCGTAAGAGAACATGCGCATAATACATCTGGTGCTTGCTGATGCGCATGTTCCGCAGTTTGGCTACGTTTATCCGGCATACACGTGATATACGCAGCATGAGGAAATAGGGATTTTTTTTGTCTAAATTGTCAGATATATTCATGAAAGACATGCCCTATAAACGTACAACTGTCATAGTAAGAAGAAAAATACATGCAGCTGACAATCGCAAGGTACGCGAAGTATGGCATGCGCATTATCGGTGGCTTCATTATGCATGATGAGGGGATAGGAGAAAAGGGCTGACTTCGGAATTGGCATTGCTTCGTTGTTTCGGTTATTGTATAACGTATATATATTTGGAAATGTTATTAAACGTTGCAGCCTTATTTACTGCTTGGTAAAATATTACATTCATCGAACTAAAGCTCTGTAGTTGTTTTATTACATGATTTAGAAAAGAATGTGACCATTACGTTCTCTTTATAATTGTGCAAAATGACATTTTACCTGCGTGATGTTGAGAACTTGAGGTCACATTAAAATCAGTGACAGCGTGAATATGCGAAATGAAGGCTCACCATATACAATGAACATACGTACTTTTTTGATAAAGAAAAACCGATATGAGATTTCATGGAAGGACGCTATCTCAATACATAAGAAAAGCTAGATTTACTCATTGCATTAAATTAAAAACAACGACGAGAAAGAACCAAAGAACTGGTCTTGACTTCCACATTTTGATTTGTCCAGGTAAGTATATCGGGCGTTGTCAACTGTATAAATTTACCGGGTTTTTATTGATCGGGACTGGTTTCGAAAGGCAAATCCTGAACTTCTCACTCTTCAGGTAATTTTTTTTCAGTCCAACTTTTCAACGACTGCAATCACAACATCCACTTTTTTTAATACAATGTGTCAGATAAAGTACTCACAATTAAAATGCAAAAAACAATCTTTCCTTAAATTGCAGTTGGAATGTAACCAATATTTACTTGCATCATTTTTCTTTATGGACAAAATGAAAATGAGATTTCCACTTTGGCCTAGTCTCTCTTTCGTATGAATGTAGAATGTCCTACTTACTCTCTCTCTCTCTCTCTCTCTCTCTCTGAGGACTATTTTAAACTTCGATCGATATTATATTATCGGATTATTTCATGATGAATTAAGTGCTGTCATTAGCAGCATACACCGTATCCCTTAAAGCATGAACGAGTTTTAGAGGGAAACAAATTACTCCCTTCAGGGGTTCTCTTATTCGGGAATACAATATCGATCTCTCTGTTCCTACATTTGGTCATTACAACATCACAAATCTAATCAGTCCATATATTGTATTTTAAACAATCCTCAGCTGTGTAAGAACTAGCCAGAAAATCATCACGGAGTTATAAAGTAAACATAAATGCAGCCTCCAAATCTGAGCATACTGTCCATAGATACACACGCGCGCACCCAGGAGGAAAAAGGTCACCCCATTTGAACCTTTAAAAGACGTTCACAATGGACTGTATAAAGACTCGATGTCTGCTTTGTTTGGATTGCTACACTAGTAATGAGACATAACAAGATGCATCAGGACATTGTTGGACTGTATTACTGTTGCAATTTTTGATAGTGTATATTTTAAGGTACAATCCAAGCATCTTCTACAAGGAGATAGATAATAATAATAATAATAATAATGAGGACTTTGCACAGCGCCTAATCTTTAGAAGATATAAGCGCTTTACAACATTAGACAACACCTATAACATAAGAAACATATATAATAATATGATTACAAAAAAAACCCACCATGAAATTAGAAAACATAAAAAACATGTTGAAAATATTTAAGGTAGGAAACATTGCTAGGTCTTTAAGTTTGTTCTTGCAGTCGTAATAAGTGAGTTTTAAGAGCACACTTGAATAGGATCACTGTGTCTTTGTGTCTAAGTTCAGTCGGCAATTCATTCCACGTTGCTGGGCCCTGGTATGCAAAAGAACGTTGTCCATATGACTTCGTTTTCATAGTGGGGATAATGAGTATACGATTGTCAGAAGAGGAGCGTAAGTATCTTGCTGGTGTGTACACACGGATGAAGTCGGATAGGTATGTTGGACTAGAGTCTGTCAATGAAACGTAGCACAGAGAACAAATTTTGTGTTTGATTCTGGATCGAATGGATAGCCAGTGTAGGGTACAGAGCAGCGGGGGAAGGTATGCTCTGATCGTGGTACTCTCAATATGATCTGAGCAGCTGTATTTTGAACTTTTTGAAGTTTCTGGAGTAGATATTGAGATGAACCAGACAGAATTGAGTTACAATAGTCCAGTCTTGAAAGTCCTAATGAACACAAAAGTGTTTTAGTGGCATCAACTGAAAGATATTTGTCTCAGCTCAAGATATGCATCCTTGCATATGTTCTTGACATGTTGGTACAATGTGAGAGTATTGTCCAGAGTAACACCTAGGTTTCGTACTGACTGTGTGAATTTAATGTTGGTGTTGCTGATATTTGTTGTTTGAGGTAAAGGATGTGAATGAGAAAGTCTTTGTGTTGTGATCAGAATGGCCTCAGTTTTATCATCATCCATCTGTAGCTTGTTACATGTCACCCATGATTTCACATGTGAAACGCACCTCTCTACACCATGGATGGTAGCATCAGCTTTATTTGGGTGGCTAGAGTTGTATATTTGGGTGTCATCAGCGTACAATTGGTGAGACACTGGATATGATGTATGACATTTGAAAGCGGCTGATTGTATAGAATGAAGAGAACAGGTCCAAGAACAGACCCCTGTGGAACACCACAACATATATTAACTGGGCTGGAGTGTATTCCATTTGCAGATACAATTTGTGTCCTGTTGACCACGTAGGACAAGAACCCCAGTAAGACTGTATCATGAATGCGAAATACATGATGGAGACGGTGAAGTAATATATCATGGTCTATTGTGTCAAATGCTGCTGACAAATCAAGGAGGGTGAGGACTGTAATCTTTCCGCTATCCGAAGCAGAGAGAATGTCATTAACTACTTTTAGAAGAGTAGTTTCAGTACTGTGGCAAGGGCGATATGCAGATTGTACATTGCTAAAAAGACTGTTTGAATTCAGATGAGATACAAGCTGGGATAGAACAACCGTTTCTAAGATTTCTGATACTCATAAGTGCACATACTGGATAATATTAAAAAGGTGAAAAAGCCTCAAGATATCTAAATCAAAATTAAATTAACACCTGTTGTGTGTGTGCAAGTATCCATTCACTGCCTTCAGCGTGTAGATCATCTGTTGGATGTGTTTAGCATGGTTTTATCCGCAAAGATTGGTAATTACAACCCATTATGGTTGAGTGTGCTGGAAAATGAAGAAAAGAATAAGCTAAAAGATATTCAAGAATCGATTAAAAAATTCAATAAATAAGGACAAGTTTACCTTGGAAAGAATAGTACATTTACATAATACAGCCAGGTTTAAATCTGGACTTGCATGTAAATAGCATATATTAACAAACACTAATACATTGGAACATTGTTTTGCATCTAGTAATTATTATCCGATTATTAACTTACAGATCAAATGGCCAGTAACAGATTGCTCATCATTCATTTTAATCTCACCTCACCCTTATCCCCCGAACGTCTGAGAAAGGTGAGAATATTTATTGTTACCCCGTACGTCTGCCTATCCGTCTGTTCGTGGCTAAGATTCTCATTCCTGCTCCTTCTGAAACGCTTGGATGATTTTTAAAAAAACTGTGTAAGTTAGACATGCAATTGTACATGTGCAAAAAGGTTTTATTTTTTCCCCGTGGTCCAGTTTTGAAAGAAGTGTCGTGAAAATGTTTCAAACAAGGATATTTTGAGATTTACTGTGTCAACTCTGTACCTCATACACTACTTGGAGGATTTTCTTACAACGTTGTAGGTTATACTTATATCTGGCGTATATAAGCCAAAAGGTTTCCTTTGTTTTTCTTTCTTTTTTTCTCTCCTTGTTTATTTTATGGGACATTGATTAAAATAATTGTCAAACAAATAGTTTTTTCGGGAGAATTTGTTTTGCCATCGCTTCTACACCCACATCGGTTGGAGGATCATAATGAAGCTGTGAAAGCTAGGTATGTGGTAGGTATAAATAGATGTGCAATAAGGTTCTATGCATTTTACTCCTGGCCATTGGGGGGGGGGATAGTTTCTTGAAACATTCTTAAAAATGTTTGTTTTTTTTAAGCTTGTCATCGATTTTCCTCCTTCAATAATCTGAGGTTTTTGTTGAAACTTTGTATCCATGATATGTGGTTGGTTGAAGGAAATGTCTTGAAATATTTTCAAAAATAGGCATTATTCTGAAGGAAAAACCCCCCAGCTTTCCGTTGCTTCTACACCTACACTGGTTGGACGATTTTACGGAAACCTTTAGGCTAGATGTACTGTTGATGCAGATACGCAAAAAAAAAAAAAAAAAACGTATTTTCTCGTGCTCTTTGTTGCTGGCATTTCTTGAAACATTTTCCAATAAGTTGTTTTGTTTCTGGGATTTAGTTTGTCATCGCTTTTTCTTATACACTGCTTGGGGGATTTTATAGAAACTTTGTTGACTATATATGTGGTTACTTTAGATCCACGATAAGGTTTTACCTTTTCTTCTTTGGCTCTTTTATGGGGAGATTTCTTGAACATTTTTTCAAAAAGGGGATAACACTGGACAACAAATTTTTACAAAAGTCATGTTACTGAAATAAAATTAGTCAATTCTTATCAATTTTTATGTGCTGAACACGAATATGACAGTCAAATTGCAAAATTGGCTCTAGTTTTTTTGTAATCTGCAAGAAATTAATGTTTACATAACGAAATGCATTCCAATAGTAAAAGGTCAACTGTAATAGCCTACCTATAAAAAATCAAGTCATTGACTACATCTTAGATTTCTTCGCCTGTCTCTTGTACAGCTGTTCGGGAGCATCTCTGAGGAGTGTCCAGCAGTAGTCAGCCAGCATTGTAGTGGACCATTTTCCCTGGTATCTTTGTTCCATTCTTGCGATATCTTGATGAAAACGTTCGCCGTGTTCATCACTAACAATACCACAGTTGCTAGGAAAGAAATCCAAATGGGAATGAAGGAAGTGAATCTTTAGAGACATATTGCAGCCAAGTTTCTTATACTTCATCAACATGTCTTCTACTAGTTCCTTATAGTTTTCTGCCCTAACATTTCCGAGGAAGTTTGTAGAAACTAGGCGAAAAGCATTCCATGCTTGTTTCGCGTCACCTTCCAGCAAGTTGTTGAACCGGTCATCTTTGAAAAGCTCTCGAATCTGAGGACCCACAAAAACTCCCTCTTTAATCTTTGCTTCGCTGAGTCGAGGGAATTTTTCATGCAGGTATCGGAATGCTGGCAAAGTCCGGTCAATGGCTTTCACGAAGTTCTTCATCAAACCTAGTTTGATGTGAAGGGGTGGTAGCAAGATTTTCTGAGCCTCAACCAGAGCTGGGTGTTGGATATTCTTCTCTCCAATGGCTACATTCTGCCTGTGAGTCCATTCCTTCCTCATGTAGTGCATTTCCCTCGCTCGGCTATCCCACTCGCATAAGAAACACATGTATTTTGTATATCCTTGCTGCAGTCCCATTAAAAGGGCAACTACCTTCAAATCACCACAGAGGTGCCAGCTGTACTTGTTATACTCAATGGAATTCAGTAGCTGCCTTAAGTTATCGTATGTCTCTTTCATGTGGACAGCATACGCTACTGGAATAGATGGAAGAATGTTTCCATTGTGCAAAAGCACAGCCTTCAGACTCAGTTTCGAAGAGTCCACAAATAGTCTCCATTCTTGTGGGTCATGAGTGATTTTTAAAGCATTCATGAGGCCCTCAATATCGGAACAGAATATCAGATTACTTTCCTTTCTGAAGAAAGGCTCCAATTGCTGGTGGCGCTTTCGATATGCAGTAATTGTGACATCTTCTTCTAGAAGATTCCATTGTTGGAGTCTTGATCCTAGCAATTCTGCCTTGTTCTTTGATAAGTCCAAATCACGAATCAGGTCATTTAGTTCTTCCTGTGTTATTCTGTGTGGGGTTGATGATGCACCACAGTGAAAATCTGGATCACTGCATGCTGATGGACCAGGAGAAGAACAGGTCGACTCACCTTTGTCTTCGTCAGATGAATCAAGAGAATATTCTGCTGGAGGTTCTGGAATAGGAAGTCCCTCACCATGTGGAACTGGTCTCAATGCAGACGGAATGTTTGGGTAGACTATTCTCGACTTCTTTCGCTTCGTTATTCCACCGGAAAGAGGAGGAACCAAGCAGAAGTAACAGTCATTTAGGTGGTTGCTTGGCTCTCTCCACACCATTGGGACTGCAAACGGCATTGATGACCTTTTGCAATTCAACCACTGTGAAAGCTGTGTTGTACATGTAGCACAGCATATATGCGGAGCCCAAGGCTTGTCTTGGTCACCAACCTTGCATCCAAAGTAAAGATGATATGCCTTCTTCACTTGAGAATTGATACTTTTCTTCTGGTTGGCAAATGTCACTTCCCCACAAATATAGCAAAAATTGTCCGCGGTATTAACACACTTTCGAGGCATTACTGTTCTTTATTGTACGTAAATGGATAAAATAATAAGTTTTATGTAACAGTAGCTTGAACTGTCTCGCACAACGTCTAAAATATTTTAAATGCTGAACCTATCTGATTGGGCTTTATATAGTACACTGCTTACGTCAGCTTCAGCAGCCGCCTGGCATTAGTATAATAGGCCTACACATGTATAGTACACTGCTGACGTCAACTTACTTCAGCAGCCGCATGGCATTAGTATTGCATTGCATCAGAAAATGATGCAATCAACTGTGGATGATGTGAGCATGATGGTATTATGCAATGTTACATCATTATTCCGGATGTTGCTGCAGTCCTACTGGAGAAATTTACGCAGTGAAACATAGAAAATGAGGTATATGAATATCTTCAAAACGAGAGCCAATACAAATTTTTCACGGTTATATTCGTGTTCGGCACACCAAAATACTACAGATTAGGGCCTTTTCAAGTCAGTAATGATTTCACTGTTGACCAGTGTAATATAAGAGGTCATAACGGCATTGGCCCTTTTCCCATAATTGTTTGACGATTATTATTAAACCTTGTACATCAAATATGTGGTTGTCGTAGATGCAGGTTGAGGTTTTGCTTTTTCCTCTGACCCATTTTTAGGACATTTCTTAAAATTTTGATGAACAATCAAACTTTCAAGTATTCTGCATGTGGTAAGGGAATCTATATGTCTGACTGCTTGTGCATCTATTTTTATCGTTGTGATAGTTGTTTATGCTTTTGTGTTAGGTTGTACATGGATGCCTTTAGTTATACTATATGCCTTTAAAACAAAATGAACATCATAGTAGGGAACTGGACATAAGCCACCATACTAAGCAATGATATTAGCAGTCATCAATTAAGTCTGGTCAAAATAAGGTAAATGCACGCATGCCAACATATGGTGGCAGAAGGATTTGTTGTTATTGTTGTGGGTTTAACGCTAATATCAGCACACGATAAGCTATGCGACCGGTGTAACGGATTTGGGAAGCACCTGGGAAACGTCCAGTAAGAACTATGGGAATCTATTGCCAAGCATTCTCACATACCCACACCGACCGAGCCTGAGACTCGAACCCAAACGGACAGAAGTGAGATGGCGGTGATCGGTAAAACGCTTTAGACCACTCGGTCATCCGGGGCCCAGTGGAAGGAGTCAAATTCATAATCCGAAAATGGTTAGCCTTTTCTGTTACAACATATGTGATGCACTCCGCTGGAGGTGACCAAACTAATCCCATCAAACTGTATTCCTGCTATTACTTCTGGAGTTATTTATAGTCTTGTGTGTGTGTGTGTGTGTGTGTGTGATTTGAATTTTTAACATAGCTTTAACAATATTTAAATCATATCGCTACGATGTCTGCAGTGTGACAGTTTATAGTGATGTCTAGCACTGGGGCATCATGCCGCAGACATGTGGCATGATGTCCCACCCAGTCACATTATCCTGACACCGGGAGTACCAGTCCTAACACTAACCTCTTAATGCTGAGCGGCAAGCGAGGCAGCTGTTAGTACCATTTTTGTAAGTCTTTGAGATGACTCGGCCGGGGACTAAAAAAACGAGCGATGTTAAGATAAAAAGATACAGAACTCATAGCCTAACCGTTCCTCGTTCCTAGAATGCGCTGTGGGTTTAAGTTCCAATTTTCATGTCAGCAAATGAAGTTTTGACGCAGCCTTGAATCGTAACTATGTATGAAAGAGTGAGGCGGATGAGGTCACTACCGACGTTTACTGACCAGCCCAAACAGTCTCTCACTTACATACTAGGATTTTCAAATTTCATTTCTCCCGGCATAACAACTTCGGTCTTTTTATTGTCTTTTCTTGCAAGTCGAATCTAAATTAACGATAATATTAGTATTGAAGATTAACCTTTTAATGGTTTTATCTTTTCGTATCTGAATCTGCCTACACATGAAACGTCGCCTGATATTTAATTGATTTTAACACTCTCGTGCTCCGCAACAGGTAACACTAATGCACCTGGATACTACATTGGAATGGATCACGTTTAGAAGATGGTCTTCAATTAACACTGTTTTTACTCTTGGGATACGTAGTTCAACTGTTGGTCAAACGCCTGGAGACCAGCTGATATTTGATATATGTGCTTCCATTAGGACAAGATAGCCAAACAAAATAAAAGCGAAACCTGACGATCGCTGATTATATGGAATATAGAATATCATATAAGATTTAACATTATTACTAATTTAACTATGGAACCACATAGAAACAAACGGACATTTATGCTGCCGTTATTTTTAAGTCTGTTATCAGCTGGGATAATAAATTCTCAGACCCATATCATCGGAATATGTGATGATAAGAAAGATTTGGGATTTAATTTCAGTGCTGTGTTTCGGTCAGTGTTTTTAGTTCCTCAAGGAAATCCCAGAATCAGGCTCGAAAGGACAGTGATTCAAGGGTCAAGGAGCCTGATGGAGAATCTGAATGCACTTGACCATGGGGTTCAATTATATGGAAGCTCTTTTCTTGTTTCTTTTGGGTCCGATGCAGTCGTTCAAGCTTCTGCTATCGCCGCTCACAGCTTTGGGATACCTGTAATTACATATCCGACGTCTCCAACAACAAGACTGGTAAATCTGCAAGTAGTAGTAGTAGTAGTGGTGGTGATGGTTGAGGAAGAAATTTTGTTTGCAGTGAACACCCCTGTTTCTTTTTTAACACCTCTTTTCTTCTTTTTTCTTTCATACTCTACTCACATTCATTTGTAACGAATCCTTCCATCCATCTATCTGTAACATTGAATGATAAATGTGTTGAAAAGATTACGGGAGAAATGGAATATATATATATATATATATATATATATATATATATATATATATATATATATATATATATATATATATATATATATATATATATAAGTATTATCGATACTGTGGCAATACAGCCTCTGTAATTTCTTTATTTTCCCACTTAAGAAATATATGTTATATAGGTTATAGTCATGTTCTTGCTTTCGTTATTGTTTATGTTCTTGGTTCTGTTTTCTCTCTCTCTCTCTCTCTCTCTCTCTCTCTCTCTCTCTCCTAGAATGAACAGATTTAAAAAATATTCCAACGTATTGCATCTATGCATGTAAATGAAAGGGTGCCATACAAAATGCCCCTAAGTAAGTCCAGTCAACACCATGAAGGTTTGAACCATTAAGGTAAATATCCGCATGACTCGCTCAAAGTTTGATTTCCTTCATAATCAGTTTGTATTCGATATCCCCTCTGACACATACCCGTTACACTCTACAATGAAGTGCAAACGTTTTAGCGCAGAATCCTAAATTAAATAAAATATTTTTTAAAAATGAATTACCCATTTTAACGCTTATCGTTGTCATAAACATGTTTGATTCGAGGATTGGTTCATTTTGGTTGCAATATTAAGTTAAGCGAGTTCCGAAGATTGGCTGCAGAGTCTGTTACTAAATAAGATTGTACACTTGCCAAGTCAACATGATTCGCAGAAAAAAAAACTAAATAAAATCACGAAATCCTAGTAGATAAATTAAAAAGTAATACTTTTTTTTTCAAGATGCTATCTCTATTATGAGGATTGTCCCAGTCCATCAACGTTCACTGTAGCAATCCACGCAAGATATATGCAACGAAAGGAAAATGATATATTTTATTGCATGAAGACAGTTATCGATTTGATCAAATCAGCAATTTGAAGCATTATTATGTATAAAGTAAAACCGCACAATGCACTATCCAAAACTATTGTAAAATGTTTGAGCTTCTTTTTATCGGTGTACCAATACATTCGTTAACTGATACATGCTTTGAAAAAATCAATGTTAGCCGACGGTTCTTGCATAAAGATTATGTATTAAAAGAAAATCTATGTTTTTGTTTAAAAGATTTAAGGAAACATTTCACTGATTTTGTTCGATTATGGGAACTATTCTTTTCCATGAACGTCAAAACTCCCTAGTTACTTGCTTTATTATTTATGCGATTTTTGATTTTGATATAGATGTTGAACATTTTTCTTCGGTTCATAAAGTTGCTCAGTTTATCGGACTAAGCATTCATCATGTTTGGCGTTAATTTAATCAGCCAAATCCATACATTTTTATATTGGGTACTGCACACACCCCCACTCCCTTTTCGAATCAGGGAGATCAGAACACATTCGGAAAAGTCGGCAAATTCCTCATTTCATGGTCAACCCGTCGTTCTTCTAATGTTGCTATTCTATGTCAAAGAACTATTTTTTATGCTTCTGACGAATTATTGAATCTTATTGGCATTTTTCTATTTCAGAAACCAATAGTTACTTGATTTATTAAAAATGGAATGCTTCAACAGTGTCACAGTGTTGCTTGTGGCCTTGAAAATACATTTCTATAGTTCCTTTGCTTGAATCTCGCAAATCATCATTGCGATGGCGTGACTGGAAGTTGACCTTTCAATACCCATTGAGATACGGAGATACATTTGGAACACAAAATTAAAAACTTATATTTTCTCCATCTTTAATTGATATTGGACCCATCTTTATCTATTCTGAAAATTAGAATTCTGAGATGGAAGTTGACTAACGAATATTCACGCAGTCGTATTTACTTAAATGGAATTGAATTAAGGTGTAAACAGTCTGTTTTGCAGTTCTAGCTCCGTAAACTAAGGCGCTGACCATAGTTAGTCATTGGGTCCGTGCACTAAAATACTTAGTCATGTCCCAAATTTTAATTTTTGTATGATAGAGTTTCTTATAATTAAAGAAACTGTACAGCGTTGAACACAGGGTCTTTCTGACGCCAATATCTTTTCACTTTATCCGTGTCGCAAACTCTACTGCTGATAAATTTGCAATCGTCATGTATATCATTCTCCTCTTATTCGAATATTGCTTCACATAAATGGTGCAAATATTGTTTTTGGTACTTCTTTATATTCAGTTACCAATAAAACTCATTGGCATCAAATTGTACAACTGATATTTAGTCAACAATTGACAATTACCGCAAGATCAAAGAATTTAGCTTAAATTGAGTATATTTGTCAATATGAGGCACAAGATAGAATAAATACGACACCTTTTATTCTGTTTTGAATGAAGTGAAATAAAATGCAGTGATAGAGTAAAATTCGAAAAGTTGTTAAAATTTCTTTTAAAGATAAAGTTACTTAAAAGCAGATAAGATTGCAACACATAAATTTACAATCGGTGAAGCACAATTTCAGATGAAAAACAATTTTAAAAACGGGCTATCTTCATAACTTTATTGAGGAAAATTACAAATCAAGCGAGTAGTTTTAGATGACTTAGCCATTCACAAACGATATGACATGATGAGTGGATATAGACGGCATACTTTGCGAACAGGTGTTTTTTCTGTATGACAAGCAAAATTACAGGGACAAAACAAAAAGCAGTTTTAGAACACCACTATGATGAACAGTTAATGGTATATGCTTGAGAAATGGAAAATATATCATGAATCGTATAACAGTTGGGAACCACCTGAAAACACGATGCCATAAAACAAATGATTACTCTATCGGAGACAGAGTAAACAAAATACACAAAGAGGTATTCAGGATCATGATAACTTTTCAATTTTGTTGGAGATAATGAGCTCTGCAGTCTAACAGATCTAAACAGAACGGTGTATTAAAGCACGAACGAGTAAAAATATGTATGATATATGAATTTGTACTGATCGGAAAATCTAAGGAAAAACAATATTCAAAATCATCGCACGTTAATTATCAAACTGAAAACATGTAACACATGGTAATGTGCACAATGTTCCAGCAGGATCATAAATCGTACTGCAAAGAAAACTGCAAAATTTACATTAAAATATAAAATTGATTATTAATACATGATAAAAGTAAGCTGAAAACTGGTATAGTGTAGATTAGTACAATCTGGTGTCTGACGCAAAATAAATGGTTTAAGAAAGACATAAATGGTGTATTTGAACATCTGCAATGGATCCATAAAGCTTAACGCTGAAAATTGTTTGGTCATTAAGTTGCTTCAACAAAAGTATATATCTATCTATATCATATGGAGGAAGCAAAATTCAGTACAAACTTTACAATGTGTGGATATACTTGTTCTGACATGCAGTTTTTGCAGAACGCTCATTTTAAAATCTAGTCAAAATGGAAAATTAAATCAATGAAATAAAGGGTACAATCAATATTGGAGACACAATTATGCTTTGTATGTGTCCTAAAGTGTTGAAAATTCCACAGATATAATACTGACAGAAAAATGAAAAACAAAATATAATACAATAGATGTTCTGCTGAGAAAAGTTTGTACAATGAAAATAATATTCCAACAAAGGAACTTGAATTATTAGAAATCGGCTGTGGATTTTAATTGAATGTAGAAACATAATCGGAGGCTTAATGTTTTTACTGAGGAAATGCCAATGTTACATTATTTGTTATCTAAATAAATGCAAACATATTCAGGTATATATCGTAGACCATAGGGAAATGTTATAGGACTCTTTTTATGCAAATAGATTCTAGTCCTAAATTAACGGACTAAAATTAAGAAATAATGGACTTTACATTAAAATTTACTAAGAAGTACATCAAAATTATCGTTGTCCTGCAACTAAATTAGATTTTATTCCTACAATTCCATGTATATCAAACATGCTTACGAATAGCAAACGTCATTAAAGACACATATTTACTACACTAAACAGGATTATTTCACCTACAAACAATTAAACATAATTTTAATTTTGTTTTTATGATCACAAAGGACGAAGCAAACAGATTTAGAGCCCAGTATGGCATACTATTTCCACAAACAAAATTATGCTGTGTAGTGTTGGTGGTTGCATCTGACTGACATTTCATACTGCCATTAAACAGATCAAAGAACACATAGTAGTATTACTTGGATGAAATCACGATTCAACATACATAACATATTGACAATTGAAATAGGTGTTAATGGTATCTGTGCTTTTACCTAATGATATGCCTATAAAAATGGATGGCATAGTTGGATACAGAACAACTTACAAATATCGAAAGATTTTAATTTGAAGTAAACCCTACCGAAAAGAACATTATTTAAAAGGCGGATAAAAAATTTATGACAATAAATTTTAGGGGACAAAAATGAGGCAAAGTGAGTCAATTTCAGGTAGAGAAAAATCATTATGACGATTTCCCACTGTCGGATCTACTAATGCGATTCGCATTTTAGACTTTCAAATTACGCATAACGATTTAGAAAGGTCAAAAGCCAACTGATGATGAAACAAGCACAAGCAATCATTTATATTGATACTAATAACTGCAGGCGCTTAGCTTACTACTTCAAAATGGCTTATGAATCGTACCTTTGATATGTGTGCAGAGCACAATTTACCTGATGTGACGGGCTTTACTAATTATTTATCTGATTTCATGCCTGTCTACAACTTTGATTAAAAGAATGCTAACAATCAAATTATTTATTCCAACTCAAGTATATTGACATGTTCAGCTAGGAAACAAGCAGTTTGACGAGACCCTTAAGCACACACTTCATCACTCAAACAACAGCACCGATTAAAGCTGTTGTCTTGCATTATGCTAACTCAAATAATTTGTACTATTTCTTAAACCCTTACTAGTTCTGTCAACTAGCGAATAATCTTGCTGCCGCTATTTGATCATCCTCGACTGCTACCAGTACTTGCATTAAATTTACAATAGCTTATTATTTCATACCTATTATGGTGGCTGTATACTAGTATTATAGAGACCGTTTATTATACACTACATCAGCTATTAAATCACCCTTCTTTCAACATTTACTTAGCTTTCAGCCTATTGTAATTGTTCTATAATGTTTTCATTAATCCGTTAAATATGTCCTCTGTAAACTCTCTCTACTTGAGCATTTATGATTTCAATACTTTCAACTCGTCTTAAAATGTGGGGCTTGTTTTGGTTGGTTTATTTTTAAACCGTGCCTATTTTTAAACTCTTCAATCGATTATACTTTTATCATCAGAGTCCAAAGATTCTGTTGTGTGCGATTTTGCAACATTTACAGAGTCCATTCCCTTTTTGCTTATGCATGTCCTGTAAAGAAATGTAGCCCTGCAAGCGGAAGCTGTTCGCGTTGAATTTGCTAGCGATCTTTGTAATTATCCTAGCTTATCTGAAAGTCACTCTTCTCATTACTCTCAATCTGCGTCTTTATCTTCTCGAGTACATTTTTCGGTTTCCTCTCCACAACAGTAGATTCTACAGGGTAATTAAGTCGTGGGTCTTTTATTGGCTGGACGTACGAAATAATTGCCTTCACTTGTCCAACATAATGTGACCAACTTATTCTTACCAATCCGGTTGCTATAGTTCCGTGTTATAGCACTTATTTGATCTTGCCATTAATCGACATTCTAACTATTTTACCTCCTGGTTTTGCGGAACAGAGAGCATTTTGCTAATTATAGGTCATTTTCGATATTGTACTTTATCCAAGTCAAATCCTTTGTTTTCACTGCTCATTGCATATGTCTATACTTTTTCAATGCAACTCTAAGATCTCCAGTTTTGCGTAACTTCTCCAAAATTATCGGCACTATTTATAATACGCGCAGGTTCAGTACCCACCGTACAATCATGATTTTTGTATTAAAGGATTTCAATGGAATAATCAATGTCACCTCCGTAACCCTCCGTCTTTTTTCGATTATTTAAATAGTGAAGATGTGATCATTAATAAATGGACAAAAGTCAGCTTGGAATATATTAGGATTATTTGATGTTTCAAACAAATCTCACTTTCGTGACCAAAACGTACAATGTCCAAAGCTTGAAGATTAAACACAGGCTTAGACATACGTATTGAGACATTAATAAGGCAGTTACTAACGTTACAAATTTAATTTATTTTTATAAAATCTTTATACAAACACTTTGTCAGTTACCCGTTACATATATTTCTGGTATTTCATACACTTAAGATAATTAAGAAATGGTGAACAATGTTAGTTCCGTAATGATATAACAAGATTATTCCGGCCAGATGTTGCAACGTTTTGACAATCTGAAGAGAACGAAGCGAAATAACAGACGATGAAAAATTGCAATGGGTGAGTATGTGAATAAAAAATGAAAGGGTTTAATAAAATACAAAGAACAACAGAAGAAACACGAAACATATAATGCATAAAGAAAGGACTAGAATTAAAAAATAGTTTCTCTGTTATGCTACGATATCTGTATTATTATACAATAGCTTTGGCAGTTAATCATGGAATCTCTGATATATTATTTCTAATAATTAGGCTGTTTAATGTTTTCGCGTTTTTTTTTTCTTCCCAATGTTTCTGGTCATATTTCCATTCACTGTGATATTCTTGATAGTGATATTGGGACAAACGTAAGTAATCAGTCTTCTGTTTGATTTAGAACCTAATTTCATCGATATAGACAACCAATATATTTATCGTATTTCAATATACAATTGTTCCAGGTCAAGGTCAAAACCTTAAATTCAAAGCTGCAACCTGCGAAGACCTCTTTGACGAGACTGTATAATGGCACGCGGTCCACACTGTGGTAGTTGAGAGATTTTATTTGTATTACCCTTCACTCTCTCTTTTTTCCAGATGATTTTTGTCATATACACACATAATTTAAAGTCAGTAATTGCATGGATGTCGATCGCTTGTGCCTGAGAACGAAACAAAATTTGTATTAGTCGCAAAATAAAAAACGAATGTCCTTATAAAACAATAGAATATAATTTTATACATCGTGTCCACAATTCCCCCAAACTTTTCTACAATGGCATTGCGATTTCAATAAACAAATAAAATCTGATATTTGTGGAAAATGAAACCAGAGGAACCAGTACAAAGAAAATATCACTGGTCATGTTACATTTTTCAAAAGACATGATGCTTAAGATAAAATACGTACACATTAATTAGATAGCATACTGTGTAGTCCTCAATAGTGATCCTTCTAATCAATACCCCGATCGGTCCTTTCAGGACGTTATTCAGATGACATCGCATTATCTGATCCAGACTTTGTTGGCCATTGTTTGCCATGTTATAAATTAACTGATAGAAATCTAATATTTAACATTCTGATACATATTCCTGGGCCATATTGGCTTGGCACTGTTTCCTCCCTGACGACCATACTTGCCACGTTTTCTGCTTAGTGATGAGCTTAGAGATTCGTAGGCGTGCAATGTAAAGTTGACATGTTTTAATTGTCTTTTTTTTCCTGCAGCATATATCGTCGATCAACGGAACAGACCAAGTTTCATCCTTTTCCTGACTATTTTTCTCTCCTTTTTTCCTAATTAGGAAAATCAAACCCTGACTACGTTATATTGAATTTTGATTTTTTGATATTTTTTTTGTGCCTCTTAGGAGTCTATGGTCTTTGTAATAAGTAACAGAAAAGAGTAGAAAACAACAATCTTTATAAAATTAAACAAAATGTATTCCCTAGAATATTATGTAAACATTATAAAAAGTACTTACAATATTAAATCCTAAAATAATCAGAGAATTACAATCACAAGTCATATTAATTTAAAGTTCTGAATGAACTTTAGAAGAAATGCAAAGTAAGTGCATGATGTGTACTATAATTCCAGGTTTGAATTCACTATAAATCCCAGTGAATGTCTCTATCCAAGAGCATTTAGTGTTATGAGCACGCTGTATTTCCGGAGAAAATAACTACTGAATTAAATAATTTCAAGAAATAAATTCCAGCCTAAATTAACTTCTGTACACAAACATAATAAAAGTTGTTTCTGCTAGTTCTAAAACACGAATGAATAATCTTGCCTGTAACAAGATTGTATATTCCTTCACTTGACCTCAGGTCACAATTAATATCTTCTTTTTAAAAAAGCTACCTAATGAAAAATACCCTACTAGAAAGTTCTTAATGTTTTCATAATATAATATTAGTTATTATTAGAAATCTTTTAAAATTATAATATAGAACCTAAACTATGTCAGGTACACCAAGTAAATTGTATGAGAATTCCAATAACCTAGACCAAGGTCCAAATAAACGTGTTTAATTCTATTAAACCCATGCACATTAAGAATATTTTAGCTATGTATTAGTTGTTTACAGAAAAAAAAACAAAATCAGTCATTCAGGTCAGAAAATAAACTTAATTTTGGACAAGGTTAAGTCCAACATACAACGTTACATTACAATGGCAATTGAATATACATAATAGGGGAAGCTGAACTTTTTTCAATTAGGTTTATTGTTTTGTCATTTTTTCAACTAAAATATTGGATATAATAGGCTTTTTTTAGTTTATCTTTTAATCAAAGCAAGCGTTTTTATTAAAGCTATTTGAAATCCGGAATTTTCCATTAAAAGAAATATCACATGTTCACCCATTATCCCCCGAAAAGGAAATGGTTGTTCCACTATATCAGATTAATATACAATTTTTAATAAAACAACTTGTGTGCGACTGGTTTGATATCATTGTACTGAGATGTAATTTGTTTAACTCTTCACTTGCGGAATATATTTTCGCATGTAGAATATATAAGTTCACCAAAATATGGCGTTATATCCTTCGTTTAGCTGGGTAGCCTTTGAAATGAGTTCCAGCATCTGAGAGATCCCACAGTACATGTATCGTAGATTCATTTGAAATGTAACAAAGCATGACTCGCGAGTAAAATCTTTCATTCGCGTCAAAGATTGGTTTTCGCAGCCAAAAAAATTAAACTTAATGTTTTCTTCATGACAATGAAATAAATTCTTTACTTTCCCTTGTCGAAGTGTTATTATTCAATGCAAAGATAAAATCCACGTAGGCATGTTTATGTTCAGATCTCTGAATGTCAGGTCCAAGTTTCAATGAAACGTTTATTTATTTTTCTCCAAATCAAAATTTTATTAACTTTGATTTAAGGAAACAAGCGCTAACCAAATACATGTCACTCTTTATGTTCTTCTACTTGTTATGTTATGTATTGAAATGAATCATAAAGATACGCATTCAGTCCGTTTCCAATCTCCTTTTATTGCATTATGAAATATTAAAGTTATAATGCTTCACAGATCATGCAGTGTTTGTAAAGTCTACATGTACTGATAATGCCTTTGCGGAAGATCATCACCCATTGTGCTACAGATGTCTTTATACCACATCATTTAACAACCAACAGACACTACAGTTAGTTCTGCGTATTCCGGTTTATTCACATCTCATTTCTTGGATCAATAGTATCTCTCTACGATAAGCGGGAAGCCTCATGTTTAAGTAAAGCACATGTAGTTTTCTTCTACATGAGCGTAATTGTAACAGCAATCTTCAAGATAAAACCGGTTTTAGCCAGATTTTATTGTAGCTAGGGCAACAATGTTAACTTTGTCTCAAACGGTTAGTCATACACAATTTCGGAGAAGTAAATAAAACATTGTGTTGCTGATATTAACTAAGAGGGATGGAAAATATGAATTAAAAAAAATGAGAAAGAAAAATATTTCCTTTCATTCCTTTGGTACCAGTTTTTGGTTCCTGAATGGTGGTCTTTTTAATAGTTCTACATTTTATTCGATTTTGTTTCGGTAATATATAAAATCACATAATATGCACTGGATGCGTCATGTTCATCAATTACAGTCTTTACAAGATAAAATAAACTTTATTTATAGTCTTGGTTTAAAAAAATCTAGTTCAAGATGAATCATTTTACCGACACATCACAAAAACCATAGATATAAAAATTCAGATGAGAAATATGGTAAATTGTTTTAGTAAAATGCGTACACAAAGGCCATTCCGATAATTGCTATACGATGCTAAAGAATAAAAAATTAATTAGGAAGATCAATTATTAATTAATTAAGCAATACGAAGAGCATTTGCAAAACCATAAAAATCTTATTAAAATTGGAAAATCACAAGACCGATTGTCGATGACCTATATAAAATGACAAAGAAAATCTAAGGCGCTCGCCTTTTACACTCTAATATCATCTTTGTCTACATGGGTTCGGTCTCGCTTCTGCCAATGCGGGTATATGCTTGCAAGTAGCGTCCATTGGGTTCGTGTTCTTCCTCCACCAAGTATACAATGCGCCATCTACAGCCTATCATGTCCTGAAAAATGGCGTTAAACTCACAAAACCAATATGAATTCGCTAAAATTCTTTGCTTTTAGGGCAGACTGTTTAAGACTGATGATATTAAATTTAAAAGTCATTTATAGTTCATTCTGGCCTTGGCATTGTGGTCAAATTTAGGCTTTTGAAATTATACTTACATTATTTCAATGTTAGCACATTATTCACATATTTACATACAGGAGATTTTCTAGAGATACGATTCATCTGTGTAGCAATTCGGATTTACCGAAAACAGATCCAAAATGTATCGGGTCATATGTTCCAATGTAACTGCGACTGTCACTACACATGCATGCATATTTTTCAGCAATTTATAGTAAAGACTCGTATCACAGTAGTGTGCGCTAAGAACTGCACAAAGGTTCAATGAACTTGTTAATGTCAAGTTCGATTAATACAACAACTGCTGCGCTCTGTTTGAAACAACAATATATCCATAATGACAATTGGGATAATTTAAAGTGATGAAATCGGACTTCAGTCATTTTTTTTTATATATACATGTAATACTATTTCTGCAGTGTTATCGATATAAATCTAGAAACTTGAGTAGTAAGTATCAAGCAAATAAACAACATGATTAAGCGAAGCAGCTATTCACTACTGAAATAAATGGTCTAAAATTTTCCCTATCAAGATTTATTTATAAAGTAAATGTGGACAAAGCCGGGTCTTTATAGAGTCAGAACGAAATGTTTATCTCGGTCGAAAACTATATCAGAACTTTAAACAGGGTTTATAAATTTATAGTTAATGTCAATTTTATCATGAACCACACGTGATTACAATATATTGTTTTCCTTTTATCACCTTCAGATTTATCAAGAAAGTATCATCAATCTCAGACCAAACTTAGCGGGACTTGCCAATGAAGTGTACACCTTAATAGGACAACGTATCCTTCACAAGGTTCACGTTATCTGCCAAGATTCTCTGATAAACGACGGTTTTGTGGAAACATTTTCTCGAATTTCCCAAGAGGACGGCTTCAACGGAAGTCATGTAATGACAATTTCAACAACCGAGAACCATACGAAACTATTGCGCAGAGCTCTACTTGAGGTCATTCATTCAGGAAATCGGCTCTTCGTCCTTCATTGTACTGGGGAAATCTTCGGTTCCGTTCTGCGCATGGCATATAAGGTCGGATTATTAGATGCTGGTTATGCTTGGATTGTAACTCAGACGGCACTCACGGTTGACCTAGATATGCTAGACTACTTGCCGCCAGCTGTGCTAGCCGTAACGACTGGCGAGAACGATAATTATACTGACATCATAAAGTCGACACTTGACATGATTCAGCATACAGTAGAACATATCATCCTGGACAAAACAGGGAAGGAAGCAGAGGATGCAATTCAGACATTTTTACGTGCTGGCAATTTTAGGTATATATATATATATATATATATATATATATATATATATATATATATATATATACACACACACATCTTAGTTTAGGTAAAATATATGTCGTGGTCACAACTATCATCGGTCATGGTCATCCCAAAGTGAGAAATAATCATGGATTTTAATGAATTAAAACAGAAATAAAAGAAAATTAATTAGTCTGCTAAAGTACATCAATTTGAGATACAATGAGGCAAATATAAGTTGATATTGAAATACACAATCAAGAGAAAATAATGAGAAAAAGCAGGTTCAAAGCGATCAGGTTTTTTAAAAATATTTTGATGATGCAAAAGGTCACTAAATTTCCACCTTTGACGACTTAATATGACATTGTTTCAATGCTATTTGATATAAACATTGAAATGTAGAAACTGGCGGTCAAAGTGGCTATTTCCAACCACCGATTCTATAAATTCAACTTCTGACGATCAGAGAGTTTTGCTTCAGTAGAGTTTTTATTTGATCTTACGCAGTCTGATCTATTTGTCGTAGGAATGGATTAAATATAAGTTCTTTACAGGCACTGATCGGTCTGATCTATTTGTAGTAGGAATGGATTAAATATAAGAGCCATGTCCAATTGAGCTGAAGAAGTTTTTGGGGTGAATTCAAATTCGTTCACTATCGGAAATTGTCTTAACGGCGTCAGCTCTGAAAGTACCATTTCTTTCTTCAAAAGTCGTACTCATACATGTTAGTATTTAACACTGCGGTTTCCTGTAATTTTTCATAACAATAATTTTTGTATATCGAACAAGCAGGTACGAACATTAATATAGATTGATTAAGATCATAACAAAACTGAAATTAATTGTTGTAAAATGTTCATCACTTTATAATTGCGATGCTTCTCTGTCATTATCATTCTTTGCACAAACATACGAATATATACATGTATTTAAAATTACAATCTAGAATAAAATATTATTTTCTTTTAGCATGATGAGAAAGAATAATAGCCTGTTCGACAAAGAGGGCAATAGACGAAATGTGACATATCAATTGCTAAATCTAGTGACATCGGAGTCCAGTGGACTAAGGTGGAATCGAGTTGACTACATACGAGGCGATGCTCTTGACATTGACACATTAATGTTGCCTGATCAGCATATATTTGGTCCAATTCGAAGAGAGCGTGGTTATGTTACCGTAGTAACGAAAGAATCCGAGCCCTTTGTTTTTATCACTGGTCCCGTAGAATCTCGTTATTTTTGTCCAGGCGAGATTGCTTGCATTGAGTTATATACAGATGATCCAAACATAATTCGTTTTATTGTAGGTAGATTCAAAGATGGAATTGATAAAATGGAAGGATTATATCGCACTTTTTGCTGCGAAGGAGTGGTTATGGAAATGCTGCAGAGAATCTCAAAAGAACTGAAATTCGATTTCGTAGTATTTTTCAAAAATGATTCAAGCTATGGACATTTGGTGAATGGAACTTGGACAGGAATGGTTGGCAACGTTGTTTCCGGTGCAGCTGACATCATTGCTGGTGCTTTAAGCATGAGTTCTTCAAAAATGAATGCAATAGCTTTTACACACTCTTTCTATCATTCTGGATTTAATATGATTTCCCTTACGAGTGGAACACACATTTCTACAATTGCTTTCTTATGTCCTTTCAATATATGGGAATGGTTATACATATTTGCGACTGCTTCAATAACTGCCGTGGCCACGGCCCTCTTGGAGTGGAATAGCCCATTCGGTCTCAATCCTTGGGGTCGGCGAACGGGAAGTAACTATTCTCTTGGCTCCGGTATAGCTATGGTTTATTCTATTTGGTTTAGGCACTCGGTGAAGATAAAATATCCCAAAAGTTGGCCTAGCAAGATAGTACAGAACTGCTGGGCGTGGATGGCAATCTTCCTGGTAGCTAGTTACACCGCGAACTTAGCGGCCGTTATGGCGGGTAATTCTGCCCAGGAAGAGACGTACAGTATTTTGGATTCGAGGGTACTCTCTCTCTCTCTCTCTCTCTCTCTCTCTCTCTCTATATATATATATATATATATATATATATATATATATATATATATATATATATATATATAAGATTATAAGATTATATAAGATAAGAAGTCTTTATTTCAGACTACAAAGTCCATACCTCTAAATTAAAGTATAATTATAAAGTAAAAACTTACATATACATATATATAAATATACATAAGGAATTCATTGAAATTTGTATTTTGAAAATATCAGATGTACGCTTGTGGTACACGGATATGATTTATACATTATGAATATTCTGATGTTTCTCAGACAAGGTCTTTGTACGCCACAGTTCATCAGAACAAAAAAGAGTAACGTGACTGTCGTATGCACAAATAGAAATGGAGAAAAATTCTTTAAGTTACACAATGCCAGATATTAATAGCAAATTAATGCTTCTTAAATAAACGTTCATAACATTCCATAAATCTTATTCAACTAGAATTTCGCGTTTAATATTTAATTTTAATCAACTTTTAATCAAGCGTCGCGAGATTATTTATTATTTGACTGCAAAGCACTTACCAACCACTCACTTTGTGAATAAATAATAATAATAATAATAATAAATTTATTTCATAGAAGTCAACTACATAAGTGAATAAATCAATCTCCGTTGAGACCTTCTTTTACATCGTATCACTGAAAACAAGGAAAGAGACAACTCATTTCACTACCTATATACCTCTCCGTATTACACATACCTATCCGTATTACACATACCTGTACACCTATCTGTAATATACATACCTAACCAATACATTCTTTAACACGTTCGTTCACAAACCGAGTCACCATGCTGGACCGTGAGTTACCGGTACTGCATTTTTCAAGAATTTTCATAATTAATTAAAGTGAAATACAAAATATATTTGTGCCCTAAAGCGTCGATAACATGACCAAGAAATGACACTTGCGTGGTCTAGTGTAAGCATGGTCGCCTCGTATGTAGATGTACTACGTTCAAATGCAGGTTTTTGCTTTATTGTGCTATGTTGTTTTAATTTGAATTGGGAAGGAAAATGATTTTTCTACTGATTTTTCTTAGCGGTAAAATATACACAAAACACAGCGGAACATAAGCAGTTAACCTCTAACATTATCGCGAGGAAAAGGGTAGGATATTTGCTACTTCAGTCTGTTATACGTCTTGGAAATCAATACATATTCACGTCGAAATTCAGTATAATTTGCATTTTCAGTTTGATAAATATTTAGTTAATAATAGCACAATACTTAAGATTCATTGCAAATGCAATATGCTAGGCTCGTGCTAATAAAAATATTTTTATATAAAATAATGCTTTATCATATGGATAGGTAATGTGTGTGTGTGTGTGTGTTTTCGATTTTTAACGTAGCTTTAACAATTTTTCAGTATTATCACTACGATGTCTGCAGTGTGGCAGTTTTATAGTGATGTCTAGCACTAGGGTATTATGCCATAGACACGTAATATGATGTCCCACCCAATCACGGTATCCTGACACTAGGCCGACCAGTCCTGACACTAACTTCTTAATGCTGAGCGCCTAGCGAGGCGGCTGCTAGTACCATTTTTATAAGTCTTTGGTTTGACTCGGCCGGGACTAGAACTCGCGACCTCCCACATCCGAGGCGTACGCTCTAACCACTAGGCCACTGGAGCGGTAGGAGAACGCAGTGAAGTGAAACTATTGACAACCTTCTTGCTATTAATATTAATTAAAATCACATTGGTTCAATGTATAGTTTACTTTAAGTTACTTGAGGATTATCCTAATATTAAGGCAACTTCCTGTCATTCATTCAGCCCAGTGACAATTGCAGGCTAGTGCCATATAGGTCTATCTCTTGACCAAGCTGAGAAGGTGCCTATAATTATTAGTGTTAGGAATTCGTTGAAATATTAAAGATCGATGACTGGTTCATTGTAACCAGTGGACCGTCGATTTTAACATCTTCAGTTTTTCAAGTAAGATTTTGTCCTAAAATGTCGAAAGGTTTAATGAAGGAAAACAATAATCGCATATATTGGAAAAATATAATGGAAGTCTTAATCGTTTGACTTTTCCTACCAATCGTCGGGTTTTCTTAGTATTAGTTACAACTTTGCTAATTTGTGTAGCATGTATGTTTGTGGAATTGGTAAGGGTAGTCTATCCTCAAAATTCATGATCCACTACGTGTTTGTCTTGAAGACTTGAAAGTACAATAAATAGCAGATCTGCAAAACTGAACAGAAAAAGTCTGGCATCAGGAAACAGTGAAACTGAATAGCATGGAGCAAAACAATTTAAAGTAATCTGTCATTGGCACATTCTATCTCGTTAGTATTTAGAATATGTTTTACCATCATGTGGACTTCGAACGATTTTGGAAGCAGCTTCTAAACTTGCTTCATTAAAAAATATTGTAATGACGCCATTATCTATGAAACATCATTCAAGTTATATCACTTAGCTTCTCCCCAAATCTTATACCATTGCAGTTTTGTTAGGTTTAACTAGGCTTCGGCTGTACAAGTGTTTTGAGGCTTAACTAAGCTTCGTCTGGACAAGTGTTTTGAGGTTTAACTAGGCTTCGGCTGGATCGTCATTAAAATAAAACAAAATACAACAAAGTTGAATAAAATTATAAACAAAATACCCACGTGGTTAAAAGATGATGGAAAACAAAATATATGCCCTATTGTCGGAGAATAATTAGCGCGATTCAAGAGTTTTGTATATCTATATTGCGTGTTTAACGTTGGACCATGATTGTAGATTGTAAGGGTCATTTGCAAACAGCGTATTACATAGCTAACGTTTGTCCATTATTGTAGGTTATACTCTAAGATAATGTAAACATATTGTTTCTGAGTTATAAATATGTTGTTTACTGCGATTTGTGTTCAAAGTCTATAACGTACACGCAGAAATATTACTTAAGAGTTTAATGTTGTTTTTTTCTGAGCTTTTCGTGGTATAAACTGTCCGTTGCCGCATCACATAGCAAATAACGCCCGAACGATGTTCTGCAAGCAGTATGAGTCGGCAGCTGACAGTTTATATCACGATAATTTAATAAAAAAACAACGTTAAACTCATATAATTGCACCTCTTTATAATTGTACTTATTTCTATTGCCATTTGTATTTTTTAAAGATATTTCCTATCAGTTTTGGAGCCTGTTTAAGCGTATGAATTCTTGCAGAGGCGTCTGCTACGAAGCTACTTTTAGAACTGGGGATTCTCTCTCTGCAACGTATATATATATATATATATATATATATATATATATATATATATATATATATATATATATATATATAGTTTACGATAATGCAAGACGTGTTAATGTCTGACCTAAAAAAATACGCCGGAATATCGTTGCTCAAGGAAATGCATGTGCTTAAATGCAAGTTCTTTAGCGAGAAGACAAAAAAGTGTCTTAGATATAGAAGAAACATTCAAAATGCAATTAATTCTATGTAGTATCCTAAGAACATTATATATAAATATAAATATGATAGATATAAATGCATATATTAGGAAGCGAAATGGAAATTGATGAAATATAACAGTGAACATAATTACACATTAATAATAATAATAATGATAATAATAATAATGATGATGATGATGATGATTATAATGATAATAGTTATAGCTGTCAACATATTATTGCTTTCAAGTAGTGCTCTGTGTACATGATTTCCGACTTCTAACTTCAGCAGGTTTTGTGGAATATAGTAATTTAATAGATTTCAACATACTCGGGCCTTCCCAAAAATAAGAATTTATATAAGTATTTGTTATCTCAAAATAACATTGCCATTCTAATACTAAGTGTTACTCATCTTCCAGCATGCTGCAAAAAATAAAAGTCCTTTGGCGTAGTGTCGAAGAATGCAGTCTTTTAAATGTTTCTAATTCAATACGTTATGAATGGACAGACAAACGTATTTTTTTAAATTCTAGATTGCCCATTTTAAATAATCTATTCAGAAATATTTTGTTTGACGAGAAACACATGACATTTTTTAATGTTTTTCCCAACATCTTGATTTATCCACATTTCCATCAGACCAAGAATAATCAATAAAGTTTGTTTCTTTCCAGGACGGTTTTGTATGTTCCTAAGCATTTGATTTGACCGATATCTAATTCCTACATCAGATGAAGTTAACTTAGTCCAATTATTTAGAATGTGGTAATATATATATATATATATATATATATATATATATATATATATATATATATATATATATATATATATTTATTTATTTATTTATCTGTAAGTGTGTCCTCCCAATTCTCCACATACAAAATTATTTGAATATATATGTTTTAACACAAAGTAATTTAACAACAACTATATATGTACCATTTCCTTCAATAAATCCTCACACTTCTGATTAATTATTAAGAACTGATGAAATTGTTGTACAGATTTCACACATTACCTCAGAGGACTCATGTGCAAGCTTGTAAACTTCTTTATCCATTGTAAAGAAATGCCTTTGAAGTTTATGCATCTGATGTTTGTTGAGCAGGTATGAAGAAGCCATCAAGTTACAGGAATGATGCCACTGTAAAAGACAATAAGATTCTATCACGTTTATAATATAGTTCGCAAGAATAGCATTAGTTTGTTGGGTTTTTTTCACCTATTTATCGAACTGGTGAATAGTCACCCAATCGTACTTGAATAATTATAAAATGAAAGCCTTGCCGTAGCGTATCCTATCCACATTTTTTCCCCAGCTCAATACTCTGTTCTTTATGTCATGTCACTTGGCTGACAGGTGAAATTCTGTCTGGTTTTGAAAGCTTATTGCCACAAACAAACAAAAATATAACCTGCGTCGCTTTCTCCTGAAATCCTGGAGTAGTCATAACTTCCTGCAAAAAGTGGGGTTGGGTAGTATATGCTTGTGGAATGATCTTGTAAATGACGTATGGCGTGTCTCGTCATATATGAACATATTAGTTATGTTTATCTTCGATACGCACTGGAATTACACCCCACTACCCTCCCACTCCACTCCCAACCGCTTTCTGGAGCAACCTCTGTAAACATTGACAACACATTTATTTTAGAAACACCGAGATAGGCCTTGCTTACCTTTTTATATTCCATTTTCAGATAATGATCTACTCACACAAAGAAAAGGAGAATGCTGTGATTATGTACTCGATCAAAATATTTATCTCAAAATAAAAACAAGTATCCGTGACTTTCTTTGGTAATCGAAACTCTTTAAGACAAGAGAATACACTGTAATAGAACATTTGTATGTGTTAAAAAAACATCAACATTGATATTTAGAGTTTCGTTTAATATCTTCTTTCGTAGAACATTTCTACATTTGGCATTTATTTTCATCTTTTAATTATTTGTTTTTAATAAAACACGTAATAAGGTGTGTTTTGTTTCTCATTTTACTAACCACAACAAATCTTTTTTTAGTGTCTGGTAACGAAAAATATTTGACGCAGTTTTAATAGATCTAATAATTATCATGGATAGTTCTAGAAATTTCCAATTGATCCCAGCCTTATACCAGCTGCATACCGATGGCATTCGATTGATTTTAGCAATTAGCAGTTTAGAAGAGGACATTTCAACAAACTGATCATACTTGGTTCATGCTGAAATATTATATAAAGTTATTTAGAATCCCCTTCAAGTAGATTATTCTAGATGTTGTTAAACAATGACTGATTTTGAGAGAAAATATTAAATAAAACATTCCTAGAGTGCATTAGCAATTATAAAGGGAAACACTCTTTGCTTTACTGTATAATACAAATTATGTTACCTATAGCGAAAATAATACCCATTTCAGTTGTATTTTGCACGTATAAAGGGAAAAAGGTGTAGATACGTTAAGTAATTTCAATTTCTTTTCTGTTTTTAAATGGACAGTACATGCGAGGTGCCATATTTCTTTTCCTAAGTTATTACAGACTTACTTTTTTATCACAAATTTACAAAATGCCATGCAGATAGATTAACTTAGATCTTTTCACATAACCAAGCTATTGAGATCAACCACGTCAGCGATCTTGGAAAAATCAATTTTGAAATTAGACGTATTCCCTTGGAAGTTGATCGCCTTGGGGCAAAAGCTCGAATAAAACGAGCATGATTGCTTAACCTTTGGGGCAAAAGATCGCACTCGCATAATACGAACTTTATTTTGCATAGCTATGTCGTCTAAAATATCTGCCCTTGGAACTTGTTCATACTACATGTGATGCCTATGACGAATTTTTGAGAGAAATTCTTTTGATGGACAATTACATAGAATATTCAAAATACAAAAGCGTGCTGCATACATCAACATGAATGATATTACGTCATCAGCAACTCTGTTTACGAACGCAAGTGGGAAAGAAATATTCAAGATAATCTTTCAAAAATTATATCCTGCTTACAACACTTTAATAGAGGCATCTCCTACATGAAGGACTTGTTGCAATTAGCCAGGGAAAGTAATCTATAGATTCGTATACCACATACTGAGTAATTCAAATGCTGATGACACATCTGTCCACATGACCGAATTGTTGCAAACTAGTCAGGGAAAGTTATCTAAAGATACACAACTAAAATGTAGTTTTCAGTAGTTGGGTGCTAAGATACGAATTCACTGGCCCACGATGCACTATTTGACTCTTCACTCGTTTTACAGCTGCATGAAAAGCGGATAGCCGTGCTTCCAAACAGTGCAGCTGAAGTGTTCACCAAGACGGTCAACAGTGGTCTAGGGATCAAGCTACAGAGACACTATGTCCACTCTGTCCAGGAGGCTTTTCGGAAACTCAGGTATCACTATTCATAAGCAGATCTATGACGCTATTAAGAAGAATGTCCCTAACATAGTCATGCAGTAAACTCACCTTCTAGGACCACTGAAAGCTGCAGCTGCAAAGAGCTCTTAGAGGTTACGTAAAATCTAATGTCAAGGAATAAATGCACAACACTTCCAACGACCTTTCCGATGAGAAGTCATAGATGAAATGTAACAGATAAAGATGAATGATGATAAAAATGAAACCATCATGATCACCAGGCAATGACTTTCTCATTTTCATTCTTTACCTCAAACAACAAGCATCAGCAATACCAATATTGAATTAAAACGGTCAGTAAAAAAACATAGGTACTACTCTTGATAGGATGCTCTCATTACACCAACATGTAACGAATATATGCAAGGCTGCATATATTGAGCTGGAGGCATCAGCTCTAATTCGAAGTTTTCTTTCAGTTGATGCCGCTTAAACACTTGTGTGTTCCTTAGTACTTTCAAGACTGGACTATTGTAATTCACTTATATCTGGTTCAAAATGTTCAAAACTCTACTGCTCGGATCATCTTTAGAGTACGAAGGGCTGAACACACACACACACACACACACACACCTACCTGCTCTATAACCTTCACTGGGTACGCGTTCGATCCAGACTCAACACAAAATCTGTTCACTATGCTACATTACTGATTCCAGTCCAACATACCCATCTGACCTCACCCTTGTTCACACCCCATCTAGAAACTAACGCTACTCTTCATACCCTCGTATTTTCATTTTTCCCACTGTTAAAACAAAGTCATACCGACAGCGTTCATTTGCTTACCAGGGCCCAACTACGTGGAACAAAAATGCCATAGATCTTACACACAAGGAAAGTGTGATTTCATTCAGAATGCTCTTAAAACTCACATATTTCGACTACAAGAACAGACTTATCGACTTAATAAAGTTTACTTCCTTAACTGTTTTCAGCATGTTTCTGTTGTGTAATTTCATGGTGACTGGTTTTTGTAACATGCATATGTTTGTATGTGCTATAACATATTAGAAAGTGCTTAGAGCTTGTAGGGGATATGTGCTTTACTAAGCCCACATTATTATTATTATTATTATTATTATTATTATTATTATTTAGTGGCGTGTATAGGCACTTCAGCACAATAGAGATATATAGTGACACATACTCAGATACTCAGAGGTTCCTCAGATTTTGTAATCATTGCCACTTCTTTTATTTAAGGATGTTTGCTTTTGTAAAATCAACGTTTCCTGTTCAGCTACAAATTACTTTCTCAGTTCTGTTTGATGTCATCGATAAGTCGTCACTTGTTACTTTATGTGTAGTTGTGAACGTTGGGGAATGATATGGTTGTAGCTTCTGTCTCTCATCATATATTGAAGAGGAAAACGATAGGCAGTATTTAGCTATTTACGATCTGCCGTAAATCGGTTGTTCAGGCTGCGACACACTAAGGCGAGTTTTGCAACATATGCTCAAAGGTAGCTTATACTGGCTTCTCTTTACTTCTCTTGGCTTCATTTACTTAGTGAACAATCGATTGTTCGTTAGCTTGCATACAATAAGTAACAGAAACGTATTTAAAAAAGATTGTTTTTGGTTTGCTTTACTTTGTGTAGACCATATCTTAGAAGCTTAATGTATCATATTTGGTGGAATAACCTTTAAAAAAGTCTGATACTAATGTCACTGTAATAGACTGTTAATTACATGAATATCTAGGGATACAAACAAACCTACATGTCAGCATAAGTGAAAAATGGTACGTCTAAATCATTCTAAATAACCGTTTCACGACAGGGATGGTGAGATAGATCTTTTCTTGGATGACCACACTCTGCTAGAATATCACATGCACAGCGAGGATACGGACTGTTCTTTGACGTACGCTGGACGTCTCTTTGGAGACGAATCGTATGCGTTTGGAGTTAGGAAAGGCTCTTGGCTTAAGGCAAGGACGCTTTCTGTATTAGTTATTATAACTTATCTGAAGCATACAATTTTTATGAAAGTAGTCATGTTGATTGACATAGCAAGTTTGAAATTTTATATTAGTCATTTATTTGTCGGTAAAGAATCTATCCACTCACTTCATCATATATTGTGCATCATTTATGTATTTTGTAAACGTATGAATTTTGCATAATATTTATAGTTCATCTTGAAATATCTAAAATATGTGCGATGTAAAAGTAAAAGAATAATATGTTCACAATTATTTTATCAGAATTTTACTTTGCGCTAGCCTGCTGATGTGAGTATTATCTTTTCTATCTTGACTGTTTTTGTCCAGGAAAAAATATCTGCCCTTGTTCTGAAGTATGTTAAATCAGGAATGATCGACGAACTAAAATGGCGCTATCTGAGAAACAGGAGACGATGTGTTAATAACCTACAATCTTCCATAGTTTGGAAAAAGTTTGGCCTCGAGCACACTGTAGGACTTTTCGTTATGCTTTTGGTAGCCATGGGAGTTGCTCTCATTCTATTATGCTTTGAACACCTTGTCTATGTTAGCCTTGTGCCAAAAGTCAGAATAAAGCCTAGAAACAGCTTCTGGAAGAGTAAAAGGATTGCCTTTGTCAGTCAGGTATGCATATAAATATCTAAGTGTTTTGTTATAAGATTTAATAACGAACATCTTAGTCACTTACCGCATATTCATTAAGACGTTTTTTATTTTATTTTTCACTATTATAACATAAGTGCGTATATTATTCTGCTATTGTTTGTCCGTATTTTCCGCACGTTAGTACTTCCGTCTCGAATCCGTTTTACAATGATTGTACCAAAAGCAAGTTAACGTCGACAACTGAAGCATGGTGAGAATATAAATATCGTCGTGCAGCGAACCAAGTTAAATTTTCAGGACATCTAAACGACATTTGTATGTTTTACAAGCATCTTTATTACTCTTTTTATTGAACAAATTGAGTTAAAGGATATATTCTCTCGTTAGCAAATAATAAGTTACACAGCTGTCTGAAATCCATAAAGAAATAATGCACGTTTCTGTATATGTGCTGTATGTATAGCTAGGTTATCTTTTCAGATTTTCACACTATTTACGTGACTTTAAACTATTTAAATATAATATTAAAAACGTTTTGTTTATTTTGATTAAAAAGCCTGTGAGTATGATTATTCAGAAATATGTTGACCTAGACAATGGAAGATTTTAAAAACCTGTTGACAGGCATTGAAATTTTTGAAAGCCTGTTGACCTATGCATTGAAAGGTTTGAAAGCCTGTTGACACAGGCAACTGAATTTTTGAAGGTATGTTGACTTGGGCAACGAAATTGTATAGCCTGTTGACATAGACAGTGGAAGTTTAGAAAACTTGTTCATGACTATATATAGATTACATCTTTCGATTTTCACCTTATTTAAGTGAATATGGGGGGGGGGTATATTTTTTTAAAAATTCACACTTTTTTGGACTGAGACTGGAATATGCCTTGTTATAGAATTAGCAAGAACCAGTTTGACTTTGCACATTATATTTGGCTTGTGTACATATATATGTACATGCAAGCAGAACCGGTTTCACTTTACCAAATGATTTACTAGAAATATTTTAAAACATTGGCCCAGTTGCTTTTGTTTCATCACATGTTGACACTATCTAAGCCTTTACGATTGTATCGACAACCTTGTTGCCACATTTACTCGCAAAACATATTGGAATCCTCAGAGTTTATGTGCAAATGCATGAACAAACATAATTATGCAATAAAAATACATTTTGAAAATTTTCTTACTTTTCTGGACTTTTTCCATATTCAAATAAGTTTGATTTTTGCAGTTTCTTTTTCTAACACAAATTCATTTACTTATATGAATGAATTTGCGGATCGATTTTCTTCATTACATTTTTCTCATTTGAAACCAAAGATCTGTACTATCGTTTAATCCTATAAAAGGGGAACAAAACAAACACTTTAAAAGTACATAAAACTTCTTATATTTCGAACCAGCAAGAACAATAATAGTGTATGTAAAATATCAGAACACGTATTAAAAGAATGTATCCTTCAAAAATTATTCCCATATACAAATTTGTAGTCATATTGTTCTTGCAAACAACAGTTGATCTGTTTAAAATTGGTACGACTGAGAAAGGTCGCATTTATTTTTTATGGAAAAAGAGTTTTCACCCATCATTGTCTCTCGCTAGATAGTGCAAGTGTACTGGAGTTTTTTGGATTGTTTTTCTGTGTAAGAGGGCTCTGCTCATTAGTTAAACGATAAGGAAGGGAACCACGAATCCAGTACGAGACATATTCGCATACGCACACAAGCATGACGCACACATATATTATCTCCAGGATTCTTATGTCAGAGAGTGATTGTTTTAAAGAAGTTTTGTAATATGAAGCAAAGGTTTTCAACTTATTCTCATTCTTTCTCCTAGAGGTTGTATCGGTCCATCGTTAGTGAAGAGTTTGTGTCTGCCAGACAGACGGCCATAGAAATGATAAACATGGTCAAAAGGCGTCACTTTATCCGACTCTTCCAGAAAAATGAGTTACATGAAAAGGTACCATCCTGAAAGAGTCTTGTTATGAATGTGGAGTCATGTACATATGATAAAATCAGAGCAAAAGGATTTATGTATTTTACACATTTTACTAATCTCTGGAACGATGAATAAAGAATATATTTAATTTTTAGTAGTATTCAAATCAATATACGATTTACAGTACTTTGGAAAACAATGAAAGGAATCTAAATTAATAATAAATAAAATAAATAATTTGTTGCTTTGCATCAAGTATTATTGACTTCAAAATAACACGTGAAAACCTGACCTTTTAAAATCCAAAGCTGGTACGTTTTTTCCGATTTAGGACTATTGTTTGCTAAATATAAGTTGAGGACTTTATTTAGTACAGAAGTATGGATCGACTGAGCAGTTCTTAAAAACGGTGCTTATGGATTGGTTATATTTATCCGTATGTCCATGGATCTGACGGTCGTGAAGAGAAAAGTTCAGGCTTGCCTTCAGATCATTTTCTCAGACACTTCTGCTTGTGTAGTCTTATGCCTTAATATTAAATGTTTCATTAGGAGTAATGCAGTGTTAAACAAAAACTAGGTCACTGTGTCCTGTCTTCCATTGATCAGCGATTTGCGCTTACCTTGGAGTTGAGTTCGTTTTATTCTAGGTTAGGGATTTGGTTAAGTTCTAGCAAAAACTTGGTGACTTTGACCTATATTTTCCACCAAAATGACCTTCATTAACATTTGCGTTTAGCTTAATTACTGATACAGGATTACCTGCAAAGCTAAGTAATTTGGTATTGAGATGTTCATGAAAAGTATTACACATTTAAGTATAAACAACCAGGCCATTGTGACCTATGTTTCACATACCAGTGACCTACGTCACAAGAAGTACCTGCTTCATTCAAAACTCCATGACTGTGACCTTTATTTTTCACGACAGTGACGCACATTAACCTTTGCGTTTAGCTGATATATAGTCGCACTGTTACCTACAGAGTCATGTAACTTGGTATGTAAATATGGCAAAATACCTACGCTCTTTGATCAGTACCAAGTGACTGTGACCTATATTTAAGCAACAGTGGTCTCTGTTTAGCTCAGAGTTCAAGCACTGTTACTGTAGAGTAATGTAACATGAAACTAAAGATACATTATAAGATGTACGACACCATATAGTGTTATGTATATCTATATCGTGTGCATTATTTTCATAATAATTGTTTTCTAAGGATCACTTAGGATATGGCATTTTGAATGCTAAAATCATATGATCGTCGTTTGTACAATAATGCGAGTCGGTACCAAAAGCGTAAATTGATTCGTTCATAAGTTTCAAGGTAGATTCGAGCTATAAGTGCAAGTAAACTTCACGTAGTCCAAAAAGGTCACGAGCTCTTGGAATGAAGGTCACGTGTTTCCTAGACCAAAGGAAACTGACCTATTTCCTGAATAGCTAATGTAAACCACGTAACCTTTGTTGACTGTAAACAGTATTTCAAAATACATCGATGATTCACTGAAAGCCTGGAATTGCGTTTTCGAAATTGAGTGTTAGCTTGGTATATAAACGAATTTTTGCGCGTAATAGTCATTCTTAATAGTATTGCTGGTCTTGTAAGATTTATGAGAGGATTGATGCATTTATTTTAATCGTTTTATTTAATTTTAATCATTCATTGAAATTGCAGTGCTATAGCATTCAATTTAAAGACTGCTTGGATATTTAATAGCTGTACGGAATCATTGTGATCTAACATTCATTCAAAGACATTTCAGTTTATAAAATAGTGATTCTCCTGTATTGTTGCTACATCTGTACACTACAGTCATCATTAGGAATTCATTTGAAACGTATGGAACTATTGGAATTGAAAGAACAGGATTTTCAGGAGTTCATTTACCATACTGTGAGTTATTTCTTATAATTTTAATTTGTATTTTAAGAACATAAATTAATATTTTAAATTAAGCAAAACTTGTTGGTTATCGCTATTTATTGTTATGCAATATAATATCATAGAGTCGTAACAATGGACAAAACAATGCTTTGCAGTCAGATCCATATTTTCATTGTCAATTTTCTTGTTACAACATTTTGACGTTCCATGTATAACATTCCAACTGATGATAGTATGTTATTTACAAATTCGTACTTGTATGTGATTCAAACTAACATATTGTATTAATTTTTTTTTTTACAAAAAAATGAATCAATATTATTTTAAAAGATTCTGGTACTCACTTCAAAACAATAAAATAATGTCAACACACACACATACACACAAGCGTATGGAGAGATTATACGTGATAGCAAATAGTTTCCCTTTCATAATTTTTTTTTTTTTACAGAGAAATGAGATGAATCTTGTAAAGCACAAGAAACAAGGAATTGGTGACATAGCAGGAAACCTTGTTGCGTAAGTTAAATAAAAAATGTATCCAATGGTGCCAACATTTATGTTGCATATCAGACGGAAGGCGAGTTTACGTCAGTAGTAATGGGGGCGGCTATGACCTCAAATGAGACCATATGGTCTCAAAGCGAATTTAACAATTCTCGTGCTTCAAAATTGAAATCTATGGGCTAAATGGAAAAATTAAGATGCAGGCAGGAGTCTTAGTTTTGTAGTAAAGGGGTTGATGAAATATGGTGTCAATCGGGAACTGTAATGGTAAAATTATTATCCTAAAGGCCGTTTGGACTAACCAACACTGAGTCATGTACTATGCAAGATCACACAGTTACTATCCAACTAGCCGCTTGAGTGACCAACACCCATTTCATCTGCTGACCAATACGCACTCATTTACTAATCAGCGGTTAGGAGTTCTTACAATTACAACTATATGGTCTAAGTAAAAAAAAAGAAAACCAAATTTAATCAAATTCAACAAATATTTTATTTCTCTAGAAGAGAAAGTTAAAAAGTAAAAGTCGTTCAAAACATCATAAAATATAGAGTTTTTCGAAAGAATTCCAGTATTGAATGTGCAGTTATGCCAATAGTCTCAGAAGAGCGTCTCTGATAAATTAATTGAGGTATCACAAAGATAAAATCTAGAATGTTCTTGAATAATTTTGTCCAAAATGTCTGAGTGGTTTGTAATTGCAATTAATAATTTTTAATAATGATTCTCTCAAATTATTATATCTGAAAATAACCAACAATTATTCATGAAACTGAATGTAAAGTAGGGATGAATAATTGCTCACTTGGTATTCTTTTATATACACACTGTAATTTGACGTATGATACACACCAAATGTCATTTCCAATGGAAAAATTCATCAAATCCGTTAACAGGGTGAGGTCTGTTGGCTTAAAGTTTAGCAAACAACCTGGAACAATTAACAGGTAAACCATAGAACTTCATTTCCAATTGAAAAACTTGTACCCTGAACTCAAATTCAAGTAAACGTCTTATTTACAAATGGTCATTATCTTAAAGTATAATCTAGAACCATTGACGAAAGTTCGCTATGCAATGTGTTGTTTACTAATGACCCTTACAATCTACAATCATGGACAAAAGTTAACACAGAATATAGACATACATAACATTACACATACACATACACAAATATAATATCATACAAAGTAGGTAAAGTGGGGTTTTAGTTTGATTTATTACAGACAAACATGTTCAAATAATTAAAACAATAGTTGCAATGACTGAATAGTATGTTCTTCATATGAGAACTATGTAAATTTTAAAAAAAGGGATACTGGAGCGTTTACTAAAAGAGGGTTAACACATGCTATACTCCTTCTCTATTTTTCTTCGCAATCTTCTTCTCACTGCAAAGGACAATAATCTAATGAAGCAAACAATATTTTCTTTCTCAAATAGTCGTGTGTGTGATATTGGCGGTGATCCAGCATGACTTACATACACAAAGTAGAATTGAAGAGCATACTGAAAAGTATTGTTGATGATTCCACTTCCGTCAATATCTTAACCTTGTCTCGAGAGCATATGACTCAAAGACATCTTGGAGTAAATCTTCAATTAAATCAGATGACAGTGCGCAGCAAAAGATAAACACCCTTTGAGACTATCCATCACTCGGAACATATTTAAGCCACCATACTTGGATCGAGTTTAATACACCTGCAGAATTAACTTCTTTCAAAATCTTGAACAAAAGTCAGCACGTCCAACAATTGAATAATGAGTCTGATAGTACCGATGAAAAAATCCACACTTCATACGACACATGTTTTACCTCTTTCATGTACCGGCGGATGAAGCATTTTTATTGATTGACCAATATCCCAGTATCGAAGTATCGTACAGATTAACATCCATCAACATGAGATGTGTTTAGACCCTGCCATTAGGCAATTCGAACGATTATGGAAAAGCATCAGAGAACTGGATATAGGAAAACAAACGAAGAGAAGCAGACATCCATTTGGAACAAGCAAGAGTTTGGCAAGATACAATTTGTGGAGTTCCTGAAATATATAAACTTGAAGACCTGCTAGCCCCTCGTTATAGATTGACAGTGTCCCTTAAAATAATATGTGCAGATCTCGCGTTTCACGAACCTAATTTTCCTGGCGAAAATTATATTCGTATCTATCATGACCAAAACCCTTTTGGACAACATTACTAGTATCACAGGATTTCTCAAATACAATTATTATTGTGACAAATGTAACCAATGATTTAGCAATCGGGAGTAATATTTTCATTGTGGGGAGAGAGAGATCGCAACTGATTAGCGTCTAGGATTGCATTCCTTTAGGACAATACAATATTCAGTACTTTGCTTCCAAGACAGCATTCTTCAGTCTAGCATGTAACAAACGAAATCGCATGAAACAATTCCAATAGCAGAAAACTGCATGCGAATAATTCAGTTTTCCCCGTCTGTGGACACCAAGTTCTTTCCAATTCCAAACAGTCACACGTTTGTGCAGGAAAGAAACAATGTCGTTTGTGTAGCCACGTCGTCGAGATGAATCAGTGTTATATTCAAAGATAGGACAAAGAACCCGATGAATTATCGAATCATAGCCGAAACAAGAAAACCACAAAAAGCTTAAAGTTTTATCGACGATAAAGGAAAGTGCATTAAACGCATGAAAATCGTATCCGAGGATTTGATCTTGATGAATTACGAGGTCCGAGAGCTTGGGCTGTGCAATATGTTTAAAAACGCATTATTGCTGCTTACGTGACAGCTGATCCCGGTTTTGAATTGAAGTCCGTCGTAGAACTTTTAGGAGATCAATTCATTTACTTTGACACCGAGACTTATATGTAAATGGATCGTCCTAAATGATATGACTTACATGTCGAATACGAATGTTTAGGAGCCTGGACCGACGAAGATCCTGAAGACACTATTTTGAGTTTCGGCAGTCAAGGACGTAAATATTACGTCTGCCAGAACCAATACGAAAAAGTAGCAAATGTAATGTGAAAACATTAACGCAGAACTATCAATCTAATCAAGTTGTAAATTTTGAAGAGTTAAATGAAACCGTAAAGTCAGAACAAATTCAAAATGTTCACCTCGAAACGCTGGATTCTAATAAATTGCACGTTTTTCTGATCCTCAAATAATCAGTCTACCCTCGTAAAGTGTGTAACAAACAAAATATAAACCGATCTATACTTCTAGTAGGTCAATGTCTTAGTCGTCTGTTGCTGCTCTATGAACATCTCATAAAAAACCAAAACACAGAACAGGCATGGTCAAAACTTTAACTGGAATTGTTCCAATAAGAACTGGCAAGATGTAGTCCGCCGAGAATTCCAGTAATACCTCATGTCAAGTTGGTGTGACATGCCGTTAATCGGTGAAGACAAAGTCCGGTATCAAAGATGTGTCGGACAAGGTTTACTTCAGTTTCTTCTCTGAAAAAATCTTTCTTCCTCTCAAAGTTAAAAAAGGATTTTTGCATTCGCATCAGAAAAATCAAACTGTTGACAAAGGGTAATTGCCCATCTGGACAACATAATTGTTTCCTGTCATAGGATAAGTGTGTGGACGTGGCCCTTCTGTCGATAAATTGAAGAGTGGGTACTGGGGACTCAAACGGCGCAGGGAATAGTAAGTATATGTGCTGGATAGCTAAAAATTAGTTGCTGATCACTTCAAACAATGAGTTGGATAATATATGTGTTGGTTGTTGGTCAGTAAGTGATTGGGCGTTGTTTACTTTATACGACATTTAGTATAGGAAGTGTGGAGTGTTGCCTAAGGGATGAATGGGTGTTGGAATGTCTAAGCGACGTGTTGGATTGTAAGGGTGGGGTGTTTGATAGGAAATGATTCAGAAATGGGCAGTCCGGACGATATATTGTACTTTTACTTTTAAAATACGACGTGCTTTTAATATTCCACTTCTCGCTATGGGCGAGGATTTTTTCGACCCCATTAGTTCGCAAACGATACTCGGGCCTAATAATGCTAACTGTTACTAAACAGTTTATGTTTCTACACAGTAAGTCATCTACCACATTATTTCATTAATTGGTTTGAACTGGTGTTGGAAATAATAATCTTCTTTCCGGTCTTTGCTGATTACAGTTTTATGGGGTGTGAAAATTAATATATTCTTCATCATCTATAAGACATCTGATGGATCGTTTTACAAAAATGTAATCATGAAATTGCTTTAGCAGTCGCTACAAGTGACCCATAGAAGCTTCCAGCCCACCCCCATTTTTCCACACTGAATTCACTTTTGCGATTATTGTATCACTTTACTGAGATTCGGAGTTGACTTCGGTCAGTTAGGTATATTTATTGTTAAACATAAAATCAATCGGATATGACATTTAAACAATGTTTAGTTTGCTCACAGAAGACATAGGGGACAAAACGTTTTGTTAGAAGCTGTGATCTCCATAGAGTTACTCATTCTTGGAAAGGTCTGATGTGTTTTGTAATGATGCTCTACTGAATTTCCTATCATGAACTTGATATATACAAATAAATAGATACAAGTCGAATCCCTCGTGGGTTCCATTAGGTTTACAAGACCGGCCTTAGGGCAAGGGGAGCTTGGCGGTTTCCCGCGCTCCAATTGATAAACAAATTAGGTATATTACGTTAACAGCACAGGCTGGACCCCACAACCAGCGTGGCGGCTTAGAATATGCAAACTATTAGGCCAGGCCTGAAGGTTTCTGTGCCGAAATTGTATTTTTACCGTGCGAATATATTATTTTTTGTTGTTGTTGATCCTAAGTGTTTTAAACATAATCCCGTAACGGCATGCTTTGCCTACACATTTTCCAGTCATTATTTGTTGAATCTCTAGTCCTCATTCAAACACAGTCTCTGTTATATAATTACTTCCATTCGGACGTTGTGTTCTTCAGCACAGTTAATAATCGTTTTAATTAATGGCGTTGATTACCATTCCTTAGAATTTAACTTTGCACTTCCTATGTACCAGAGAGCAGATGGGCAGCACAAAAATGTCTTCAAAATATACAGCCGGGAAGTAATGCTTATATTTAACAATGTGGATAATCGCTTTGAATTTAAAGAGCGTAGGATCGCTTTTCTACGCTCAGCGATTTGCTTACCTCAGATATTATGTGAACATTCTGTCCTCATTTACGTGTCATTATTTTCCTGTAAGAATGCTCTTTACTCATTATTGTTTGCCATTGGAGACCTAACATACCTTTTATTAAATTTTTAACAAAATTAAAAAATCAAACATTTAGTAAAATCCACCAAAAATTTAAAGGAGCATTCCTGGATAATATTTTAAAAATAATTTTTGGTTTGTGTCAGCTTTTTCTGCTTGATCCAAGTTATATGAAAGAAATTCAAATTTATCTTGAGTTCAGTGAATCTAGCTGAACATAGAAATGGAAGGTCAACTTTGACGTGCGTAGGGGTTTCCTCGTCTAACAATAACTATTGACTAACGGTTGTGTGTTCACCCGAAGCATCTAAACACTAATCTACAGCGCAAATGTCGTGCAAGCCTCGAATGTGAATGTTGAAACAATCACATCAATTACTGTAATAAAAAGGACTGTCTGCGGCTTTCGCCATTGGGATAAATTACTTTTACTACACATCAATGTATCCTACTAGTGAAGCAGATTTGATTCGTTGTTGTAGAATAAAAAATAACGAAAGCCGTTTGCTGTTCAATTCGATAGTAGGGTATTACCGAGCGAATGTTTACGTTGTAACATCCATCTCTCTTTCTCAAAACAAAAGAATTAAAAGACGAACAGGACGAACCTATCGTCTCTTTATTTGATTCTAGAGAATATATATATATATATATATATATATATATATATATATATATATATATATATATATATATATATATATATATGTATGTGTGTGTGTGTGTGTGTGTGTGTGTGTCTAACAAAGAGTCTAGTCAGAAAACTGATTCTCGTAGAAGCGTTTCAAAGGTAATTTATTTAAGTTTATTTTAAGTACAAAATAGTATGCGATTTATCAGACTCATTTTGGTTTTGCTAAGAATAATGTTAGGATAACTGTTTCATAAGTAAAAATAAACAGCCATCGTTTTTATCAAATAATACGCTCTTTTTCTCTCTATTTTTTTAAAATAAGTTTCTGCGTTCTGAAAACTAAAATACTCCTGAGAAAGAAAAACAACTTGTCTTAAGTTACAGCACATTGTTAAAATTTTCGATCGTTGAAAAAGTATGAAGCATGCCAGAAATGCATTGACTGGGTATGTCCTGATGTCAAAGTCTATGCCATGAAATATAATCTCATTTAGACTGGTTTCAAAAACTTTTTAGGTGCATTTCTTTCAAAATTAATAAAATTGTCTTCATCTCCAGAATGTAGGTTCTAAAAGCATGCGTAGACTCATTAGCAGTGTCAGTTATTTGTTGCTCAGAATTTTGTATAACTAATAAATTAAGGTTTAATAACTAGTGGGGCAAATGCATCTACTGCACCTTCTCTGGCTGTCGTCATGTTTTACTCAGTAAAACTAGATTTATTAATGAACAGGAACTCGCAACATAACCTCTACTTCTGTGACACTGGTTAATCTGTTTGACGTGGCCAACTAACCATATATTGTCGGTCACAACCATTCATTCTAGGTATATGGCATAAGAGATATCTATAAGAAACTGGCATGTACGTTGTGAAGTAACGTGTTTAAAGACGACAAAATAACTTACTGTCACCTGATTGTTATAGGATACAACATGTACCAGACATAAACCCAAATAATTATTACCAAAATCAAATAGGTTAAAGTTAATATCCATAAATGTGTCAGTAAATAAAAACCTGTAGAATAATCACTCAAAGTCTACAACGTTAATCATGAGGTTGGCACCAAAAATCAATGAGATTTGACTCAACCTTGCGCCTTTAGCTAACAAGACCAACACACATCATATTGTATGTCCATTTCGTGACCTTTTCCTTTGCAATTACCTCGAAGTTTGAGCTAATAACCTGCCAGCTACAGGATAGGACGAAAAGCTGGGTACAGTTTAATCAAGATATCTTAGGAGATTAAAACGCGACAAACTTGATAGGGAAATAGACCAGTGACTTAAATAATCTCTTGTTTGTGACCTTCATCTTGAGAAGAGGGACTTTGATGTACATACGCGAGACACTGTCAAGCCCAGATATATAAGTCTAAATTATTTTAACGGGGATAGAGCTCACTAATTTATATTTTCCATTGTTGTAATCCTAACCTTGGTTATGGTCTGTGATACAATCTTTTAATGATACATACCTGGTTAAAATTTCTTTTAAATATTTTCAGCAGATCGAAAGTTATACTCCATACAATTCATAAGTCATATAATAGCATTTTCTCTTGCCTGACTGAAAACTTAACATCACGGCCGGGTTTCTGGATATAGTAGCTAAAACATTTCCAAGTCATGGGTAGCGTTTCATGAAAATCAATCCAGCTGTTACAACGTTATGGGCTGGACAAACAAATATTAATAGAAAGATCGATCGATAAATAGAAGGAAAGTGCCTTAAGATGATATGTCCCACTTAAACTGTGAATAAGATTCATAAGAAAATTTAACTTGTCACAAGAGGTACATGTCAGAAGAATCAAATGTGCGTGGCTTGATATTGACATTGAGAAATGACCTCTAACAGAGTATCCAACACATTTCAATCATTATATATCACTATACGTACATTTTCCGTTATATCATAAACAGTTTCATGGTTACAATCTATTCCAAAAGTTGAGAATCTCGTCCTTCAAAATAAAACCCTAAATGTGCTACATGAAACGCAGTCAAGGACATCGTTGATACGATCATATTCAGCTTTATCTCTCTAAATGTGTTTTTTTTCTTCTTCTTCGTTTTCGTTTATAAATTGGAAGTACAAATTTGTACATTCGCAAGTGACCTTAACATAGACACGAAAATTTTGAAAGTAAAAATGATCACTATGTTAAATTTTATAATCTTTTATAACAATACCGTTTTTAATTGCTTTAAAGTTACAGCTAAGACACAAAACATAAATAAGCCTGGAATGATCGGGGTCTTAACGTCTATGATCTTGATGGTTGTACCAAATACAACATCTCAAATGTTTTATTTTCGGCCTGAAATTTAGATCATACAAGTAGCATATCACGAAGCATGGATATATGAGGTTTTATCTCAGTATTTCTTTCCGTGAGAACTTCTGAATTAGAATCCTGACACATTGATCCATAATGTTGACCTATGATTCTAAGATTTACAGAAATACCACGAACAATAAACAACACTATTTAAGTTGAGATGTAAACAAGATTTTGATGACACTACAACCGCTGGGTATTAGTTAAAGTCCTACTTGAAAAAGTGAGCATGTGACTTAGATTTTGCTATTGATACACACGATATTGATATACATGATTCACCATCAAGCTATGACTTTATGTGGTAAAACGTTTAGTTCCATTATCTGAAATAAATAAACTGCTTCTAGGTGACAGCTGGGACAAATGCTACTGATCTGAGATACAGATGTATCAACAAGTTTTATGTATATTGTATTGTTTAAACGTGTGTGAGTTACAGCTCCAAACAAAAGTGGGAATATTCAACTTTTTGCCTTGAACTGTTAACGTTGGATGTGGAAAATTTATGTAAAATTTACTAATTTTCATATCACTAATCCTGTCACATTCAGAATTATAACCAGCATACATACATTAAATCTAACCTTACTTTGCTCGTTAAAATAATTGCACAAAATAAAAAGGAACGATGGTGCGGCAACCGAAGCAGACGACCTTTAATATTTTCATGAAGTCAAACAAAAATGACCTCTATATTTTCAGCACACATTATCATATGCATCTTAATCCACACAGTCAGCAGTAGCGTACTAACCCGGGGGGGGGGGGGAAGGCGGACTACGCGGTTGCCCCGGGCGCCATAGCTCTTGGGGCACCAAAACACCTTTGGGCTTTCATTGTCGCCCTGAACTCCAATTTGCCTTAGTACATCAATGACTGTCAGCAAGAATGGATTCATGAATAGCATTTAGGGGAAGCGTACACAAGCTGGCAAGGGTTCTAGGGGATGGAATCTCCTGCCTTTGTACGTTTGTATGGCATAATATGACAAATCGGAAAGTGTTATAAATGGATCCTACATGTGGAGTGTGACATTATTATCAACTGAGAAAGAACATTATCATTATAGGATTAAGTAATTTTTTTAATTCGTACTGTATCTATGCTAATTTATATACGTCTTGATTTATGATGTATGAATCATGACTGACTATGTATTAGATGAGAGTCAATTGCTGGGTCGTCATGTGGGTGTGTCTGCTACGCATCAACATTTTTACCAAAGGCTATGTTCCGTCCTCTTTTGGGGATCTTTGCATGGTCGAATGAGTATAGGGATGCAACCAAGGCGTTGTTCAAGTTATTTTAGTGTTTATGTGTCTTAAAGTCTTATCTTTGGTCCTTCGTGGACCCTCTTTAGTCCTCCGTTAATCCTCTAGGGTATTTAGTATGACCTATATAAGCCCATATGTCTACATGTACATCATGTGTCAGAGCGTTGTATTATTACCAGGACACAATTACAAATGCTGTCTACGATGATGATTTGTTTCTTTTCATCCAGGTTAAAGAGGCTACTTAACAAATCACAAGAAATATCAGATACTACAAGTAACGGCCCTTTCACAATCTCGTCAGTGGACGTAACTTCCGGAAGTTCTCACTCAGTGGAACAAGATCGCAATAGGGAGCTACCAAATTTCATTGACACTAATTTCAGCACCAGTGAAGCAAATAAGCCCTTAGACAAACTTCTGAATAGTAAATATCACCATTATCTCGGGCATATTAACCCCGCTGTCAGCGAAGAGGACGATATAGATAACTATTCAATCGGTTATCATCGTTATGATGTCAAAATGAAAAATATTAGATCAAGTGACGTGGAAACAGGCTCTACAGATTCAGATGCAATAAGATATATAGAGGAAACACGAAGGAAATCCCAGGCAGGCTGGGTATTTGATAAGTGGCCTACTCAAATACCTGATGGAAGCATTATGTTGACACCCGTACCCAGGACATTGCAGTTATTTTCTTTGGTGGACCAGTTCTCAAACACGAAGCACATAGTCAACACAGGATATGTGCGATCCATGTCGAGCGGTTCCGATCGGCTAACACACGCCAATGACTATTTTAGTAGAAACATTGAACTGAAAGACAACCGAGTAAAATCGACAATAAGACGACATACCATGACCGGTTTCCACCTCAGCAATTCAGCTGCATTGGACAAGTGTGCCGTTGAATCATTGTCAAAAGCAGATATACTAGTGTTGTGGAAGCAATCTGAAATCGAATTGCAGACCCGACTAAACCAGATTGAGGCTCAAAATAGATACATGCGTCATATTATAAAATTACGGGAGATCAGTAATAGAGATAAAGAAAACCGCACAGAACAAAAGGAAGCAGCCATAAAATTCTAAAATTAGCAAAACTAGGAGATAAGGTCAGTTTCCTTAGCATTGGTTTCAAATGCCGAGTTTTATCTTCTAAACACATACCATGTAATTATGCCATTCTTTTCAAAGATGATTAAAATCACAGCCACTGAAAAGTAGTTGTGCCAAAAACGTTGAAATGATTTATAGAATAACAATTATAGTGTTGGTTTAAACACCCAATAAGCAATTACTGCATAATCTTACATCACATTCACCCCCGATTTAAATTAAGAAAACATTAATAATGACATGTTATTGTAAAATTAAAACAGGGCTTTTTTTACTTTAAGAAACCGCTAGAAGACTATTTCTCACTCGAAATGGCTCAGACTTGTCTTGCGTTAAAAAAGCATATACTAATTGTTATATTTATTGATCAACACCACATCTGGAATTCACGTCTAGATCATTTATGCGGAATAGTCTCAAAATTACGTCCCCAATCGCTGAAACTTTACATTTTTTTAATTAATATATACTACTTATGATTGAATTCTAATAAGGAACTCCATTCTCTAAGGTCGAGAACCATCCATTTTGAAAGCTCTTTTACTATATTACACCTATCTTTCGGAATTCCTCATCCCTTTCGATCGATACGAAATTCAATTTCCCTTGATTCACTTAAAAAAGTCACAATACAAATTTTTTCTTGGCCGGCTGAAATGATATATTGAAGTTACTATCACTAAATTACCAATTTTAACTTGGATGTGTCTAGGTAAGATACCACCATTTCTAAAGCATATTGTTTCCGATTTCTGAATATTTGCTGAGTTTTTACCTCTAACAGCAATCATACAATTTATCTAGCTCATTTTTAAACCATCGGCTGATTCTGAGAATATAACAATCTTTAATAAATCAGTTTCTAAGCAGCCAGACCATTTTAAAATTAATTGTTGTTCTAGATTATTAAGTCACAATGAAAACGAAACTGGAAGCAAGCAGTCACCTTGGTGTACACGGACAGGGCTCTCAACAGACGCACACTATCGGGTTTTACTCTATAAATTTAAAGTTAACTCCTTTCTGACGCAACAAAATTTCAAAATGTGCGTTTTTATAACGCATGTTGATTTGGTCCGCAGCATCAGTCTTAATTACCCCTGAATTTTTCCAAGCAGTTTCCTACTGAGCTTGCGCAATCCTTAACACATTTACAGTATGTGCCAGTGTTCGACATTTGCTAAACTACTTTTTACACCTAATCGTCAAAATGTTATCGCACATACGTAAAGTCAATACGAACTGAGCGTGTACAATTGTATCAAGGTTAGGTTCGTTTGAGATTATCTTAAACGTTTGTGATAGCTACAGGGATGAATGATTTATGATTTCAACGGAATAATCTTTGATCACATATTAATGTATGTCAAAATTGCCTATCAGATAATATTTAATTAAACCAAACTGGAAAATATAGCGACTCGCGAAGCAACTTGTCAAAGGTAAGTGGACAAATTTTAATTGTCGGGTTCATTTGCTTCAATTGGTCAAACATTTAATAATCGGGTATTTATTAATGTATCATTCAGTAAGAATTTACCAAACTTTATGCTTATTGATTTATTTCGTTCTTTCGAATTACTCCAGATTAAATAGCGAATATGGAATAATTTTGTTATATTAGATGTACTTGTGAACTGTTAAGTAGCAATGGATCGTTGAAGTATATTTTCTTATCTCTCAGTCTCAGAGTCAACCTGCCAGCCATAGATAATTAGAAAAAGAAACACTTGTACACATATTATTAATGGCCATGTCTGTTTCACTGTCTGCTTGTATGTTTCTTACAAAATCCTGTACAAGTGTTTCTCTTTATTCAACATTAAGCAATAACTCTTCAACATCGGCTTGCTTTACTAACCATGAACCATCCCAGCAACAAACTCATGACTGTCAAAACACAAATGAAGAGTTTTCAGTTTTGACTCCCGAAATTTTCATTTTGACTCTTGAGATTTGAGGATCAAGGTTAAAATGACTTCTGTTTTGAAATCTGTCGAGAACCCAGACCGTAGACGAATACGACATTAAATTTCAGAGGTAATAGGGTTATCACATCGTCACCTTGATTTGATGTGGCCAAAACGTACATAGCCATAATAATATCCAATATTTTACATGATAATAAATTCCCCAAGTATTTAGTTTCAACAAAAGAAGGTCTTTTACAACACAAGAGAATGCTATTTCAGAACTGTTAAAACAGTAAGTTTTGTTAAGATGGGTGGGAAGGGGAGGTAATTGGACCATTTGGTATGAAAGTGTTATCTTTTGTATATGTAATACCGTATTACTCAATCAGACGGGAAGTTTATTATAAATAATAATAATACATTACATGTCAGTTAATTTGTGATAACTGACTTTAGTCCTGATGTATGTGTTTTATATTCACGTGAAAAAATTATACAAATGTATTAGATGAAAATATATTTTAGCTTTCGTTATTATTGCAAAAATAAAGTAACAAATTCTCATTCATGACAGAGTTTCATTTTGCATTTAACACATGATTTTCCACTTCGTGCCTCACCTATTCCTTTCTTTATCTGTACAACCGTATTGTACTACATAACCTGGAATAGATAAAATGACGAAACGCCATTTGCAATAAGTCAATTAGGCTTGACAATAATTCAACATATTTTTTCCGATAAAATAAGGCCACTGAATATAATTCATTTTTATTTACTCAGTAATTTGAACGTTTGAAACGTCTTATTTACTGTTTCTAATCAACCATTGTACTGTTAGACATGTGTGTAAAAAGACCCTCAGAACATGTAAAGATATATGTTAATCTCAATCTCTGCTGGTTTGTCCTTAAACATCTATATTAATATTTCATCAAGTATTATTAAGTGTTTATATGTACATATAGATGTACACATAACATTATAGTCTTGTGACACAAACGCCTCTGAATCTAACTACGCAACACTTGGACGGATACAGAATCCTTAATTCCTTAGAGGCTACGATGGAGAGTATGTCAAAATTCGGAACAGGCGTTTTGGTGTATACAGTGTGTAAGGACGCCCTTTATTAAAAAGCAGATTTAAAACCCTTATTCTTACAGCCCTTAGGGATATATGATCAACGTCCAAGAGGGTGTACAAGTCAGAAGATTTCCACATATTGTGTGAGTAATTTTCAGTGCATTTCTAACTTATCGAACGTTACACAACAACACACAAATATAAAAGTCATTTTATAAGGCCCTACTGGATCTAACTGGTGCCATGTTATTATTCATGGATTCCTCATTAACGTTTGATATAAATGACTTGGATGAAAGGAACAAAATTGCAATGTAATAAATTTAGAAAACTTTCTGCAGTTGTCTTGGCATGACCATTTATATATCTACTTCATAGAATTGCAATTATTTTTCATGTAAGTTAAAAGAACAATCGCAGAGTTAATGCATATTGTATTGGAGCATGTCAATGTAAAAAATTTCAACTTTCAAAGGAGTACAATACAGTGTTGTAAAAATTTCTACTGAATTAATTTCCGATAACTTAAATTTTACAAATATAAATCACCAAAATATAATAAGCAACACAAAAAAATAAAACCAAGATAGAACAGAATCATTTAGTTTTTCTTTAAAAAAATGTGAAATATAAAAACAGTCTTAGCCATAAGCGATTAAAAGTGGTAATTCAATGATCACAGGTTCGATACCCATTCGGGCCATCTCAGGTTGGCTTCCTCGGTGTATGTTTGGTCAAGACACTCGACTTACATTTCCTCTGCATAATATAGCCAAATAAAATTCTAAACGTTCCGTTTAAATCCACCAACTGCCCCGTAATTGAAAGTTGACATTCATTTATAGTATAGTTTATTTAGCGCTAGACCCAACCAAGGAGATTGATAGCTTTTTGTATTCACGAAGCTTTCGGCTGAGTTTGGCATGTAGCATTGCTTTCCGAACTAAAAAAAAGTTTAAAAAATGTTAAATTATCAGCTTTGCTAAGCATCAATTATGGTGTCCGTCCATTTCACGGCAGTTGTTATTTTTTAATTTTATAAAGGATAATGTAAGTTGTATTGAAACAAGGCGGCAAAATATATTCTGATTTGAGATATCACATTTTATACATACTTCATTCCTTCTCATAAATGAAACTTCATTATTTGGCAACCTCATGATCTTTGCTTATATCCCCTCAAATCTCAACACACACGCCACGCAAATATTCGAGTCCGTTGAAAATGCCTGTAAGATGTCTAACAGTAGTTCCTAAAAATTACAATGTTTGGCACCATTACATTTTTCCAGCAATAAGTACTTTTATCTATTTTCCATGATGGCCGCAGTTTATTTACATGTTGTCCTTAATTAGGTAGACTGGATCTGCTTGTGGGATTTCGAACTTGATTATATTGAATTACCTCAATTATAGTGGCATTTATAATAACTGGATAGTGATCATAATAAGGTGCTATAATTTATAAATTGTGAAGTTTCAAACAAATTAAATCGTATAATTTCTTAAACAAAGACACATTATAGCAACAAAAGGAAAACTTATAACCAACAATTACAATTCTATAACTTAATTTTAATTGCACGGTGTTTTTATAGTAGATATATTAGGCTCAAGAACAATCTCCACTGCAATGACCAAGGACAATGCACTGGTGATCTGCATTATGGCATGTGCACTATTGCGTGTAGCTCTTCTTGTAATTTCAGCGCCTGAGTTGTCGACAAGATTTGTAGCTTTTTGAAGAGTTGTCCAGCACATTTTGAACCAACATTTGTCGTTTCGTCCCCTCACCCCACCCCTTATTACCTGGCCTTCGAAGCTCAAGAGCCTCAATATCATCTAGGAGCAACAGTGGCCTGCGTTTTTACGCAGCCTTCTTTGATGGATCAGTGCTGTCTTTGTCGGGGAAAGGTCATCAAGTGCTCAGCCCTTACGAGCGAAGAGCTCTTAGCGAGTCTGGTTTACACACTCCGAGCTACTGGTACGGTCATAGAGCAAGACGACAAAGCGTTCCACTGGTTGCAACCAGTCAGGTATGGACGCAGGTGTAACTTCCAAAGCACAGAGTAATGATATGACCTTGCCGTAATCTTTAATGTTTCCCATGCAGTCTTCGTCCCTCTTGATCCCAAGGATGACACCATGTCACATCCAGTAAATTGCATGAAACATTGGCAACAAAACAAACTGATCAAGGCAACCCACAGGTAAGGGATTTTGAGGCGCTGGTAGCTAGGAGAGAGATCAGGTCCATCTTACTTGCATCAATTCGAAGAAACTCGTGCCAGTTTCGGTGAAGTGCACTGGAAGTCTCCAAGAACCCCAATCTTCGTTGCCAATCTTATTCTGTGCTTTGAAACTGTCCTGGCTTGCTAGCTGAATTTGGGATTTGATGTACTACAGAGACATCTGCGTTCCAAAATCACTATTTGTTATTGCTAGGCAAGCCAAAGCATGTTGACCACTGCAACCCCATCAAGAGCAGTCACTTCAGCATTGAGATTCTGTGCACTATTCCTGCAGGGATCAGGACTTCCAAGCATCTGCCAGATCCAGATTTTCTCTTCCAATTCTCACATTCACCTTTGTGATAACCATTTCAAACAAAATATAGCAAATTATGTAATCCTGTACAATTATTATGAATGCAAAACTAATTGAAACAATACAACCAAATCAGATTTGCAAACCCACAAGTAGCAGCAGGGGGGGGCGAATCGGACATTTTGTCCAATCGTTATTTTGCTTATTTATTACTTTCTGCACTCAGCGGATCCGGTGTAATCAGCGCCTGGTAAAAAAAAACGACGTCGGTCCATCCTACACGATGGTGACGTCATTTGGTTTAATTAACACCTTCTGCGCGTCGATCCCCAGCGTCGTCAGCGTCCGGTAAGTACATCGACGACCGCGTCGATGTCATCGCCCCCCCCCCCCCTGCTGCTAAGTGGTTATTTACAACGCAAATTATTTACAACTAACCGAATATTTGGTCAAGTCCGATACGATATCGTGTCCGAGGATCATGTAAATTTATCGTTACGAATCCATGTGGGGTCGACTGAGCATGACTAAAAAAGTTTCGAAAAACATTGAAGTCCATGTCACCGCCGCACCATGTCTGCCAAATATTTCGTAGCATGTGTGTATCAACGCCGTTGAATACAGCAAGAATATTACAGTTGTCTCTAATTACTTTTGGAATCTGAGTGTATCGTTGAGTGACATATATCACGTCGGTGTTTTTATGCCTGCCTCTGGAAAATATCCTAGCTGGGTTTTTTTGATTGTCTAACATAACATCATCGTACACGACTAGATTGTTAACGTCGCCATCAATATCATCAATACCTGGTGCATCATTGATATCTGTAATAAACTCAATAACATTTTTTTTAGCGATCGCTGATGCATTCTCGTTGAAATCTTTCAACACCTCGTAGCATCGTTGATCATCTACGCTAGGAGCAACCAAATACAACTTATCCCACTTCATCCATCTCATTATTAAATTGAGTAACAATTGCGTCTTGCCGGATCCAGATGGTCCGATGATAATCATCCGGATCGAGTTTGGTAACGCTGCAACATGCTTAACTGGTTCTCTTGTTTTGGTCGCCGAAAAATCAATTATATTCATATCTCTATACATAAATTATGGATCTATATTGTGTGAAGTGTAGAGTACGTACTGGCACAAATGATATGACAACCGCTACAACAAGAAATAACAGATCGGCCCTTACTGGTAAGTGTGCACAATGCGGTACAAAGAAATTTAGATTTATTTCTATTAGACCCGGAGATGTTTTAAAAAAAAGCGAGGAGGTGACATCGCAGCCAAATTGGCAAAACTCCCCGGAACACCGTGGGCAAAGTATCCAGGAGAAAAGCACCTCCCAGGATATAACTACTGTGGCCCCGGAACACGATTAGATATTAGACTCGATGATCAAAATCAGCCCAAACCCGGTGAGTATCCAATAAACGCTATCGATAAGGCGTGTCATGCTCATGATGTTGCTTACAAAAGTAGCGATCTGCAACAGCGTCATATCGCGGATGTAAAATTAATTCACGCGCTAAATGCTATTCCCGATAAATCCTTCAAGGAAAAATTGGCCTCATGGTTGGTAAAATCGGCTATGAAAGGTAAATTAATGGTGGGCGCTGGTAATTAATAACAACATGGAATCCATCTATTATTCTCCGAGAGGATACTGGAAGGGGAAGGCCGCAATTGGTAAGCTTGCAAGCGCTGCAAAGGTAACAAAGGCCACTGCGGCTAATTGGTTATCCAAACAGGCTATATGGCAAATTTATCTACCACCGCCTAAACAAATCAACTTCTCGCGCTTTGATATCAGCGTACCTAATGAAGTTCATCAGGCTGATATACTATTTCTGCCGCATGACAACGGTTACAAATACGCGCTAACCGTAGTTGATGTTGCGAGTCGATACAAACAAGCGGAGCCGTTAAAAACAAAGTCAGCAACTGAAGTAGCCGATGCGTTTGAAAGAATTTATCGAAGAGGTCCTCTGCGCTGGCCAAATCTATTACAAGTTGATCCTGGTAGTGAATTTCGCGGCGCTGTTTTATCAACGCTGAAACATCATAGCGTCGCGATACGACGAGGTCATACTGCGCTACATCGTGATCAGGCAATTGTTGAACGATTCAATCGGACTGTTGCTGAACGGTTATTTGGATATCAATACGCGAAGGAATTCATCCAAGAAAAACGATCTCGTGAATGGGTCAAAAGGTTGCCAGGCGTAATTGCCGCGTTAAATAACGAGATTACCCGAGCAATCAACATGAAGCCCAGCGACGCGATTAAATACGAGTATATACCCGGAAGATCAAAAATAGATAGCGTTTCCAAGCCGATTCTCGGCGATGTCACCGTGAGATATCTGTATGAACCAGGAGAGCTTGAAGGCGGTAAAAAAAGAGCTACTGATCCTATCTGGAGTGTTACCACGCATAACATATCAACGATAACACGATCAACTGGTAGACCACCGATCTACAGACTGGATTCAACTGCTCCTCAGCGCGGATTTACACGCGAGCAACTACAAGTGATACCTGACGATACTCAATTACCCCCGCGTGGTCTTAACTAGCGCCGTTGCGTCTATTGCACTCAAGACAGGTCAACCTCACATTGTTTTTAACATGACCGAGACTGTTATCGATTCTGTCCACGGTAAATTGGCGAGCGTCTTTATCCAAATAACGCCAGCGCATTACACAATTACAACTTGCGCAGTGATTATTCTGTTGTTGTCGTAACGCAATTATTAATTCGGCATCAATATCAAAACGCCGCTGTTTTTTTTTATCCTGTTGGCGGTAACCCGAGAGTTTTCTATCAATGACGCTTGCATCGATGGTGACTTTGTCGCCGGCTTCGTCGGTGGCTTCGTCAATAACAATTCTTCGAAGCTGATTTATTCTCCGTACTCGGGACACTGCAAGATAGACTAGATTCGACCATTCGATGCGATTATCAACCATCCAAACAATTGTGTCCGTGATGGTTAGTCCCTGCGAGGAATGTATTGTTGTTGCGTATCCTAGCGTCCACGGGGATTTATCAGCACGTAGCGCGTCCTCGACGACGCTGATATCAACGAGCACGATATCATTCAGCACGAGAATTTGTTTTTTTGCCCCCGACGCTGTCGGGGCTGGAATCTCAACTTCAATGTTCTGCCGCCGTGTGTCCGCGGGTCTATAACATAACGGCACTGGGCGCGTTGGAAACTTTTCCTTATGCAACGTAAACAACCTCCGCTGAAGTGTGTCTCTGACTATCTTTCTACTCGCTACAATCAAATCGTTTGGTCTCCATGTTTCCCAGAATTCATTTAACGGCGTTTCCGGAATCACCTCGCGAATTATTTCACATTGAATTTTATCCGGCTGTAATCTGATTAGTTTTTTAACCTCGCGCAGTTGTTCATCAAGTGCTCGATAATCAGTATCGGTTTCTTCATAATAGTCCACAAAACCCCTTAACCAATCATGTGGACCCTCGCCGACAAATGGTGGTGGTTGGCCATGGTCGCCACACATGATCACCGCTGTATTCGCGCGCAGCAGCCACTCAAGAAACATTTGTAAAGTATCTAACGAAACAGTACATATCTCATCCCAGATGATAACCTCAGGAATAAATTTTTCACCCATTCGATCAGGAGTCCACTCACCGCCGCTGTATCGAAAAAAGCTGTGATAAGTAACGGCGTCAACATTTCGTTGTTTTATCTCTCGCGCTAGTCTATGGGTCGGTGTAAGCACGATTATACTTGCCCGCGTTCGAAATAATTCAATTGCCCGAGTCGTCTTTCCTGACCCGCCACAGCCGCTTAAATAAACTGTTTTGTGTCTACAAATTGGATCAGAACACGATGGTGCATTAGACCATTCTGACAATTTATCACCGCGTAAGTAGTTGTTCTCAACGGTGACATCTGCTGACGGGGAATAATCGCGTCGTATTTCATTTTTAATTCTCCATGTACCCCAACTCTCGTCCGGACTAGTAAACCCGGCTACGTTTTCCTTATACGCTACGTCAACATAAAACGAATCAACGGCTACTCTAACCGCGGTATCGGGGAATCTATTTATCATCGAGAATAAATTGATAGCGGCATAACCCAGCATAGACGCCCTCAAATGTGGATACGCCGGGCTGTCTCCATCGCTGTAGGTAACAACTGTACCCAACCTCGTTCCATTGGACAAGAAAGCTGTTTTGCAGTTCACGTATCTATTTTTTGCCACTGCGTCCTTGATTACGAAATCATATTCTGCGTCATCTATAATCAGCCGTGAGCAATATCGTTTGTAGTCGTGGTTTTTTCCACCTTGTGTGAACTTACCAATTATTCTTCTACCGAGATCTTTTGCCTCTCTGTTTCGTTGGTTAAATATCCTCCTGGACCATTCGATGATATATTCCTCGTCGGCATCAACGTGTTTTCTGGACTCGTCAATTATGCTATCTAGACGCTCCGGTTCTGGTAACCAGACTTCAGTCTGCGCCCGGTATGATATAATTGCGTCGCTGACAATCAGCGAAACTAGCATGCTACAATCAATCATATACCGTAGCAGCGCTATTGGCAGCCACTTCTTTTCAGCCATGTGTCTACCGATCCAAATATAACAACAGCGATGAAGTCCTGCCGCGAATTCAAATGATACTATGCGAGCGAATCCGGTTAAATCAAAATCAGGCAGTGGTCCATTAATAGCAACACGAGTCATTTCATGACTGGGGTGTCCAAATCGTCTAAAGTACTCAGCGGCGGATCCATACCCGAGAAAACTCGCTGGATAACAGGCAACCATATCAACCGAGATCATAGCGTCGCGGTTGTATTCAGTGTTCCATAGTCCACCGTGATAGTATTCCAAACAACTGGATTGTACATCCGGTAGAAATTCCTTGCGCGTTGGTCTCCACGCATTTTTCCTTGCTGCAACATGAGCTACAACCGATGGAATCGTAAAACAATTTGTTAGCAGTTGTTCATCATGCTCCTCAAATTCCATGGCGGTTTTTTTCATCTTGTTGTGAAACGCTTCAGTGCGATATAATTTACCGTTTGGTCTTACAAACTGATCAAAGGTATCCGCATCGTTTTCAGCGCTGCGAAGTAACCACACTGATACAGGGTCGTTTTTACACAAGCAGGCAATAGCATCAAATACTTTCCTCTCCGCGAGAAAACCGTCCTTGGAGAATTGTTCTCCCAGGAATTCTTCGGGTATATACTTTACTGTTCTATCCCGTGGAAATATTGTGATCGCGGGCGTCCATGCGTGTTCGTTATGATCAATAATTTTGATTGGGGCTCCCTTCGATTTATACTTCGATTCGTATAATACTTCACCGGTTATCGTTGTAATGGTTATTGGAAATCTCAACGACGTTTCTAATCTCGCTATGTCGCTGATGGTCGCTCCACGCTCTTTTACGGTTAGTTCCCACTGGTTGATTTTGCTACGTCGTAAATCAGTCAATTTGTTTCCTCGACATGCATTTGTAAAATGCTCTATTATTCGTTCTGCTACACAATTTATCCCCGTTGACTGTTTCATCGGTTTCAGTTTTCCGATATCAGGTTTCTTATTTAACGGGTATATTCCATAAACAACTGCTGTTTCAGGATACGCTCGTTCATAGTATGGTCTGTCAATTCCGGTTAACAACCCCGGCTTGGAGTCGCGGCTGACAGTGACTGTTTTCATGTCGCTGAGAACTGGTTCAAATTTATCACGTATGATCCAATCGCCTGATTCCACCCGGACAATGAATTTTACTCTGAAGAAATACCTTTTACCGTCAAGTTGTGATATTATCGTTGCCGCGCGGTTGTCGTTCATGGTAGCATCAACAACGCCATCAATTCGAAATGTTGACCAACTATGAGATGCACCATCACGCTTGAATTCATCGATACAATCGCGTATTTTACTCAACAGGGTTCTATCGTTTATTAACGCTTTTGGTGTGTCCTTGAGGACTCTATCGAGATTGAACTTAATATTTTTCCAGGGTTTAATTACTGCTAATCTCTCAAACTCATCCATATAATTAAAACAAGTATTTAAATAAAAGAATATAGTATAATGAATAAATGCAAATGGTTGATGATTGGGTCGATAACCCCGTGCAATAAATCATGTAGAGGTGAATTCTGCGGGTATCATTTACAAAGCGTTCGTAATGGTTCTCTTGGCCCCCTCCCGTGCTTGGTTTGTCACGTTGGTGTAAGAGGAAAATCGCAGTTGTGTATTAATTGTGGCGGAAAGCGATACAGGGAACTAAAACGCTATTATGACAAACGAATTAAAAACGCCGTCATTGACCCCACCGCTGACTCCGTCATCAAAACCCCCCAAGACTATGTTGAAAGATTTATAATTAAACCAAATAATAAATTAGACAAGTAGTATTATTATATAAATGGACCAAGAATTTCAGCCGCATCCTGTGCTCGTCAATTACGAGGCATCTCGCGACGGCATTGTTAGAAACCGCAAACTGAAGAAGCCGGTTGGTACCGTAAGTAATCAGGGGTATCTGATGTTTGGTGCCGGAAAGAAGAAGTACTATGTTCATAGGGCGGTATTTGAGGTATTCAACGGATTAATCGAAAATGGACTTGTGATTGATCATATTAATAATAATAAGACTGATAATTCTCTTATAAACTTGCAAGCTGTCTCGCAGAGTCAAAATACCAAAAAAGGCCAAACCGGTAAATACTCAAAGAAAGCAAAACCCGTAAAGTCATTTGATACAACAACTCACGAGGAAAAAATATTTCAGTCGATGAATGAGGCAGGAAAATATTTTGACATTTGTATCGCCTCAATACGAAAAGTAGCAGAACGAGTATATCAAACAGCAATCTCAAAAAGACCGGGCATAGAATTCGATTTTCATATGTAAATATCAGCGAGTGACGAAGTCACCGGCGCCTATGGCGCTGACGAAGTCGCCATGACAATAAATTGTCCATTCCGGAAGAAAACAAAGTATGAACACCTCGGGATTGATACACGGGGTTTCATTTTTTTTTTATTTAAAAACAAGATGTTCTATAAGAATAATGAATATCGAAGACATCAATAATATATTAGCCGAGATTTCAAAATTAAAAAATCAAGGAATTGAATTATCTGATGGTCTCGACAGTGAAAAAATATTATCCGATTATGAGATTATTAACGAACAATCGAAACGGGGGCGTTTTACCCTGGCCCGCGAGTACTTTTTTATAAAACGATTACAACATACGATTAATGAGAACCTGTACCACAATGACGCAAATGCATTCATTGGACTATTCACTGCCGTTGAAATAATACGAAAAAAACTCGGACGTGTTTATGAACGACGCCGGGAGATTTCTAGCAAGATCAAAAACATTAGAAGGATTATAGACGAAAACTCCGGCGAGAAATTAGAAATTGCTTTGCAATTGCAATAATGGTAGGCGAATCACTTACTACTCGGCTAGCCAGAGAGCGGCTAGCAGCGCTTAAAAAGTTCATACCGTTACGAGACAGGGTCCGAGAACAACTTCAAACGCGGCAACAAATGCAAACTGATTTTGCCGTTGGAAGCGAACAACTCTTTGCCCCGGTAACTAAAGCGACCAAAGATGTTACGGCGGCAACAGTACCCGTCCTCGATGCGCTTGAAAAGATAGCGGCAGAGACAAAACAAACAAAAAGGTCTTTAGAAACACTCCCTGCAAAAATAGCGGCTGCTACAACACGGAGGCCACCACCACTCGCTATAACCGAACCACAAGAACCCTATGTTACAATGGCCGATGAAGAAGAACTAGGCGCCACCGCAAGAGAACCAGAAGAAGAAATACCGGAAGAAGAAATACCGGAAGAAGAAATACCGGAAGAAAAAGAGGAGAATATACCCCGTGTTATACTCAAGAAGAGCACAATAGATGAAATTAGAGGCTTCAGCCATGAAGAATTAATTAATTTTGCTGCCAACAATTTTGCTAAGAGCATACGAGATAAGAAGCATATCAATAGCGGTTACGAGAAAAATATAAAGTCGTTAAAGGATTGGACAAGAATGGTGTATTTAGCGAGTAAACATAAAGATGCATTACCACAGCGTGATAATAAATATATAATATTCCACAATAAAGTAAAAAGTATAAAACCAAAAAAAGGAAAAGGATACTCTGTTGGTAAAGAATCCTACGGCGTTACCTGTCCTGGTAGTGTTCTCAGTGATATATCACGGCTAGAGGTACTAATTGGAGGAAAACGAGCCGGAAATAACTCTCCGGAAATAATCAATGAGGCCGCTGATATTTGCAAGCGGTTATTTGCAGGCGGTATTATGGACATTAATGCATATCGAACGCTCATAGACGAACTCGTGGATGATTAATTGGAAAACTGGTGTTTTTAATAAGGATGATCATACACTACAACCACGATAAACCAGTACTCGTCTACGTGGTAAACTCGCGATTGCCTGTTTACCGCGCGTACTATGGAGATGGTCTCGGTAGCACCATTGCGGGGTTATTTACAAGAATGGCTCCAAAAGTAGCGCCGTTAGCCAAACAATTAGGAATGAAGGTTATTGATGTTATTCGTGATAAGGGAATCAGCGCTATTGGAGATGTTGCCGGAAAGGCGCTTTCAGCCGCGCGGGACAAACTAATGCCATTGGTGAAATCTAAGAGATTCTCAAAAAGAAAACAGAAACCACCGGTAATGCCATCAACGACAGTGATGCCTGCGAATGTCAGTAAAGTAATAAATAACGCCGTGGAAGAAAAACTAGAGTCGTTGGTGACGACTCCGTCGTTGGCGACGACTCCGTCGTTGGCGACTTCGCCATCCGCCGATGCGGCAACCAACGCGCTCATGAACGCGATAGCGGGGAGTGGTCTACGACGAAAAAATCGCAATTGAAAACATCAACATGATAAATAATAGAATGTTTGCGCGTACCGCTGATCCCGCGTTTGATATGGATGCCCCAGTGCGCAGGGATGATTCTGTCCGTGATTATCAATTTTATTCTTATTATGCAGCGCAACCTGACCTACGATCGCGAATTGAACTTCAAGTCCAAGATACCAGTAAATACTTTCTGCCGTGTGAAGCGTTTATCGAAATTGAGGGAGAACTCGTGACAAATGCCGCCGATAATGCACCATACGCAGATGACCATCGTGTTCGAGTTGGCTTCGTCAACAACGGTATCATGGCGTTATTTGAGAGCGCCAGATATCTTATTGACGGGCGAGAAATTGAATCAATAGAACGCGAGGTTGATGTTGCAACGACGATAATTGGGTTGGCGAGATACTCGGATGATTATACAAGATCGGCGGGCCCATCTATAATGTTCGCAAAGGACACCACTAATAACGCTGATCATCTTCAGTACGTTAACGTGCTAGTGGAAAGAGATACCGCAGTTGCTAATCAAGCTGAAGCAGCCAATCCAGACCGCAGGGTAAGACCGGACGCTGAGTTCAATATCATAAAAAGTCTTAAAGGTAATTACAATATGGGATTCGCAGCACGAGTAGGAATGTTGCAAGGACCACGCCGACAGTTTTCATGCGCGATTCCACTCCATCATATATTTGGATTCTGCAGAAATGTCAGGAAGGTTATCTATGGGGCTAAGCATACAATCGCGCTGACGCGAAGGGGCGATGATAACAATGCAATATGGCGTGCTGCTGGCGTCGCTGCCGGTAAAGTCATTTTAACTAAAATGGCATTGTGGATGCCGGTGCTGACTCCATCAGTTACCACGGAAGCACGATTGTTAGCATTTATGGAACAGGGAGGAAAATCGTTGTTGAGTTGGCTAGCGGTAACAACTGATGCTAAAGAGGATAACGTCGCCGATACGTTTACATGGCACCTAGCATCAAAACAGGGTGTTTCAGCCCCGCGTCATATATTCATAGCGCTACAGAATAGGGGACGATTGGGTAGTCAAGAACACAGCCATATGATATTTGATCAATTAGGAGTCAGGGATGTTTCGCTGAGAATAAACGGACAACAGGAACCATCCGAGGATATACAGCTTAATTACGGCGACAACCATATCGCACGTGTGTATCATCGATTGCTGTCGTATATGGGTCGTGATCAAAACGTCGACACTGGTTTGCAAATATCACAACTTGATTTTAAAAACCTGTATCCGATTTATTATTTTTCGCTGGAACATCTTGATTTAACGAGACAATCCGTCGTTGATATACACTTCCGAGCTCATATAGCCCCGGGTAATGTTAATTATAGAGCGGTTGCTGTCATTCTCAGCGATAAATCAATGCTGCTAGAAGGTGTTGGTGGACGAATGAGAATCGTTGATGCGCCAGTGGAAAACATGTAATTGAAAACACAAACGCGTTTACAATAAAATGTCGTATAGTGTCGTCAGTGTAGAGTTGACTGATGGTCAAGTCAAGAAATTACGATCAAAGTCGGCTAAACAATGTGGAACCACAATAACGCTGAAGCCGTCACAGATGGCAGGTGGTAATCATAAGATATCGTTGACGGCGCGTCAAATAAAACATTTCAATAATGCGATGAAGAATAAAAAGGGTGTTCAAATAGATTTTTCAGCCGCAGCGATTAAAAACATGGAAAAGACCGGTGGGATATTTCCGCTGTTAGCTGCGATTCCAGCGTTGATTGCCGCGGCGGCCCCAGCAGTGGCTAAGGCGGCGGCGTTAGGAGCCGTTGGTACCGCGGCGGGAATGGCATTAAAGAAGGCAACCGGGAAAGGCTACAAAAAAAACGACCCGTGGCCGGAAAGGGTCTAAGACTACCGGGAACCCCGTATTCATGGTACTCGGGAAAGGGTCTAAGACTACCGGGAACCGTTTATTGACTCGGGAGTCAATGACTCCTGGGTCAATGACTCCAATGTCTAATTTTGATTTAATAGACGCCGCAAACGCGCTAGCGATAAAAAACTTCAGAGGTGTTTTTATGAGGGATCAATTACCGGCGGCACCAAGGAATATTGAAACCGGCATAATTAACCTCGATGGGTCCTCCGGAGCGGGAACTCATTGGGTTGCGTACGCGATTGATCCGCGTGCGATCGTCTATTTTGATTCATACGGGTTAGCCCCGCCGAAAGAGTTCATGCGGTATATCCGGGCGTGTTCAGCCCGGGTTTTTTATTCCACGCTGCCAACACAGCAATTAAGTGACCCACCGATATGTGGCCGCGAGGTATTGAACGTACTCGCGGCGATTTCATCATCGCGGAAACGACCTCATGTGGTTGTAAACGAATACACTAGTGGGAAATTTAGAGACAATTACATTAGATAATAATGATTGATATTTGGGGACGACCGGTTTCGGCGCTGAAAAAGCCCACGGAAACGCCTACCACCGATGACATAAAAAAACTAATCGAGGATGAAATCGCTGATACGTTGAATTTAACAAGTGTTGACCCAGGTGAAATAGTTGTATTTCAAGACCGCCAGGGTAAATTGAAATCCAGTAATGTGTCGCTGGATGACGTTTTAATACGACATCCTAATGTCGCCAATGGCACTATCGCGTTGTATACCGGCGTCGGACGACTCAAACCGGGTAAACATATATCGGAGGTGATGAATGAGATAACATCCGTTCGAGACAGACTTACATCGTTGAATATATCTATGATCGAATTCGACGCGCGGGTGAAAAAATCTGTCACCGATATACAACTCACTACCGCTAGTTTTTTTGGGACCCCGACGGTAACCGAACCAAATCTTGCAACAATAAAGAATACTATTTCGGAGTTTACGACGCTGTCGGGCCAATTTTACACGTTACGAAAAAATGTTAACAGGATCGATGACAACTTTGATAAATTCTTTGGTAAAAAAAATACAAGGCCGGATGAAATCACAATAACTATAAATGATATCATTGCGTATAGACAGGAAATAGAAACAATCAAAACTAATGTTGCAACGAGCAAAGGGAATGTAGACGCGCATGAACGAGAAATAGAAATAATCGGCGCTAATGTTGCAACGATCATAAATAATGTAGACTCGCATGGACGGAAAATAGAAACAATCAAAACTGATGTTACAACGATCATAAATAATATGGACGCGCATACACAGGAAATAGGAATAATCAAAACTGATATTGAAGCGAACAAAAAGAGTGCGGACGCGCATACACAGGAAATAGGAACAATCAAAACTGATATTGAAGCGAACAAAAAAAATGTAGACGCGTATTGGCGGGGAATAGGATTAATTAAAACTGATGTTGCAGCGAACAAAAAAGGCATAGACGTGCATACATATGAAATAGAAACAATCAAACTTGATGTTGCAGCGAACAAAAAAAGTATGACCGAGACTACACGGGAAATAGAAACAATCAAAACTAATGTTGCAGCAAACAAGAATAATATAGACGCGAGTTGGCGGGGAGTAGGAATAGTTATAACTGATGTTGAAGCGATTAAAGAAAAACTACCGAGAATAACAGAGCAATTCGAAAAAATAAAAACCCCTCATGAGAACATCATCAACACAGTATACACAATTCGGCATGGATCATTCGATTGGACTCCTACACAGAATACAGTAAATATCACCGCAACTATTAAGGGCATTTATCGATTGACACTGGTTTCAATGATGCAGTTTAATATATTATCGTCGAGTTCATCCGGGTTTAACAATATAATATCAACAATTATAGACAAGAACGCAACTGAACTGTTTACAATTTATGCCGTTGATAGAAATCTAGCCGGGGCAAACATTACATGGTATGTGGAATTTGTAGCGAATCTAAGTAATTAAAAACACTAGCTCTTTTAAAATAAAAATGACCACCAAGGTAATTGAATCAGAGGTATCACCGACGTCACATCAATATCGATTCGATACCGCAAAAGAATTCTCCGCGAACTTGAAAACGCTTTCCGAACAATACCGTGCAAAAATAAAAAAATACCGCCGAAAAATAACCGCCATCGACGCGGTCGTGTACTCGGTGTCGGGTATAGTGGCCGGTACCGGTGTTATTTTATCCACGGTGACCACGATAGCCCCGATCGCTGTTCCAATCGCTGTCTCCGCGATGACAACAGTTGCTGGAGTCGCCAACGCAATCACTAGGAAGATATCATCGTGTTTTCAGAAAAAACTCAATGAGTATACAGTAAAACATCAAATAGTATCCGACGCGTACTCGAAATTATCCGGGTTGATCTCGTTATCGATTGATAATTTGTTCGTATCCGATGTTGAATTCTCCACGATGGTCCAGTTGTATAGCTCCGCGATGTCAAAAATCGAGGATTTTCAACTGGAAACCGGAACCACTTTAATGGACTCTGGTTGTTGAAATTAGACACTAAAGACAACGAATAATAATAATGTCACTGAACCCCGAAGGGTTTCAGTTGCTTCAGCGGATCGCGGAGAATACCACTCCGGTACAAACAAGTATGATATCGATAACGTCAACGAAACCCGAATTCAGTGTAAACTTCCCATCGCCGGTTCCAGTGAAGGAAATAGCGCTGGCAAAATTGCGAGTATATCACAGTTGGCCTAATATCCGAGCGGACGCATTTAACGGACAACAACCTAATAACTCGCTGGTTTTTGCACGGACAAATAAACCCGATGGGACCCCAGACTGGGAGGAGGTTACAATACCAACTGGGTCATACCAAATAGAACAAATCAATAAAGAATTTCAACGCAGGATAAAATCGATCACAGGAAAGGAATAAAAAATCGCTATTACGGTTCATGAACCGACGTTATCGTCGACGATTGAAATAAGCACACCGGGGTATATGGTTGATATCTATAACAGTTCAATAAGAACCATACTAGGATGGCCTAAGAATCCACCTCATGAAATCCCCGCGGACTCACACACGAATGCGCAACCGTATTATGAAATTTTTCCCAATTATCAAATTGATTTGCCTATTATAAGAAGCATGTTATTATTACCCAGTAGGTTTACATTTCAAGACAGGAATACCATGCAATGGATATTTTCGTATGAGGAAAATCCTAAATTGTCCGACGCGTCCATAATTAGTTTAAGTGATATTAATAGTTATTTTGCCGAGATTAATCGTATTTACCAATCACAACTAGGATGGCTACGGGCAACAAAAGCACAAAAACACGTTGAGGCGTTAAATCAACTTATATCAGACATGGAATATATCAATGAACGAATCGTCGGGATAATATCCGCTAACAGAGACGGTAGTAAACAAAAATTCCTAACCGAGTATAATATCGCAGAAGCCGATTTACCCGATTTCAAGTTTCCAGGATACAACGCGCCAGAACTAAGAAAGTCTCTTAATGATTTTCTCAGTCCATCAACTCATATCCTCAGACACGATAACGGGGATGATGGTAGGCATATTGCCCCGTACAACGTAAATATCGCATCGGTGATAGCAATCAATCTAGTGTGTGATGTTATCGAAGGGAGTTACCAGGTAGATACCAAGCAATCAAATCAAGCTCAACAGGGATATATCCTTTATTCATTTTCACCAACAGCCCCTCCGGGATTTTTAATAGTTGAGAGTCCGATTAATCCGGTCTATATGAGATGCCATAATCGGTTTTTAACGAGAATTAATTTTAAACTCACCGATCAGTCAAATAACCTAATTGATCTACAGGAGGAGGAGTTAGTGATCACTCTGTTTGTAAGATCATTGTAAATAACCACTTAGCAGCAGGGGGGGCGATGACATCGACGCGGTCGTCGATGTGCTTACCGGACGCTGACGACGCTGGGGATCGACGCGCAGAAGGTGTTAATTAAACCAAATGACGTCACCATCGTGTAGGATGGACCGACGTCGTTTTTTTTTACCAGGCGCTGATTACACCGGATCCGCTGAGTGCAGAAAGTAATAATTAAGCAAAATAACGATTGGACAAAATGTCCGATTCGCCCCCCCTGCTGCTCAAGTGGATCTAGTGTGGCAGATTTAGGGCAACATTTAAATGGATGTCGACTATCATGTAACATGCTTGACATTTGTGTCTCGAGAAAAAAAATATGTGATGGTCTGATAGCTAAAAATATTTCCTTGGGAATACATTAGCTGCATGCCAAACTTCATGCTTCCATCACGAAACTCACAATACATACAGTATTTAAGATATCTACTGCGCTAATTACGTTGACGTTTGACACAATAAGATGGTCACCTAACACACACACACACACACACACACACACACACACACACACACACACATATATATATATATATATATATATATATATATATATATATATATATATATATATATATATATATATATATATATATATATATATATATATATATATATATATATCATACGGCTGCCTTTATTATTTTACCAATGCATGTTTGTTGCAATATAATTACTTTTGTTAACGTTAACTCGTATAACGTTCACAGTTTTGCAGTGTGATTTAGTTTTGCCGACCTGACATATGTATAAAATGACGCTAGACTTATATGTATCAATGACGTAAGCATGGGCGCCCGCACATATAGGAGCGAGGGGAGGGTACTCGCCAGCCCCCCCCCCTCGATTTCACCTCTAAACATGTTTGGGCCTACATCTGTAAAATTTAATGGCTCATGACTAGATGGCTGCCCCTCCCCCGCGGAAAAATGTTTGCTGGCGCTCATGCACGTAAGTGGAATCTTCATTTTATTGCCTGGACTTGTACGTACTTTTACGTATATAGATGTGGATTAGTAGGGATTTTCCGTGTAATGAATTTCATCCTTGTAATGTAATTTTCCAGCCTTTGGCAATCAAGAAAAAGATTAAAATCAAAATAATTAATGTGAATTAAATCCAGAAATCCACGAATAAAGAAGTAATTTATCTTATTTCACTCTTTCTCTTTATTAGTGTCATCGAATACAATATTTAGTCAATGATATTGACTCCTTTTGTAGCGTTCTTGTGCTCGTGTGTGCCGTTCTTGGCAAGAGCATCCCATGCTTTGAATGTTTCAATGACTTATTCGATACATTTACAAACGCTAAAACATAAATTGTCACATTTAAAAGCCTTCTTTCTAACTAAAATTACTCATTTTAAGTCTGCAAACACCCCGCTGCTATGAGTTACACTTTGCGTTGAAATTCATGTCATTGTCAACTCAGGAATGGATTCGGACACGCTATTTTCCCTGATATTGATCAACGTCTTCGTTCTTCCTCTGCTTCCCGTAGAAGGGGCTGAGTACTACGGAAAGTTTCCGAACAACTTCATGTGGGGTCTAGCTACATCTGCACATCAAATAGAGGGTGCTTGGAACGATAGCGGTCAGTATGAATACCCTGTGTTGTATGTCTTAAATGCAACATCCATAGTTCTATGTCATCACAGTTATAACCAATCAAAACTCTGCAACCGTTCGTTTGAAGAAGTGCTTTACCCGATATTTCCCTGTACAGTTTCCTTCATTGATTGGATACAATATTAAACATTACTTTTGCATCGTCCTTGAAGAAATGTGTCTTAAAAAGAAACGTTTATAGAAATTTCAACCAATGATAAACCCTACAAGCCCCAGATGCTTCAACTTACCGAACGCGGTTCTATTTCACATGTTCCATTTGTGGAAATTAAACGCACGTCTGCAACAGCCTCTAAATGCCCTCAGTTACTGCCCATTGACTCAAGACAGATTCAAGCTGACAAGCCGGCGCCTGGCATACAGAGTGAAGCATATCTTTTGCGTTCACAAATAGGTGTAAGGCTTAACGTTTGCTTCCTAAGTATTCACAGAATGATAACAAAGCTTCAAAACACATTGCAATCCTGTGGTAACGTGTGTCAAAATTGTATCATACTATAATGACTCTATCATGAAATAGTTTGAGATACTTGGTTTACTTCAAAGGACAAACAGGCTTATCTGCCTCCAAATTACTTCCAGTGAGTCTTCAGAACCCATTTATCTACCCTCCACTACTCCCTTCCCCTTGGACTGGTACTTTCTCAATATGTCATTTTTATCTTTGGCTGGATTATATTGATATGATCGACAGCAGTCTGAACTATTTGCATGCTTTAATACGTTAATGCTTGTTACCTCGGACCTAATCGACACTATTTTTTCTTATCTAACAACTAGTAGGATCTTTTGAAGTATATATTTACAGCGACCCGACATATTGACATGAAGTCACTGATATGCCTTTAGCCTTGATGGACATTTCAGGGAAGAGTGAGCATATCTGGGATCGTTTTTGCCACGCAGGGAAATGCTGGAACGGTGCTACAGGTGATGTGGCTTGTGATAGCTTTCACAAGTACATGGTGGATGTTCAACTATTGAAGAAAATAGGGGTAGGTTAGTCTATATAGACACACACACACACACACACATAGCCATCTATATGTATGTATGTATGTGTGTGTGTGTGTGTGTGTGTGTGTGTGTGTGTGTGTGTGATTTCCCGCGCACTGTTTCAGTGCAATTAGGTTAAACTTTTGAGTTGTTTTGTCATGGATTTAAATAATCTGTGTTGGCCGTTCTTCTCTTTGTGATAGAGTTACCGATCCCAAATTTCGGTCGTCGTTGTGTTAGGTGTGAAAAGAGCGTCTACGTATGAAATGTAATGGCAACACAGGCAGGAAGCTACTAAAGTTATTTTATCGTATGTGAGTGGCTGGAGTGCATTTCAAACTCCCAGTTTCTGTCCACCTAGTATGATAATAGTCCTCTGAGAAAATAACATTTTTAATTTGTCAGGTTTGGGGAATGGGAGGGGATGGCTGGTACAAGGCAACTCTTTACAGGCGCAATGAGTTTCGGGGTTGTGAGTGCGAAAATATCCTTTCACATCTATTTACTTGTTTTTCTAACATACTCTGAAGTTCATTTAGAGCAGGCTATTCGATAGGATATGGATCCTTAACCCGTACTGTCTGTTTTGGGGAAAGTAGCAAGGGGAAACAAAATATCTCCATTTGTGAGAGCCGGCGTTACATAAATATGAAAGTATTTTAGCTTAAATCGTCACAGATCTGATTATGTATAAAGACCGGGGTTGTCATATTTTCACTCATCCAATATATGATGTAATTGACTAGGTGATGGTGATGGCGTTTGGAGACGGTGTAAAAGAAAAATTCTCCCTGCTCATTTAGTATCCACTTTTATGCAAAGTTTATTGCTTCGTCTCGTGATCGGTAAAGTACTTAAATCGTACATAGGAAAAAGACTTTACGTTGATGTAAGTTATGAATGGCAATAATTTCGAACTGCTCAAGATAGACACCTTGTTTTAACTTGTAGAAGGGGATTGCGTGTAGTCAATAGTTTTCCATATGTAATGACAGGAACAAGTTCCTATAATATTATTGTTAAGATCTCTGATTTTAGGTGACCCATTATCGTTTCTCGCTGGCTTGGACCCGAATTATTCCGAATCCGCTGACGGGGCAGGTAAATAAAGAGGGTTTGAACTACTACCATCAGCTAATAAACGAGCTTCAACGGAATAATATAATCCCTCTGGTGACCATTTTCCATTGGGATCTGCCTCAGTCCCTGGAAGACATAGGTTCCTGGGCTAACGAGTCTCTTGTTGGATACTACAAGCAGTATGCTGATGTCGTCTTCAAAGCGTACGGAGATAAGGTATTGGTCTTCTAAGTGTAAGGAGACTAGGTAGTAGCTGAGGTGGCTGATTTGTAGTTTATTCATTAATGCAAGTGCCTGAACTCTCATTAGTCCTCTACTCGAGTGCACCAATCAAGGTCCTACTAAACTTACACCACTGCCGACAAAATATAAACTACTGAATTTTTTAATTTACAAATATCATTACTGTAACAAACTCCGTGCTAATTAATTTTCAGTGATGTTGGAAAATTTGACAGCGATCTAAGCTCATTCACAAGTTTAAAAGTATTGTAGAAAATGTTGCAAACTGTTGAAAATCGTAGCACCGTTAGCTAATGGATGTTAAGTTGGCTTGTTGATCATGCGATAATTTGTTTAAGTGCAAAGTACTTTCTTTATATCATTTTAAATACCTGACGATCACTGTACTTTGGAGAAATGTAGTGTTGTTATGTTGTTTACACATATGTCAATCAATTGTGGGAAGAAATAATCCAAGACTTCATTAAAATAAAATATGCTGAATTGAACGAATGGTTAATCAAAACTTCTACAAACCCGTTACACAGGTAAGCGAAGAAAATCAAATCCCCTTCTGAATGATACTCACAGCAGTGGCAAACAGACATTGTTCACATTCAGATATATCAAGCAAACAGTGTTAAATACAAGCATATTTTGACAATGATAGCATAAATTTTCGGAATATGTATGGGCAGAGAGACTATAAAGAATACACGACTAGGGTGACATGTAGGGCGTTTTCACACACATGTTCAAGCGAAGAAAGGCTGAAAAGATATAATCTAAAAACAGGAAATGGTTTTCTAAAAGAGCAATGGATGATTGTTAGACATGGAGCATCTGAGAAATTTTCAAGTTACTCTGACAAAACAACTTCACTAGTTGAGAGGTGTAGCAGAATTCTGGAACGAGAAATTGGGAGTATTGAATTCAAACCGACAATAGACAATAGGCTGGCATTCTATTTAGATTATTTATATGCTCGTTTTGTCTGTGTGGCATAACAAATAGGTGTCCTCTTTATCCCTGATAACACTAATTCAAATCATTATGGATCATTTAACACAAAGTAGGGTTTTCATTTATCATGAAAATTCTCAAATGCATTTGAAGCATATTATTCTACATTATCATGAACAATTTGTGTAACTAGCTGAATATGCTGTGCATCATTCAATAAAGAATTATTTAACTTCCAAAAGTCTTTTCCTTTGGGTAATGTTTGGAATTCAGGTTTAATAATCACTATGTGATTATTTGTTCTGTATTCAGATCCGATCAAGGTTTCCTGGATATTTATAGGTTACTGCATTTGTATGGGAAAATATGAACGAGTTTTGGGATGGAATACTGCACGACCTTGGGAGTGCAGTATATCCTTCCGACAAAACGAGTTCATATTTTCCCATACAAATGCAGCAACCTTTTTATTATATGCTCATTTTTTATTCTATCTAAGGTTTAATTATATAAGCAAAATACACTACAAGAAACAACGTAAATGAATGAATGCCGTATTCCAAACTAAATACACAAGCGCAGATTTGTCATTACACAATGACATCATTATTAATGCGCACATAACTCCGCCCAGATAAATTTGAACTTAGTCACGCGCTCGACATAACTTTCGAAAGAAAATGGCGTGTCTAGTTAAAATTGAAATTTGCAGTCATATTGTGAATGAATGCGCATTGCAACGACTTTTCCATTTGACCTGGAATGAATTAATTTTGGTATTTTGTTTCGATTCGACGAAAGTTTGTGATTTTGGACTGGATTCATCTGTGCAAATTATACATGAAATACATCGGATTGAAGTGGCGCGGGAGAAGCGTGTTTACATCTGCAAATGTGTTTCTGTTTCTGTCACTGAATGTTTGAAATCATAATGTGGGAAAAATATGAAGTCTTTCAATTGCAATTATCAAAAAAGACGCTATGGAATTTAATGCTTATTTCATTTTGAGTGCAGTAAGGAGGATGCAACTGCACTTATCATCGAAATTACAGCAGAATTTCGAAATGTGTAATCCAGATTGAAAACCTATGACATGGCTTATGTAATTCGGATTTGCAGAATTAAGAAAATACATTTTGAGGAAATTCAGGATGTAAAACTGTAAGTATATTTTATTTTGCCATTCTTATCACCAGCTAAAGAAGAGAGTATATGACTTGTCACTTGTATGTTATTTGTAAGGACCTTATCTTCCGTCTGTTATATAATGTAGCTAGCCTAAATCCGTAACATTGTATCAACGCGGAATGTGCCAAAACAGCTGTGTTTTTTTGCAGTCCATGAAACATGTTTTAGTTCATTCAGAAACAAATTTAAACAACCACAACGTAAAGAGCCTCTTACGCGAGTGTACATGATTTGTGTACAAATCTAAAGTGCTGGCGTCTGCGTCCATTGTTTGTTTATAATAGAAAGTAGTTCCGTTATGCACGTGAATGTGTATTGTCGCGCGAGTTCAGTATCGGGTAATATTGAACGATTCTGACAATGTAAAGTTAACAGGGGGAAAAATTAGCATAAATCTAACCTTATTTTAATAGATTTGTTTTTCTCCAAGTATATGTGAGCGCTTGTGTTTAATATATCAATCAAATCAAATTCATGTCATAGATCCAGAACCTTTAGCTTGCCATGGGACTACGATAGCAGCATAATAAAATATACACATTAGTGTTAATGGTTAGTTTAAATATAGCCTGGTAAAATTACATTTTCATTATCTCAATTATCAATATCCTTTGTCATCACCTCAGAGAAGAGTGATTATCTTTTTTTTGGGGGGGGGGATATTTATGTTTATTTGAATCCTTTTTCCATCATGAATGCTAATATCTAATATACCTAAATAATACTCTGTTACCACCTTTAATTTTATGTACAGCATTATTTAAACAAAGGAAACAAAATAAACCACTAACATCTACATGTGGATCTAATATATTTTTATATGTTGCCAACAAATCATGCATCTCGTTAAACACTGTTTAAACTTTTGATTTTGCTTTGAAAAACAGCTGATAACGCCTCTTCTATTCTTAAGGTATCTTTGTTCTTGAAAATGTGATGATGAAATACCTTTAAATTTGTAACTTCAAGAAGGTCTTGATTGTTGATGACAGCACATGACAAACGCCATTTCTAATACGTGCAGAGATTCTGTTACACAATATGAGGGAAGTCGTCAATATATCAGTACTATCGAATTATGTGGTTTCAAAAGTGACTTTGCATACAAATGTATGTACAAGATTAAAATCGGTGAAGATATGAACACAAACCAGAATGCCCATTTCAAAGAGAAAGAAGCCAAAATGCATACCCATCAATCAATTTTTCATATTGCCAGTGTATTCTGCCTAAAATACAAAAATCAAATCAATTAAAGGTTAAATCATGCTGACTTATTATAAATGTCTAGTAATTCTTAACGGCGTGCCAGTCAAGGCAAAATAATGGGGGAAAAAATTGTATGGAATAAGGGAAATAACTCCACGGAAATTTGTCCAAGTATATCTCTGTGTTCGATATTTTAAATATTGTATAGCCTCTAACTCGTACTTTAATAAAATATATCATTAACTGTTTTGGAGATTAATCTTTAGCCACTCAAAGTCCTTTACCCAGATTTTTGACATTGCACATCATTACTTCCCTGTCCTCAAAATAGTCAAATTTCACTATGTATTTTTTTTTATCTTTGTTTGTAACTGAGCAGTCAATGAACATGTACAATCTTCATAAGGAAACGCCCTAATCAACGAGGTTCCACTTGTATTGTTCAAATCTTAAGAGTAGTTTGAATTTTTCTATTTGCTTGCTTTTCCTCTTCGGTTGCATTTTGTTTCTTCATCGGCCACTAGCATACAATTATAATATCTCTCTAGCTCGCTAAACGTTTCTGAATGAAACTGCACACATTTTGCAAATTCGTGGTGTCTTTCCTTTCTTTCACTTCAGAAGAAAAGTGACTTTAACGTCAACCAGCCTATGTTATATCTGGAACGCTGTGCTTATCCATTTCAACTTCCCATTCAGTGATATTTTCAAATCATACACTTATAGTGACCATTTTAACAATTAGTTCTTTAATTTCAGTGTTGGTTTCTTTTTCACCACTGTAAACCTCTAATATCTTGCTAACTGTTGAACAACTTGTCATGGTAAGATTTGCAGTATTGTGCCAACTGTTTCCGCTAACTATGCTAGGGCTAGCCACGTACGGTTTAACCTTTTTGCAATATCTTTGCCTGACATTATTCAAATGTACTTTCACGTCTCAGATTTAAACAAAATCATTCATCAATCAGATGATCAGGACCCGGCAATGGTGCCCAAACATTTCGACCAGCCAACCTACAGTAAAGTGGCATGATTCAGTAATGACATCAATACTCACACAGCCGTTTGATACATTTAGCTAGTATGTACCCTTATATACTGTCTGTATGATCCTTTCAAACCAAAGACATTGGCTTTATACTAAACATTTAGGTACACCAATAAAGCAGCGCTATTTCAGCCACTTGGAATGCTGTTGTTGTTGTTGTTGTTGTGGGGTTTAACGCCATTTTTCAGCACACGATAGGCTATACATGACCAGTATTAATGGTGGAGGAATAACCCGGGAAAACCCCAGAAAGAACCACCGACCCACGAGAAGCTACTGGCAAGCTTTCTCACATACCCACATTGGCGGAATCCGAGACTGGAACCCACGCAGACAGTGGTGAGATGGCAGTGATTCGTAACGGAGAGCGCTTTAGACCACTCGGCCATTCGGGGCTCCCTTAGCTGAATGCAAAGTTCTATATAGATACACATAAAACAGGTTCTTTGATTGTACCTCGTACTGCAAAGTTCGAATCATCTAGCTATCAGGGCTAACACTGCATATCTCAATATGTTCATCGCTGAATTCCATCAAAGTGCATATCGAATGTGTTGATCACTGAATTTAATCTGTATATCAGCATCTTCTTTGAATCATAGCAGTACATCATTTTACATTTGAAAAAGGTAAATCAACATTGTATTCTCTTAAATGGTGTTTGTCTCAAAGTTAACATTAACTACAATTTAATCCTATCCAAAATTATAAATAAATATTAAACGTTACCCTTTGATAACGAGATTTCATTTTTATTGAACTCGTTGAATATTTATATCACTTTTCTAAAAACTGATGAGTTGGTCACAATGTAGCTTTGTTCCATCACTATTCTGATGCAATAGGTTTCGAATCAATTTGTGTTGCAATTATGAAAACCACAATTATAGCGTTTAATAAATTATTCGCGTGTTTTAACAGCATTGAGTGTTTAAATAATAAATTATCGACCGAGTCTGGGCTGTATCTCAGAAAGATTTATTTTAAGGAAAGTGCGCCATCAGTGAAATTATTTCTGTTGATTTTTATTGTCCTGTTATAGTTAATAGTTTTGCGTCAGTAGTAAGGTTTTAGTGCGCTAAGTCGAACTAATGATAGCCATTGCATTTGAAGTAATCATTCAGCCACTTTTGTTTAATTCGCTGTCAGTGGGAACAGTCCACAAGAAAAATGTCTTTACTATTTTAAATTGTAACTATCACGCTAGAAGTGCCATTAACAATTTACAAGCCGAAAATGTTTTGGTGTAACTAAGCGACGGGCTAACTGACAAACTGACTAACTATGTATTATTTTCAGTAAGCATGGAAGTAAATAAGTAAATAAGACACTGTTATCACAGGTGAAGCATTGGATAACATTTAACGAGCCATGGGTAATCTGCTGGATGGGATATGGGACGGGGGAATATGCCCCAGGGATCAAGGAACCTGCCACTCGTCCTTACAAATGCGCCCACACCATCATCAAGTCGCATGTTGAGGCCTATCACATCTATAACGATAAATATCGGATCACTCAGAAAGGTAATTCTGCTTATGAAGTGAACGATAAATATCGGATCACTCAGAAAGGTAATTCTGCTTATGAAGTGAACGATAAATATCGGATCACTCAGAAAGGTAATTCTGCTTATGAAGTGAACGATAAATATCGGATCACTCAGAAAAGTAATTCTGCTTATGAAGTGAACGTGTTTAAGGGTCAATAAATAGTTACAGCATGCGTTATGTTAACTGTGGGGACGATAGTATGGTAGTAATAAAACTCACTTTAGTTTTTAGGCATTTAATGTCTTCTATTTCAGTCGCTAATGTCATTTCTATAACTGACGATAACATAAACACTTAATCATTAAATCGTAAGTCGGGATGTGTCGACAATTTTAAGCTCTGAATTGAGCAATTAACTTTTGAAACGTTTCAAAATCGTATTCAAGTCAATCTGGGATATGATACCCCTCTCTTGACTCAGTGAATAAATCTAACGTCCTTTACTAAATAGCACCATAATAAGAAATTGAAAGACTTAATTGGTTTTAGTTCTAGTCATATCTCAATGCGACTGTGTTACGACTCTATGGTCTTTAAGTAACAGAAAAGAGCGAAAACCAACCAGTTTAGTAAAATTCACCAAATTATTTATTTCCCAAGAATGTCAAGTGAAAATTTTAAAAGAAAACGAACTTACAGTATATCCAATAGTTCCGTAACGTTTCAATCACAAGCTCAAAGTAAAAGTAATCCAAATGAAGTAAAGTTGTGTTCCGAATGAATTCCAATTTTTAATGTCCTGATATACCAATCGTCGTGAAGGGTGCTGATGTTCTAACAGTCTTGATGTCTCATAATGATATAATCCATAATGTCCCTTAATGAATTCACAATGGAATATGCATATCATTTATAAACACTCAGAGGCAATACCTTTCAAACATGATTAAAATGTTCAAATCCATAACCAAGCTGTAAAGTGTGACCAAGTTCTCACTGTTAGTAACGACCGTAATTACTTTACTTCATAGAATTATGTGTAAAACGTATTCAAACCAGTATTTGAAAGAATCCATTACATATATTATCCATGATAGCTTAAAAGTCTTTGACTCCGTCTCCGCAAGTGAGTCCATTGACTGTTATCGGAAAGTCACAGCTTCTTGAGCACTTTGAATAACTGTCTTTGTTGATTCTCTGGCGGATAATGAACGAGTGTTTTTGTTGTTGCTGTTGTTGTTGGGTTTAACGCCATATTTCAGCACACGATAGGCTATGCACGGCGGCCAGTATTAATGGTGGAGGAAGAACCCGAGAAAACCCCGGGAATAACCAACGACCCACGAGAAGATACTGGCAAGCTTTCTCACATACCCACGTTAGCCGAATCCTAGACTCGAACCCACGCAGACAGAGGTGACATGGCAGTAATCCGTAACGGAGAGCGCTTTAGACCACTCGGCCACTCGGGGCCCCCGTGAACGAGTGGAAATATAATATCGGAGAAATTAGATGTTGGCTTCGACAATTGTATGCAATCAGTGCATCACTTTATTTATTTATATTTACATTGTTTAAAACAGTTTAAAATCTTTTTTGTTTGTAGTGTGTTTTGGAGGAATAATACACTGTTTCCCTGAGTTGATTAATAGGCGCAAGTAGAAACCAACGTAATTTTTTCTAACCCCTTTACTGTTCATATTCTCCATGGATCAAAGCTGCTTCTTGCGATCGCTTCTATTGAGTTGGAGCACAAGCATGGATAAGTTAACATCATACGAAAATAAAATTCATCTATCTAATTACAGTTTCCTTTTTCTCTCTTCTTGACCATATGTTGTGCGATCCCCTTAAAAACACATATACTATCGAACGATTTATTATCACTGATAAAAGCTAAACAATTGCAACTCTATTGTTCTAATTGCAGATGCCACTTCAAAGGTCCTTACAATGTATGTTGGTGCATGTGACAGAAGCGTGGATAGATGGATGAGTGTAGATAATCAAATGTTAAACGTGCTTGAATTGATTGATTACATATATATATATATATATATATATATATATATATATATATATATATATATATATATATATATATATATATAGAAACTATTAAACAAAGGATGTTTTCATCATTCTATTGAACCCTGGTAAAGCTTTCTAGTTCCGCTTTTTAGGGCAGGTCGGCATCACTATGAATAGTGATTTTATGGCCCCTAAGGATCCAAACAATAAAAGTCATACGGAGGCTGCGACGAGGGCCCAACAGTTCAGTCTGGGCTGGTTTGCTAACCCCATCTTCAAATCAGGGGACTACCCAGAAGTTATGAGGAAATATGTAGCGAAGAATAGCCCAGAGGGGATATCCAGGCTACCAAACTTCACTGCACAGGAAATCGCAAGAAATAATGGTCCGTACTACTCTATAACTCTATTTCTGTCTGTCTTTCTTTCTTTTGTTTACCTCCATCTTATTTATTACATTTCTTTGGTGTTTGTACTATTGCTTCAGTTCCATTTCCATATCTCTTGTGATCGCTCAATATTTCCATATTTCATCCTATAATTTGTTCAATGTATTAATTATCCAGATGTTTATTCGCACATTAGATGGTGCACCTCGACCGTAAGTTTCAATGACTTCATTTCGACTTACGATTCAAGTTTGTCATCCTTCTTTAAATGGTTTCATTCAAGATTTGGATTGCATATTAGGTTTATTTACTGATTACAAGCAAATCCAATGCATTTTTCTTTTGCCTAACATTCCAAATACAGAGAAAGCCAAACATATTGCCGAAAAGTAACACTGTAGATGTAATCTTCGTTGAATTTCTAAATACTGTTTCAATATTAATGTGGGTTTTAAAGGCATATGCCCGACATTTTCAACGGATTTCTAAAATTAAATTCATTTCTTCACTTTTGTTCTTCTCAGGATCTGCAGATTTTCTCGGACTCAACCACTATACAACATCGCTTGTTGAGCCACTAAGACGAAGTGATAACTTGAATGTGACCGGTGGCTACATAGATGATCAGGAAAACATTTTATCACATGACCCAGCATGGCCAGGGTATGCTAAGGAACAATTGTGTAGCTTGGGAATAGACGTCGGTAGAATTGTGCTTGTGATGAGAGAGAGAGAGAGAGAGAGAGAGAGGCATAGAACACATTGACTTCCCCTATATGACGTTATTGGGATTTTGCTATTGTGATATTGGCTGGGCATCGTAGATGCGTGGCTTCTACTTTAATGAATCGCCCTGGTTTCCCTTAGATGCTGAATATTGTGTGGGTAGATAAAGCTCAAGATTGGTATGATATCGGCTATGAGCAGTTAGTTATTTGTTCGTAAATGATTATGTAACAACAGCCATTATAAAAGGGTTACTAAATAACGAAATTTTCGTTAACTGCCAGGGAAACGTTTGTGCCCTTAAGGCTTTAAATTCGAATTCAGCCACATGTTTTGTTTAAACTGAAAATTGTCGAATTGGTTTCATTTGTCGCTTAAATGAACATAAATACTTTCACGGTTATATCTTGCCACGGCATTAGAATAAGGTGCCTTGCCCAAAGGCTCCTTTCGAAAACCAATTCGGGCTGATCCGATGGTGAGAATCGAACCCATACTCTAATGGTCACTAGATCAACGCCTTAAACACTGACCTATCGAGACTGCAAAAACTGTTGAACTTCTCCAAGCATATATAATCCGATGTATAATGTTACAGATCTGGCTCGAAGTGGCTGTTTGTCGAACCCTTAGCTATTTGCAATTACAGATTTGACTCGAAGTGGCTGTTTCTCGAACCCTGAGCTATTCGTAATTACAGATCTGACTCGAAGTGACTCTTTTTCGTGCCATGGGTTATTTTCAATTACAGATCTGGCTCGAAATAGTTGTTTGTCTTAACTTGCTTTTTAAACAATCATAGATTTGACTCGAAATGGATGTTTTTGTTACCATGGGTTATTTTAATTATAGATCTGGGTCTACGTGGCTGTTTGTCGTACCATGGGGTTTTAGGAATCTACTGAACTGGATCAGAACAGAGTATGGAAATCCGCAGGTGATTGTAACGGAAAATGGCGTGACAGACAACAACGGAACTTTACGAGACCAGCACCGCGTGGATTACTATCGGTCCTATATCACAGAAATGCTGAAAGGTAACTTGAACTTTTTTGGTTTATTGATAAATAAAAAATGCTCGTTCTCTACATATCATATAAAACGAGCTCCCAAACACATTCATACATTGTTCATTTACGTCAACAGGATAGTTTTCTTTCATTCTACTATTGTTTTCTGTGTGTGTGGGGGGGGGGGTACTTTCAATTAGACTTATTGTTTCGATTGCGGACATGATTTAGCAAACTATTAATACGCTTTTCCAATCGTGGCATGTCTTAGACCAATTGTTTTGGCCACTCATTTTTTTTAAGATTTATAATTGACTGCGCTCTGTTTAGATTGCTTTTTTTATGTCCATTATTGAAATGACCTGAAACAATAAACGATCTGAACTGTTGTGTACCTCTGCAAGCCACTTGTATTTCATGCCATTTTTAAAAGCCATTTAAAACAGTATTTGTAATTTAGTAGATTTATAATTTCAATTAGGAATTTAGATCCGAATAAAATATTGTTGCATGGATTGACCTAGAGGAATGCATTAAATAAAGAAAAAAAGACCAGATATCAAAACAAATGTATTTTTCAAAAAGGGGAGAACTAAATCACAAATCTACAACATCAACATCGTTTTCTGATAACAGTTAAGATCTTCAATGACTGAATATGAACAGATATGAACTTAAGTAGTAGGTATCGTTCATGTTTATGTTTAAAAAAATAGGTGGCAGAAATGACCTTTTCAATAATGGGTTGCAGAAACGTCTTATCCAAGTAATATACAGTAAATCAACGAACACCCCCACCCATCCACCCACACCCCATGCGGATGTGATTTCTTCTGGTCTCAACACTGGCGAATCCTCAAAGGAGGGCTATCATACTCACAGCTACGATGAATTGGGCCATACGGGACCATGAACCCGTTTGGTTCGAATCCAATATTGCCATTCCGGGTCAGCTGTTACAACTCAGATGCCTGTAGTTCGTTTCTCGTGCACGTGCAAAAGAAGAATATAAGTGTGCACAGATGCCAAATATTAAAATATAGAGAACACAATTTACTCAAAACTTTGATAACTCAATACAGTCACATAAAATGTAAAGATTCCCATAATATGACTTGTATAGTATGCACACATGCTACACAGATGGGAAAGGCTAATAAAATAAAATTGGCACTCGTTAAGCTAGCGCATTCTAATCACGACAGCGATATGCAATGTTAAATCTGACACAATGAAAATCTAGAACAATCACGAAAGAATCATCAAAATGCAGTTGTTTTTCAATACACAAGTTGATGGTCGGCACTTAAACATTCGTATCAAGGGCAATGGTCATGAAATAAGGTTTTATTTCGAATGGATGGGTTGTACTCATAATAATTTAAGCAAGTATGAATGGATTCGTATTATACCCTATATATATATATATATATATATATATATATATATATATATATATATATATATATATATATATATATATATATATATATATATATATATATATACTTTTACATAGCTTTGTGAACATCGTTTTGTCCAGTAGAGTTTTTTCCCTTACAGTGACACTTGTTCTCCTTTACATTAATCTGTAAGCTTTATTACATAAATATCCATTGTTCTGACATGAATCAGAGGCAAAAGAAAACTTTTTAAAAAAACGATCAATTGGGCGCAAAAACATCTAAAATTGTCTGCGTCAAAATGGAAAAATTCGGGTTATGTGATGAAGAGGATTGTGGAAATAAAGACTCCTAAAACAAAATGAGTTAAAAGGTGTTCATTTGTTTTGACTGGTAAACTACTCTTATTTGTTTTTGTAATTATATCAAAGTCAGATGCAGGGAAGGGAAATTGAACACCCATCTTACCAGCCTACACAAGATTCACGGTGTCTTTTCCTGCGATCGTTCAGCTATCTAAATGCCAACGATTGTTGCGGAGTGCTGTTCATTGTGGTGGTTGTAGTGGTGGTGGTGGTAGTGATGTTGAAACTTGTGCCCTTTTACCTCGAGTCTTCATCTCAGAGTTTGTTTAGATATCTCTACATGATAGTGTGGTAAAAACAGATCCTTAATTGCTAATTGCTTTCCGCGTTCTATCCACAACCTGTTATAGTTTAAAATCCCTTGTTATAACCACTCAGCTAGCACTCATTCAATGTAATCTTCAGATAAATCCACAAACCCGGTCTGATAAAAAAAAATCCATCCATACGTGCACTCAAGACATTACAGATAAAATCCTCAATCACGTCATTTGCTCCTGTAATCAATATCAGATTGATGGCTATCAACTTGCTGAAATACAGCTAAATATACACTCTGGTCAAAATCCATTAGTATGCCCAATAGGTCACAGCTTCATTATTGTCATTTCCTACCATATTCGTGCAGTAAGAAGTCCTTATTTTCAAAATCCAATTTCTTCACAACATATATCAATAACAAAATATTTCAGCATGTTCACAACAGCTGACATGTTAGAAAATCACATCCACACCAATTCTAACACCAACACCATCCTTTGGTAAGTGTTGTAGTGAAAACCTGGAGTCAGTATAACCATCCACTTCTTGGCGATCATATTGATATCATTTTGTACATGAAGTATTTTAGTGACGACTCAATGCAGATATCAATATTTGTTAGGGAGAAGAGGAGAAAATAAGTTTTTCAAAGTGGCTGTAAGAAGTGTTTAGTAAAAAGATAATCGCAGTACCAACATTTTAAAACCCACATGTTGGCATGGTCATTTTTAAGGAAGGGTAGGGCTACGAAAACTTTGAAACAGGCCTATGTGGCGGCCACATTGGATGTATGAGGGGTACTAATTCCATTTGGGGCCACCTAGATCTCGTAATCAGACTGTGTCAAGTTTCATTTCTATCCTCCAAGTAGTTGAGGAGGAATAGCGATAACAAATATTTTGGAATGGAAGACAAACAACAGACGCATGACCATCGTACCAGTTTCTCTGGATTTGGACCAGTAGATCTAAAAATGACAACTCTGTCATGAATTGAACTAATGAATGGGTGCTGCAGATGATGTGTGCATTTTTTACTTGCTGAATTTTTCCGTATGCAGAAAACTGTTTTCTCACATTTTATTTTAACAGCTATAAATGAGGATAAATGCAACGTGACTGGTTACACAGCCTGGTCGTTGATGGACAATTTTGAGTGGTCAAATGGCTACCATGAAAAATTTGGCATACACTACATCAACTTCAGCGATCCGGAACTGAAACGCGTACCCAAAGATTCAGCAATTTTCTTCCAGAAGCTCATCGCCGACAACGGTTTCCCAGATCCTACACAAAACAACGCAGCCGTGTGTTCGCAGAAATTATTCATATCACTGGTGTTAATATTTCTGGTTTATATTCCTGGATAGGTCGAGATTTCCAGATAAAGTTAATATCTTTTAGTTACAATAAAACATTCACCTGTAGAAACATCGCCTCTAAAATTATTGATCAGTGAATGAAAATACAACTTGGTTGTAAAATATCAGAGCATGAAAGTTAGAAATATATTTGAAGATAATTACCAATATCTAAATATGAATAACCGTGTGTATATCTGTGAAAGGTCCTTTCAAGGAAAATATGAATAAAATGCTAAAAACACCTTTGTTTACACTTTTAAAAATGTATTCTTCTTAGAAATAAAATATTAAACTTTTCCATTATTCATTGATTTATAAATGATGCCACCATCCATAAAATGAATATTGATCTACGTTATGTAATGACGACCGTTTCCGACAATATCAACACCCCTTCCTTCCAAATCCCCTCCACCCCAACACCACCCCAACCCCCCCCCCAAAAAAAACCAACGAACAAAACCTGGACGTACATTGTGTCATGTGATCGTCTTATTGTGCCATACAATTGCAAGTAGTACTAAGGCTAGTTTATTATAGCATCGAATTACATCCGATGTTGTATTGTTTATCAACAAGTGAAGATGTTGTTATTATTACCTGGATAGCGACGGTAGGTTAGGTTTCACATGAAAAGCACGCGGGTCCTTAAGCTATTTCATAGCATCGTGAATTGTACACTACACAGTTAACCTGTAGAGGATACCATATCAATACACAATGCATAGTTATCAAGTTATATCAGTACTACACAATTCATGACATATTAGTGGGGAATGGAAGTCTGATTATGAAGAAATGGCTATTTCGTTTGATAACAGTGAAGTCCTGTTTCCTTTAATAAAGTGTCCTGTAACACTTATCGGTGAGTTTGTGAAAGAATACAGTACACTGATACAATTTCCATACCTTGTTGTTGACTGACTTTGAACCATTGTAGAGTGGAGTATGTATTCGATGAAATAAAAATGTCACAAAATCGTATCAATAATCCACTGAGTACCAAGGAAAAGTAGATTTTGTTTAAAACTTTAAGAGTTGGAACATAAGCTGTTGTTCTGTTTACAAACAAAATACATTTTTGTTAGTCACGAAAACTTGAACAAGCCAACAATAAAAGGTATGGAGGCCTGTGCTAACCATAAACAACATTTTACGATAAGTGCAATAACACAATGGTGCATGTCTGTTAGTTCGAAGAATAAAGAGAATAATATTAATGACAAACAGTATGATAATCTCCAAGCAGTTTGAAAGACTTTAATAATCTCTATTCATATAGTGACGAGACAAATTTTATTGCCGATACGGCGATAAAAATTTTTATCTTAACGATACACTAGTGGTAAGTGAATTGCTGTTACTATACGAATATAGAGATTTTTGCATTTTAAAAGTTTCGTTTTGGGAAACTAAAATATTCCAAATCAAAGTCTGAAAAATCAGTAGACCTTCTTTGCATTTCAAAATCTCATGTAGAGATGCGATGTTCCTTCGGAATACATCTCTTCTGAATACAACACATTAATAAACCACTCATATTTTGTTACCATCTCCTATATGAACTAAATTTTCTTCAAAACACCACTCCGTCGGACAAAATACTATACCGCATAGATTATCAACAGAATTAGCAAATATATGAAATGTGTGACACAACATAAATATTGATACGACATAAGTATTTGAAAGCCAAAAATGGTCGATCTGGAAAACAGTCATTAATTAATAATCAACAAACCTTGCATTTTCTCAGTACATTAACCGATACTAAACATTAAGCAAGAAACATTTGTGTGGAAGTTATGAACATATTCAACAGACTAGATAATCTGTATGCCACACTTAAAGAAATGAAGAATTTCTTAATTTAAGAAAATCAGTGTTCTGTAACTTATGGAAAAGTAAAACAAAATCGAAAATGGCAGGTTTTGAAAGAAAGCTAATGAATAGAAATTTGTATAACAATTCTTTTCTATATGGTTTGGTCAATGGTGTTTGTCTGTCCTTCTTTAATTCATCCTTTAGGCGATTAATAACGATATAGAAAAGTGGTGCAGACATGAGAAATCTCGATGGCTTTTTTTTTAAAAAAAAAGACAATTGGGTCACTCGTATATTTCTCTCCAAGTCAGCATAATACATGAGGTACAAAATACAATTATCAAAGCCGAGAACTAGATGATAAATATTACATAAAATATATAAACATTTATATAAAGAGGTAATCAATGCATTGCAGTCAAAGTATCTGTGAGGCATAATGGTTATTTTTTTCAATAATTTATCAAGAAACAAAAATAAAAAGAACTCACAAGCAAACAAGAAACAAATAGTCCAATTATTTAGAAAGCTCGTGTAAGCTTCTAGTCGAAAATATTGCAGTTCACGTCATAAAATTGATGTAGACTTCGGGGGTCATTCAGTCTAGATGTGCGTGGGAGTTCTCTCCCTTGTAAGTGCTGAATAAATACGTCGTCAAAAATACATTATGAAGAAATGCACCATGTACAATACCAAAATCACTGATAATATGCGACCAAACTATATCCCTCGTTATTTGTATTTCAAGCGATTATTGTAATATTCATCTGTGGTGTTCCAGTCTTATTTAGAATAAGCGTATAGTATGTACGCTATATCAATGATATACCACGAGATGCATACTTTTTTTCTAAAAAGAAAAAGACGCTTGCCGAAGTTCCTTTTAATGAAAAATGTATATAACGAATGGTTTATCATTGATACAGCGTACCTAATATACTTTTATTGTATTTATATCAAATACAAATACACATAATTGCCCTTTGAACGAATTTAGGATTGACTTCAGGCAACTGTGTATTGACCGAGTGAATAACTCCTCACATCCCCGAGTCTGTCCACTACAAGATGTAGTTCTGTGCCTTTTGTGGCTACTCACAATCACCTTTGTACATTGATAAGTTTTCTTTTTTGAGTTTCTATTTTTATCACATTGATTAAATCAATATAAGACACTTATGATTTAAACATGAAAGATGGCTTTAATGAAGAAAACACTACCAACACTGCGCGCTCAACCGTTCACATACCGGCACATGGAAATAAGTGTGGCGTAGAAACTAAGCGAAATAACTTTTACCATCATGTTTAGGTCCATCCTCGACGTTCGTCTTCGCCTGTATCTTGCTACGATGAGAGAGAGAGGGGGGGGGGGAAGAGGCGCCTTTGGATATTTTCCTAATTAATGATAATCTATTTTTGCAACATTATAAGATGGTTTAATAAAAAGTAATAACAACAACAACAATAAATCATTAAATACATTACAGTATGCAACGTGGGTATGTGAGAAAGCTTGCCAGTAGCTTCTCGTGAGTAGTAAATGGGGACACTTTAGCGACAATGGGAATTAGCATTAAAAACCACCCTGGGACACTTTGGCGACAATGGGAAATTTAACATTACGAAAACCCCTGGGACATTTTGGCGACAAGGGAAATTAACATGGGGAATAGAGTTTGGGTCTGTTGAGCGACAAGGGAAATTGAACATGGGAATAGAGTTTGGGCTTGTCTAGGGACAGGGGAATTGAACAAGGGAATAGAGTTTGGGCCTGTCTAGGGACAAGGGAAATTTAACATGGGGAATAGATCGTGGGACTGTCTAGGGACAATGGGAAATTTAACATTACGGAAACCCCTGGGGGATATAGCCTCAAGGGAATTTAACATGGGAAAAAGTCTTGGGCAACTCTAGCCTCAAGGGGAATTTAACATATGGAAATTGAACATGGTGGGTCTGTATAGCGTCAAGGAGAATTGAACATGGTGGGACTGTCTAGGGACAATGATGGTAGAGGGTCAAACACAACAGAGACAGAGACATACATACACCAGTACAAACGTGAGATTTATATATAAAGCATTACCAAGACCTGAAATCTTGCTGGGGTGTTCAAAAATTTGCATAATTGTAATGATGCTATAAATAACTATAATCAAGGAAATGCTCAACGACAAAATGGATGTGACTAAAAGTAACGCTAAAATGACGAAATTGTCCCAGAAGTTAAAGGAAAATAAACATATCCCCGAAAATTAAGTTACAATGGTTTAGACTAAAATGGATAAAATTAGTAACTACTTACAATATCAACTTGTGTGACGATCGTGGATAAACACCCATGTATCTATTTATAGCTATAATCAGCTAAAATTCCTATGAAATCCCGCTATCTATTTATACTACAACTTGTGGGTTATTCCTTTGGGAAACCTTTATAGCCTCAGCTTGAGTGACGTTCCTGTTTATGAACTCTAGTAAATATGTATAGCTACAACCTGTGGAAATCCCCAAGTCCATATTTATAGTCTCGAAATTTCCAGCGTCAGTGACGTCACTGTACTGAACACTATTGGATAAATGTCAACAGTGTTGCAAGTGGCTGACCTGAATACACGCTACTGTAGGTAGGTAGTTAGAGTGTATCTGATAGGGATAAAGTGAGTTTTGTAGGGACAAACAGAGACCAATACACACACACACACACACACACACGCACAACCTACGCGCGCAGACATACACACACACACACACACACATAGGGAAGAGGAAAAAACAAACCCCAAATATACTATCAACACAGAAGGGAGATAATACAAACCTCAAATATACTATCCATACAAACGTACGCAAACGCATACAAACCCCAAATATGCTATCCATACAAACGTACGCAAACGCATACAAACCCCAAATATACTATCCACACAAACGTACGCAAACGCATACAAACCCCAAAATATACTATCCATACAAACGTACGCGAACGCATACAAACCCCAAATACACTATCCACACAACGTCGCTAACGCGTACAAACCCCAAATATACTATCCACACAAACGTACGCAAACGCATACAAACCCCAAAATATACTATCCATACAAACGTACGCGAACGCATACAAACCCCAAATATACTATCCACACAACGTCGCTAACGCGTACAAACCCCAAATATACTATCCACATAAACGGACGCGAACGCATACAAACCCCAAATAAACTATCCACACTCGGGAAGAAGAAGAAAAAAAAACAACCAAATATACGATCTACACAACGTACGCGAACACACACACACACACACACAGGGAAGAGGAAAAAACAAACCCCAAATATACTATCAACACAGAAGGGAGATAATACAAACCCCATATCAAGAATCATGAGACTAGGAGTACGGGAAAGATCGTGAGGGCGAAAGAGAGACGTGGTACCTTCTAGCAGAAAAAACAGCCCTTTTTAGGGCTCCAAAAGATTGCCTTTTATTAAATAGGGAACCATATTTGGCTTGGTATCCCTCCTTGACTAAACTATTCTCGAAACAAACTTGACCCATTGGAACACCACAACAAACTTAACTTGTTAAACCTAACAGTGACAAAACTTGTATATGTCGCTTAGACATATTAATTTAAATAAGACCAATATGGTTATTTTTGTGTATACTAAGTACTAATATTAGATAGATACGTTAGGAAGTAGGAAATTTAACAGACTCGTTATATTTGAAGTAATTGCACAGGTGGAAAACACATTATTGGTACTTTTTATTGTCCATTAGCAAAAAACGGGACTTGATTTGAAATAAGTACGGGCTGGCGTTTTGGGGAGTACTTAACATCCATCGCTGGCTTCCTGAGCACCTTTTTTCCTCCTTTACCACGCTCGGACATCGTACACGTGGCAGAATGTGGAACGATTTCCACCTGCCACACGCCCATGTGTCCTAATGTGACGTCATAGCTGCCGACCAATCGTAGCGGGCTTAACATACTACTTGGGTTGACACCTGAGGCATTTCAAACCAACTAAGAAAAATGAGTGTGTGGTGAGACTATTCCCACTCATGTTTAAAGCCTTTCCGTCAGGTTGTTAAGGACTAGTTAGTCCTACACCTGAGTGGCTAAATTTAAAAGTAGTCTGTGAGTACATAAAAGCCTGGGGGATGAGGTTCTCTTTCCTTCCCCAGGAGTAATTAAAAATCACGCGATGCGTGATTAAACCAGTGATACCTGCTCCATTGGAGCGAAAATCACTTTAATTCAAGTAAGCAAGCAAGCAAATCCGGGTACCGTCTCTAGCACTCTTGATGACACCAACTGTCTGGGTTGTTTTCTTTCTTGCAAGCCCCTATGTTCCACTTCTGTTTGTGATAATGACTTGTGATACTTCACATTTTCTAAAGTGGAAATCTTTACAAGCCGTACAAAATACAAAAGTTATATGACTTTGGCTTTTGACACTTGCACAGACTCTTCACTTTATAAGTGTCACGAAAAATATTGTATATCCAATTTTTTACCCTTTTCCAAAACACGCACACCTTTGCAGCTTGACCAGAAATATGTACATCTTGTTTTGTGAATAAGTCACAGACAAGTCCAAGCATATATAGGTGATTATGAACATTAGGAATATCCCCTCATTTTTTCAGAAATATCAAAGCTTGTATGTGCATTTTCCCTTTTCCACTCTATATTAGTGCTTAGATTTGTTCCAAAAAAGAAACGAAACAATTTTGAAAGAAAAACAACTGAATTTTGAATTCAGATTTCTCTCTGTTTATAATTTTTTTTTCAAGTTGATGGTGCATGACAGATTACATTCGCCTACCTTTCCAAAGTGAGAGACATTTCTTCATATGTCATTGCCTTTGTTAAATTCGGTTTCATTGGTTAGTTATCGTTAATCTTTAATTTTTTGATGCATTTCGTTTTGATAGAAGATTTAAGGCCTTCTAGTGTTGTAACGGTATTTATGTTGTTTAGTCTGTTGATGAAATTATTTATAGCAAAGTGCTTAGATTTTTCAGGTTTTTTTTTATTTCAAGCCCTACAAAAGGAGACCAAGTTTGTCTTGAAAGAGGATTGAAACTCTAAATTACACGGGCGTGAAGGAAAACATCGTTGTGTTCATTCTAATCATGCTTGCCGTATCTCTTTGTGTTTTAGAGGTCATGTTTCTTCTTAAGTAAATACACGCATCAATAGACAGACAGATTCGGTCATCATCCTTGAGGTTCACTGTACTTTAGGTTCTTTACTTCATACAAACTCCAAATTTATTAGTTTGAAGAAAAAACAGATAACATGCCCTCAATACTGTAACACGTCTGTTCTGACTCTACCGATGTGAGTGTGAGTGTTTATGTTAAAATGTTTAAGTAAGATATTAAAAAAATGGTCAGCTTGAAAACGCGAACCAATACTGTGACAGTCAGTATTTTGATGTGGTAAGAAGAAATGGTACAATACACAAAGAGGGCTTGTAAGTTCACATTTCAGTCTGTCTGCACTGTAATGGTAACAACGCAAGAGCATAGGGATTATTATGCCACACAGTCCTAGAATAAAACAATGCATCACCCGTTGTAAGCCATTTCATTGGCTATACTTATTTTCTTACCGCGTTCACTTCGAATTGACTTGAGTAGCTATTCACACAGTGACGAGAATGGCCAAGCTTTACTGGGTCTATCCTATAGGCGATTTATATAAAAAAAAATATTTTAAAAAATTAAACTAATGCACGAACAATCGTACCATGGGCGATCTCATGGAAATTGTGTCCGTCTTATTGCAAAATACATCAACATTTAATTTAACCGTGCAGATCGCTAGAACAAACCTCTGATAATACACATTTTGAAAAGTGTTGTGTGACACGGATCGCCATTGTCGCTTGGTGTCTGCTTTCTTGTTCGAAAAGAGATCGTTTCGTCTTGACTATAAAAATTTAATTTGACTAAGTTTTACGCACTACATGAACTCATACATTTCATGTTGTAGGTGTAAGCCGTCGTTCTCAGTTTTCTGGAAGTTCGTTTTTGCGTTTCTCAGATGTGATACTATTTTTTATGGACCAAACGAAATTTCTTTTGGCGTGAATCAGGACTCGTGGTTTTGTGGCAGAAATGGAGAGCATTGATTAAAGCTCAGTTATGTCGTCTTCGAAATCGCTGACACGGATTTGAACTAACACTTCAGGTTTTGTGTGAGGCGATACGGTACATCATTGCCTTTTATGAAATCGTTTCATCTTAATGCAAAATTACATTTGACTAGGTTTCATACGCAGCAGGTCCCTGTATATAGGGAGAGTGTCTTAGCGTCAGAGTATTCATTCCACTCTCAAACGATCAAGAAGATGGAAGAGTCAGCACAGACTGACCTGCTGGTCAAATATATGCTAAAAGTCATACGAAAGCATAATTCACAGGCGAAATTGGCAAACAAACTTACTCTTTTGGTCGTTGATTTGATGAGAGTCATACGAAAGTGTGTAAGTGCTGATGAAGTATGCTATATCTGCAAAGGTAAATGGGTATTTGTCTCCAGAATACCTGCTTCGTCTAAGAAAGAGAGACAAAATTCAAGATACCTAATATGTGAGCCGATGCGTTGGCCCTGATGTGAAATTTCATACTACCTTCTAAAAGAGAATAGACCAGAAAGAAAACGTAAGTATCTCTTGATCTTGACATTGTATAATAAGGATGGCGTGTTTTGTTTTTACTCGCACTTTATGAAATTGTGCTCTTTCACCTCTCTCTATCCCTCTGGATCATGTTTTAGTTAGAATTGAAATGGAAAGATGTTTTCCTTCACGCACGCTCTTTAGGCATGCAAGTCGGTAAACAATAGTCAGTCTGTTCATCCATCATTTTGTGTCTTGATGTTTCCTAAATCACACACTGATGCCATAAAATAACGGGTTAAATGGGTTTTGTAGTGTTGGGAGTGGGGGGTGGGGTGTAGGCGTTTGGCAGAGTTGGTCATTGCAGGTGAGGGCTTAGGTGCTTTCAAAAAACTTTTTTCTTCTTCACTCTGTGTTGATGGAATATAACGGGTTATTTTCTTCACTCTCTGTTGATAGTATATATAAAGGGTCATTTCTTCACTCCGTGTGGATAGTGTATAATGGTTTTCTTCTTCCCTCTGTGTGGTTAGTATATTATGGTTTTTTTCTCTTCCCTCTTTGAGGATAGTGTATATTGGGTTATTTATTTCTTCTTCCCTCTGCGTGGATTGTAGATATGGGGTTTATTTTTTTTACATCTCACCTCCGTGTGGATAGTAGGTATGGGATTTGTATTCTTCCTCTTCCATGTGTAGATAGTATATTTGGGGTTTGTATTATCTCCCTTCTGTGTTGATAGTATATTTGGGGTTTGTTTTTTCCTCTTCCCTGTGTGTGTGTGTGTGTGTGTGTGTGTGTGTGTGTATTGGTCTCTGTTTGTCCCTATAAAACTCACTTTATCCCTATCAGATACACTCTACCTACCTACCTGCAGTAGCGTGTATTCAGGTCAGCCACTTGCAACACTTTATCCCCTAGTGTTCAGTACAGTGTTGTCACTGACGCTGGAAATTTCGAGACTATAAATATGGACTTGGGGATTTCCACAGGTTGTAACTATACATATTTACTAGAGTTCATAAACAGGAACGTCACTCAAGCTGAGGCTATAAAAAGATAGTGGGGTTTTCCAAAGGAATAACCCACAAGTTGTAGTATAAATAGATAGCGGGATTTCATAGGAATTTTAGCTGATTATAGCTATAAATAGATATATGGGTGTTTATCCACGATCGTCACACAAGTTGATATTGTAAGTAGTTACTAATTTTATCCATTTTAGTCTAAACCATTGTAACTTAATTTTCGGGGATATGTTTATTTTCCTTTAAATTCTGGGACAATTTCGTCATTTTAGCGTTACTTTTAGTCACATCCATTTTGTCGTTGAGCATTTCCTTGATTATAGCTATTTATAGCATCATTACAATTATGCAAATTTTTGAACACCCCAGCAAGATTTCAGGTCTTGGTAATGCTTTATATATAAATCTCACGCTTGTACTAGTGTATGTATGTCTCTGTCTCCGTTGTGTTTGACCCTCTACCATCATTGTCCCTAGACAGTCCCACCATGTTCAATTCCCCCTTGACGCTATACAGACCCACCATGTTCAATTTCCATATGTTAAATTCCCCTTGAGGCTAGACTTGCCCAAGACTTTTTCCCATGTTAAATTCCCTTGAGGCTATATCCCCCAGGGGTTTCCGTAATGTTAAATTTCCCATTGTCCCTAGACAGTCCCACAATCTATTCCCCCTGTTCAATTTCCCCTTGTCGCTAAACAGGTCCACGATTTATTCCCATGTTCAATTTCCCTTGCCGCTCAACAGACCCAAACTCTATTCCCCATGTTAATTTCCCTTGTCGCTCAACAGACCCAAACTCTATTCCCCAGGTTAATTTCCCTTGTCGCTCAACAGACCCAAACTCTATTCCCCATGTTAATTTCCCTTGTCGCCAAAGTGTCCCAAAGGTTTTCGTAATGTTAAATTTCCCATTGTCGCCAAAGTGTCCCAGGGTGGTTTTTAATGCTAATTCCCATTGTCGCTAAAGTGTCCCCATTCACTACTCTCGTGGGTCGGTGATTCTTTCCGGGATTTTCCCGGGTTCTTCCTTCACCGTTAATATTGGCCGCCATGTATAGCCTATCGTGTGCTGAAAAATGGCGCTAAACCCTACAACAACAACAACACCAACAACAACAATACAATATGTGTGCCTTGTAACCAAGAAATTTACAGTATATTGTCGACGGGATATTGCATCTTTCCATCATTGCTTATATAAACACTGTAGATACATACCAAGGAAAGTGTACACATACCGCTACGACGAACCATATTCTTGTATGTTACTTAGTGTAAGTTCAGTTTCAAGGCTTTCATTCAACCCAAACTTTTTCTCTCTGACTCCAGATTTCTGCGTATTTTGTCCCTTATGCATGAGAGGGGAGGGGGAACTGAAAGTAGAAAGGATTGCGATGAAATTGTGTACCATATTAAATTAATTTAAAAAACGGGGATTATTAATACTTTTTAGCGTTCTTTTCATACATCACTAATGATAAATGAATGGAATTTCATCATTCATCTTTAGATCAATAGCAAACAGTTTCAAGAATGTTTATATTTGCTCCATCGGCGGATCACAATTTAATATACCAATAGTATTGGTATATCAACTTGATTTATGCCACCACTTTAAAAGGCCATGTTTTTTATTTTAAATGTAAGTGGTATATTACATAATCTGCAAAGGAAATCGATCTTCCTTTAATCGATTTCAGCGACAATTATATTTAGTCCAAGCTTGCCTTCATTCATTGCAGACCTGGACTTATGTGAGAATTCTTGAATGTGCTTCATACATTGATGGATGCTGAAATACATCTAATCGTGTATTGTCTTTCCATCCAATCTTTGACCATACTTCACAATAAATACTGTTGGAATAACATTTAAAAAAAATATAGACTTGTAGTGGTTAAGGGATTTAATTCACATTCCGTTTTCTAAATCACGATAACGGAATATAACGAGTGTCTTCCTCTTGAACATGCCTTTTCCACTTCTGTTACGTAGCTCGCATCAGAGTTAATTGTGATAACTATGTGTTTGGTAGTTCGGAAAATCGGAATAAAGTTTGAAGCTATTATCCACTTTAAATTGCAGATTTGCTATAATATTGATTTGTTATTAGAATATATAGGAAAATATTTCTTTAAAATAGTTCCGTTTATAAATTTTGAAAAATCTATATTCAACCATAATAGAATTATGCAAAACTTGGTGTCGGTTTATAAACTATCGTTGTTTTTTTCATACAGATTTGTCGGAAAAGGACAATTATATTTGTTTAAACTACTCCTTTAATATATGCTCTTATGAGACGTAATTATAAAGGCCAAGAAACACAAGAAGATATGAATAGCAGCGTAGTGTAATACAATTCTATGTCACAAGTTCCATACTTGTTAAAATTAAATTCATTGTTAACAATTCTGTATCTGAATTGTTTGGCCGCCATCTTGAAATTGCTCAAGTCTAATATATACAGGTTTTAATATCGATTTTTTAGTCTTACAAAGGTTTTAGACCACGTGCTCTGCAAAATACTGATTCCTCTTGTACGGTCACTTGGTGTCTGACAATTTGATTGGAAGAAATGATTAGATGTATTATCAAACTTTGTATGGAAATACCAGTTGGAAACGGTTATGTTTCAGTATTCATATGTTCTCACCAGCAAAACTCGAGCCATAAACAGGCTGTAATGTTGTAGAATTTGAATTTCACTTTAGAGATCTTAGTCATTGTTTTTATAAATTACCCTTTTATACAATGATATTGTAGGCACCCATCAAAGAAAGCATTTTTAGAGTTTCTTTGATTAAGGATTTTAAGTGATCCTATTCCAGATCGTTTCCAGCAGCGTTATAAATAACAAAGAGTAAACAATCGAGCATTTGTTTGGCCATTTTTAGATTTCTATGTAGACCGTCATTTTAAGCAATATTTGAACTGCTAGTTTTTAATCACGTAGAAGATTAATCAGAGAAACCTCAAATAGCTTTTGTTCACCAGTTCAGGCAGAGTTTCCACGGTCGATCACTTTTAGGAATCTTCAACTGCAATAATCTTCAACATTAGAGCAGCTTACAATTTGTGAGGCGCATGATTGAAAGGCTTCCAAAAGTCTGTTGTCTATTATTTCAATCTCAATCGCATATGCGTGATTAGTCTCTGCAAAATCAGAGTTCATAAGGTCAATAATTTCAGGGATTGCATATTGTTAATTGGCTTAAGGTACTGTCATCGATCCTTGATGTATCGATAAGTGCCTCTTGCTCCAAATTTGTCTTAGTAGCAATGGACTGCTAATATACAAACTCTGTGTAACCACCGCGTCCACGTTAACAGCATCAAATCTTTCCATTCCGTGATGGGTAAGCAACTGTAACTGAGAGGACTATATGGTTCACTTGTGAGAAAACGAATTAGTGGTTCGAACCGAAATAATATTTTCCTAATGTATTTTGTTTATGTACAAAAAAAACCACTGTTCCATTGTCCTCAAAAACAGCAAAAAGAAGACCAACAACCCTTAGTTGTCAAAGACCAATGTGACCGCAGGAAAATAAGAAACCATAGGAGACTAATATTTATCCACAGTAATCACTTATAGAAACTGTCCTTAAAACAATAGTCTGTAGGAATTACTTTGAACTATTGAAAATCAAAGCCCTAACATGCTAGAAATTGAATATTGCTGACATTGTCACAGTAAGAACTCTTAAATGTTTTAAATTGATCGACCATTCACAAGCTTTCAAAGTCACAAGTATAAAATAATGAAGTTTCCAATCTCGAGTGTTTGAAGGAATGTCATAGAGCCAGAATTATATTCATACCTTAGATAATGTCAGATTTCAACATACGATAATATCTAGTAACTTAGGTTACCGAATAATTAATTTGTGCCTGAGAATCCTATTTAAAGGAGAATAATAACAGTTTCTTTAACCGATTACCCTCCACCCCCAAAAAAGAGAGCTAAATTTCCAGGTTAAATCATTTTTAAGCAAACTATTGTTTAGATTTTGGAGAAAAAAAGCAGCAGTGTGTGTGTGTGTGTGTGTGTGTGTGTGTGTGTGTGTGTGTCCATCCGAGTGGAGGTGCAGGAAAATTCGTTTATCAGATCATATATTGGGCAAACCTTAGGTGTTTCTTCAATTTTGAGGTACTTTTGCAACTTAATAAGCTGGATTTAAACATCGTTATAAATTATGACTTGAAATACAATAAATCATCAGCTAGACTGGAAGAAAATTTAATTTGGATCGTAAGGCTGTTTTAAGTATACTACACAAACTCGACAGGCATTTTTGAGCGGTAATTCGGTTAGTCTGTAAGCTGACATTATGTCTCATGCAAGCGTAGACATCGTTCAATATGTTCAACACTTGTTCTTGCTAGTGTGCGTGTGTGTGTGTGTGTGTGTGTGTGTGTGAGAGAGAGAGAGAGAGAGAGAGAGAGAGAGAGGGCAAATGCATGATGCATAGTCGTTATATAAAACACGTGTAATCGTTTATCTGGCATTGCGACAGTTCTGCAACGATGCTGCTCTTACCAGTATCAGGTTTATTGTAATTCTCGCCTTTTCCCACTGAATGATGTAGTGAGCTGCACAAAACATATCTAAATAGTATTTTCTGTTCTACTCTGTATACACTATAACACAGCATGTCTGGTTCTAAAGCATTCAGCACTTGTAACTGATCCAAATAAATGAACATTCGAAGCTGTTGGTTTGATGAAGGCTACATTGTTATCGATAAAGCAACATTCGACAGATTTTTTTTTCGTCATTGCTCAAGAAATTAATGGTTTATAAAGTAGTACACGTTAGTAGTCGTGAGATGCACAGAGCTAAAGTTTATATATATATATATATATATATATATATATATATATATCTATGACAAGTTAGAAGAAGAAAAAAAACTTTTTGTTTATTAATTTCACCAATTCGCTTCCCTTCCCCCTCTTCACAACAAACAGCGAACAATTCTAATGTAACAATAGCACGCATCTTATAATCACTTTCCTAAACGTAAATGGACCAAATAACAGGCAATTAAAAATATTCCAGCTAAGAAATACATTTTTAACTGAATGTAAATTTATAGCTTTTTTAATGGATGAATACTTTAGTTTCGTATGCGTTGTATTTCGTCACGTAATAAGTCTGTTCTCTTGATGTTTGACTCCTAGTTTTGGAGGCATCATGCGGCAGACATGTAGCATGATGTCCCACCCAGTCACATTATCCTGACACCAGTCCGACCAGTCCTAACACTAACCTCTTAATGCTGGGCGCCAAGCGAGGCAGCTGTTAGTACCATTTTTAAAAGTCTTTCTTATAACTCGATCGGAGTTCGAGCCCGCATCCAACACAGTCATGCCAAAGACTGATAAAAATGGTACTAACAGCTGCATCGCCATGCGCTCAGCATTAAGAGGTTAATGTTAGGTCTGGTAGGGATGGTATCAGGATAATGTTCCTGGGTGGGACATCATACTACGTGTCTGTGTCTGCGGCATGATGCCCCAGTGCTAGACGTAACTATAAACTGCCACACTGCAGATATCGTAGCGATATGACTGAAAAATTGTTAAAGCTACGTTGAAAATAGAAATCACACACACACACATCATACTACATGTCTGTGTCTGCGGCATGATGCCCCAGTGCTAGACGTAACTATAAACTGCCACACTGCAGATATCGTAGCGATATGACTGAAAAATTGTTAAAGCTACGTTGAAAATAGAAATCACACACACACACACACACACACACACACACACGCACACACACGCACGCACATACACACATTTTTAGGTAACATGCCTAATTGCACGGAGTCTTGTGCTCTCTTAACATACATTCCAATTCCTCGCCAAGAAAACTGGGTCTTAATGGAGAAGTTGAAAGAATATGACTCAAGCAGAACGTTTCTAATCACAGCAAACCAAAAGGAAATGACCGAAAAGATTTATTGGCAGTTTATGAAAATGAACCAAAAATGAAAAAATCGCTGCCAAAATGAAGGTAAAGGAACCGAAACTGAAGTCAACAGTACAGTACTGAAAACGGGAACCAAAGAGTAACCTAACATACTAGTATAGAGATAACACTTTCTGTCTTTCTTATAAAATATTGAAAAATATGAAAGTTGTTTGATAAGCGACGTCCATGTATATTGCATAAAGACATAACCTTCCCCCTGTTCACCATCCCTTAAAAGCTGACCGCTCCTCTACATAAGTAATTTAAACTTCAATTAAATTACCATAAAACTTTTTAAAAAATAATAATTTGTAATGATTGGGACCCTGTTTGAGAAATAAATAAAGCTTTGTCAGCTAAATATTAACAATAAAACATAACTGTTCTCCTCAAAGCAATATTTACAAACTGTAATGAGTTTCCTTAATTAATACAAGAACTCAGTCCTAAACAATAAGGACATTTAGAAATAGACGAGTTCCCTGTACAGCCCGAGTGGACGAATAAATACTAACGTGCTTGGCCATGCTGGCGGGTCTAAGTGGCAATTATGGGAGATTTGTAATAATTATTTTAAACTGCATATGCATTGGGCGTTGTTTCGGACTTAATACCGCTTGCTAAAATACAGAATGGAGGAACCGATTTGAGATTTATTTTGATTCGGAATATAAATTTCACCCTTTCAAGGAATTGATTTTTGCACGATGCATTACGCATTTTGCTGATTTGCGACACAAAAAAAACTCCCGCCATGAAGAAGCATCATTTTGTTAATTTTTTGTTGCTTTCTGTTTTATTTATTTAATTTCTTTTTCATCCTAAAATGTTCTCCTGCCTTTAATATGTCGCTTCTCAGCAACATCGGGGCAACTCCAGTCTTACTCGAGTTTGACCAAAAAGATCTAGTAGCGTTTGTTAAAATTTGGTCGATGTTCGAAACAAAGAAGCTGATGTTAAAACTAAGCGTACCACTTCAGGGCTAGATACATCTATCCATAATGTGGCATATCGTACCAGCACGTCTGGGTTCGAATCTCACATTCTTTACGTTTTGATTATAATATATGTTTACGTAACATGTACGTGTTAGTACAACACTAATTCGCTGATAATACGCTGATAATACAACGGAAATGTCAGCACCAGAACTTTCAGCTAGTGAGAAATTTAGAGGTTACTAAATATATAGGGCACAAAAATATCAAGTAATATTAATATTAATAGTTGACCAATGCACAAGCGATGTATTAACGTGTCCCATTATGACTTCGTCTTGTCTCCTTGTAATATTAATTAAGCTTATCTCATTACAAATAACTTTCTCTTCTTTACTTAGCTGGGGGGGGGGGGATCTGGACCCATATTCTAATGTCGATCGATAATTACGTTAGGATATACATTTTAGAAAGTGTTTGCTCTTTGATAACATCATACTTGTAACAAAGTGTGACTGAGACTTACTGTTCGTTTCTAATTTTGAAAACAAAATTCTAAAGTGTATTAGGAATGGGAGGGGTTTGGGAATAATCTTGTGTTAAATATTTTGCAGACGTTACTGGCAGCTTGACGGTTGCAGATATCTGTTTAACAGTCTTCGATGACGCGTTTCCGGTAAAACGATATTCGTTTTAGAAGAACCGAGCACAAATGTCCCTAAAGCTTCAAATACAAGACTAATATTGCGATTACATTAATTAATACTAATTAATACTAATGAATACTAATGATTAACGAAGCTTTTCTTCGCATTTGGTTCAAACTTCCTTTGTCTTCCATGGTTGAATGTGATGTGATGTTAATTGGGGGATATATATATCCTGTAATTAGTAATCAATAAATCTCCAGTATCTTTGGGAATTTATTTCATTAGAGTAAATAGATTTTCGAGACAGTACTAATGAAAACAACTGATAAATTTATCGATTTATTTTTTGGTGCATATTAGCACATGCAAGATTATTTTTGGTGACGTATGCGAATAAATTACTTTGCCATAACATAACACGGAGCCGATCAGACCTGCTCTGAACAGAATTCGAATACCCAATCCTGTGATTGCGCGTACGGCACGTTATCTATTAAATACTACTTCTTCCACCAAAGGCCTAATAAGCCGATTGTAGGTTCCGAAACAATAATACGTCGTGTGACCGCTTATCAGAGTGGACACAACAAAAGATAATTTGATATAGTAAGTTATTAGATGGAACTAATTAGTTGGCATTATGTAATGTAACCACTAAACTATGTTCACAAAACAGCAAATTAAGATAACCAGATATAAGGTCAGGGAATATCACATTTCGAGGCCACAAACTTCGTCTGAAGAGCACTGTATGGTCTTTTATTTGAATGATTTTTGTAATTATATTTGGGCTCTGTGTGTGTGTGTGTGTGTGTGTGTGTGTGTGTGTGTGTGTGTGTGTGTGTGTGTGTGGTAATTATACTGTAATTATGAAACTGACGTTTTGTATTTGTTCGGTACTATAGATGGACCCTACGTTAATTTATAAGATATACCATCTTTTTAGGACCGTTCCAGTGGCCTAGTGGTTAGAGCGTCGCCTCGGAAGCGAGATGTTGCGGGTTCGAACCCCGGCCGAGTCATACCAAAGACTTGCAAAAATGGTTCTTGCTGATTGCCTCAATTGGCGCTCAGCATTAAGAGGTTAATGTTAAGACTGGTCAGACTGGGTGGGACATGATGTTGCCCAAGTGCTAGACATCACTATAAGCTATCACGCTGCAGACATCGTTTCAATATGAATAAAAATTGTTAAAGATACGCTAAAAATCTAAATCATACACACATCTTTTTGAATGCGAACATCATTGGATATGCGCTGTAAACAAAATCTGTCATAGAAGAGTGAGTCCAAGCCCTCGCTATTCACAAACATGCGATGGATTATACAAAATTATGTACTTTGGACATATTAAAACATGAAAGTGCGTCACGGGTTTGGAGAATATTCGCTCCGAAACAATACGTTTGTGAATGGATCACATTCGCTTTCCTTTGCTTTTATTTCCATGCGTTTTATTTTTGTCGTCGGTTCGTTGGAAATCGTTACCAGAGTGTCGTCATCGTTGCCGTTGAGTTATAACTAACCAGCATGATCTCTTTCGCCACACCTATTACACACGAGAAACATTAGCTTACGATAAATATATCGATGATCCGATGATCCATTACGAAGACGAGTCAGCCAGAAGTCAATTTTGACTGGATGAATTTCCTTGTCATGTGCAGATAATACAGTGCCATGTGTACACGGTGCACACCAGTATCGGTGTAACACAACGGGCAGTTTGAGAGCAGTAACTGTAATCCAACAGCGTTTAATTTTGGACATAACTTCCACATTCACAAGGGTGCATGCGAGTCGCGTTCACTTGTAGAGAGAGTTTTGGATCGATAAGTATCGTAGACATGTGCTGAAACGGATTCTGTTCTCTGGAGATGTAAGGCGCATTTTTCCCCCCGAAAGACAACACATTTTTATTCTCGTGGGAATCTACTGTAAAATGTTGTGGACTTTATAAAGGCCCAAGAGAAGCATTGACGGTTTGTATTTGCATGTGTGAATGGGAGGGTGATGCATAATGGGGTGACACTGTTAGGCCTTCTTTTGTATTTCTCTTTATTAGTATGTACAGTATATGTCTTGATCTGATAGCCGATCTGTCCAAGTCAGTGCAACAGACACTAGAGTGTGCTTATGGGATTGTGTAATGTACAACACTCAGTTATACATACACATATTCATACAGCATGAATCCATCTCTCTCTCTCTCTCTCTCTCTCTCTGACACACAAACGCGCGCGCGCGTTAAAACCACAGAGGGGTCAAATATTCTAACACCTAACAAGATACAAGTTTCGAAGAAACATGTATGTTTCGAGAGACTAAGATAGCTCGAAAACATGTGTGTGTGTGTATGTGTGTGAGAGAGAGAGAGAGAGAGAGAGATTAACACGCATAGTTGTTAATACACTTACAAAGGCTGGCTTAGAACTGGGTTATACAGCGCAAGTTGACACCAAACAATGTGCTGTGATCCATAAAAAATTCAAACGGGTTTACAAAGAGCCAAAAATAGTTTTACATTCACAACTGGTTGACTTTGAATGAGAACGTCTTTTTGACGAGTAATCATGTCTCTCGTTAAGTGCTATTTGTCATTCACCTCTAATGTCACTCCGTAGAATACTGTACGTTTGATGCATACGATAGCGCGCAGTGCACACATTGTGGATCTGCATGTTGGAAGCATCACACAGCTTGAGATATTCAGCCATAATAAATTTTACATCTAATTAATCTAATCGATTGTTACCTAATCCGTTTAATATGGGTACGTGTCCTGTGCCCATGTATATGTCAGGAAACCCAAGAAAATACCATTTTTTTAAAAAGAGGTGTATTCCATATCTGCAGGGTAACGAGCATCGTACTATGAAATTGCGAGCTATACCTGTACGCATAGTATTTGTTATTTTACTTTATTTTGTTACATTACAGATGTCGACATAGGAAATCGAAGCATACATTTGCAGGTATCGCCCTGCCGATTTGAAAAAAGATGCAAATTATATTACACAATAGCGATGATACAATGTTGCTCGTTACACGTTATTTTAAGGAATAGTTGTCGATTATGACTCAGTAAGGGTTGGTATATATCCGACATTAAAATATGAAGCTATTTATTTCTCTCAAACCGATCAGAAATAATAATAACAACAATACTAATCAATATAAATAATACCAGTTATTAACCATTCACGGTATACTGCTTTCTGAAGCACTCACACACACAGATATATATATATATATATATATATATATATATATATATATATATATATATATATATATATATATATATATATATATATATATATATATATATTCACATACAACACGGATTACTGAAAGTCCAACAGTTATCCCTTAAGTCTCACTCCACACAAAACTTTAGACTGACTTTCACGCTTGGTTTACTGTTTACTGCCATTGTAGTTTACCTTTCTTCCGTCATACTCTCTTTCTTTCGTCTTTTGTAAGTATTTATGCTACTTCACATAACTCAAAGACAAAGAGTACATCCACTCCTTATAATCTTGTACGTCAAGGAAAACATGGTAGTGTGCACATTACACGGTTTGAACATCTTCAAGTTGTGAGTATTAAAAAATAGATAACTATTCGATAGTACTACCAATTTAAAGGTATTCAGATTTTCGTCTTATTTATATTGTGAATTGATTACGAAATACTGCATTCTTATTTATTTCGATCTTCTGAGGTGTCAAGGACAAAGAAAATTATCGAAAGTTGCAAATCAAATCGTTTGTATAAGAAACCTATGCAAAAACGTAAAAACAAAATATTATTTCTAATGAGGTCTTAGCTGTTTGAATCAAACAGACAATCTGATTAAAATCAGATCTCCATTGTCCTACGTGAAGACCTGACAGTGACTACTTAGGGGTCATGTTCTAATAACCTTTGAATTAGCCAATGGAAATGCAGCTTTCGGAAATCTGCAAGTGAATCAAATCATGAGGCACACATTCATACTATTCAGCCATAATTTCATCTGATTGGCTGATAATAATTAGAGAGTATGATAATAACATAGGTTACCAGAACATGAGTACTAAGCGGTCGCTATCATATCATAGTGGATAGCATAGTGGAGATCTGATTTTTAATCAGATTGACCAAACAGATCAACAGAAGTTACATGAACGTGCCAACTGCCAACACATGTCCTGATTCAAATGAAGATGACTATTTTAAAGCAATATTCTCTTCTTTATATATATATATATATATATATATATATATATATATATATATATATATATATATATATATATATATATATATATATATATATAGGGGTTATATATACATCATCCATGAGCATAAACACTTTTACTAAACTTGCTTTGTTTTAAACTATTCCTCTTTCGTGATCGTGCTACTTATTTGTCCGGTGCAGCCCTTACTTAATAGGCCCCAGTGACTGGAAAGCTTAAACTAGTTTGTCAAGCAGTGTTTTGTGAGTTTCTATCATGCACTCACTGATCAAGGTGATTAACTGTCTCATCCCTATTCCTGACAATCCTAAAAATTATCACCTCACGGACTACGAATACCTGGTCCTACACTGACATTACCAGTCCTAATGTTTCTTTCTTTAGTTCTCCGAACTGGAGCTATCGACATATATGTAATTACTTGGCTTCTGTCGTAGGAATCCGGAATGAATGTGTACTTAGACGAGAATTGATTATTAGGTCAACTTGTAGATGTGTATGTAATGCACGGATGCCTACAGCACAGACTTAGCAGCATTAATTTCGCTGATATATGCATGGTCGAAATGATATAAGGGCTCGTGCTCTTAGGCAGTGCGAGTTGTACTGTATGTGTGTGATTTGGATTTTTAACGTAGCTTTAACAATTGTTCAGTCATATCGCTACGATGTCTGCACTGTGGCAGTTTATAGTGATGCCAAACACTGGGGCATCATGTCGCAGACATGTAGCATATAGCACGATGTCCCACCCAGTCACATCATCCTGACACCAGGCCGACCAGTCCTAACACTAACCTCGTAATGCTGAGCGCCTAGCGAGGCAACTGTTCGTACCATTTTTGTAGGTCTTTGGTATGACTCGGTCGGGGATCGAACCCACGACCTCCCGCATCCGGAGCGGTGAGTTGTACTGTAACCCGTGGACACGGGTTAGAATTCCCTTGGACTGCGAATTAAAATTATCTATCCTAAATGATAATATCATTTATTTCATATTTCAAAATTTTGTTAATGTGTTAATCTTATGAACCATTATCCTGTACGGGTATCACTTTCTACTCTGCATTATGTATATGTGTACCTCTCTCTCTCTCTCTCTCTCTCTCTCTCTCTCTCTCTCTCTCTCTATATATATATATATATATATATATATATATGTGTGTGTGTGTGTGTGTGTGTGTGTCCTTGTATTGCAGCACTTCACTTTCTACTCTGCTTTAAGTATATTTGTACCTCTCTCTCTCTCTCTCTCTCTCTCTCTCTCTCTCTCTCTCTCTCTATATATATATATATATATATATATATATATATATATATATATATATATATATATATATATCTTTGTATTGCAGCACTTCATATTCGCATACCACAACAATTTGGATGCTTCTTTATGTTACCAAGCTGAACACCTTGACCCATTAAGAACGGACAATGTTTACTCTGTGGTCCAAAGTGACTCTTCTGATCTGCTTGTCAGGTAATCTTAAATATGATCATCGATTTCCTTCGCCATTTCGTCATAATTGCCTTTATTGTAGTCATTTTTTCCACCAACTCGTCGTGGCCATTTTTACATTTGCTATCATTAGTAGCAGCAACATCGCTTCGATTTTCTACGAAAAAAGGTGTAGAGGAGGTTCACGTTCGTCCTTCTTTCTGTCACGCTCTTTACTCCAATGCCATATACATTATATACACTTAACGAAATGAAACAAAATTTGGCAATATAGACGTACTTGTTAATTTAGTGAGGATGAATGAGTGCCCAAATGTTGGCTCTGTCCGAAGGGGGTCCCTAAGGGAGAGGCCAAAAGGGTGACATTGTTTAATGGGTCTACTAATGAAATATAAGATACTTGCAACGGAAGAGTTGTATGCAATGAATGAACGAATGACGAATATTATTAATGCAGCTTGTTCTCAGATCTGTGACAGTGTATGTTATAATGTAAGGACAGGCATTCCTTTATGAGACTGCGAATCATCCTAAGATTTTCAGAAGAGCAGTTGTTTTCTGTTTGAATTTTACATAATGTATCTAGTCCACAAAGTATTTTCTCCCTTGTTGAGTCGGTTTGTTTTATCTTTTACTGGTCCTCTCTGACAAATATTTTGCGCATGCTGACATCCCACTCAAATTTTCTTTGGCAAATTATGTCAGTAGTGTAGCTGGTAAATTAAATTGCAGTATTTAGTGTCAGTGCTTCCTCTATTTATAAACAAACTTTCTATAAGCAGACTGTCTTTTACAAAGTGTCAACTATGGTTATGCTTAATGGTCCCACTCAGTTACAGTTTGTAGATAACAGTTTATACAACAGTTAACACAGACATAGAAAATTCATCTATTATAAGGTACTGACCATTTTGTTTAGAGCCGAGATATTTTATTTTATTTTATCTCCAGATAATTATGTTTAAAAGATTATATAACAGATGTAATATGGTGTTATTTTGTTATACATTTTTGTTATAAATCTGAGCAAGATATCCCAGGACCCTGCTGCAGAAAATTAAATTCTTGGTAGGAGTGTAGTGATGTTTGAACGCGTTACCTTTTTTGCGCATTCCTTTACTTTTTGCGCTCGCCATTGCGCCCCCCACCACCACCACCACCACCTCCGCATCTGAGTAACATTCGCTCCCTTTCTTTATTGGGTTCGCTCACTTTTATATTTAGCACTAACCACTGATTGTTGGTCCTTAAGATAACTACGGTTTACAGTGGTACGTATCACGGTATGTACATAAATTCTGCGGGATAGCATAGTGCAAACTTTGTCATGGTAACCAACTCAAGTTGTTCGAAACGGTACTAGGCACTATCCTAGGCATGGTACAGTCAATAAAGTATTAAAAGTAAGCAAGGAACCAACTGAAAATCGTAATATTTTCTCAAGCCAAACTGTCATATTGCCATGATGGATGCAAAGCTAATCACATATCCAATACACACCAATGTTGCATTTACACCGATTCCTTATATTAGGTATCGCTTGTGGCTATTCGCATCCTTACTACGGTGTTCTGGTTTGGTACATTAACCACCGGACGTTCTAGTTTCTAATTTACCAAATCGTACACTACACTAGAATATTCCTAGCAATAATCTTTTATGAAACCGGAAGCAACGCAAAACATCCGGAGCCTGAGTTTACACAATATAGCGATAGTGTTGCTCAAAGACCATACAGTCGCAATTATACATCATTTTCGAATTAGTGATTAAACATGAATAACTTGCTAAGAAATGTGGATTCTTTGACTTATCCAGACATTTCCAACATAAACAGTAGCATGTTTTATCCTGTAAAACGATTCGTAGATGCCAAATCCACACGCGAGAATCGCAACTTACTGAAAGCATAGAGTTATTTCTACACTGTGATCGTCATGATAGAACAACTGCCCTTACAAGATCGAGGAAATATATTTTTTATAATCATCCAATGCTCAAGTATATTCGTAAATTTTGTTAGCTTTAGATTAAACCAACGAACATTTCCAACTATCTACAATTCACCTAAATATATATTGGCTCTTCAAATTATCCCTATTTACTAACTTAGCTTCACACACACACACACACACACACACGTGTCTGTGCCCGCCCGCCCATATGACTGTCTGTGTACGTTTCATCCTGCCGGTCGTTCTTGCTAACTTGTTTAAATTTGTTAGGACTGACAAAATATATTATTTACAGGATTGTCACTGTAGGGTTTAACTCCATGTGTCTTATGTTCAAAACAGTAACTGGATTACGGATCACACGACTAATGAAATTTCGAAATATTAGTTGTCCCTAAATTTGATCATGGCCATTGTATTTTTGGATTGATATTCTGCTATTCAATTTTGGCCATATGAAGTTAATTTTTCTGCAACCGGAAACCATAATTTTATCACGTCATTCCCGGAATTAACCAATCAAAATTCGGTTTAGTCTCATCTGAAGAAGTGATTTCTTTGGTATCTATCGGTATAGGTTTTATAACAATAATGATTGAAATAGTTCTGTAACAGTGCTGAATTTGTTTTCGGAAATAAATTGGTCGCGCAATAAGCATTAGAGACATTATTTTTTATCAGTTTCTTTATTTTTCTGTGAATAAATTGCAAAATAATCAGTTTAACTGTTTAGTTGAAGACTGTGGATGAGGTCAGAGTAAAGTGAATGTTATCAACTACCGGAAATATAACTTTGATATTTAAGGTAAACTTACGGATTCATTTGTCCTCTCTTCATTTTAAATTTAACATCTTTCTCACGTATGCACTTTGTCTTGCCCTTCCATGTATGTATTTGCTTCATGGCACATTAGGGCTTGGTATAGTATGCCAATGTATACGGCACATTAGGGTTTAATACAGTAGTATGTCTTTGCTTCGTGACACGTTACGTTAGGGTTCGATCCAGTGTGCTTGTGCTTCATGACGCGTTAGGGTTCAATACAGTATATCTATTCTTCATGGCACATTAGGGTTCAGTACATATTGTCTTTGCGCTCGTGACACGTTAGGGTTTAATGCAGTATGTTTTTGCTTCGTGATACGTTAGGGTTCAATACAGTATGCCATTGTTCATGGCACATTAGGGTTCAGTACGTTATGTCTTTGCATCGTGAAACGTTATGGTTCAATACAGTATGCTTTTGATCATGGCATGTTAGGGTTCAATACAGTATGTCTTTGCTTCGTGACACGTTAGGGCTCAATACAGTATATCTTTGCTTCGTGACACGTTAGGGTTCAATACAGTATTTATTTGCTTCTTGACACGTTAGGGTTTAATACAGCATGCCATTGTTCTAGTCACGTTATACAACAAACTCGGTTTCTGTTACTGAGGCTAAGTACATGCACCGAACCTATCGAGATCACATTATGTGAATCATGGTCTAAGGTTAAAATTATTGCGAAATGTAAGCAGTTACTTTAGATCAAATCAAAATATTCATGTTAGAAATTGTCTTGCTAGCAATTTGACGATAAGCTCATCACTGAGCTGGCAATTTGTCTTTTTACCACTTTTCTCACATTTATTTTTCTTATTCATTGATAAAGTGCATCTTACCTTTCATTCTACAAATGAAACAAGCCTGTTTGACAAATGCATTCCGGTAAATTTGTGAAGGATGCAGTGAGCGTGGTGACAAGTTGCGGGTTGTTAAACTGAATCCTGTATATATATATATATATATATATATATATATATATATATATATATATATATATATATATATATATATATATATATATATATATATATATATACATTTTACTTTAGTGGTCTTTATTGGATATGGTATAACATATTTGTTGTGTTGTTTTTATAAGCCTCACAAATAATATAAAACTTAATTTGAAAGGTGGGATATTGGGGTTTTCAGCCGCAGGTGGAGTCAAACTGAGCTTGGCAATTTCAATATAACAAAAGATGACTAAATTTCCATTGACTGGCATTCCTTACGTACAAATGCACTGCAGCTGATGCGCTTAAATTCATCCATACTGCGAATCTGTCAATTTATTACCGTGTGGGAAGCCAAATTGGAAAGAACAAAGATAAATAGGTCAGTAATATTAATTCTAATGAAATTGATGTTATACACAACAGCATTACACGAAAACAAGAAAATAATAATAGAAAAAAAAAGAAATTATTTATGATATATGCCCTTCATTGTCCAAATTATTGATTCAGCTGAAAATATGTTTCGAAAATATTACGGGTGTAAAATGATGGTAAATACAATAAAAACAATTCACATAAACTTTGGTTCAAAACATCACCATCAAAGTACAAACGTCATTGCCAAAGTACACAAACAAATAACAATTAGCTAGGAAGACACACAACATAATCCCTGTCAGTCAGAAAAAAAGTCTTTAAAAGGCAAGCAGTAAATGCTGACAAATGTATTAGTTTTCACGTAAATTAATTTAAGCAAGACAACTTAAACTAAGAAAACTAAAAAGTAAGTACCCAAAAGATGCTTTAAAGATTATCAACTTTTTAGAAAGTAAACGCGATGAATTCTTAAACAAATACGGTGATAATGATAGCACTGGGAAGCTAGATATTGTAAAATGATGACGCTATGTTGAAATTCTCAACCAGGGGAGAAAAGAATATGAAATATTTTAAATCTAAACAAACTAATAATAGTAATAATATACCGTTTGTACTCGCTTGTAAGTCAGGTCAAACTGCAAACAGTAACGATCATGATCTGCCGTAGCATCATGCCCTATTTAGTTTGTTCAGTTGATTACTTAAATCCAACTGCACAGACCCAGATCTGCTGGAGCATTACACGACGGTAGATTTGGGTCTGTGCACTTTGCCGCTAGACTCGATTTATACGCAAATACATACGATAAGACACGATCAAATGGTGAACCTATCGATGAATATATCTAGTATACGCAAGTACATACGATAAGACACAATCAAATGGTAAGCCTATCGATGAATACATCTAGTATGCGCAAGTACATACGATAAGACACGATCAGATGGTAAACCTATCGATGAATATATCTAGTATGCGCAAGTACATACGATAAGACACGATCAGATGGTAAACATATCGATGAATATATCTAGTATACGCAAGTACATACGATAAGACACGATCAAATGGTAAACATATCGATGAATATATCTAGTATGCGCAGTACATACGATAAGACACGATCAGACGGTAAACTTATCAATGAATATCTAGTATCCGCAAGTGCATACGATAAGACACGATCAAATGGTAAATATATCGATGAATATATCTAGTATAAGCAAGTACATACGATAAGACACGATCAAACGGTAAAGCTATCAATGAATGTATCTAGTATACGCAGATACATATTTATATTTAATATTCTAACCTAATACTCAAAACTGGAATGATTTCAGATTATTGGCTTAGGGGAATTATAACAAGATTTTACATGTATAGCGGCGATTGTACTCACTAAAAGTTATCGACCTATAACATGTTTAAGCGTACGTCGACTAACCTGTTTAAGCTTACTTCTAATAACATGTTTAAGCTTTCGTCCTATAACATGTTTAAGCTTTCATCCAATAATATATTCAAGCTTTTGTCCTATAACATGTTTAAGCTTTCATCCAGTAATATATTCAAGCTTTTGTCCTATAACATGTTTGATCTTTATCTCGTAAATTATTTAGTGTCAGCCTGAATCTGAAAATCGATAATTGTATTAGTTTTCACACTTTACTAGAGGAAAGCTGAATTTTGAGCTGGTTACACAAAAAAGGTTATATATTTGCACTATAGGTCTTAAACAGAATTTCAGAAATTCATAAAACAAAAACTATTGTTTTTTTTTAGGTGGATAATCGATTTTAGGAAACTTTTTAACTCTGTTGGTTTTGGGGTAGGGTATATGGATGAAATTACTACGGAAAAACGTAAATGTTTTTGGGAGTGGGGTTGTAAAATTGTTCACAATTTGTGTCGAAACATCAAGTCCTGTTCAATATTAGTCGTGAAACATTCTATACATTTCCAGAGTTTTTATCTGTTTATTCAAGAATAAAATCTCTCACCTGCATTATTCTTATTGTTTCTTAACGGTCTGCAAAATTTCTTGCGACAAAATCAATTATTCAGAAGGAATAAAAAATATGATAGCTTTTGAAGCTTCAGCAGATCTTAAAATTTTAATTTTACTTAAAGAAAGACAACACTAATATTACTGGGGCAAGAAAGAAGATTTTTGACAATGTTATCGCATGCAAATGATTGAATGTTTTGTTTTGCAGGGAAGTGGGCAGATGCAAGTAATGAAACAAACACGACAGAAGGTTGGTTGACAATATAATTAACATGGATTTTGTATGTCGTAGGGCGTTTATGTGTTTATTGATAGATTTTAGTCAATAGAAATCATATTTGCAGGTCTAGATGTCTAAAATTTAAAAAATCGAAACCTTATGGTCCAGGTGAAAGTTCGTCGGCAAACTGATGCTTATTCAAACGCAATATTCATTAAGTGTATATAATATATTAAATCAATATATATACAATGGCGTACTAAGTGTAAATGGTGCCCGGGGTGACGATGAAGGCGCAAAGAGGTTTTGGAACCCCAAGATCTCTGGCGCCCGGGGCAACCGATCCCGTCCGCACCTCCGCCCGTTAGTACGCTACTGTGTGTATATATATATATATATATATATATATATATATATATATATATATATATATATATATATATATATATATATATTAACATCTAAAATCAGTGTATTTATTATATATAATTAGTGTATATACTATATAAAATCAGTGTATATAATCTATAACATAGTGTGTATAGTATAGACCTTTTTCAAGAAGTTGAATTTGGGTTTTTCCACTCCAATATTAAACGCATGCGCAATGAGCGTAGGGCAACTTTTAAGCGATTGTCATTAACATAGTGTATGTTCGTGAAGAAAGTTTCAAAAAAATTTGTAAAGGTTTGACATTTGTATACCCTTCTCAGAAATAGTGTGTTTAAAAATCACGAGTGAATAGTTTAGTAATCTGCCTAAACGAGAAAAGTAGATATGAACACAAAAAGCATCAGAGAGGACCAGAACAGCGGACAGGATTTGTGGGCCCTAAGAAAAATTATCCAGTATGCCCCAATGAATCACAAACTGAAACAACGGTGGACCCCCTGACCGTTGTGGTCCTCCGTAATTTGTCCTACCCTGTCCGCGGTCATGGATAGGACTTACAAAGTTGGATGATCCATTTCTGAAAGGAAAGGAAACGGGTGGGTGGACGATTTTCCTATGTGACCAGAATTACAATTTGTACAAATCTACGTGTATTTAGATGACTCTTCAAGACTATATACTCGCGAAAACATGAGGACTTACAAATCTCTTTGTTGCATATAACTAATTTCATAGTGGATGGATGCATGCAGGTGAACACAGCAGTATCAATGCCAACGTAATCAGATCCCAATTCCCAATCCAAGAAGCCACGCGAGTTACACATAGCTGATATTACTGTTGGAACTGGCCGTTGCAAATGTATCGCAGGATGAGTTAACTCATTCATCATTATTATCCATATTTGTTCAAGGAGTTATCAACCTGGAGAGAGAGAGAGAGAGAGAGAGAGAGAGAGAGAGAGAGAGAGAGAGAGAGAGAGTAAATTCCTTAGCCAATCCAATGTATCATTAGCAGTTTTGGGATTCACATTCATTGTCATTTAATTTATTAACAAAATAGCAAATCTTTGAGGAATCTGCTTAATATGTGACGTGCCCCCTTTGGTGTTCATTGCTTGCTGCTAATTAAACAAGTTGACCACTCCGGTGGCCTAGTGGATGCGAAAGGTCGTAGGTTCGACCCCCGGCCGAGTCATATCAAAGACTTACAAAAAAGGTACAAACAGCTACCTCGCTTTGCGCTCAGCATTACGAGGTTAGTGTTCTGACTGGTCGGCCTGGTGTCAGGATAATGCGACTGGGTGGGACATCATGCTACATGATGCCCCAGTGCTAGACATAACTATAAACTGTCGCACTGCAGGCATCATAGCGATATGACTGAAAAAATGTTAAAGCTACGTTAAAAATCAAAATCACACACACACACACATACACGCACACGTTAACTTGTTTATTGTCGGATTATTCATTACCATGCAGTCATAAGGGGGTGGGGGTGGTAAGATGAGAGTCATGATGCAGTAACATAAAGCAATATATACTCATTTATAGTTAAAAAGTACTTGATGAAAACGTACATTTTAAGTCTTATACTACTGGGCTGGCATATTACAGTATGCTGCTATCTGCGGCGATCTGTAATGACAAATGTTCTATTCCTGTGAGAAGTGTAGGTAACTCGAGTTACCCTACGTCAAATGCGCATGACCGTACCGGATGCGGCTATGGGATAGGTTTGGCCAGCTAAAAATAGTATCTGAAAATGATCTATATAAAGTCAGTGTTGTAATATATAAAATGAGTGTATTTAGTATATAAAATGAGTGTATATAATATATAAAATGAGTATATAATATATAAAATCAGTGGGTACATTCCATATTCAAACCAAAATAATTGTCCTTGATCCGTGTGAGATTCCGACCATGTGTTCGTCATCCACACGGAAGAAGTTGTATACGCAGTGGCAGCCCGATTTTGCTAACACATATCACTTTCTTCTAAGCAATGTCCCATCCGATCTGCAAATTACAATATATCGAAGCCCAGTCAAAGTATTATATTCTTTTACCTTTGCGTTCACACTGTGTTGTGCCGGTATCGTATCTGAACTAAAGCGTTTAAACAGCTGGTGAATGTATATTAATTGCAGGAAATGCGTTTTGATGTAATGAATGCATCAGGTATCGACTGTTCGCGTATCGACTTTCGAATATCGTATCCTTGCACTTTGTTGCGATTACCTTTTAACGAAATGGAAAACCGTCCATTCTCGTGTATAATCATTACCTAGAGAGAAACAGTATGGAAACAGAGTTGCTGTCCCATAATGCACCAATACATCGTTGTCTTGTATGTTTTAGTCATGATTCCATTCAACTAACACAGAATCGGGTATGTCGTTGCATAATCCGAGTCTTTGCCGTTCGCAATCGGTTGAGCCTTACATCTTTGTGTGGTACATGGTATGCATGTAATTATGGGTATTGACGACAGGATTGATTTGTTGTTGCTGTTTTTGCTGTTGTTGTTATAGGGTTTAACGCCATTTTTCAGCACAAGTTAGGCTATACATGGCAGCCAGTATAAATGGTTGAGGAAGAACCCTGGAAAACCCCGGGAAGAACCACCGACCCACGAGAAGCTACTCGCTAGCTTTCTCAGACAGACTGGATAAGCGATTTTTCTTACAAAATATCCCCATTTTTCAACGGTCGTGGCCTGCTGATTACATCTGATTTCGCTGAAGATTTCAGAATTCTTAATAATGTCACGCAAGGGCTGTGGAAATGCAATTTTTTCACATTTTTTGGAGAGGGTGGGAGGCAGAGCCGTAGAGAGCGGTCATGGGCCCTGGGGTAAGAAACACCTGGGCCTCTCCTAGTTCTGGTTCAAACAAAATGTTTCTTTTATAAAATTAAAGTGTTTTTTTGGCCCGGGCCCCCTCACAGGCCCGGTTTCCGGGGAAATATCCCCGGCTGCTCCCCCTCCCCTCTAGTCGGCCCAGGGGAAGGCGGCTAGGGTCGGAATATGTTTCAATCTTGATGGCTTTTGTGATTGATTAAAGGAAATAAAATATTTACACACTAAACATGAACTTTAAAGACGCATACCTGATTTATTCACTCATCAAAGATTGAAAGCCGACTCGTACTGAAAAGGTGAATTGTAGAGTGGACAAGAAGCATCGATTAAGATTTCTTTCACTACGAGTCGTCAGATACAATTTTTAATTACCGAATATGCCATGAACAGATATGCAGTGATATAAAGGCCGGATGACCAGCTTGATTGTAGAGTAAAAATGTACGTTAGGAAAATGCAATGGTACAATAGCTAGGAATTACCTTCCAGTTTCACTCATCAGTGTTCTCTGTAAAATATGCGCATGCTTGCGCCCAGTGGTTGTTGTAACATCATGAATCATTTGGATATTCTTTCTATTATATCTGACCAACAATATGCATTAAAAAAATCTTTGACTTGTGAAACACAAATGTGTTGTGTTATTGAAACTACAGCCGGTAATCTCAATTTAATGGAAATTTCACGTGTACTGCGAAAACTTTAAGACACATTCATAGGGTAAGGAGATGTGACTTTCTAATTACCACTACCATTTCACTTCTATCCGTATGTGCGACAGCTTGCCAGCAGTTTCCCCTGGTTCGGTCTCCATTTATAGTCTATCTTGCGCTGAAAAATGGCGTTAAACCCAATATAACAAAATCATAATTATCACCAAAATACGACCTCTACAGAGATGACAAAGTTACTTGAAGTAAACAGCCCGATACGCACATGCGAGCTTGTCAGTACCAATAAAACTTGATTTTTGTTAGGCATCGTTTTTTGACGATGGTATATTTACATTAAAAACGGTTGACTACCTCTGACACCTATTCGCATTTTCATTAAAACTATTCACTTAACGTTTGTGTTTTCCACTGACTTGGGCGTCAAAATATTACTAGAATCGATCCAAAATGGACAGTTTATACCCTTCCTAATCATCTTCTTCAAAAAAAAAAACGTGCGAAGTTATCGTACAATAGTGACAGCTGGATACCAAACGAAGAATCAATCGTCTTTATGTCATTATATATTTGTACAATAAAAATTAATTTAATGAGTAGCCTCGTATCATCCATACGGTGCGTACAAATGGTGTTCACGACGGTGTACAATACACAACTTTGAACCAGCAGGATCCTGGGGAAATAGAGCCGACGGCATTATGTAGTTTTGTGTACTGTAATGGGAGCTGACATAAGCGGACATGGTTTCATTTACATTACACGAAGCCATATGACCTAAGTGTCGTATTCACTTCCTTAACAACGGAAGTTTGATAATTAGTCAAATGCTAATGTTAGTTTTTGATCCCGGCTTGTGAAAAGTGATGTGTATACTACACACAGATATTCGACTTTGAGCGTCGTATTTGATAACCCCTGTTGTAGCCAAGCAGTTAACAGCGGAAGTTTGAATATTGTTTGATAAATGTCCGTAGTTTAATGCGGAAATTAATAATATTGGAATATTGTCATGACTCCAATACTGATATCTCTCTCTCTCTCTCTCTGGTCTGAGTAATGCCAAAACCTGAAGGTTTCGGCCATAATCAGGAGGATGGGGGTGGTGGTTGGGTACGGACTGTCGGTAGAACTCATTATCACTCTTATTCTCGCAATTTAAGTTTACTGTCATGGTTAATTTCAAAAAATGAAATTCACTTTTAGCTGTAATTCAGAATCCTAATGAGCCAATCTCAGCGACCGTTTAGAATCTGCGCTCTCTCTCTCTCTCTCTCTCTCTCTCTCTCTCTGTGGATGCGGGAGGGTGCGGGTTTGAACCCCGGCGGAGTCATACCAAAGACATAAAAATGGTAATAACAGCGCTCAGCACAAAGATGTTATGTTTTAGGGCTGGTCGGTCTGGTGTCAGGATAGCATGACTTCGTGGGACATCATGCTACATGCTTGCGGCCTGATGCCCCAGTGCTAGACATTACTATAAACTGCCGCACTGACATCGTAGCGATATGACTAGAAAATTGTGAAAGCTACGTTAAAAATACAAATCTCTCTCTCTCTCTCTCTCTCGTGTCAATTGCACCAACGGTTTATTTGTAGCTAAATATATCATCGCCAGCAATGGGACTTTAATATCGATGATTCTACTTCAGACAGCTATGCTTGTGAAGATAACCATGTTCTACCAAGATCATGAAAAGAAAAGGACCATGTTTTATCAAGACATGATGAAGGACCATGTTTTACCAAGAACGGATGAAAAGTGTGTATGTATGTGTGTGTGTCTGTTTGGGATTTTTAATGTAGCTTTAAAAAAAAATTAGTCATATCGCTACTATGTCTGCAGTGTGACAGTTTATAGTGATGTCTAGCACTGGGGCATCATGCCGCAGACACGTAGCATCAGGTCCCACCCAGTCCCACCCAGTCGCATTATTCTGACACCAGGCCGACCAGTCCTAACACTAACCTCTTAATGCTGAGCGCCAAGCGAGACAGCTGTTAGTACCATTTTTACAAGCCTTTGGTATGACTCGGTCGGGGTACGAACCCGCGGCCTCCCGCATCCGAGGCGGACGCATTAACCACTAGGCCATCGGAGCGGTCCAAGGATGAAAAGAACATCGTTTTACCTAGAATAACTAAAATGACCACGTTTTACAAAGAAAATTTGATCACGATTTTTAAAGATAAAATAGCGGCTGCATATGAAATTTCTTCATCCAACGTTAGGTGGTGTTTATATAAAATTTTTGAGAGGAAAACTTTAACAAAACGAAGATTTCCATGACTTTCGTGAAAAATTCGTGACGTGCATTTAAAGTGAAATACCTTGCAAGCTGTCAGTCGCATTGGGTTGAAAGTTTTAGATATTACAATAAATCATCATGCTGAATAATTAAGAAGTATTAAATATTGGTGACTCGGGTGTACCTGTCATTTGTTTTTTGCAAAGGTGTTGCAGTCACTTCAAAAAGATAGATGTAGTTTCATGCCGAAGCCGAACAAAAGTCAGCCAAGGCACACAGTTGAGACAGTAGAATATCATGTTTTATATTCTGCCAAAATTTTATAAGAAAAAGAGCAAATATAAAATGATTCAATCAAGCAGTTTATGACTTGCTAATTAATTTTATTTAATTATTAGTTTATCCTGAACTGACTCGAAAAGTTGTGATCTTTGCCTGCTGCTGCTGCTGCTGCTGCTCTCTCTCTCTCTCTCTCTCTCTCTCTCTCTCTCTCTCTCTCATGTAGACTGGAAGGCAGGATGTTTCGAAAACTAATTTCCTGCATTAAAGGTCATCCAACCTCAAGCACGAACAATAGATGTATGACTTATCAGCAATCTATGAACGAACAATAGATGTATGGCTTATCAGCAATCCATGAACGAATAATAGATGTACGACTTATCAGCAATCACTGAAATGAAAAACGAGTATAAGCTATGATTCGTTCTTTTTTACAGACAGCCTACACAGGAACGAACATGATGAGGATCCATTCAATATGAAGCCGTGGTTGATTGGCGTGTTGGTTTTGTCAGTTATTCTCCTCGCCCTAATCTTTGGAACTATAATCCAAAGGTATAAGTGATAATGTTACTTGTGAGCAAAGATGAGTCGGTGGGGGTGGGGCGGTCATTGTTTTTTTTTTTTTTCTTTTTCGGTATTTGGCAGTGTAGGGTACCATTGACATGCCGACACCTTTGCACAGAATTATAAAATAAAAAATAATCAGCCAGTTTATACTATGCTTCCGGTATGTTGCCTTTCTTTGGTGTGTTTTCATAATGGAAACATCGGGTGATGGATATCAACGTGGTTCAAGCACTCATTCTGTTGCTTTGACTCATATCGAGATTCACCTAGTAACGGGGATGACCTAACCCGTTCTTGATTGGATGTTTGTTTCTTCTTCTCTTGTTTCCTTATGATGTAAAACGATCTTGTGATAGCTGGTGCTGTCTAACCTGATGTTAATTTCCGTTAACAGATAAAACCGACCTTGACAGAGCGCCTTTGGTAGTATACAAGTTAGGCAATATTTAGTTCGTGTTTATAGTGTAAAAACTTCCTACGATGTAAAATCTCATCCGGATTAAATCCACCAAGACACACTGGTAGAGATATTTCTTCCACTAAAAACTAGGATGAAATGACAGAGGAAGAACAAACGATATCGTAAGTCTAGAGCATATGTTAAATACCAAATGAAATAAAAATGACAAATCATCGTAGGAGTTATCTGGTTCAATATATATAATTTTTATATCTGGTCCACTATCGTACAGTCAGAAATAGTCGTGGAGGACTTAATTTCGTTCTTTTCGTGGGTAGCGAATGTCCAGGAAATTAATTCTATCAAGAAATTATAGTAATTTTGAATAATTGTAAGTAAACGGTGTCCCACCCCACCCCCACCCCCACTGTATTTCCACGAAATCGTCCATTTACTCTCAAACCACGCCCCCCCCCCCCACATTGTATTTCCACGAAATCGCCTATTTACTCTCAAACCACACTGTCCCCCTCCAGAGAATACCTGTGATTTTTAAAAAAATTATGTTCAACATTATTTCGTATTCAAATGAATGAGTCTACCTTTTAAGGAGTATTTCTCTTGGAATTGATCGAGCTTGCTAATTGTTATAGTCTAATCCCTATTAAACGAGATGATTAAAATATGAAATTTTAATTTCACCATTATTGTCACTTCAGGCATCGGCGAGCACTTAGAAACAGACGGGGAAATTTTAATGAACTTCGGAAAATGCACGATGTTGTGATAGGATCTCCAGAATCATAATGGGAACTTTGAACCAGAACGGTAGAACAAAATGATCTAAGTGCCTTGAAGACTCAGATTCTTTCCTGTGCCATATACCGAACACTTTTGATGTCGGAACTGAAAAGCAGTATTACAGATTTGTGCTCATCAGAGATTTGGAAAAAAGCTGTTGTCATTTTGATATTTATTTGTTGTGACTTTTGTTTGTTTGAAATATTGTTCGATGTTTAAAGTAAACTAACAATATCTGTATAAATTATTTACCAGTGACACAATTATATGATGATTAGAAATGAGTTTGGCCTTGCTATACGTTAACCTTGTCGTACAGTTGAAACAAATATGCCGATAAGTAAGCTAAACTTGGTGACCTATTTTACAGTTGAGTGCATTCTTATTCACTTTGGAAAGGCATACTACCTTCCCACATTTTATAATCACGTGGATTGATAGTTTGTACTTTTAAAACTATCAACCAGTGTGAAAGACAATCAATCAGAGAATTTTGTTTCTGATTGTGCGTAGCAGCATTTGCCATTGTCAAGCAGGATATTGGTATCTCCCGGCGACCCTTAACAAAGCAACTTTATGAGAATAACGCGTGTAAAAGAGGACCAGATTCTCAGTGATCACAACTGATCACACTAAATAGTACAAGAAGACAAGAGCCTGGACGTACCTACATGCTAGTTGCCGGTAGCTATTAAACGACCACAACACGAGAAGAATCTACTTCAGTATGCGTTTTTTTTTATTGCAGTATCAAGGAACCGCGCACTTGAAAAAATTGCAGTTGATTCACCCTGAGTTTTAAATTACTTAGCAAGTATCGGAAACAGACATCGTCATATTATCTAATTACCGCTGCAGTAGATAGGAGAATTTTGCATAGGGACAGCGGAGATAAATACTACTAGCTATTATAATCGGCAGATTATTGCTTTCTAAACCGCCACAACATCTTTGCTAGCCATGGTTCCGATATCATAAACAAATCTACACCTTGGCGTTTCGAACAGATGTTGCTTCAGGTCTATGAATTTTATTGGATGCGGCGGAAGGCTACCGCATCCAATCCAAATTAAGTTGTTCATATTTGAACATTGTTCCTTCATGATCCAGACAAAGGGAGCACACAGCTTGAATGGACTGATAAGTAATCACTTTTCCACTGCCGGTCCGTGTTTGTACAACTACCTTTCACTTAAATACACCTATAATGACTTCTTCCGTTACGTAGTCATACTTTCTATGTGCACTTACAAGTCTGTCGTCAGTACGCATACATATGCCCATCATCCCCACTAGTGCATCAGAATTTAAAAGTAGAAAATTTGTCTCGTCGATTACTTCACCAGACTTAATTCTCTCATTAAACAAAAATGCATGATCATCGTTGTTGGAAGATATGCATGAACGTGCCGTATCCAAGTATCAACATCGGATTACAAGCGTCATGGATACCCTTATGTGTTGTTATTATTCTTATACTTTTCCCGAGCCGTACCCAAAAAGATGTCTCTGAATTCCGTGTAATGTGTATATTGGCTGAAAACATGTCATCCTCTTACGTTCTCCTGTTACACAGAAGAGCTAAAAAAAATTTTCAGAGACAAATATGATTTGTTACCTTGCTTTAATATATCGCATTCACTCAGAGCGATAAAATAAACGGAATTTTCAATTCGTCTGTTCCACAGTAACTCTATAGATCTTCAAAGATTGCTCTCTTGTGAAACGTCTGGATACATGGACCGTGATTAATTAAGCAACGCTAATGCACCGGATTTTCGCACTTATTAGAGAAACTTTAAATTGCATCTGAAAATGTCAATTGTTTTCTTTCCCTCATTATAATGCAGGAGTAACGAGTGTTTATGGTATCGACTTTCACCAAAATCCCAGGGTGTGTTGAAACCCTCGCCCTTAAGGCTTTGGTTTCGTCGATCGCCTAAAGATTTGTGGAACGTTCATACAAAAATAAAGTATCGGATGCCTATAATAAAACACAGAGCACCCATTTTAAAGCCTAAATATCATAAAGTAATCGAGACGATCCAAATAACATGTCTGATGCCTAAAAAACCCCACAGAGTACCCACTGTAAAGACCAAATATCAACAAATAATAATTTAGACGTTTCAGGTGAAGATGCCGGTTAGAATGAGTCAAGAAAATCACAATAACCGGGACTTAATTAGCGACGGCAGTTCGAAATAGTGACATTGAACCTTCTAGTTTAAACTCGTGGCCTAAAATGCAGAATATACAAAAGGTTAGTTCTCAACCGCTGTTGGAAATAATTTAATGCAGTTAAAATTCATTGCTATATTTCGTGCAATAATTTAATACAGCTCAACTTCATTAATATATTTCGTGCATTAATGTCCTTGGTGCAATTTCACAGCAGTATTTAATTTAATTTGAAAACATTTACAAAATGTGACAGATCCTCAGTGTCTCCTATGTTTCATTTATTTACAGTAAAATATATAATATGTGTGATTGTTTAAGGCTACTGTATCGTGTATTATATGAATTTGTATCTATTGAATAAACCTTATCAAAAAAGGTGTCTCTGTTTTCTCTATGAAATTTGTTCATAAGTTATTGGTTTTTTCATAAAAGGTCATTGCCTATCAAAAAGGGTACACGTGACTCCCAGAAGACTCATGACTAACTCTCGTATACAAATATTTCTCTTGCCGAAAGTAAGCAGAGTGTAATGGTTTTCTCCTTTAAATTCCGTCCATGTATTTATTGTTGAACTTTCCATAAGCGTGTATTCCCTTTTTGTTTCTGGAATGAAATATTTGAATCAATTTTTTTAAAAAACTCGTGACAGATTATGATCAAAACCTAGAGGGCAATTTTCTTCAAATGGTTCTGGTTAAGTCTGGTTCCAATGACTTTAGATCCAAGATTTGAAACACAGAAAAGAGGAAAAGAAAGCAAATATCTAAAACAAAGGGATCTATATGTCCATTCAGAAACACAGTAGAATAGATGTATGCATATGGGTAATGGAATCTGGAACTAGATTAAGTAACATCAGCTGAGACCAATTTGGAATTTGATTAAATAACATTGAGACCAGATTTGAATTGAATTGACACACACACATACACATACATACATACATACATACAATAATGCTGGTGAAAGAGAGATGAATAGGTGCATGGTAAACTAATTTTATATAGATATGTTCATTCATGTGTGTGTGTGTGAATTGTTCTAAAACACGCCACCACCACCACAACGACTACTATTATTAATAATAATAAAACTAAGTATAATGATGATTGAGACGAGTCTGATGAAGATGCATGCCTCACAAACATTTAGGAAAGTAAAAAATTTACTTTAATAACAAGTACAACTTTTATTTATGGCCGTCATGTCATAAACAATTAATGGTTAATTATATAAAATAGGAGCGCCTGAATAGTCTTCTGCATATTCAGTGCCAAATTATAATCGAATACCTTGAACTAGTCATTTATTGGGAGAGAGAGAGAGAGAGAGAGAGAGAGAGAGAAGCTAATGGGGAGCTAATATTACGATAATACTCAAAATTGACGTGAGAATTAAAATGCCCATAACGATGAGCTTTCTTACAATTTTGGTACGGCCTAACCCCATTCTTGTAACAAATTGTTGGTAAACATTGCTCAAATGACAAAATAAGAGGTTTTCATCACCTATGTTTTGTGGGGTCCACACGCACAGAAAACAATATCTATATTATAGATCGTTGACTTTTGAAACTCAGGTGACTCGACCAGCTTCATCAAGTCTCACTAACATTTAGAACGTTTTTTTGCAGGATATATGTAATGGTTCATTCTGCTCAAGTGTATCCATTACCTCAGACATTTAATAATGTACTGAATGTAGACAGTACATTGGCCCCATTCACCTCTTGAAAATGCAGAGGGAATTTTAAATAAGAAAATGAAAGTATGTCATACTAATCAATCTGCATTGTATGTTATATCCGCATAATACTACCCCACAGGATAAAACAGGAGAATCACAACGTCTGATACTTTTTAAGATTCAAAAAGGGATAGTGGTAGAATTTTCCCAAGATTCTTATGAAAGTACTTTAATGCTTTCTTGCTTGTGTTACCAAATGTAATTAAGATTACTCCAGATGAGTTGATAGTGAACAAAAGCCAAGTATGCTCAGAGTTTCATTTTCTGACCTCGATAATACCACATGTTGAACTTCCTGAGCAAACGTTTGTTTTAATTTTAGTTTTATGAAGATCAGTCTTCATTCCTGTTTCATCGCTAAATTCCTCCCCAATCTTAATTTGAAGTTTTAGATATACACGAGGAAAAACATATTCTCTCTCTCAAACCTTTAAATGCCATGTTATTTTTAATGTATGTGGTATATATATATATATATATATATATATATATATATATATATATATATATATATATATATATATATATATATATATATATATATATATATCTGTCTCTGTACGAATATTTTCATCACTTGAATGCTTTCCATCTATTCTTTAAATTGTTCTATGACTCTAAGGCTGTCTAGGAATCTGAGTGAGGGCCCCTGATGGCTGAGTGATCTAAAACACTCTCCTTTACAGATCACTTACTTCTCATTTCCATCAACGTTGGTTCGAGTCTTGGGCATGGCCAACGCGGGTATGTAAGAAAGCTTGCCTGTATTTTCCCGTAGGCAGCTGATTCGTACTGTGTTATCCCTGGTTCTTTCTTGACTAATATACTGGCCGCCACGTGTAACCGTGCTGAAAATTGGCGCTAAACCCATAACAACAGCAACAAACCTATTGTCTTTGCAACTATTATTTCTTTTCTTTCTTTCACGAACCTATAATCTATCAAATCCTTGGTAAATGGTATGCATTTCTCGTTTGTATATTTACATCTTCGTCTGAATCATATCTTACATTGATAAAAAAAGATGCCGGTCATGTAAACGCAGGTTAAGAATGGTAGCGCAGCGTTTGATCTGTTAATGTACCTCTGGCACACGCTGCCTTTGCCAAAGTTTTCTTTCAGTAATATAACATGCATTTTACTCCGTTTTTCGGTGTGACTTTTACCTGATCATCTGAATCATACTTTACAGTCGTCTTAAATTCTCGTTGAACAGATGGCCGTCATACCCAACTTGTTATGCATGATCAATGGTAATATTTTAAGTATTTGTAATTTAAATTATATCCTTTATTGTACCTTCTGAACAAGAAGCCTTTGGCACAATTTTTAATAAGATGTAGTGGGGGGGGGGAGGGTTTGCGGTTGGGGAGATTTACCATAAAGGCATTTTGTATTGTCCATCTCCATGTTTCTTTGTTGATCGATTAGTTTTGTCTTGTCAACTAACGAAGTGAAGGGGAGGGGAAGAGCGGGCTTGGGGAGGGGCAGAGCGGCCTGGGGGAGGGGAGGAGCGGTCTTCAGACATTTTTATATTAAATAATCTGTTGTTTAAAAGCTTATTATAGTTTTCATAAAATAGAAAAGAAATTCAAAACAATAAATATATTACAGTATGTTTGTGTCTCCTAACCAAGAAATTACCGTTTCGTCTCGACAGGTTATTGCAGCTTTGTATCATTGGTATTGTGAACATCGTATGTAAATCACATGGAAAGTATACAGATACCTTTATGACGACTAAGGTTCTTGTAGGTGTCTGTTGTATTTTCAGCTTCAAGGGTTTCATCAGGCCCGGGTTTCCCCGTATGAAATTGAGTACCATGTTTAATACATTTTTTACAAAACGGGGATTGATAATATTTTTATTGTTACGCCGCTAATGATTGAAACATAGCTATTGTTGATACAATGTTTATAAATGAGTATTAATACGGCATGGGCGGATCACAATTTGATATACCATACAACACTTTAAAGCTGTTATTTTTAAAGCGTATTTTATATATATTCTTATGTTACGTGTTTATGCTCTAATAAACAGTAACAAAAGAAAGAGTGATAACAACAAACTTTGAAACATTTAACAAATAATTTATTTCCCTGGAAAAACAATGTAAAAAATGAAAAATATAAGAACTTGCGGTTTTAAGAATCAGATCCAAAAACAATCCAAGAATAGTCCAAGAATTAAATTTAGAATAATCCAAGAATTAAATTTAGAAGTCCTAGTGATGAAATGTTCTAATGAATTCAAGTAAGTTCGAGTGCCGACGAAAAATCCAAAATGACATATACTGTAGTAAGTATAGCGCTGATGTGTTTACCGTTCTTTGTGAACCACAGATAATAATTTTCCGATGTTTGAATTCTTAATAAAATTTAGAGAAATGTCTTTGTACAAGAATTCTGTATGAACACTCAAATATTTCTAGGAAAAAAAACTAATCTTTTAGAATCCAAATAATCGGTGGTCAATGTACAATATTGTTAAACATATTGTACTAAAATTATAATATTGTTAAGAACGCATTAGTAATCAAAGAATTAATCGCAAAGCATGTATTCGTGGACAAGGTGTAATATTGAAAAGCTTGTATTAGGAATCGAAGTATCATCTATAAAGCATGTATTTGATCCTTTATTTTCATCGTCTCAATCTCTCTCTCTCTCTCTCTCTCTCTCTCTCTCTCTCTCTCTCTCTCTATATATATATATATATATATATATATATATATATATATATATATATATAAATTTTATGTAATAACTAAAAAGTTTTGTTTAAAGGAGACCAGAAACCAATGGAAATATAGAATAACAGCCCAAGTGGGAGTTGCCAGAGTAAAAGACAATACCGTTTTGCGTTGCTTACGGGTGTAATAGAACATTAAGAAAAGCCTGTGGACAACATTTTTTTCTTTTCCGAAAGATAAAGGCATAATGAAAGAATGGATACATTATTACAAACGAGTCGATTTCAAAGCAACACCATACAGCACTATGTGCTCGTTACATTTCTCAAAGGACTGTTACGAGAGGGATTCTGAAAAAATGGCAGCTCAAGGATACGCAAATGCTAGGCCTAGACTAAAAGTTGGCGCTGTTCCAGACATAACGTTGAATATTTTAAATCCTGGGAAAAGTGTTAAACGTGCGAGTTACGAAAATAGGCAGAAGGCCGAGTAAGTGACCACAAAATGCAACAATCATTTCACAGATCTTTTATCTACACCAGCAGTGCTAAAAATAAATCTGATGGCCCAGGCCCTCTATTTTTAGTTCCGGCCCATTCTGTATTCAAAGTGAGGTGCCCGTCAGGCTTGTCGAAACAAAAATTGTTTGCCTGAGGAAACTTTGATCGCGCTGGTGAAATGAGTAAATGTATTTTCAAGACGTTGACATACATGCCTTAACACGGCACAATCTAAATCAAATCAGTACTGTCCAAGGTGAAATTTAGATTTGATTTTAATCAAATGGAGGTTTTGCCAAAAAAATATTCTAAACCTGTCGTGTTTCGAGAAAACACAATTTTCAGTAATCTTATAAAAATTACAAATTTAAAAAAAATTGTATACATGTTGTATGTGTAAACGGTAACCTGTAATGATTGGAACTGATATAAAACTATTCCTTGGGCAGTTTAAATAGCAGCGATTAAAAGAAAAGAGGTCAAAGTTTCACATTAAATGGCTGACAATAGAAACTGGCGGGGGGAGACACTATTGACCCAACCCCCAACCCCTTGCCCCAATGTGCGAGCGCCCATGGGACGTACCTTTTCTCCATGTGATACTCTTATTATTCACCCAGGACAAGCCCATTTTGCCTATTCTGGTCAGCTGTGGCTAAATTGCAAAATAGCTAAAGTTTTAATTTAAGTACGCAAACAATAAAGCCGGTGTGACTAATGAACAGACTCCTTATCCTTGCATTGATCTTGTGAATAGGACTGCCCTTCGGACATACTTCAAAGAAACCATGTTCGATAGTGTGTGTATGTGTAACCACCAGCAATTGATTACCAAAATAAACGATGCCTATTTTGTTGTTACTTACGATGCCATGGACTTCAGGTTTAAGTCTTAATGCATGTAACACTGTTTGCTGAACAAAATACTTATTCAGAATTAGTTCTTTAGGGCCACATATACTGCATGGCATATTTTGTTTTATTCCTTGTAATTTAATCATGGTAATTAAACTTTACATGTACGGTAGAGGAATGGCAGGTGTTAACTGGCCCAGTTTCTTCGGCGGAAATGGAGATGCGATTTTGTTTGCAGAGAAAATTTCACAGTGATTATTCATTTAAGCTAATTGGTGACAATTTTATTCTTTTAATTTTTTTATACTATAGTACTGTTGTAGTTTAAAAACATCTGAAATTTACTTGAATAATGTTTAATTTTCACGTTCTATTTACTGAAGAAGAAAAAAAGAAAAAAAAAAACTGTTGTGTGATATTAATTATTTCGTCCAGTGCCGGATTTAGACGTGTGTGCTTGTGATTTGAATTTTTAACGTAGCTTTAACAATTTTTCAGTCATATCACTACGATGTCTGCAGTGTGGCAGTTTAGACTGGATTGCATACGTTATATCTATTTATAAATGGTTTGGGGTTGGGTTTTTTTCTTCTGACAAATGAAAATTGACAGACATAATGTAATAATCGGGACTTCGCTACGAAAAATTTAGAGATATTACGAGATCGGGATGTAGATGAGGAAATACCCCCAAAATCGGGAGGTTTTTCTCCCGGCTTGAGAGTTGACAGGTATGAACTCCTCCGGGCTTGTGGAATTTCAGTCAGGGCTTGAGTTTATTTAAGTCACCAGCCCGGGGCCTGTGCCTAATAAATTTCTTTAAGCACTGACCAGTACAGTACATAAACTGTTATATCAGACTGCAGATTCAAGTTTTGAATGTGCAACCCAAATGTGGTCTCCTTCCGCCTGCCTCGCTCGCCAATGTTTATTTGTATTCGAGGACTGGCTAATATTGCGTCACGGTACCACGTGATCTGTCGTCTCATCAAAACTCGGAAAAACTCGGCAATTTACGGACTCGTGGTATCTTCCATGCAATAAAATCACTACCCGCTTACAATATTTAGTTTATAAACATGACAGTCGGATTAAAATCTGTAGAGAATTACATACGTAAAAGGAAAATTTTGATTTCTAGTCTACTTTAAAGCAATTTCACCAATATCTGGTTATCTCCCTAAACCTGAAATATATAGCAAATATTACACTTTTATCATACCAATCATGCTAGTTAGTGATATCATGGTCATATTCGAACTCGAAGGACGAACAACAATATTGTCGCAGAATAAAAACCGAGTGGGTCTTTGGACTAAATGAATAAGACAAATACAATGTGAGAAAGATGGAAATTTATGAATTAATTGATAAAGATAAATATATGATGTAAAAATACAATGATTCTCTCACGCTGTCAACATACGATTTACTCAAATCACTCTACACAACATTCACACATCGAAAATAAACCAAAATTATTAAATCAAAATGAAGTACAGATCCAAACACCTCATGGACTGCATATACGCTTCAAACAGTATTTTACACAATAAGAGATTCACATAATCTCGAATATGAATTCTGTTAAGATTCAAAATAATCTTAAGAACACAACTAAGATTCAAAATAATCTTATGAACATAACGAAGATTCAAAATAATCTTATGAATATAACAAAAAAATGCGATGGAACAATACTTGATCCAAACGTATACTTATAGACCCCTTGTACAGTCGCACGATTCCTTGGGTTGGTCCACACTCTTATCGACCGCTCGTACCCTTTATGAATCCACCACGAGTACAGTCATACGTTACACGTACAGACAGCATACAGCACTTTTTCATTTTTGCTACGTCTACGTCCGTGGCACAGACATACGTACATACATACATACGTATCGACAGCACGTAGCATTAAATGTTCTGGAAACTCCACATAGTTCTAAGCAACTTTAGACGGCTTCGGACAGCTTCAGATCGTTCTAGTCATATTCACAGTCACATTGACAATCACACTTCATAGACACAATCACAGCGACAGTCACATTCAGCTACAATTACACCAAATTGGTCATAATAATAGTTTCTGTTTGATCTCTAGATATATGATAATACTTTAAATCTGCGTTGTAATAAATACATTATTACGCGATAAGACATTACAAACCGAATAAGCTTCGCATATCAAATAAAAATGTAAATTTAACACTTACCCCTATGACTGGAGAACAATGGAGAGTTTATACTCCTTGACGTGATCCCAAAACGACCAGTGTGGTTTTAGAAATTGGTCTTACTTAAATCTATAGGAGAGTGAGTACAAGTCAAGGTAGAATACCCGTGCATATCATGTTAGTCATGTTACCTCGTCACAAGTAATCTCTGGCTAGGTACATGTTAATACAGTCGCTTACCTGGAAAAAACACATTCACCCTAGAAATAGTCGCATTGTTTTAAGACAAAACCAAGTTATTTCTTTGCCTAATTCTGTGACAAATATATATATATATATATATATATATATATATATATATATATATATATATATATATATATATATATATATATATATATATATATATATATATATAAGTTGAATCCTCAGAGAACGTGTATCATGCTCTTCTCTTTTTGATACAAAGATTCGAACCCAAATGTTATTTTCATTGAATTCCATACTCCATCCGTCAGTTATCACAAACACCTTGTGTAACTGTTACATGTAACTGCAGTTGGACTGCAATGCTTCCAAACCTCAAGAATAGTTTGATAATGTTAACTCTTATTGCAATGTAAGTAGCATCTTGCAAAACGACTCGAAAACATTAGCATGAGTCCAGCTAGAAGCAGCTAGAATCAATGACTGGTATATATTGTAACTGACGCTTTGTATTATATAATGGGATGGGAAACGTAGAACCTAAAGATAAATTTATAAGCTCTGTCATGTTTTGCAATGTGGCATCATAGTTTCCTCGTCTTTGCAGGGGATTCTTCCACAGTCAGTTAAAAAAGTATCTGATTATTTACATAGCGATAGTCATACAGTAACCACACAGAAATTAGGTTCAAACAAATATCGTTTTTTCTCCCTCGCTCAGTTTATGTTTATTTATTTATCTCGCTTTTGAACATCGACACTCTCCATCTTGAAAACTATGAACAATATTATACAGAAAAACGTAGACAAGGCACTATTATTTAATGAAAAAATAATATAAAACAAAATATTGTTTTGACTAAACTGAGATGTAATTGCAGTTGTTTAATAGCTGACATATTTCATGTCCATATGTCAACAAATCATCCATTTTATTCTTGTGATTCTCTTTTATATCTCAACTCACCTCCTTTTCGAACACTCCAAATTTTAAACCGCGAAGTGTTTTATGCTTTGTTGATCAAATAATGTTTCTCCCTTTTCAAGCTTGTACTATTATATTGTTGTACTGATTATTCATCTACTGATATAGAATTTATTTGAAAACAAATCTAGCTTCATGATCAGGAAATAAAGGCATTGTAATGACGTTCATTCTTTGCTAATCAATGTTTTCAAGGATTCCTTTTGACTTAACATGTCTCTTGTCATCTTTATTTTTACGTGCTTTTATACATGCACCAATACAATTTTCCTTTCCAAGCAATCAGCATATATATATATATATATATATATATATATATATATATATATATATATATATATATATATATATATATATATTCTTAATCTCATTATTCTCAACAATATCACAATAATCCGACGCATTTCTGTACTTTACACTCCCACAAGTGTACACAAATATTCAAATATTCATATTATTTAAATTTACACACTACAACTATTTCCAAAGTTACAATTTAATTCAACAATAGCAAAATCTAGAATATCACATTAATGAATACACTAGTTTACTACGAAGTAACTAAATAGCAAAATACAATATTAATTCTGACGAGCGAGCAATCTACATAATCATAGCTCATTTCTCAAGTACGCATGTAAATTAAACAATACAAGGGTAATTCTACGTACTAACGATTCTAGTAAGTAAATATACATACTGCACTTAATTACAATTACAATGCGGTAACATTCTGCAACAATCGAGCAAATAACTCACTGACCTTTACGAAGCTTTCTGTCCTTAGAATGTAATAAGAGTTTTCCCGCCAAATCACGAGTGTCTCCTTCGGAGTGAGTATATTCTGCTTTACCAGTACGACGGCTTACAAATCACTAATTCGTTATCAGTTCAACTGACTGTTAAGTTCTGGTTCGAATTGATGGCCCCACCCTTCCTCAGTTCTGATTGGATATCAATTCTACCCCCAGTCGGTCTAGTTTAACAGACGAGACTCAGGCCATCTGTCAAAGCGGGGAGATTTACAATAGCGTTGAGGGTCCTTTGTTCTTAGAACAAAGCTGCTAACATTTATATGCTAGTGTTAACACCTAACGGGGGGGGGTGTTCTTGTACAAACAAAATCGCCGTAACAGTGCAGGGTCGACATACTCATTGCGCTAACCCATTCCTTTGTTCCTGACTTACGTAATCGCGGGCAGGCAAACGTGACAGTGCACTTTGGAGACTTTTGTGATTTTATATGTCATGTCTTTCGCTTAATATTACTTCAGGAAATATAGTTTATTTCAGGACATCTTGATCATTTCGACCATTTCAGCATCCAGTTGTTGGTATTTTATTCAAGCCATGGAATGTATCATGCATATATTGTTATTTTTTTAAAGAGCTCTCTTAAAGTGGTATTTTTGTCCAAATTTTTGCAGACATATCTCTTTACATTCTATTTCGTTTGCGTGTATTGAATTTATTCAACCTCTTGATCTGCGCGGAATTATATGTACGATAATTTTTATTATATAATCAAATTCTCAAGTATAAGACAAGTGTCTGTGTAGGAATGACTGAGAAGATAAATGCCCATGTCAGAATTTCTCTTCTTTGTTAATGAGGCTGCTTTCTGACCATACGTCATTTGGGTACAATGCGTTAATGTTTTCATGGCAATCATAAATATACTGCCTTATGCTGAAATATATTTTTCGAACAACAAATATTTATTATGACGGTGAATGACTCTCAGATATGATAACATTTGAGTTTCTGAACAGATGAAACTATCTGTATACCAATCTGAACCCACAAATATTTCTTCTAATCCTCTTTCCCCGTTCACTTGCAGCGTGTGAGGGGGTGTTGAATGGATATACTGGAGAGAGAGCAGGTTGATTAAGCGCCAGCATTTATTTAATTTTTTTATTTATTCACCTCTTTATCTAGTGGTCTGTTGATATGAATAAAACATTACTCTATCAAGTTTCATGGTCATTATTTAGCAAAAATATCAAGTAAGCTATTGTTTTTTCTTGAAGCATCTATTTGTGAACATTGTTATGGTGTGAGTGAAGTGGTGTGTATCCTTACGAACAATTCGGAACCGCTGGGGCTGGACATGTGTTGTAATGCTTAAAGTTATTTGGCTTGCAGCTGATCATTTTTGAACCACTTGCATTTTTCTACATTATTTGTGCAAGTAGTAAACACATTTAACTTTCAACTGTTCAAAATAGAGTGTTTATTAATCAATCACTGCAAGTGCAATCAACAAGATATGATGAGAGATGAAAATGACTTTTACACAACTGATTCACAAATAGATGAAATGCTTAGGCATTTCACATGTCATGATAATATTATTTCAAAATCTTGTTCCCGTTTTTGTTTCAATTATTATTAGTCTGGGATATTGTTATGTATATTTGATTTCGCTATATCTGATTTAATATATATTTATTTCAATTTAATTGTTTGTCAGTTTTATTTTTTTCAATGCATGATATTGTAATGTAAATTTATTCACTAGATATGATATTTTTTCAGAAAATAGTTTGACATTGACTGTTCGTTTTATAAACACCAGGTGTTGATCTAAATCCTGACCTTGTTTCAAAATTTGTAGCAACCACGTAAACAAGTTCTATGTTTGTTTTAAAGTGATTGGTTGTTGTCGAGGTCATGATGAGACTTCGTGTTTAAGATGTAGACAATTTTTTTACTTGTTATTTCTTAGAGTAAAATGATTTGTTTTCGTCAGGGCCACACTGAGTGGACGTGATCTTTAACAAGTATTTAATTTCTATAAACTTCGAGAACATGATCGCGTGACCCCTTGTTTACGTTTTAGGAGACGATATAACCTCTGTTTTGGAGAGTTATTCTCTGTAGAAGCCGGACTGTTAAACTGGAAGTTGTATGTTGTGCTGTTTGGAGTTATTTCAAACTACTTGGATTCAAAAGGATTAATTCTGTTATTTTTCTGGAAAATACGAGTGCTCATGTGAAATTCGTAATCAAAGACAGTTTTTTTTTCTAAGAAATTTATTTAAATTTTCAAAACCGGAGTGATAATTCTTGTTTCTACAAGGAATTGTAGACTTCAACACTACATGTTATATCATTCGTCATCGTCTTCCATCTTGGATTCTTCGTCGGGATTCGGACTTGAAATCAGTAGAACATTTTGTTATTAAGACTTCAAAAATTGTATTCTTGGATTATTCTTGGGTTACTTTTGGATTTGATTCTATAAAACCGTAAGTTCATATTTTATTTATTTTTACAGAATTTTCCAGGGAAATAAATTATTATATTTTTTCAGATCTTGATGTTTTCACTCTTTCTTGTGTTACTGTTTATTCGCGTCTAAACACGTAACATAGAAATATATCAGGGTAGAATTGTAATAATACTATATCTGGCTTACATTCCCTATAATCATTGGTTGGCCGTGTTTTCACCATGTCATGAGTGTTTCATTTACTGAAAGGATCACTTTGTGCGCATTGCTACCAATTGCAGTTTCGACCAAAATAGCACAGACAGTGTTTGTAAACAAAGAGATATGCAGTTTTGTTTGAATATATGAGAAAAAAGTTTTCTTAAGAATAATTCGAAATTTATTTATTGTAATGCTTTCCAGTAATAATATTAATTATAGGATGCTGCAGGAGTTACTTGAATATTTTAAAGTAACTGCTTAGTGCAGATATTCGAATCTTCACACGACTAGGACTGGCTCTTACGTGTGTATATCAACACGTTCCCTTGTCATAGGACGTATATACACGGAAATCAAGAAAGTTCCCTACGGTTGCATGCTCACACTTAAGAAAAAACTTATGAAGGAAAGGTTCATCGTTCCATGAGATCTAGAGTATTGCTTATGTATGTGTGCGTCAATGTGCATCAATTTAAACAGATTCTGAAATATCACTGGATTAAAAATTAGCATAAACCTACATAAGTAAAAATATATACTGAGATTTGTTACAAACATCTGCAATATCAGATTTATAGTACATAAATAATCAAACAACTTTCAAGAATATATAATTTTGGTTTCAATAAGAAATTTAATATAGATTACAAATGGTACAAAACCAAATAAACAAAAAAATATTTTTTTATTGCCAAAATCATATTTTAAGATGTGACATTTATCTTTGTTTCAAATTAACCTCTAACATATCGGAAGTTTTGCATCACTATTTCAATCAATCCCGCTTCAGCGCTTCAAATACTTACTTAGTAAAAGCAGCTGTATCTTAGCGAGGTGGCAAATCAAATATTTGTGTGCCTGCAATTAAAATATTGTCCATATGTATGCATAACCTGTGTATAAACAACTGATAGGAGTTGGTTCGAATAATCCATTTGCCTCCAACGAATAAACGAATAAAATCCAACAATATTTCCCACAGATTATCATTATAATTGTTGTATCATTCAAACTAAAACATAAACTATTTAAATAATTTTAAAACCAGATTTTAGAAGCAGCACCAATCATGGTACTAAGTTTAATACTAATAGCGGTTGTTGTGTCGTTGGTACCTGCGAAAGCACTAAACGGTTAGAATTAGATTTTCGTTATGAAGTTAGAAACGGTTAGATATGCAATAACCCGTATGTTTATTCTTGTAAAAATAAATGCACGTAATCGTTAAGTGCCCTGATTTAGTTTTAGCGACACGTTTTGATAAAAACAAAAATGAATTTGTGACATATATCAGCAATGCAGATTGTATTGAATAGTAGACAAAGCACACCATTGCAAAGCATATATTATTAATCAAAGAATGATATTGTAAAAATGCATTAGTAATCAAAGTATAATATTGTAAACTATGAGTTAGTAATCAAAGTATAATATTATAAAGCATGAATTAGTGGTCAAGGTTTAAGATTTTTAAGCATGAGTTAGTAATTAAAGAATAATATTGTAAAGCATGTCCTAATGGTCAATTTTTAATATTGTAAAGCTTGTATAAATGGTCAATTTTTAATATTGTAAAGCTTGTATAAATGGTCAATTTTTAATATTGCACAGCATGTATTAATAGTCAATTTATAATATTGTAAATCATATATTAATGGTTAATTTGTAATATCGTAAAGCATCCAAGGTATTATGCACATGATCAACAAAAAATAACTCAACATTTCAATGTTACAGAAAACATAATTTGATGTTAAAAGATTTCCATAATCGCAAGCTATTTTTCTGCTATATGACAATACTTAGTACGAACAAATTGCATTGGAAGGCTTCTGTCAAAATACTTATCTGACAAACAATATTGTATTGTAACCTAAAAGAAATAATATGCATGTCAGATTTACTCCAGTATTGTAGACCGGTGTGACAACAGGATCTTTAGTACCTTATTTTCATCAAGCAGCATACCTAGTCTGTTAAAAATTTGAGAATAAGCATGTTTTTCTTGCTATGCAATATTGTCGCACAATGAATTTGTTTTCAAGACAGTAGAGGATTTATTGACATTATTGAATTCTTTCTCTCCAAAGGCTGATCTTCTCATCATCTCAGTACCAATCCTGTAATACAAAATACGTCTAATAAAACCCAACACGCATTCAAATTTCTAAAATATAAATTTGTTTAAAGAAACTATAAATCAAGCAAGAGTGAAAGAATAAAAACTAAATTAGAAAGTACGTATGCCTTGAATATTATAAATTGTACTATAAATTTCACACTTATCCGGAAACTCTCCAAAGTTATTCGGAATGAAGGTTACTATATTTTATGTGCTTATGAGCTAACACCACTGAATAATCGTAGTTCTAATTCCAAACGTTTTTACTTATAGGTAATCGCATGAAGGTAGGATATCACTGAAGTTCTTGAAATTTTTAAATAATCCGATATATATATTTAAACATTTAAGTCCATTTAATAAATACACATAGTCCAAGAGGTACTGACTGTTTAAATTAAATATTTTCCACTCTGATATTCCAAGGACAAGTATAAATAAATCACGCTTTTCTCCGTCTCTGTCTTGCATATCTGTCATAAACTGTAGAATAATATACGTTGTGTTTCTATTCTCGTATACAGTCACCAAATATCAACCAAATAAGCAAAATCTTATTAACTGGTTCACTAATAAGATTCTAGAACATTTAAATCATATTATTTTGACATAATTCAACAGTCATGGTCTGACCGTCTCAAATTATTGAGCCTATCAATGATTAGGACGTGCATAATAGCTCTGCTTGTCAAATGAACACCTAGCAACAGGTGATTTTCCTGACCTCCAATGAAACAAAGTGCGTGGCTTACTTGACCGAAATAGTTGTTTACCTGACCATTGCAATCTCCCTTGGTTTATTAACGAGATGTCTACGCTTGTTGTAAATGTCATACTATAGTACCGGCAAGCCACCGAATGATTGAATTATAAAATAAATGTTAATGTCGTAAACCCAAAAAACTTCGATGAATAATGTAATAGATGATACAGATATCGTTATATGTACTAACTCGTGGCATTCGTGTCTGAAAGTGTAAAGAGATGACATAAAATAGCTGAGTTGATGCAATTGTATGTTATTTATAAGTAAGAAACAAGCATTTGCATCCTCAGTGATTTTTCTCCTCAATTATGTAAATTTATTAGGGATCATTCCGAAATTACATACTCCCTCATAAAATTTGCTATTACTTTAAGAATTTGTATTAGCGTAATTATCTCGGTTTCCTTCCACATTTTCAAGCCTTAAATAATGTCAGGGAAAATCCCTCTTTGACTTTAACTAAATATACGAGGACTTTATGTTATGGTTTCCTAGGCTTATCTTATTACATTTGCAGTATAGATCCTCATTCCTGAACTGATTTTGCTTAAATAATAATAAGAACAATAATAACAACAGCACCTTCCCATATATTCATATGGAAATGTAGCATAGTATTTCAAGCTTCCGCTCTTATCATTGGCACAAATCACTTCCTTTCATATCTATTTGGAATTTTAAATTAGGTTATTCATTTTATAATATAGTTCTGTTTGTTTTATACAAATCGCTTCCTTTCTGGTCAATGGTTAAAATTTTAAATTGATGTAATACTTTTTAAAATGTAGTTCGCAGAAAAAACAAAGGAGAACATGTGTAGGTTTAGTTTACATTTTCAAATTCAAAATATCGATATGAGCATCAAGCCCAAGCCAACAGGCGTTTTCCATAAAGACTGTGAAATGTGAAATGTATGCCACCTGATATGTTTTAGTCACACTAATCTTATTCCATACCACGTTAAATAAATAGTATGCAAATTATACATATTATTGACTTTGTTACACATGAAATGAACACCTGTTCGGTTTAGTGAGCCCATGACTGATAACAACTCTCTGCTAGTGACACGTGTAAGGAATAAATGCCTGCATCGTCTGCGTTTATGAATATTTGCTCTTATCAAAGTACAAGTACCTCCAATGTCAGCTTCATGGTGCGTTGCTAACCTAAATGAGCGGAAACAGCATACGAATATACAGTGCACTCTTGCAGTTATGCGATTCTACATGCAGGATATTTATTTTAGCAAGCTTCAGAACCAGACTACTGTACGCACTAACTGTCTCTGCTAAAGAAGGCACTTTTGTTTCGTAGTAGTAGCAGCATAGCATTTTATGGTTCATATTTGATGATTAATATCGCGAAAAGTACTCATCGGCAGCAGCATGCTTGTTATCCGTAGTTCTACCAAGTTAAAGAAAAATACATTACCTGTGTGTTATGCGGAGGGAAGCTCCGAGCGGATCTTTGCAAGTTCATCCTTGAACCATACCGCTGGTAGAAATCTAAACGTGATGTAAAATACGTCTTATAAATCAAAACAAAACAGCAGGTCTCCGGTATTGAGGGATTGCTGATTTAATAATCTTATCGTTCACTATCATAGACCCTTCTCCTGAATTTAAGACATAACTATAGACATCCTAAAACCAGACCAATAAACGTAAGCTTACGTTTCTATAATATATTTAACACGATAATCTATTGCAAAAGAATTCCAAATATTTAGAGACGGTTTATCATGCAATATATTTTTAGCATATGTGTCTGGCAAGAAGAGATGCTCTTATACATCAAAGTTGGTTATGGTGTACTTGAGATAAGCACAAGTGTCACGTTATAAGTAAGGAATAATATCCAGATTGCAACATGTATATGCTAGACCCTGAGGCTAATTATTCGGTTCATAAATGTTGCGAGTGTCAGCCTTGCAAAGCGATTTGTACACAGCTGGCCAGCCGGCTTATGTTACGATAGTGTAAGCCGACATCAAAAGGACGGGTGGGAAGCCAGTTGTATATAACATGGCCATATGAACTTGTTATTGGCGCCTTATTTGGCTGTGTGCGATTCACAGGTAAGTGACATGAATTGCCGGTGTTGGGTTCAAAGGAACATCAAGTGGGGGTCGTAAATATACCCTTGACAGACTGCCGGGGAGGGGGCAATGTCTGCTAATTATGTAGACCATGGGTGCATAAACATCCACTCGGAATTGAGCAAGGCGTGGCCACCATTGGAATCGCAAGTTTAAATCTAGGGTCTTGAAACTAAACGTCAGTAGTCGCTAAACCATCTTGCGGAAATTACATATATAAGGAAGTTATAAGCTACTCCGACGTCATTCGAAATTATCGGTAAACATTGTTATTCTGTGAATTACAAAGGATCTTCGGACAGGTCAGTGACTTATTTGCTCGATTGTCGTAATCTATTATGGCAAGGTAATAGATTAATAATTATGTGCAGTATGTATACTTCATTACTAGAATCGTTAGTACGTATAATTACCATTTGTAGGGTTTGATTTATTTGTAGTATTTGATCGACATGCATATTTTGAGATATGATCAATGTATATGTAAAGAATTAATATTGTAATTCGTAGTAAACTCGTGCATTTATTCATGTGATATTCTAGATTTGCAAATGTTGAATTGAATTATCACTTTGTGTAATGGTACCAGTGTGCAACGTTAGTTAATAGGGGTATTTGACTATTTGTGTATACTTTGTAGGAGTATAATGTGTAAGGATATATCAGCGCATGGATATGTGGATATCTGTGTACACTTTGTAGAAGTGTAATGTACAGAAATGCGTCTGATTATGTGATACTGTTCTGTATAATAAGATTGAGAATCTATATATATACCGATGTGATGAAATCTATTGATATGTGCATGATAAGCAGTTGATACCGTGTATACCATACCAGAAAGTATGGGTATTTCGATGTGCACGAATGCGTGACCATAGAAGGTAATGTCTTATCTGATGATATATTGTTGTTTATTGTGAGACTAGATAGCTAGAGGAATATACTAACGTCCATGTGTGTCTTCGGACAGGAAGCTTTTAGGGACCGGAGGAGCTGTAGGAGACAGAGAAGGGAAATACTCTGGTACAGTTGGTCCCGAGTCTCTGGGAGACAAGAAAAGGAGAGAACGGAAGTGGAGGAAGTGGAAGGCTGAAGGACGTGGTTGTTGGACCGAAGGGGTACTGGGTACCAGTCAAGAAATACTACAGGTGAGTAGAAACACAGGACAGGAGGAAAATCTATCACACTAAGTCAGATGATGAAATAGGCCGTCACTTAGTCGAGTGAAAGACGAGTGATAGGGTTTTGAATATTGAATTTCATTTCAGGAAGGACTATCTTTTATTGAATGGCATTACATTTGTTGTTTATTTGAATTTTATCTTTTGTGTATTCAGTAATTTAACTGTCGGCATCGCCGACTGGGGGCTCGGAGCTTTGCATCTCTGTCATTACTTCAATTTCTACCAAGAACGAGCCAGGGTGGGTCTTCTGTAATAATTAAAGATAATACTGGGAGCACCCCACCCCAACCTAAGGTAGTCTACGAGACCCTTACAACAAGTTTAATGAATGTGTGATTATAGCCATGAAAAGCGATCTAATCTATATAGGATGAAATCTGGACAAGTTAAACTTAGCTGGCCACATTTCTTTACAATAAATAAGATATGTTAGGAGAAGGAAATTAACATCATGTCTCACTCAAACATATTCTACATCATAAAGGAAATGTTTCATACTCGATCACAAAGATTATATGATTATTTAACTGGATGGCTTTTCAGACTTTTTATTTAAAAACTGTCCATATGACCAACAGGTTTATATTCCAAGAACATCCTGAAACACAAACGCGGGGTTTCTGTTTAAAATTGAGGAAATAATTATGAATCCTAGTGTTTCAAGCTTACATACTTTTGCCTTTGTTAATACGTTTCAAACAGTTTTCACAACACCGTTGTTCTTGACCGAGCAAGAATCACGGATACTGGCCGTACAAATCCTCAAATTTCATTAGAAACAATGCTAACAAACCTGAATCTAAATTCTCTCCTTTTAAGCAAAAGCAGTGCATGTTCAAATGGAAAATATTAAAATTCATCAGAGATCATATTCTTAGCATGAATGAGAAACATTGCAACCCATAATGTAAATAAGTTATTGCGGTTTTATTCAGTGAACTAAAACATTTATGTTAGAGTCAAAATTAGAGTTACTTCAGTTAAACGCGCTTTATAAAGACCATTATTGATTGTACAGACATTTATAAATTGTTTAATGCAACAGTTCATAGGTACGAAATCCCGAGGCTAACATGACTTAACATAAATAAATAACCTGATGCCAATGGGACCTGACGTGAGATAGCGACTTCATCTCTATCTACACGATCAATGCATTTTCTTGGATCATGGTGCCAGACAAATGTGGTGTACTCTTTTGTATGCCTCGACTGGTTCCTTTCTTGATGTGAATCATGGCGCTGTCTGAAATAATTTTGACAACAAACCTTACATCTCTGCACCTTAGCATGTGCATTTCATTATTCGTAAATATGATATCGTAATCGTTCATGGTAAATATACAAATATCTCCTACTACGTACAATTTATACATGTTGTCTAAATAAATATATATATACTGATCAAATTTAACATGTAATTATTCTCTGATTATATACTGTACACAGTTAGGAATTCGTATTTTTCATCATTGCTACCATCCTCAAGAACATCATTATCCTCGTCGTGCTAACACAAAAGAAGTTAAAGGAGGATGTAAAAGATCTTGACAAATAGAAAACATACAAATATCAGCATGAAATAATTGCATACGAATTAGCAGTTATAAATGATGACATACAAAATAGCAACACGTGTTTGCGAGCATACAAATGAGCATACGAAACAGAAGATGTACATCAAACTACAAAAATGTGAAACACTTTACAAGCAACCTACAAATGAATCACGTAAAGATATTAATACTTATGACCTTTTATGTCAAATTAAGATTAATTCGTATTGTCGGGTGATTTATATTTCATGTATTTGGCTCCTTCTGCAGTCTTCCATCTTGAGGAGGAAACAGTGACTTGGCCATTCCTTGCATAGCAAATGACCATTACATATATATATATATATATATATATATATATATATATATATATATATATATATATATATATATATATATATATATATATATATATATATATATATATATTGACAATAACTTAACAATCAAATGCGTATAATTTTGTTACGACACGAAAAGGAACTGTTTTGCTGGTAATATTTCGTGGGATAAGAAGGCAACAAAATCTTCAAAGTACAAACCGGACATCTTGATTCAAATAACGATTTGCCTTTTCTTTGCGTTTCTTGGCATAAACTATCAAGGCGACGCCGATGATCAAAAGGGACAGGAAAAACAGTGGTACGCCAATGCCAAGCCCGACCAAGAGATCTACATTACCTGTGACAGAATATATGAGGAAATGATTGTCTAGTTACACAGAGGCTCACACTTGTTTCGTTCATAACTAGGACTTGACAAGCAGCTGTGACACTTCCAATTATATTTGTATTATATCAATATTGCTTATTAATGAGTAATACCAAGAATTGTTTAGAGAGTGCAATATCTGTACTGCACAACTAAATCGCTTTGCAATTCAGTTACTTTAATGATTCGCCAGAGATCAATATTGACTTAGCAAATCTAAAGGTTTGTTGACAAACGTAGTGTTCGAGCTGGAGATAGTATTATCTACCCTTCTTTAATGTAGAACAACTTTCCACCGTACACACACACACACACGTATGTATATTATTTGTGTATATGTGTTCCTCAGCCATAACCAGGATAAACTCACTTTCCTGGAGGATGTTTTGGAATCGACTCTAAAATTTCGAGGTAAAATTAGTATATATTATTTGCTTTTACATAATGTTGCTTACAGATATTCAGTAAATAATTTACTACTTTTCGACAGTTTTGGTCTTAATTTCAATGATTGTCAAAACTCTCTATCGGCATCAATCTTGATATCTGACATAGCTTATGTTTATGGAAAGGCATTAACGTTGATACTTGGCATGGATAGCTTAGTATAATGGAAAGACGACATTAATTCTGATATTTGGCATATATAGATATTGTTTATGGAAAAACGTTAACCTTGATACTTAGCATAGATAGGTTTGGCTTATGCAAAGACATTTACGTTGATTCTTAGCATAGATTACTTTCGGCTATGGACAGACACGCAAATGAGTATAACTAAGCACATTTAGTCTTTTGTGGTAAGGCCACAAAGTGTGTCATTCTTTGAGAGAACTCTGAATACGTGTTACCTGGGGGTTTGCAACCATCTGGTGTAAGTAAACACTCCTCTATGTCTTTACTACAGTCGTCTTTCCATCCACGTTTACATATGCAGGTACCATCTGTAGCTTTGCATGTCTGGTTGGCGTTCACGGCATTTGTAGCGTTGCACTTGCACGATTCTCCACAGTCTTTACCATACGTGTTATTTGAGCAAGCTATCAGAAATGTTTGTAGAAGACATATATAATGCAACATCGGACATTTTGAACATGGGAGAAGACAACAATAGCTCTGAATTGATAGAATAATGCCGATAAAATGTGATTTCCTGATATTTGTGAGAAAGGTAAAGTATAGTCTTGTATTCACTTAGCCCCGCCGGAACAATATGTGCCCCCTTCCCCCATACCGATTTTAAAGATGCGAAGCATCAATTTTTACACAAATATTCAAAATTTAACACTGTCATTTTGATCTGGTTCAAACCAAACGGGAGTTGTTTTACTAATAAGGCCGACATATGTGCGTGGGCGTCTATTTTTCATACAACAGGAGTCATGCTGTCCATTGTAAGCGATACTTACCGAACAATTTCGTAAATATTCCTAACTTTGAGCGTTATGTCCATTTGAACCCATGTAAATAAGAGTTCACACTTGCCCCTTTTTATTTTGTTTCATTAATTTGAGAAACATAAAGGCTGGTCATTGTAAGTATTGGATGTGGCGACGCAGGTTTTACTTTCTTTGAATCATTGAAAATGGACTTTTCCAGGAACAGCCAGTAAGGATTGCAAGAGGGCTAGTTATATACCGATTTGTTTTGAAACGCAAAGAAGATGACAATATAGGGGACCCGCTGGCGACAATCACGTTAGAAATTATGAACTAATGATGAAATGATTACCTTTTGTGTATATTTTATATTCTTGATGCCTAGGTTTCTAAATCGATAAGGGAAATACAGACTGTCTGTCGGTCCTGAGTTGCATGTTTATAGGTCCGACCTATTGGTATGAATTAATTTTATTTAATATAATTCAGAATGTATATTGTAGGAAACATAAAAAATATGAATGTCTAATTTCGTAATTAGAAAAGATAATTATCATTATAATATTAGCATAATTAATAAACCTTCATTTGATCTTTTCTACCACATTCATGAATTTATTTCATATGCTATGGACACCACGAAATCTGGTCACAATTATACAGATTTCGTTGAAAAGCAACACTACAAGTGACTATTTATTCAGCCTCACATCGAAATATATTCCACTTATTTAATAGCTCTAATTGACAGTATAGGTAAGAGAGAACTGTTTCATAACTAGTGTAATCAGCAGTTGCTGTTTCAATCTTCTGCTTTTGCACGTAAGCAATATTTATAGATGAACTTGAGAAATAATCCAGTAAACTTATTCCTTCATTTCAACCTCCATTGTGGCCTAAATAAAACAAGATTATCACTTTGTATGCTTTGTTATTCGTACCTTTTAAACAATTACGCTCCGTCCATCCGCTTGAACAATTGCAAACGTAGGCCCCCATTATGTTTGTACACTTGCCGTTGTTTTCACAAGGAGAACTGACACATTCATTAACATCTAGTACACAAAAGCAGAAACATGAAATAATAAATGACTGGAATAGTCCTTTTCAAACTTATTTCGTCTTAGCTACTTATTTTCCAAAAGCACCATTTTCTTAACTAGTTATTGTTAAAATCTGTAGCTTATTAGTATGTGATATACAGTCTTTATTTGTTCTTATGTGAAACGTACTGGGGACTCTGATTTTATCGAAATATCAAAGGATCAGCATGCATCTCGCTCACAACCAATATTAATGTAATGTAACCATTCAAGTGGTGAATTAATCTTTTCAATGTGCACCTTTTTCGTCATGTTTTAAAACTTTTTTCTATTTACTATATCATCAGCACACAACCCTCTCCTTTCCCCGCACAACACAAACTTTAATACTGCCTTGTTTTTAAGATAGTTCCGATTCGCCTACGGTTCGCACAATACCAGCGACATAAAGTATAATTATGCTATTAACAATTTTATGATCAGTTGAAGACGAGATGATATATGAATCGTTTTCAGTTTGTGCTGTTCTGCTACTACGCCTTTATCAACTGCACGTGCACTGGAGATGACTGACTGAGAATATTGTAAGTGGACAGATATAACTGAATTTCGTATTAGTTAATTAGTTACTTCTTATTTTCTGAGGACTCTCATATAACAAAATCGATAATGCCTATCTAGTTCCCATCATAAATCCAATAATGCATATTCCTTTACTTCTCTCTTTTAACACTATCGCAAACCATTTTTTCTGCATACATTATAAAACTGTGAGAGACAAATAACCATTTATCTTGATATAATTATTTTGTTGTACCGACTAAGCTCTTAATTACAGTTCATTTCTTTGATCATGGGTAATGGTTTAGTGACTTAGAAAGCATCAATTGGTATATTTTATATTACATTTGATTCACTTCCAATAGCAAAAAGAATTAGCAATTTATTAGAAATCAGTTTGAATAAATATTGGCAAAACTGAATACTCTTCTATTAAACATATGTTTGTCAAGATTATTTTAAAATAGGAGGTCCTTGAGTTATTGTTGAACATTTAATTCCGTTTATATTTTATTCTATAGTTTTTTTCAGGCTTAAAAGATGCTGAACTCATTACTGGTCCAAATCATGAATAACATTTTTCCACGTTTCCGACTTTGATTGGGCTTTCTATTTGTCAATAAATAACGCAAAGCATTACAAAGAATTTAATCGACCTACAATCATATTCGATGTAATAAATTGACAAAATAAACGAAATGGACAACAGTGCCTGTGACCACTGTAATGTCATTTCTCCCTTTTCCCCAATATTAATTGTTTATTTATTAAATTTTATAAATATATGTTTCTTTTGTTTTCATATGAAATGGTATGTCTTTAACAATATTAAAGCTTTGATTTTGTTTTCAACTGTTCTAAAATGTATGTCATGTTTTTATTATTTTTCTATGTTTTTGGACAGGACATGGATGAGTTAGTCAAGTTGTGTCCAGTCCAGTCCCACACTGTATAACAAAATGCTAACAAATTATGTTTAAAACAAGCTTTTGCAAGAGACAAATGAATGCACTGGTACATTTTGATATATTTATATACTAATAGCAGAATATGATGCATATTATAAACAGAAGATTTTAGTGTACACATTTCATCATTCAGTTATGTACGGCACGATGCTTCCATCAGCAGCATTTAAAGCTGGTTGGCTTACCCATTGAACAATGAAGTCCTGTCCAGCCAACGGAGCAATGACACCAATATGATCCAGCAGTGTTTTGGCACGTTGCATCATTCAAACATGGTGATGTCCTACACTCGTCTACATCTGAGGGAAAAAAAATTCTAAGTAAAACAACAAAAAAAAGATCAAAAGCGGTTGATACTGATTCAAAAGCCCGAATCGCTTAATCTACAAAATAACGTGAATTTTCATTTATATTTTCGATATATTCCTAAAGAAAGAATTGAAGTCTTATTCCAGCACAAATAAGGGTTTGTTTCAAGGTAGCTATCCAAAGATTTCGCTCGATAACTTGGGTTTGGGTTTGGTTTATTACATCCCACTGGGTACAGCCACTGTAGGCCTAAGCTAGAGAAACGTCCAACTTACGCAATGTATAACAAACATAACGCAAAGGCCATGCAGAGCGCGCATTACCAGACAAGTTAAGCCAAAACTTCACGCACATTATGCATTTATCGCCTCTGCATTAATATTGGGAACGCACAATATGTATTTCATTTGCAAAGTTCAATCCAGACTACGATACGTTGAGTAAAACTTTGTTCTTAGTGTCTCACCACGTAACTCGGAGAGACTTGTACCAGGCTGCCAGACAACTGATTTATCCAGCATAATCAAATTGATCTCCTGATGTAAAGTTCTTCCAAAACCTGAGATATTTGTCATGGTACTTATACAATGATCATCTGTTGAATTGTTTTACAATACAATAAGCAGATCAACACTCTAATGTGTAAGGATGTTTTCTGAACCCATACATTAACAATTCTCTGTGGCTAATCTGCAGTTATATAATAACATACTGCAACCAAGACTGACAACGCTAATTCTAATCTCATTAAAAGTTTATTTTATGTTAGTGGAATGCAGTTTGTTAGATAGTAAATCAACGGTTTTTGTTCGAGTTGGAATAATTGATTTATTTGAGGTTACTTACTTGAAGTTGATTCTAGAAATACCAAATGGGAAAATGTATTTTATTCATATCAACGATTTTGGGTTTCATCGGGTGCGTGTCATCTCATTTCCGATGGCGCGTAAACAGGTCCTTTTTAACTTTATTTAAAGAGTGAAACTATAGTATCAAACGAAACCAACCGAATCAGAATGCAAGCATTTGGTTTTTTATTTTGCGCAGATGACACAACCGAAAAATATCTCTAAACATTCTTTAAATCATGCCAGTATGAATGCCATTTAATACGAGGCAGACAACACTTGTATTTTTAAAATTGTGTACACTGACATTTGTCTTGTAAATGCTGGATTTCATGATCCCGCTTTAAAAATGAACCATACAAGCAACAACTTTCATCATTTTATCATGATCTGCATACAATTTGTAAGCACTATACTCTTTCAAATATTACGGGAATGTTCAAAACAGGGCTAAGATAGTTATGTTTCCATTGATGATAGTTTTCGTGTTGCAAAATAGTAAATAAGATATTTCACCAGTCTAAGAAAACAGTTTAGTCACTTTTGAATTGATTGAAAACGTAATGATCTTTCTTCAAAAGAGTTCTTGAGTTTATGTTCTGCAAAGGCATTCTCTCTCTCTCTCTCTCTCTCTCTCTCTCTCTCTCTCTCTCTCTCTCTATATATATATATATATATATATATATATATATATATATATATATATATATATATATATATATATATATATATATATAAGTAGTAAAGTGGGGCACATTAGGGACAATGGGACTTAGCATTAAAAAGACCCCTGGGTCAGATTAGGGACAATGGAAATTTAACATGGAGAGAAATCGTGGGTCACTTTAGGGACAATGGGAATTTAACATAGAGTTTGGGTCTGTCTAGGGACAAGGGAAATTAACATGGGGAATGAGTTTGGGCTTTTGGGATTTTTTTTAAAAAAATTTTAAATTTAAATTTAAATTTAAATTTAAATTTAAAAAAAGGGGTAGGTAATGGAAAGGCTATCTCTTTTCGAGAAATATGGCTGGCCCTGAAAAGGGCCTTTGGGTTTATGTTAATGTATTCATTAACATAAAGGGTACCGCATTGGTCTTCTTCTTGTCCTTAGGCTGCGTTTCACTGTAGGACCGTAAATCAGGACTCTTTTGAGGCATCCTTGTCTTTCTACGTAGATCCTACGTATCCACAGACTGGTGTTTGTCCTGTGGACAACGGTCCACTTGGATCAGACATACATGGGTATGTCCGTCCGGAACATCATGGAAGACTTAAGCGTAGAAGATTGCACATCGGTCCACATCTTGAAGCGACGAGAACAAGTGAATCAATGCACTGAACTGCGCTTATTTATAGGTAGAGGCAGGATTGAAACGGATTGAGTTCATTCACCAATCCAAACACGCGTTACAAAATTCAGTCAGCCCGCATCCAATCCGAAGAGAGTAGTCTGTGATGTCAGTTGGTCTATATAGATTCGCTAGCGCTTGTGTGCAGTCAATCTATGCGACAGTGATTCAACATGACGGAAACTCAGAAAACGATCCATTGGGGTGCACCAGCAGGGGAGACTGCCCAAGGGAACCCGGACTTACTTTCAGAAGAGGTACATTGGGATTTTGTGGATTTTCTTACCTCGCAAGAATTTGTGCCGGAACCTTCGTTACCTTCTTCATTACCGCAAGTGGAGAATTTTAGACAGAGACAGAAAGAAGAATTGGAGAAATTTATGCAACGACAAAAGGAAGCGGAACAAGCTTTTCTCCTACAGCAACAGCAACAGCAACAAGAAGAGGTAAGAAAAAAACAACAGTAACAACAGCAAGAAGAAGTAGCAGCAAAGAAACAAGAGGGTGAAAATCAAACGGCTACGGTACTGTTGGACATTTTAGCGGAGTTAAGAAGTCTGAAACAAATGTATCAGACTTCTTTATCACGACCGAAGAGAATACGACCTTCCCGAGCTAAACACGCCAACCCTGTGACTAAGCCTGTCGTACCACCCTTAGTGATTTCAACCCAATCATCAGAAGTAGGCCTTGGCCGTGGCAAAGGCTTAAGGCAGTTAAAGTTGATTGGTTAAACTCACCCCTACACCAAAATAAAAAGGCCCTTTTCAGGGCCACCCACATTTCTCGAAAAGAAATACAATTTCAATTTGCCAATAACTCAAAAATAAACCCCACCCATTTTACCCTTATAGTACGTGTCTGTGTATGAGTGCGTGAGTGTAGCTTCTTATTTTAAAATCAAAACTCAAAGACACTTACCTTATATCATTCATGTATTCTTTTATCCATTTTTTACAATCCAATTCACAATTCACGACAGAACACTTTAATTAAAAGTTCATTGACTTCTTCTTTCTCCTTGTTTAGTCTCTCTGTTTTTTGAATTTCTTCACCGTTTTTTCCTCATTTTCTTCCCTTCTTCTTTTCTTCTCCTGTTTCTTTGCTTCTTTTAAATATAATTGTCTTCTTTCTTCCTCTTCTTCCTCTGAAGAATCCCTCTCTTCTTTCGAAGAATCCCTCTCTTCTTCCGAAGAATCCCTCTCTTCTTCTGAAGAATCCTTCTTTTCTTCTGACTCCTCTTGTTTCTTTTTTGGGCAATCTGGAGACCAATGTCCTTTTTCTTTACAATAATAACAGGTATCTTGACTTTTGTCTCTTTTAGCCCCTGTTTTTTTTCTTTTTTGACGGTCTGGACACTCTGAAGACCAATGCCCTTTCTTCTGACAGATATAGCAAGTATCTTGACTCTTATTTCGAAAGGAAGGAGAGTAGTCCGTCGGCTGGTCTGAAGAGAATTTTCTAATGACCCCTCGCAAAGCTCTGACGAAACGTTCCATCTGGGTAGTCTCTTCCATCGTTCTCCTCGGTTTGAGAGTGAAATGAATAGTGAAAGGACAAGACACACCCTTTTTATATACGCTGGTTTGCCATGACTATAAATTAGTCTATGGTGTCTGAACTTGAGTCATTTGACGTTTTGCACTCAAGATGAAACGATCCTATTCATTCGAGAAGAAAGAAGAAGAAGAAAGTAAGAGGCAGAAACGTGATCTATCGCCTCGTACCAGGGCTGAAATCTTGGCACAAATTCATGCCAGTGATTTTGAAGGGGACATGAGTGAACCAGAATCCGAACCCTCTAAACCAAGTTCACCACCCTTAGTCAACCCTGAAAAGTACTATTCCATTCGAGAGACGGAAAAGCGCTCCTCTAGAAAATTTAGAACCACGGCTTACACCTACACGGTGAAGTTTAAAGATTTCAAGGCCGACGTACCCTTGGAGAAAGCAGAAGGGTTTATCACCGAGATGTGGGATTCTTTGCTCACCGCACTCAAGCGACAATGTCAACCCAAAGAAGACGATCGCTTGACACTATCCATAGATCACGACGGTTTGAAATCCCCTGTTTGGATCGAGTTTAGCAGACCCGCAGAACTAACCCCTTCCAAAGTCATGGACAAGATTCAACACGTACAACAATCTAATGACCAGTTTGACATCACCGATGGTAAAGCCACACTGAAAATGGCTCACGTCTCTCTTCCTCAAGGGACAGGACGCAAAAAGGTCCTACTGGTGAACGACCTTCGCAACACCAAAAAGAGTCTCGTCCGAATTAACAACCCTCATGACCAGATGTGCTTAGCCCGTGCCATCGTGGTGGGACGAACCTATGCCAACAAGAACGACACGGTAGAATGGAAAAGAACCTGGGAGAACATTCGAAAATCGAACCGAACCAAACAAAGAAACGAAGCAGAACTCCTGCTGCAACAAGCTGGCCTGTCCAAAGACACACCCTGTGGCATTCCTGAGATGCAAAAATTGCAAGATGCCCTAGCTCCACGCTACACCTTGAAAGTGCACCCTCAAGAAATGCGCGGGCCTCTGTTGTTTCGAGGCCAACATTTTAAGGACGGAAAATACATTCATGTTTATCATCACGATGACCATTTCGATACCATTACCAGTATCACTGGATTCTTGGGATATGCTTATTATTGTGAGAAATGTGACTATGGTTATAATAATCGAGAGCAACACAAACATTGTGGATGGAAATGCCCAGGATGTTTGGCCTCTCCACCCTGTCTGAGCGAAGAACCAGTGCCTTGTTCGACTTGTCTGCGCACGTTTGTCAGCCCTACCTGTTACCAACAACATTTGAAAACACAAGGTTCACAGAAGAAATGTGCTTGTCAGCTCCTGAGATTGTGCCCTACCTGTGGACAAGGCATACTTACCAATAATGCCAAGGCACACGTATGTCGAGGAAAGAAAAAATGTCACATTTGTCACCACATCGTGGACTTGGAACACCAATGCTACGTGCAAAAATACCAACCCCCACCAGAGAAAGAGGACGGTCACAAGAAGAAAGGCAATTTCATCTTTTTCGATTTCGAATGCATGCAAGAGACCGGCATTCACATTCCTAATTTCTGCGTGGCTCATCGAGCGTGCGAGAAGTGCATTCAAGAACCTATCTTCAGTCATTGCCCTCACTGCAGCAAGATTCCTGGAGGGCGCGAAAAAATCTTTCGGGGACCAAACACGTTAGCCGATTTTGCCCAATGGGTTTTAGACCCCATCGACAAGACGTGGAGCCAAGAGGACATCGAACGTTACGGAGATTGTCATCGTCATGCCACGGTGATGGCTCACAATTTCTCCGGATACGATGGACAGTTTCTTTTGAGATACTATACGGAACAAGGCACCGAGCGTCCTAAAGTGACTTTGAACGGAGCCAAAATCATTTTCATGCAAGTGGGACAAGTGCAGTTTAAAGATTCGATGAGTTACTTGGCCATGCCTTTGAGTCGAATGCCTAAAACGTTTGGAATGACAGAAATGGCTAAAGGGTACTTTCCTCACTTTTTCAATACGGAAGCCAATCAACATGCCGTTCTACCCCATTTACCCGAGGCTCACTATTACGACCCCGACAACATGCGTACCGAACAACGAGAAGCTTTCTACGCTTGGTACCAAGCTCACGCCTCGGACCCTTTCGACTTTCAGGAAGAAATGTTAAAGTATTGTCGTTCCGACGTGGACATTTTACGGCGTTGCTGTGGAAAATTTCGAGAACTGTTCATGGAACACGGAGGGGTCGATCCTTTGAAAGAAGCTTGCACCATTGCCAAAGAGTGTTCCTTAGTGTACCGCCAACGATTCATGCCTGAAAACACCGTGGCTGTCATCAGTCCTCAAACGACCCACTATGTCAAGCGTCAATACTCCGTCAAAGCCCTACGTTGGTTACATTACTTGTGCGACAAAGAAGATAAATGGATTCAGCATGCCCGCAACGGAGGAGGCGAAAAGACCATCGGAACGTATTCGGTCGATGGCTGGGACTTAGAAAACCCCAAGATCGTGTACGAGTTTAACGGTTGCTTATTTCACGGATGTCCCGTCTGCTACCCTGACCGTGACACTAAAAATCAGTTTTTACAACGGACCATGGAAGACCTGTACCATGACACTTGTCAGCGACGCCTAAAGTTAGAACAGGAAGGATACCAAGTGGTGGAAATGTGGGAACACGAGTACGATCACCGTATGAAAACCGATCCCGAGTTTAAACGCCTCGTGGAAAGTTACCAGTTCATGGACCCGCTGAACCCGAGGGATAGTTTGTACGGAGGAAGGACCAATGCCACCTGTTTGCTGTACCAAGCCGACGAAGAGAAAGGAGAAGAAATCAAATACTTGAACGTGTGTTCGCTGTATCCCTACGTGTGCAAATATTGTCGCTTTCCTGTAGGGCACCCGCAATTGCTGACGGAACACATCGACCTGAAAAACATTCGACAATACGAAGGCTTGATCAAGTGCAAAGTTTTGCCTCCCACGAACCTATACCATCCCGTCTTACCTCACCATTGTCAAGGCAAACTGATGTTTCCCTTGTGCCGTACTTGTGCCGAAACGTGAAACCAAGATCAGCCTTGTCATCACAGCCAGGAAGAACGTGCCTTGACGGGAACCTGGGTCAGCGTAGAATTGTTCAAAGCTCTGGACATGGGATACCAACTGTTAGAAGTGTACGAAATTTGCCACTTTCCCAAGACACAACAGTACCACAAGGGTGACCCTACTCAGAAAGGCATTTTCGCCGACTACGTGGATGCCTTTTTGAAACTGAAACAAGAAGCCAGCGGCTATCCTTCCTGGTGTCACACTCCCGAAGACCAAATACAATTCAAAGAGAAATACTATGCACAAGAAGGCATCTCTTTAGACCACATCGAGAAAAACGAAGGCAGGCGATCGTTTGCCAAAGTGATGTTAAATTGCTTGTGGGGTAAAATGGCACAACGACCGTGTTTACCCAAGACGGAATATTTGACAGAACCTTCCCGCTACTTCCAGATGATTCACGACAAAACCAAATACATGAAACACGTGGACGTCGTTCGAGAGAATTTAATCTTGGTCAATTACGAAGAAGATCTGGACTTTGTACAAGACGACCCTTTTGGAAATGTCATCATTGCGGCTTACGTGACAGCTCATGCTCGCTTAAAATTGTACGAAGCTTTAGAACTGTTAGAAGAACGCGTCCTGTACTTTGACACGGACAGTTGCATTTACATCCATCACCCGATTCAACAGCACCCTGACATCGAAGGAGACCGTTTAGGAGCCTGGACAGACGAGCATCCCGACGACAAGATTCTAAGTTTCGTCAGTGGTGGTCCCAAAAATTACGGCTACGAATACCGAGACAAACAAGGAGAAGTGCACACGACGTGCAAAGTGAAAGGACTGACTCTGAATCATCGTACCAGTCGAGTGGTCAACTTTGGGGTATTGAAAGAAGCCTTGCAATCGGGAGAGGATGGAAACTTTAAAGTGACCACCTATCAACCGAACAAGATTGTACGTTTACCCACTCACCACATCGTCAGTCGACCCTTGGAAAAAGTCTATCAAATTGTATACCAGAAGCGAGTGGGACTTCCCAATCACTTCACCTTACCGTACGGTCACGTCGGTATTGGTCTGTATATAAAAAGGAACCCTAGGCAAGATCGATAGTTCATTGTTCATTGAAGTAACTTACCATGTCGTTGACGTAGAAGAAACCAGATTGGTTAGGAGTCAAATGTTGGACATCACCGAGACCAGGGTTTTGAGGCTTGGACACAAGAGGCGACCCAGTATGCACGAGAGTTATTCAAGGAAAAAAGTTACTTTTCAACCTGTATTAGTGACGGTGCCAGAAGAACCCGTCACCCAGGACAGGACTGTCGTGGACAGGCCTGAAAGACCCTTTCGGGAGGACACTTGTGTGACCTTACCCCTACTATAGAACTGGTTAGAACTTTACCCAAAACATGTTGTACAGACACTTGTGTTTATTCCACGTTCATGGTTATCATGTGCCTTTTATTCTTGTACTTAAGCCTTTGGCTTTTATGTATTTTTGTCTTTCGTATTCATGTTTGAAACATTCAATAAACGTGTTCTGAAAAAGTATATAAACTCTTGTCTTGTTTGTTTTTCGTGTCACAAGTGACATTTCTCACACCATGGCTACCTCTGCTGTCTCTGCTCCCTCTTCCTCTACTGTCAAAGTCATCGACGAACACTTAGATCGTGCCAGTTGGGAGGCTTTGTATCTTCGCCATCCCTTTAACATGCTCATTGCTGGACCTAGCGGTTCTGGCAAAACCGAATTCGTCAAACGTTTGATCGAACATAAACATCATTTGATCGATCGGCCCCCTCAACGGATCGTGTGGTGTTACAAAGAGTGGCAATCGGCGTACAGCCTCTTGCGAGAAAGTCAAGGCGATTCCATCGTGTTTGTGGAAGGCATTCCTAAAGAAGACGACGGCATCGTCTCTGACTCCCGTCAAACCCATTTGGTCATTTTCGACGACATGTTAGGAGAAGACGAAGAAGAAATTAAACTGTGGTTCACGCGCAAAGGGCATCACCGTAATGCCAGTGTCGTTTACATCACCCAAAATTTGTTTCAACAAAGTAAAGCCCATCGCACCATCAGTCTCAATGCGCATTACGTGGTCTTGTTTAAAAGCCCTCGAGATAAATCGCAAGTGCAAGTCTTAGCCAAACAGTTAGGAACGCCTTGGCTGACTCAGGCGTACGACGATGCCACTCAAACGCCACACGCCTATTTACTCGTCGATTTGAAACCTACGACTCCCGAGGATTTGCGATTTCGTACCCACTTGTTTCACCACTGGTGCCAAGACGGAGGGCCTGTCCTGTACACGTCTCCGTCCTCGACTTCATTTCACTCCCCATAAAAAAATCTATAAAAACCTCAGACCCTTTTTCGTCTGTCTCACACAGTGCGAACATGACGTCCCTTCAGTCGCATCTTCCCGTCAAATTGATTCGTGCCTTGTATGGCATCAGTCGAGAAAAAAATCCACAAACACGAGCTCGTGTCTTAGAAACTAGTCTCAAAGAAGTCTTACGATGGTTCACGGTGACGGCACGTCAATTACTCCAAGGAATCATTCAGATTCCTCATCAAACCAAACGCTTTTTCGATCGAAACAAAGTCGCTTTGGTCCAACTGGCCGATCCCCGCATCGACACTCAAACCAAAAAACAAATCATTTTGAAACCTGGAGGGAGCGGTACTCTAGGAGGGGTCATCATTCGCTCACTCTTAAGATGGGATCCTAATGAACCCAAAGTTATACCCAAGACAAAAGTCCAACGAAGCCCCAAGAAGAAAAAGACCAGGTCCCCAAGGAGAACTTCTCCAGTGGCAGGACCCTCCTCTGACCAGACACCACCACCACCCCGGAAAAAGAAAAGAAGCCCCCAGGAAAAGAAAAGTCCACAGAAAACTAGTCGCAAGAGAGGCACTTCGGCCAGGACGCAACCTTACACTCGCAAACCACGACCTGCCACGGCGGTGACTGCGTCTCCGGCAGCTTCACGTTTGTCCACTTCTCCGTTAATGACACCCAGAACTGAAGAGTACTTGGAGACGTTGATCACACCAAGAACTTCTCCGTTGATGACCCCCAAAAGAACTTCCCCAGTGGCAGGACCTTCCAATTTAGTGGCAGTGGCTGCTGCTCACAAAGTACCTTCTCCCAAAATCAAAGTTCAAGAAAGATCGGGCATGTTACAAAGTTTACTGGATTTGTCCAAGCAAGAACTGGCTCGATTTAGTCCGTTACGTACCCCTGCACGACGTGTCATGCCTGTCCTCAAACTGATCCGACGTAAAGACAATCAGTGGCGACGCGTTCCAGTATAAAAAAGGCCTCTGACCAAGTAGGGGTATCAGTGAACTTGTAAAAGATGTCACCTCCAAGAAGCCACAAAAGAAAGAGACAAAGGCAGACGCGTCATCCGACAAAGCGCTTAGCCAAGCATCGACATTACCCTAAGAAAAGACACAGTCGTTCCAAGAAAAAGAGGCGTCAACAAAGGGGAGGATTCCTTGGCGATTTTGGGAAAAACATTGTCACCTTTATGACAAAGCGATAGTCCCAAAGAAAAGATAAAAGGGTGTGCGTTAAGTCATCGACGTTAGTGTCTGTTTGGTGAATGTCCCGGAACCCACAAGGAAAGATGTCACCCTCCAGAAAACCCCAAGGAAAGAAAAGGAAAGGACTGCCACCACGTTTAGCCAAACATGGGGACATGTTATCTGTCCTGTCCAAAGCTTCTCCACCCCTACGAAAAAAACTCATTCAAACGGCCTCCAAAGAGGTCATCGATACCGTGTGCGAATGTTGTTTGAACGTCTTGAAAGGCACGGTCCCTTTGTCCAAACACCAGAAACAATGCTTAAGCAAACATCGTCACGTTCTTCGCCAAATGGTTCAAAAGAAAATTCCCATTCGTCAAAAAAAGAAGATGTTGGTCCAACGTGGAGGCATTTTGCCTCTCTTGTTAGGCCCCATACTGAAAGGAGTCTTGGGAACCATGTTGGGAGGACTGGTGGGAGCAAGATAAAAAGGCCTTCGGAAGTCCCAAGATCTCAGAATTAACCCCTGACAACCCCATGGAAGGACGAAAACTAGCTTTAGTGCCTTAAAAACGATGGATGAAATACCATCGGTGGCAAGAACAACGCACCCCGCATTTACCTCCCAATCCCCATTTGAGCGAGATGTCCCAGTTACAACACGAATTGCAGTCCTTGATGGATCGCCAAGATTTGTCCGAAACAGAAAAATCGCAAAAGTACGGTCAACTTTTGCAACGATTGCAACTCTTTCACCAGGAAGCTTTAGACGAAACAGCTCTACCCACTCTGAAAGATTTTAAGACCTTGATGAAAAGTCCAGCACCATCACCAGTACCAGTACCAGTACCACCAGTACCAGTGACCAAGACAGAAAAAGGAAAAGAAGGAGAAGAAGAAGGGTTTCAAACTCCACCAGAAAAAGTACGCAAGTTAACAACACCACCTACCTCCAGAACTGGATGGATTAAAAAGATGATGGCCACCCCTTCTTCATCACAAGAGAAAAAGAAAGTGAAGACAGAAGTGAAACAAGAACCGATATCCCCCGCTCAGACATCCTCCTCCTCCTCTTCGACACCTATTGCCGGTCGCACACGCAAAGCATTGCAATCCAAGAAAATACCCCAAGAGAAAAAGAGTAGCCTCTTCCAAGAGTGGGTACCTTATTAACACACCAACCAACACAAAAAAATGGAAAAAGTCTTAGCCAGCATTTACTACGATCCCTCCCATCCTTCAGGTTACGCAGGAGTTCAAAAATTGTATCGTGCTGCCAAAACGCAACTGAAAAGTCTCCGTTTACCTCAAGTGCAACGATGGTTACAAGAACAAGCTACCTACACTTTACACAAACCCATTCGACGCAAGTTTGCCAGAAGTCGCACCCGAGTGGAAGGCATCGATCATCAATGGCAAGCCGATTTAGCCGATGTCTCTCATTTGGCCAGCTACAATCGTGGCTACAAATATTTCTTTTGTGTCATCGACGTCTTTTCCAAATTTGCCTGGGTCGTGCCCTTGACTTCCAAATCGAGCAGCGAGTTAGTGCGAGCCCTGCAACGGGTGTTGAAACAAAGCGGTCGTCACCCTCTTCGATGGCAAACGGACAAAGGTACCGAATTTCTGAACCAAGCTTTCCAAAAAGAATTAAAGAAACGTGACATTCATTTTTTTACCACCGAGAATCCCGAAACCAAAGCCAGCATCGTGGAACGTTTTCAACGCACTTTGAAAGAACGCATGTGGAAATATTTTACTCATCACCACACTCTGAAGTACATCGACATCTTACCACACCTGGTGCAAGCGTACAACCAATCTTACCATCGAAGCATCGGACGTGCCCTGCAAGACGTGACTCCCGACAACGAAGTGCTGATGTTTGAGCGCCTGTTTGGTACGTCCCCGACGAGGGCTGTCCCCAAGAAAAGTGGAGTGTTGGCCGTAGGAGATTGGGTGCGCATTTGCAAAACCATACGCACTTTCGACAAAGGTTACTTACCTAACTGGACGACCGAACTGTTTCGCGTCACTGGACGAGTGCATGGCCGTCATCCTGCCGTCTATAAATTGGAAGACATGAACGGAGAAGTGCTCAAAGGAACGTTTTATTTGCCCGAGTTACAACGTGTCACCAAAAAAGAAGACGACGTGTACGACATCGAAAGCATTCTCGAACGCAGAACCCGTAAAGTGGGCAAACGACGTGTCAAAGAAGTCAAAGTACGTTGGAAAGGATATCCACCCAGTTTTGATTCGTCGATCGACGCTTCGCAAGTCATCGACTATAAAAAGAAGTGACCATCATGCCCTTTCACACAGACGCAGCTACGTCGACCACTCCTCCTTCACCTAGTTCTTCTGTGCAAGATTTACAAAAACAACCCTTGTGGGTGTGGTGTGGAGAACGTGTGCCTAAAACGCAAATCGTCTTTTTCTGCCAAATCTTCGTGGTGTATTGTGTCATCGGGGCAGCCATCGCCAATTTGAGTTTGCAACAAGGAGACAAACAATTGTGGACCATTTTATTAAGCAGTTGCATCGGTTACCTGCTTCCTAATCCCTCCCTGAAATTCACCTCGAACGGGAACCCCGGGAACCTTGTGTCCAGTGCCAGTGCCAGTCACCACTTCAATCACAACCAGAACCCCATTTTGGGCGGAGACACGCCTCTGACGTCCAGTAATATACCCTCGGACAGCCACAGAACTCTAGAATTATGAGTCACGAAAACCAATTTTACTTAACCTTACCCAGTGACAGTTCCATGGAGGTGTTTCCCAACAACACGTTGTGCTGTTACACGGCTAAATTACCTCAAGCCATCCAGTTAGATCACGAAGCCCATTGGGAAGTGGCTTTAGTAGAAATCATTCACCCGACCCAAGTCCTCAATGTCCTTCCCAATCAAAATTTTTTTGATGTGGAAGTTCATGACGACCAAATGCAACAGTGGATGGATAGCAATGTCAAATATGACAAGAAAACCCGTACACAAAAGTACACCACCTATCACTTGTTCATTCCCCCAGGCTATTATTTTAGTGGTCAACATTTGGACAGCACCATAACCTCCAGGTTTAATGTCGTGTTTCTGAAAGCTTTGGAGCATGTCAACAAAAGTGTCACCATGGAGTACCACAAAGCAGCTCGTCGCTTCTTGATGAAATTTGAACGAAGTAAAATCATGTCCATTTTATTTTGTCCTGAATTGTTTGACATGTTGGGCGGAGACATGGACATGAGAAAGACCATGCTCAAGAAAAACGAATTACCCATCGTTTACGACAACGAGTCTTTTAGCAAGTTATTTCGTGCCCCGGTAGAACTGAACCAAGGACTGAATTTGATGTTTGTGTATTCCGATGTGGTGGAGTACAACGTGGTGGGACACACCTCCGTACCGTTACTGCGTGTCATTCCTTTCAAAGTGGATTCTGCCACGGACGCTGACGAGGAAGGTGGAAACACTTACCACGTCCACCGCGAATTTGTACATCCTCACTATTTGCCTGTCAGTAAGTCGTATTTGGACACGGTCAACATTGCTATAAAAGGAGATCTGGGACAAAATATTCCATTCACCAAAGGAAAAGTCACGGTGAAACTCCATTTTCGAAAACGGTTCTCTCACGACTCTTAAGTCATGTATCCAGTGTACCGAGGGGTTGCTCGACAGCGAGGACACGGTTTGGGAGACATGTTAAAATCGGCCTTTCGTTCGGTGGCCCGGTGTTGAAACCGATGATGACACGCGGATTGCACGCCTTGAAAGATGCGGCACTGACGCAAGGCAAAGAATTTCTCCAAAATGTCATCATCGACAAACAAAACCCTAAAGAAGCCTTCATGAGGGCAGGCAAAAATGTCTTGCTGCAAACGGGCAAAGACATTTTAGGCCAACGAGAAACACCTATAAATGCCCTGCACGCTACCGAGTCAGGCATTCAGCAAGGACAAGGCAGAAAGAGACGACGAAGAAAACACCCTTTCACCAGACTTCAAGCGAGAAAGGCCAAGAAAAGAAGAACCGTTCGAGACTTAGACGTTTTCGATTATTGAGAAAAGAGACAAAAAAATGATGCTCTTCAGAGAAGAAATGAACAGGGAAAAAGAAGAATGGACAGAGAAGTACAGACTTCAGAGACAGCAGCAACAACAACAACAAGAGCAGCAGCAGCAACCTGAAGCTGACAGAGGCTTTGTCGATTGTCGTATCGACACCAAAGAGTTCTTCTTCTCTTTCCGAAGAAGCAGACCTATCGCCAGAAAGTCTATCCTCAGAGGACATCGCATTCTTAGAAACTAAAATGAATGCCATAGCAAACAAAAAAAAAAAAACAGCCCTTTTCAGGGCTACCCAATACTCTAGAAAAGAAATAACAATCGATTTGCCAATGTGTGTAGGTAGAGTAGTGTGAAAATAAACACTAACTCTTTTTTAAAAAAATGTGAGGGTATGTGTTTGTGTGTTTGTGTTTGTAAGTGGTTAAGTAAGTTGGTATGGATAGTAGATTAAAATGATGTCTTTTTTGGTGTTTGAGGTGTAAATTTGGGGTTAGATTGGATTGCTTTGTGTATGTGGATAGTCTATTGAAGTGATTTATAAAAAATTTTAAAATAGTGATGGGTAGCATAAAAAAGTGAGTGAGTGTTTCTTTTAGGTCCGCGCGTTGTTGTTTTTGGTCATGATGTAGGTAAGATCAATTTTATGTTTTTAGGGGGACGTTTTCCTTCACGTCCGCGCTTTCACTATAAATTGAAACTCGTTCGGCAGTCCAGCTACCCTTGTTGATTGATCAACACCAAAAATGGACACGAGACTGGAGAAACTGTTGGAACTTCATGTGCATCTGGAATAAGCCAGGCGCATATTAAATGAACTGGCCGCGGAAGCCATTGTGGAGGAGGGAAGGATAAGAGAGGAGGAGGAAAGAAGAAACAAAGAAGAGGAGGAGAGAAGATATAAAGAAGAAGAGGAAAGAAGATACAAAGAGGAGGAGAGAAGATACAATGAAGAGGAGGAGGAGGAAAAGGAGAGAAGAAGAAGAAATTTCAGAATCCCAGAGAGCGAAAATTGGGATTCTGAAGCGACATATCCTGCCTCTGTTCTCTCCCCCAAAAAGGTAAAAAGTAACTGGGGGACAAGATGTGTATGTGGCGCCAGGCCTGGAAGGTGCCACCATTAACCAGGTGTCCATGAAGTTCCAAAAAAACAGCCCTTTTCAGGGCTACCCAATACTCTAGAAAAGAAATAACGATCGATTTGCCAATGTGTGTAGGTAGAGTAGTGTGATTATAAACACTAACGCTTTTTTAAGATAGTGTGAGGGTATGTGTTTGTGTGTTGGTGCTTGTAAGAGATAAGGTATTTTTGTGTGAATAGTAGATTATGGGTTTCTTTATTGTTTCTTAGCGTAGGTGAAGAGTATAGTTAGGGTTCTGTAAGCGCTCACGTACGATTGTGTGGATAGTAGATTATGGATTTTGTTTATTGTTTCTTAGCGTATGTGGAGAGTATAGTTAGGGTTTTGTAAGCGCTCACGTACGATTGTGTGGATAGTAGATTATGGATTTGTTTATTGTTTCTTAGCGTATGTGGAGAGTATAGTTTGGGTTTTGTAAGCGCTCACGTAAGATTGTGTGGATAGTAGATTATGGATTTTGTTAATTGTTTCTTAGCGTATGTGGAGAGTATAGTTAGGGTTTTTATTATATGAAATGAGAAAGTATAGTTTGGGTTTTATTATATGAAATGAAAAAGTAGGGGGATGTTTTCCTTCACGTCCGCGCTTTTCGTATAAGAACCCACAGTATTCGTCGTTCAAACCATTCTGCAAAGAATGAAAAAAGAAGATGGCTTCTAACCAAATGGACAAAATGGAAAAATTGCAAAACGTCCTCGACAATTTAGGAATGATAGAGCAAATGTTGGTTAACCTAAACGAGGATCACTATTCTTATAGTCCCCATCGAGTGAAGATGGAGATAAACAATTTACGAAAAATGAAGGTAATCATCAGTGATCTGTTGAAAGAAATAAAGGAGGAGAAGGAGGATGAAGAGGAAAGGATAAGGATGAGAGCATGGAATGAAAAAATTGAAAAAGAAGAAGAAAATGAAAAGAGGAAGAAAGAAGAGGAGGAAGAGAAGAAGAAAGAAGAGCAGGAGAAAAAAAAGAAAGAAAAGAAGAGAAAGAGTGTTGGAGATAAAATAAGAACTTGGTGGAGAAAAAGAAGAAACTAGAAGCAGAAGAAGAAGAAGAAAACCCAAAGGCCCTTTTCAGGGCCAGCCATATTTCTCGAAAAGAGATAGCCTTTCCATTGCCTACCCCTTTTTTTTAAATTTAAATTTAAATTTAAATTTAAAAATTTTTTTAAAAAAATCCCAAAAGCCCAAACTCTATTCCCCATGTTAATTTCCCTTGTCCCTAGACAGACCCAAACTCTATGTTAAATTCCCATTGTCCCTAAAGTGACCCACGATTTCTCTCCATGTTAAATTTCCATTGTCCCTAATCTGACCCAGGGGTTTTTAATGCTAAGTCCCATTGTCCCTAATGTGCCCCACTTTACTACTTATTTTATATATATATATATATATATATATATATATATATATATATATATATATATATATATATATATATATATATATATATACATATATATATATATATATATATATATATATATATATATATATATATATATATATATATATATATATATATATATATATATATATATATATATATATATACTAATGTTTTGTTATCATCTTGCCTATATCTCCTCCAACTGGATATGTATGATTGTATACTTTATTTATGTGGAAGTTTAAAGGACGGATGATTATTTTGCATACCAGTACAATCGGACCCATCTCCCTCAAAACCAGCAGCACAGATGCATTTAAAAGATCCTGGAATGTTGTCACATGCCTGAATGCAGTTATGCGTTCCTTCCAGGCATTCATTGACATCTAAAAATGTTAAAAAGGACACATAATGTGTGAGTTTAAAATATACATGTTAATCCATGAAATGTCAGGAGAATTTACATCTTCTTTGCTAAGTCTTTTCTATTTACTTTACACCACCGATGGAATGACCCACATGTTTCTCGTATCATTGATTTGAATAATGTTTACAAATTTGCATTGTTTGATCCAACTTCTATAATTATATACAATAAGAATATGTTTCAATGACTTTGGCATATTTGGATTTCGTTAATGTCTTTATTACGAAAATCAAATCTTTTTGTCACAGATTACTTTAAACAGCTTACTAAGAAATTTACAACATTTTATACAAATAGCTCATAGTATCACAGCTGTCGACTATTCGGATTAAACAAATGTGGATGCTAGTTATTTGCCTAATAATTGAATGTCTTAATAAAAATCAAAATATGCTCTTTCGATAAGCGCTTTAATTTCTCAAAGAATAAGCACTGAAGTGTGTTCTTTTTATTGGACTGTGTGCGTGTGTGTGTTTGTCTGTACAGGTAAATGTGTAGGAATTACTGCATACACATATCGATATGTGCAGACAGAAAGGTAAAAACCTAACAATGCGTAGTGCCGAAAGTCTGAGAAATTTCCCAAGCGCTTTCGAGCTCTACGGATCCATATCCAGGCAGACGACAAAAAGAAAATAACAATTACAAACACAAAAACGTAAGCATCAGTTCACGAACTGTTTTCTTACTGTAGCCAAAATCAAAGAATCTAATACAAACATATCTTTAAAAAAGCTGCAAACTGTATGCTGTGAAATATATACATTTAGCGAATCGGGTACTTCCATCTTGAAAGAACACTCCTTGCGTTTAACCTCCCCATAGGTAATCTATTTAACTGACTAAAGCAAAGGAAACGTAACTGGTAACGCAAAATATGATGAATGGCTTTACAACGATTGTCCCGGAAAACAAATTATTCTTCAGTTTAATCCAAAAGAGAAAAGACAGCACGCTTCAAAGCACAACATGAGATGATAATATATGTATTAGCATTTTAACGGCACTTCAGCACAATGATGAACATTTAGTGCCAATGAAACACAAGTTCCAAAATGATAAAAGCCAAGAACTGCAAAAAAATCTTATCAAGATAAATTCTTCTAATCAGATGGCAATATGAAGAATAGAATCAATAAGAATAGACAGGAAATTCCTTCTTCATGTTTATATTTGTCTGAAAATATTTGCCTTCCTCTGGAATTAGCGTAATTCATGGTTCTTGCATTTCGTTGGGAACCTTTCATGTTATTGTCATCATAACCCTGCTCAGGTGGTATTAAACGCTAAGACATATTATTATTTCATTGTCTTTTGTAGAACATGTTCTTTTTAACGTCTCAATTATATACGTGTTATCCGGATAACTTTTTCAGCAGATATATATTGACATCCATTTTATTACCTATTAAGTTTCCTTTGTTTCAGTCAGTATATATATATATATATATATATATATATATATATATATATATATATATATATATATATATATATATATATATATACAAAGTCACTCGTACATTATTTTCACACAACTTTGTACTCTCATATCTCTTGATTTTACTTGGCCCTGTTTGATTTTAACATGTAGGAATCCATAATAATTTGTGGAGTTGGCTTTTTATGTGTAAGCTATTGTTTTGTTTTCCCTGAGGAAAAGCCTGTTTAGCCCGAACGTTGGGAAACCGTTTGCACACACACACACACACACACACACACACACACACACACACACACACACATCATTTGTCTGCAATAATAATGAACCAAAAGGGAGCTTCTTCTTTTTCAGGTTTAAATTTAAACTTGTTTAACACAGCAGTAACGTCGAATATTTTAACACGGTAAAATGTTTCCTTCGTAAAGCGCTGATTTCTTGTTACTGTCATTGTTATTAAATTGCTGTTTACGGAAGAAACTATAGCCATCACAAAGTCTGAACTTAAATCCTATAACTACTTGCAAACACAAGAGAATATCTTCTTTTTACCATTACTTTGTATAATTTTTTGCAATCGAGTATTTTTACTCTACCAGATGCAGAAAACTAAAGACTTAATACAAAGATCGACATACCAAACTTTTAGTATAGTTCCTGTGTTATTTAAATCTTTTCGTCGCAATATGTTAGAGTTCACGCCTAATAAATGAAACACAAATTAGTTCATGTCAAACGGACATCTTTTCTGACTGACCTTGACACAAAAAATTATTGTTGTCAAACACCTTAACACGTTATGATATTGTTGTCAAACACCTTGACACGTTATTTTATTGTTGTCAAACACATTGAGACGTTTTATTATTGTTGTCAAACACATTGACACGTTATATTATTGTTGTCAAACACCTTGACAAGTTATATTATTGTTGTCCAAAAATTTGACACGTTTTATATTGTTGTCAAACACCTTGACACGTTATATTATTGTTGTCGTACATCTTGACGGGTTATATTATTGTGGCATTCACTTTGTCCTTTCACAGTCGTGCAGAAGGCATTCTTTGCTGAACAGAATGATGTTTCTTTTCTGGCAAGCTGTTTCAGCTGCAATATTTGCAGAATGGAAATGTCGAATTCGAAAACTGTGACTTTTCTCTTTTGATCTGGATAAATACTGGATACAGCGTAACTTCGAAAGTATTGGAGTCAATATTTTAATGATTCAAAATAGACTAAATCATTGAAAACGTCGTTACAAAATACATTGATTGTTATAACGACAATATTAAACATATTTGCTGCAATTTATTGATCTTTGTGAATCACATCTATCGATGATGTATCAGGCTCAGTGTTGTCATCCAATGTACACACAATGTATTTCCTGGATCGTGTTTTCACAAAAGTCACCAAGTATTCATTCCATTACACGTACAGGAGAAAGAAAACGTTACATGATTAAAATTTGTATTGGCTTTGATGAATTTAATGTCCGCTGATCAGTAATATTGAGCTTAAATTCAACTCCACATATACATCTATATCCACCAATGGTATTTTCACAGGCGTAGGAGCAATCGTTCTTCTCTGAACATTCGTCTATGAATGCAGTGCAATAAGATTTAAGGCATTGTATTAGATAGGTAGATAGATAAATTATGCAGTGTAAGACATTATAATGTTTTGCTGATATTTATCGTGAGCAGTATACGATTATAACACGAAAAGGCGTGTTCTTGCCGCCTTTTAACTCGTACTTTACGGCACAAAAATTGTAACAAATGTCTCCGAAAATATAAGAAATTCGGCCCGACATGTTTTTTTTTATCGTTTGCTATTTTGTAATAAATTGTGTCAATCTTTATATTCATAACACAGGACCAAATTGCAATATCGGGACTCGAACGTACTGCTTGTCACCTCATACCTTGACATTTTGTTCCGTTCCGTAGATATCCCTCTCCACACATGCATTCATAGCTACCAATTGTATTCAGACAGCCCTGTTCGCAGTCGTTCTGTCTGCTATCTATACATTCATTTGTATCTGAAATATATAGTCCATTCCATCGGATCCTATTTCTGCAAACATTATATATATATATATATATATATATATATATATATATATATATATATATATATATATATATATATATATATATATATATATATATATATATATATATATATATATATATATATATATAGAGAGAGAGAGAGAGAGAGAGAGAGAGAGAGAGAGAGTAATTTGAGCTTCACGAGACTATTCACATCACATCAGAGGCATACATAAGTAGCATTAACAAACAGTTAAAATTACCTATCACTCTATCACTGGTTACAAAACGGCAAAGAAGTGAAAAAATATCCAGCTAACTTCTTGCTTCTAGAGACACGAAAGAGGATGAAAGTTTCAGAAGAAGCAACAGCCTGATCGACATAAACCGTTACGCTTGTTTGACTGCATCAAAATATATAAATACTCCCAAAACAAGTTTAATATTTAAAAGTCACTATAGTTTCTGCCAGTCTTCAGGTGCAAAGGTAAACATATCTATATAAGGAAAGTCAAAACAAAATATAAGGTAAAAGGTATAATACAATATTGAAACACACATAGCTTTCATTGGACACAACTGATCCATTTGCCTGGATCACTTCTGTAAATAACTCCTAAACCAGCCAGGGTAAATGAATAGCGATACACTAGTTAGGGCGGTGTATAATCCTTATATCAAAATTTATTAAAATGATATTTAAATTAAATAAACCAAACACACATACTAAAGGGGAAAAACATAACAGACATAAAATCCATTAACTTTCGGAACTAGGGGGTCCGTCAAATGAAGTAATTCTGAGACGGACCACACCAATAAAGCAAAGGTAAACAGCAGCGTAATACTTGAAGAGAAAACAATTACGGATGAAATGTTCTCTTGAACAGAAAGTAAAATATTTAATAAGTAGTTTAATTTGTAGTAAATTGTAGAACATACTGGATGCATTATTCTTAAAATAAATGCCTATCCTTACCTTGACAAACATTGGTCTCATTCTTGAACCCAGGCTTGCATGTACATTTGTACGACCCAAATGTGTTGATACAGATAGTGTTTTGACCGACACATGGGTTGTAGTTGCATTCATCTGTGTCTACGTCACAGTGTTTACCTGTCCATCCCACTTCACAAATGCAGCCTATAATTGAGTCACATTGTTCAGCTCCAACTCCGCAGTTACATTCATTACTACAGTTTGGTCCGTAATGAAAAGCGTCACAAGCTAGGTAAAGAAAAAAGTGTGTGTTATTAAACTATTCATGTTATCAGCATATTTATACTAATATTCATGGATATAGTTATATTATCAAAATATGCTTCACCATCTTGCGAATCATCTCTTCTGTCCTGTATGCACCTCCTCATGAAGGATCAATGGATAATAATACATGTTTGATGGCTGAAACGATAACTAGAGACAGAGCAATGTGAAAACAAAGATATATAATTATCTAGAATATAGCTAAGCAAAAACATAGCATGTGAGGAAACGTAACCATAAAAGAAATTGCAGTGGATGATTCAGAGGGTGAGATTGATCAGGGTGATCTGACGGATCCCCTTTTCCAGTTAAAATGATACAATCTTGTATTGGTGACAAAAGGGAACTCGCTTGTCATTTAGGGAGAAGTCGAACCACCTCTTTAATAAGTTGGAGCGACCCATCTCAATTATTCTGGAACAGAACATAATTTATCATGAATGAATATATTTTAAACGCATGACGCCCGTTAAGGAACCAATCTTCTCGCCTCTAAGCAAGGGCTCCATTGCTATTACGGGTTTGCATTCGTTCCCAATAGAGGGTGAGACAATCTCTAAAGAACTCATTAATTCCGATATTAACTTCGCAACGAAGTGACGAAAACAGTTAGATATGAAATTTTGGTTAACATATTTCCCTGATGCTGATGAAAATGACCTGGTTAGTTTAATAAAGAGCCTGGATTAGTTTAAAATAATCGCAGCTTTTCTAACAAAATATCAGAATCACAAAATATGCAGTTATTTGATTAAAAATTACTTGTTCAAATTACCAATACAGGTTCTTCCATCATTGCTCATTTTATGACCATCACTACAGGAACAAGTATATCCCCCTTCGATATTGAAACACTTGTCCTTTTCACTGCATCGATTGGATATAAGATCTGCGCATTCATCGATATCTGAAATGAAACGCATTTACACACTGGAACTAGCATTTGCTGAATTATTTACAGGCGTTGCAAATAAAGATACTTGAACTTAAAAGATGGTCTAGAGTTTGAAGAACAACTAAAACACAGACATGCCATAGGAAACGTATACAAACTACCACCTAGGTAATATCTAGTCCGAAAGCCATAGAGGTGAATGAATATGATGCTTAATGACTAGAGGCGTGCACCGTAGCACTTATATTTCATTTATACAAATTGATTTAATCGTGTAGGAATATATATATATATATATATATATATATATATATATATATATATATATATATATATATATATATATATATATATACACATATGTTCGTGTGTGTGTTTATGTGTGTCAAATTATAAGTGTATTAGCATATTTAACATACAAATTTTAAAGAAATTACATCAAAATTGATCATAACTACAGTAATAAATTGATAGATTTACTAAGGTTGATAATCAGTATGCAAATATAAAATGTATTTTTTTCGAATCTCACTGTACAATTATCTGGATAGCTTAAGTTTCGGAGAATACAATTTTAGCAGGTATGTAGGTGGAAATTCGCTGACATCTATTAGGCATTGTCCTTCTTAGATAATAAAGGTAGGAGATATCTTTAAAAAAACATAAGACTACCTAAACATGTTTGGTTATCCGCTCCAAGTCTGTAACCTTTATTGCAGGAACAAGACACATTCCCTTCTTGCACATGGTAAATATGACTGCAGTTCAAATTCTTGTACCTTCCAGAATGATCATCGACTACAAAGTCACGAAAGGTAAAATTTGTTTTGAAATGTTAATAGTCGAACTCGGAGATTCGATGTTTTAAGTTTTAGGCAAAGTGGTTTGGCTTTGGTTCAGTACTAGAACTTTCGATACACACATTATTCAAATCACACATTTTGTTATTTGATATTGGTAGCTAGGCTCGGATTTTCTTTCTACCCTTCGCACAAAAAAAAGAAGAAATGTTTTAAACCTTAATGACCTTTTTACAGAATAGACTTAATATCAACTTTAAGGAGGGCTTATAGATCTGCCGACACATTTCAATAGAATAAGGTAAAGCAGTATTATAAATTATACTTGCATGTGTTCAAAGGTTACATGTCAATACTTGTGCTATTTTAACCATGATCGCGCATACACACGCTTACGATCATATTAACCTCAGAGGTAAACACTTTGAAAAATGATACATATTAATGCAACAACTCTCCCACTGTCTTGCACCTGTTATGTAATTTGCAGCTCAGTAACATTATAGTGTACAGTAACATCCTTGAAACACGAGAATAAGTATTCAACTGGTATATTCGTAATTGATACTGAACACGTCAAGCAAATAAAAGCAAACACATTTTACACATTCTACTCCGTAGTCTGATACAGATGATCAAGGATGAAAATTGAACATTTAGTTTAAGTTGTCCACCATTAACATACAATGATATCCAAAACGACCAATACTTTTTTATACTCGGTAGCTCATACATATTAACATGCATCATTGCCTACGTTCGCTTCAGACAATCTATTTCAACTTCTATTTGATGTAGCTTTACCTGGTTCGCAACGTTTCCCGTCAGCCATTAGATCGTACTCTGGGTAGCAGGTACAAGTGAAGCTTCCAATAGTGTTCAGGCAGGTGTGTTGGCAATTGTCCGTGGTCTGTGCGCACTCATCAGTGTCTACAAATTCAAAATCGATGATGGATTGCATAGATTTTATACTGACCAAGTTTGGTATATGCATTCGCTTTAACATTTCTTTCATTTATCAACCCTTTAAAAAGCCAATTTTAATTTTAGAACATTCTCAAATTATATTATTTTATGAAAGCAATTGAGAGGCAAAACCATTTCATTAAGCAAGGTCTTTATATGGGATGAGAACAATAAAAGAAATAGCAGAGACTTCAAACACACTAAAATATTGCAAAATTAGATTATCATTAATCTTGTATATATCGGATGGATAATGAATTTATAATACATTTTTTCAACCACATAATCTGCTTTTGCACAAAGAAACAATATGGTTCCGACTTCCTTCAAAGATTGCTAATATAGAAAATACCTAAAGTTATAAAAGTAGTTAACATCCTTACCTTTACATAGGGTATTGCTATTTAGATCATTTACATAGCCATTTTTACATCCGCAGGAGAATCCCCCGTTTTCGTTGGTACATAATTGCATGCAATCGTTCAAAGCGGGATCTTCACATTCTTGTATATCTAAGAATACATTAAACATTACTCACTTCGTTGTTCACAGTCTAGTCATATTTATTTTGTATCTCATAGTCAAAGTTTTCTTTGCTGGAAATCACTGTTTATAGGCATTGGCATAGTCGAGCATATAATAGAAAAAAGAATCCTATAATATCCAAAAAGAAAAGGAACAAGATCAACATAACAACCACCGTCAACAGAAACAAAACCAACAATAACAAATACATAATTATTGTAATTGGCAGTAGCATCTTTAGTAGTAATAGTGGTATCTACACCAGTCAACGGAAGGTTCCCAGGAACCGCTGTCATTAAACTTCTAATTTTTTCTAATCCTCATATTAAATAGTTTTTTCCCCATCAATCGGGTAATAAAAGGCGGTTATGCGAGAGAATGGTCCTGGTTCTTCCTTGCTGCAACTTACATTTCCTTGCAGTTTTCGATACAAAGCTTGCCGAGTTTCCTTTGAATGAAAAAATTATACAACGAATGGTATATCATTCATACTATACATATATTTAATTTATGTTACATACAAATACACATATTTGCCTTGTGAACGGATTTATGACTGACTACGGGTAATTGTGCATTGATTGTGTGAATGAACTCACATCCCTTCCGAGTGTGTCCGCTACAAAATGTAGTTCTGTGCTTTTTTTGGCTTTCACAATCACCTTTGCGTATTGACAAGTTGAATGTTTTCTTTTTAAGTTTCTGCTTATATTCACATTGTTTAAATCAAAATAGGCCACACGTATGACTTACACATGAAAGATGGTTTTAATGAAGAAAGGAGAGCACTACAAACACATCGTTACATTCTTGAATATTGAAATGTCAGCCATTCATGAAATTTATAAACTAAGCGAAATGACGAACCAACAAGAGGTAATTAGAATATTTTAATATATTTACAGTTGATCTAAGCCATTAGTCCGCCTTAATTAATATTACTTCCGACTATAAAATTGTTTCTCTCTATCTCTTACTTTGGTCGGTTTGACTTAACATTTACCATCCTCCTTCATATATCTAGAGACATCGTGGTATGACATAAGCGAAAATCATATATGCACGTCTTTTCGTGGATGTTTGTCCGTCTTGCTACGATGGTTAACAGAGAGAGAGAGAGAGAGAGAGAGAGGCGTTTGGAAATTTTCATATTTAATTAATAAGGATCGATTCTGACCCTTATAATAGGTTTAAGAAACAATAACAACAACAACAACAAAGGGACATTACGTGTTCCCCGTAACCAAGACAGGCTATTGCAACTTTGTATCATTGATTATGTGAACAATGTGCATAAATCCCAAAGGAAGTTTACCGTTACGACAAACCATATTTCTTTCAGGTTAAGTGGTACAAGTTCAGGTTCAAGGTTTTCATACAGCCCAAATTCTTTTTCTCTCTCACTCCCGATTTCTGCGTAGCTTGTCCCTTATTCGTGAGAAGGGAGGGGAATCGGAAAAAGGAAGGATTGCGATGAAATTGTGTATTGTGTCAAATTCATTTATGAGACGGGAATTATTAGTACTTTTTATAGTTATTTTCATTTGTTACTAATGATTAATGAGTGTAAATTCATCATTGATATATAGGAATAGAACTGACAGCCCGCAATTCCAAGAATGTTTTTATTTGAATAGTCGTATTATTGCGCCATGGGTGGATCACAATTTGATATACTAATAGCATTGGTATATCAAATTGCTTTATGCCAACACCTTAAAAGATATGTAACCTTTAATATAAATATATATATATATATATATATATATATATATATATATATATATATATATATATATATATATATATATATATATATATATATATATATATCGAGGAAAATATGTCTTTATAAAACGGGATCTGTATTATTAACCAAATAGGTGAAATAGTATAGGAAATAAAACATCAATTATTATAAAACGACCATATTCTTCATTCATGCTGAACTGATAAACGACTCCAATCTCCTATGATGTAGGTTAGTAATTGTGAATATATCAGACTCAATTTACTTATCAATAAGCTGCCATCTTTTACTAAAATAGCGAACACCTAAATCAAACTGAAATCTTTCCAAAAATACATCTAAGTAACCTTATTGACGATCAATGTACGCTGCGCACTATTCGCGAATGTTTAAGTATTTAATTACGATTATTTTCATATTTAATATTACGCATATGCTTTAGTCTAACATGCTCGTCTCTGGTAGAGAAGAGTGGACTTATTCGTCTTTCTAAAACAGATTCGTAGATAATCATCGTGATACTTCACAGATTAATAAGACTGCTTGCGGATAAAACCTGTCTTGATGTGCGAATACAATTTTTAAATGGAATATCATCACTTTTTAAATGTGATGTTATTCATGCAACGTTCAAGAAGTCCCTCGGTTTCAATGGCCTGAAACTTACTTAAGTTGCTGTTAGTGATGACACATCTAGACCTAGTTACGTGAATACGGATATGCCGTAATAATAACATTGGGATAAAGAAATAGCCATTTTTTACCGCTACGGTTTCTTCTAGCTTGCGAAGTTGATCTTATTTACTGTGCACGATGACTTTTAGATATATACAAAGCAAATATATATATATATATATATATATATATATATATATATATATATATATATATATATATATATATATATATATATATATATATATATATATATATATATATAGTTTCAATGACCTATTTTGAAAGGAGGATATGCCATTAAAGTAAGGGAATGATAATTACCCTGACAAAGCCCGTTACTGCCAAGACGGAATCCATCTTTGCATAGGCACGTGTAGGAGCCATTTGTGTTTATGCAAATCTTAAATGGATCTCCACAGGTTAATATGTTTTCCTGGCATTCATCAACATCCTCGTCACAGTTTGTGCCAGTCCATCCATCGGAACAAACACACCCCTTTACTGGATCACATTTCTCACCACCTTGGCCACAGGTACAAACATAATTGCAGTTCTCTCCATAGTGAGAGAATTCACATGCTGAAGAAGACGCATTGGTGTATATATATATATGTTTAATTTTAAACTTTCCAAGTAAATGATATGCGTAATCGTAAATTCACGGCCAGTTTACAGCTACGAGTACGACATCAATACATGAGATTAAAATGCCTCTTTAACCCATGTGTTATCTACAGATAATCGAAATGCATAAATAAGTTCGAAAATAGAACATTACCATCACTTAACGTGGATTAAAGTTCCGCAGGCCTTTAGAAGAGAACGTTGCTTAGCACTACGCGACACATGGTTCTCGTTTGAGCGTGGCTTTGTCGTTATGTCGTTTTGAATCTGAAAGCTCTCACAATAGAATCTTATTCAGAGAACTTGAAAATCATTTACTGAAGTAATCCATATTCAATTTAAAAGGAAAAACCTTAACCTATGTTAACTGAAGTCCTCTAATATAAAATGAAGTAAACTGATGAATGATGAACTGGATCTCTGAAGAATTCGAAGTTCATGCTGAGACCGTCGTGTCATAAATATCATCTCCTGATCAACTCAGGACGACAGAAATTCTTATTCTTAATCTTTAAAAGTTGAGTCTTATGAAAGACTGTCATCTTTTTCTATTGGTTACCATGGCAATTTCTCTGCAAAATTATCACTATCCCTAACCCTCCCCTACAAGAATTACTGCAGGAGTGCTTTGAATTATTACAGATTCATGAAAAGTCAACAGGTGTTTCGTTTCCATATACAAATAAAACCAAATTTGATATGTTATGTCCAGCTACAATACATTAGTGGCAAAACATCATCGATCATTCAACCAAATGTTGTATGCGTTTTTGTTTTTTTACAATTTCTGCAGACATTGAGAAATTGTTAGAATTGAAACAACTAGTGAAACTAGTTTCTCTTTTTGGTCAGATATAGGTAATGACACTCAAAGCTACCTAAACAAACACTACTCATGCTAATCGATATATAGATACCGACATCAACCTGAATTTCTTTTGCTTTTATATTCTGTCCATCGTCATAGCAACTTAACGCAAAGGTTACATAGAGCTGAGAACAAATATACATACATTTATATTGTGACAATTAGAAAATCTTGCTTTCGGCAGATAATTTCCGAATTAAATACTAATCCATTAACATATGTTCTGATAATGTTTATGTGTAAATGATAACTGGCAACAACAACCGCAATTAATATACTCACCAATACAGGTTTTATTGTCCGCATCGAGCATGTATCCATTAAAACAAGAACAGTAATAGCTTCCATGAGCATTGATGCACTTCTGTTGGCATATGTTGGCTTTGCATTCGTCGAAATCTAGATACGAGAAATTTCAGAGCTGATCTTTAATGTTAATGGTTTGAAATACAGTGTTAGTTAATATCCTGAAGAGTACAACATTCGATATATATATATATATATATATATATATATATATATATATATATATATATATATATATATATATATATATATATATATATATATATATATATATATTTCGAAAGGCTTTCTCCTTTTCTGCAAACTTCAGGTTTTGTTGTTAGACTTAGTGGTATCTAAGTAGAAAATAGATTATGTGAAATGATCTTCTTTTTCTAAAACTAACAGCTTATATGAGTGTTGTTATTATTACTATTATTGTGGGTTTTTCTTCTTTTGTTAGTCAGATAAAAAATAAAGTCTGATCAAAGTACTTATGTATTTATCTAGTACTGACCAATATTAAATCTAACTAGAATGTTTATAAAAAATATGTGTTATTTTTCAGAAATAACTAAATCTGAATTTGATCTGAAATAAAGCTGACACGGTCAGTTGCTTCAGCTTTGGAAAACTTACGCCTTACAACATGAAAAGGGGCAGTAATCCGATTGGTAATTGAGAATCACAAATGTTGCTGTAAGTTATACATAATGGATGCAGTTAAGAACGAATAGTAGATATGACAAATAAGTACATGCATAGCTCGTTTGTTTAGCTTCGATAGTCGGACATTACACTTTAAACACCCGTACTGAATGACAGTGTTTTTCAACGAAAAATTAGGATAGTAAACTAAATATTCTTGAATAGTTTGTGTGCTACCATATTTTATACGATTCCAAGGAGATAGAGACTTTAACTTTCACCAATTACTGCGAAACTTTTGTTGTGTTTTTCTTCACATATTTTACTTTAATAGTTCTTGCAATTTGGGCGGAGAATATATTAAATAATGTAAACAAAAATATAATATTAATTTAAACGAAAATACGTCTTAAGGAAAAGACAGAAAGAAGATAGAGAATGTACATATCATTTCCAGCTGACAACACTCTTCGTGAACCTTTCGGATTGGAAAAAAATATATTTTAATGTAGGACTATAATAATAATTTGAGGGTACTACCTACCGACACAACTTGTTCCATTTGTGTTCAGTTCATATCCAACGTTGCAGAAACATGTGGCTTTGTCATTTTGATCATGTCTGCATCCGTTAGTTGCACTGCAGTCAATCGTCATGCATGCAAGCGGTATATAATCTGAAATTTATAACGATGAATGAGATAATAAAATATCCCGTTGTGAATTGTAAACAAAACCCCATTAGGTAACATTATGTTAACTGAACGTCCATTGTCATTTTATTATTCATGATAATTTCTTTAAAAATGATTAAGGAGGAATGCTTTTTATGCGCTTGAAAGATTACTATGGTTTAAATGATGCCATGACAGAAATAATGCAAGTATTTCTTTAAGATCCTTTGAAATGAAATATGTGCCTATGACAACGTAGTTACATGCAAAATATATTTATGGATTTATTGCAAGTTATCTGTTTGATTCTGATGTGCAAAAATACTTGGCTTGAAAAGGTGTCTTATAGAATCTCAGACCTAATAGGTTGGGGGCGTTTATAGCGAAATGAAATTATTGAGGATGAAAGAGACTTGTGTACACAGTTTTAATTCTTGTTCTTTCAACTCGAACTTATATTTAAAAGAGAGATTAAATCTAAGTATGATACGTAAATAATAACTCAGTATTTAATTCAGAATAACAGTAACTTAGATTAAAAAAACGTTCTTAAATACTTGAATGAATGACACCATTTGGTGAAAATCCGATTATCATCCATTTCGATTTTGAATGTCATAACTTTTCATACTGCAAAATAACTTTCAGATTTGTTGTGGGATTTTTTACGGGGAAAGAAATTAATAGAATAAATTAGTATATTTCAAATAAAGTATTGGTAGCAGCGTTCTAGCATAAGAACGTACTATAGAATTTGAGCATCGTAGAGACGCTCCATGTTACAATTGTCAGGAACGATACTAGTTTAAATTGGTACTATGAACATACAGATCTCAAAATTTGAGACCTACTTTAAAATAAACATAAAACCCGATTTCAACAGTAAACTTTTCGTACCTCTTTCACATGTCCCTGTGCTAAGGTTGTAAGAATACCCTTCAAAACAACCGCAGCTGTATTTACCAAGGCTATTGTTGCAAACTTGGTCGCACTTCCTTGGAACTTCTGCGCATTCATTTATATCTAGAAAAATTAATCCAAAAATATAGCATTCATATTTAATTTGCATGCCGATGTTTATTACATAAAGCCAATTTCTGATATAGAAATTTATATAATTTAACTTTACATTTTTCAATTATTGATCTTTAGTCTTTAGATGGTACCACGTAGCCACTAGTATACTGAGATACCGTAAGAAGCTATTAGACGCATTATTCCATCTATGAACTTTGATAACGAAAATAACAATTGTTTTCAAAGCGGTTTACATAATAATAAGAAACCATCTGTGTCAAGTCGAAGAAAGGTTTTGTAACAGAGAATGAACAAATACAATGCCAATACATATTGTAAAGATCACTATAGCATTTAGCATATTATACTAATTTGTCGTCTTTTTAATAGTAAGAATATGATTTATACATATTATAATTTACAAAATGCAGCATGTTATCGTCAATTGAAATTCTAGATAAATTTGCATTGATTTGCTGATGTGTTTCTCAGCGCAAGAGAGGCTATAATGGCGACCAACATAACTTGTAGATGTAGAATCCGGGGAAACCCCCGGTAAGAGTCACAGACCCACGTGAAACTACTGGCAAGTTTTCTCACATACCTACATTGGCTGCGACCGAGACTCTAACCCATGCAGACAGAGATGAATGGCAGTGATCGGTAAAGGCAATCGCCTTAGACCACTCGGCCACTTGGGATCCCACTTTGAGTTGAGATGATAGCAATATTAAGCCAATGTGAAAATGTTCAAGTTCAAACGAGTACACAGACAATATATCCTTTAAAAGTATAGAAAAAATCTTAGTTCATAATATTTTAATGCATTATGTCTCATCGTGTTCCAAAAAGGTACATATTGATAAGGCTTCTAATTTGAAACTAAATTTAGGTACAACTAGCATGCACTTTACGATGTATTCGCAGGAAACATCATTAATTTCAGTATGGATAGCCAAGTCTACCTTTATTTAACAGCACAAAATTTTAATCCCAAATTTCAGTCGGAAACCAACAGCATAAAGAACAAAATACCACGACATTTGCTTTTAATGATGAATACTATCTGCAATTTAAGTTCACTCGAAATCACTGAAACAGCTCTAAAAATGGAATTACCTCTACAGACCGTACTGTTCGATGGATCAAGTCTATATCCGCTGTCACAGACACATTTGAAGCTACCTTCTGTATTGTTACATCTTTGTGTACAAATTCCAGGTGTTGTATTACACTCATCTATGTCTTCAAAAAGAATGATAAAGCATGACCTTATGTAGTGTTAATATACAAAAGTTATTAGAACAGCGTATACAACATTAAATGGTTTTTAGATAAATCTGCAAGATAATATCGTGTTATCTATCAACAGAGTTAAACTCTGCATTATTGTCACAACATGTACATACATAAACATGTAGTACATAATAGCCAACACAAGGAGTAGTGTACGTAACAAGCTACATTACATAATTCAGATTCTACTTATTGTATGGTCATGTTTGCATTAAATTAAGTGAAAGGGAACTTCTCTCACAGATATTAAGATAGATTGTCTGTCTCCATGAATATTTTTTTCTCAATCTTTGCATTGTATTGGTCTACTTATTTACCCTGACAACTTCCATCAATCATTGTCAAGTATCCCTTTGGACAATCCGAACAATTGTAACCGATCTTTAAGGCTTTGTGCACTTCCACAGGATTGTCGACACATGTACGAAGGGGAGAACATGGGTGTGTGGCACATCCGTCCAAATCATTCTCACAGTCTTGACCTATGGTTATCATGAAAAGGTGACAAGTTTTCCAAACATAATTATTTAAGAACATTGTGATTATAAACTTAATACATACATATAATGTAATGAAGAATCAAAAATAAATGCGCCTTTATCTTTATTCAAAACGCGTTACACTATGATGATAAATAGAACTTTATCACCTAAAGTAGAGATAATAAAAGTCTTCATCTCTGAATACCCCGAACTATATTTGCAAAACTGTGACTTCTTACACATTTATAAGCTTCTTCGTGCCATAAAAGACAGACCAATGTTCACAAAGAAATCTCATCAGCTTAATTGTATATTTATTATTTCAAAAAATTTGCAGTTTCTTTTAATTAAAAGTTAAGTATTAATTTGAATCAAAACAGAATGTCAAATACTATTGGTAGTAAACTGGTCCACATCTGTCCATTTCACTCCACTTGTTAGATTCCCCCAAGTGATTTTAAGTCGCAGATATTCCGATAATATTCTAAACTGCACTGCACTACACTAAACTACACCATACTGCACTGCACCACACTATACTACACTGCACTACACTATATAACACTACACTACATTATATTGCACTGTCCTGTGCAGTACATTGCTTTACCATACTGTACTGTACTGTACTGTACGGTACGGTACTATACTATACTATACTATACTATACTATACTATACTATACTATACTATACTATGCTATACTATATTATACTATACTATACTATACTATACTATACTATACTATACTATTCTATACTGTACTATGCTATACTATACTATACTATGCTATGCTATGCTATGCTATGCTATGCTATACTATACTATACTATACTATACTATACTATACTATACTATACTATACTATACTATACTATACTAGACTAGACTAGACTAAACTATACTATATTATACATGTATTTTTGTAGTTTGAAAAGGCTATGCGTTATAAAAAAAACGGTTGGAATTTCGGATGAACGATATTAAACATCGCAGACATTTACCTGAAGAGTGTGAGGAAAATGCTATTTTATGAGGTTAAAAGACACTGCATTGAGGTAATGTTCATATGTATTTTGAATTCAGTTTCCATATACATTTGCACTGGTATCATGTAAGTTTGTGCGTAAGACCCTTGAGTGTACTGCTTTAGGTATTATTGTATGACAGACGTTTTATTACTGAAAGTAATTTGAGTACAAAATCGTACATTTTACATACCGTCCCAATATGGGTCACATATACATAATGCTATATAGATTCCTCCTGATGACCGACTGTCATTTCTTGCACGGGTGCAATCACACACTCCTCGATTAGAACAACCAGTACATAAACAAATATATATCACATCCGAAGATCCATGTGCGCCCTTATCATCCGTTAATGATATGCTGAAACGAAACAGTGTCAAGTGAAAATTGTTTTCAAATTATTCCTACGACAAAATGTGATTCATTTCAGAAATTATATTAGGCAATGTTGATATGAAGGATCGAATTTAATTCTTAGCAGACCTTCAAAAGATTTATATCTAAAGTTATTATATTGCTTTATTTAACGTACGTACAAACAATCATAAAACACAAGGTTTATCTTCATAGTTTAAAGCACATTTTTGTTTTGTGTAAACAGTTCCTGGTTATTTGTTATTCTGTGCTAATTTGTTTGTTAATGTTGCTTGTTTTATTTTTCCTGTAAGTAATATTTATCGTCAAGGAAAGGTCAGCGTTTCAGAGTAGTTTTACTGATCGCAATTTCCAGGGTTGTTTGAAAATATTAATGGTGACATCAAAGCTCTCTGCAAATATATACTCGAGTTTCAATATACTGACTTAATATAAGCGCATTTATTCTATTGCACTCTTAGTTGGGTTTCTTTTATTAAAATGTTGCTTCATGAACAAGTCAAATTTAAATCAACTCGAAAATGCAACCCTCACTTTGAAACATTATTTAAAAACACCTCCACCTAATAATGTAATTGCACTGGAAGGTGAATCGTTTTCTTTTATCCAATAGCTTATAAGACAGGGACATTTAAATAGCATCAATGCAATCAAATCTAATGCTATGAGGACCAGCACAACGACTATAAATACTGTTATAATAATGATAAATACTACAATACTTAAGATATTATTAAGTATATAACTATAAATTTAAATTTTCATTATTAATATTTTATTGCTGTTGGTGAATACTATTTATTTCATACTAAAAATTGCCAAAATATACTTCATTATATTTGACAATTATAGTACTATTATTACACCAGTATGATGAATATGATTTAAAAAGAAAAGTTATTACTTATTGTACTAAATTGTCCGAATATAAATCTTTAAAAACACGGGCAATTTATATCAAAACTGAAAGTATAAGTGTGCCTTTGCTGTCATTAAACATAATGGATAATACAGATAAATACAGTGTCTCATCTATCTTTCATATGTACATGACAGAAATAGAATCATATGTTGTATCACATTTGTGTGTGCTTTCCAGTGTAGAAAACCCTTAAGGGCTCGGGGTTGCGTAATAGATCTGGTGTGCAGTCCTGCCTGTAATAAGAGGCGGCAAATGGACCAATGGAGGCAGCAACCGCGGTGGATCATTAGGTTGCGATAAAGCTGTGATACCTAATGTGGTGCGTCCCTAAGCAAGGCACTTAACTCTCAGTCAGTCCCCGGCACCAAATGACCTACTTGAGTTACGGTGCCGTAAAACACCAAACGAAACAAATCCTAGTGTAGAATAAGGATGAATATATCTCTAACATTCCTATGTATATATGATCTGCTTTGATCTCTTATTACCTTCTACTGTGTCTACAAGGTACAAAAACTAGCAAAATGCACCTGATTTTCATTATTTGGGTATTGTTTCACACTAGTAATAAAAACATCGAAAGATTGCAACATAAATTCATGCTTTAAACGTGCAGAAGTTAAAGCTACGAACTCGCAGGTGACCCTTCGCACTTATCGACTTTGTTGCAGGTACAACGTCTTAGTCCGGTTTCGAGTGGGTAAGTCGCTATTGTAATTGTTGTTTTTTAAACTTCATCGTTTCGTTAATATTTACGAAAGGAAAATAAATTCTATAATCAAGATGAAGCGACGATTTTACAGAATCCTCATTTGATGTTAATTTCTATTCATATTTGATATCTGGTCGACATACATATTTACCCTCAATGTTTTCATGGTCTCTTTCTTTCATAAATATTGATTCTACATCATTAACAGTACTAAACTCTGACGTAAACCAAGCAACACAATGATCCTACAAAATGTTATGATCACTAAGACAAAGCGATATTAAATTACTGACATGTGACTGAGAAACAATAACAAGCTCCATCAAACTACGTTCACATTGTCCAACATACATATATTGCCCAATATTCTTGAAATTACCTACACGCCAGTTCATTATACGTAAACCTCTTGGCTTTCAAATTCAAGTACCTGAATTCCACCAGAGCCTGGCTGCACAGTATCTTGTGAAACAAGAGGTTTAATGTTATAATCATCAACAATATAACCGTCGGGTAATGCATACAAATAACGACAATTGTTATCAACAACAAAATCTAGAACTCTTGACGATCGGGCATTAAAATCAGAACATATGATAGAATTTTCGATCTTTATTCGAATCTCTTTTTTTCCCAGAGATTGTAAGAGCATATTAAAATAGTTGCATCCACCACAGGTTGCACATAAAATGAATCCGGTAATATATAACAAAGGTTAAGACATAAATCAAAATGTTTCCGAAATATTGAACCTTCAAATTTAACCCATAGTATATCATTCTCATACCCACAAACAAATGTGCTGTCCCTAACAAATATATCTCTAATATAGATAAATATTCCCCATGATTTTATTTTACAATATTTTTTTCTTTTCTTTGATACACACAATGAATGATGTAAAATTCTGTGTAAACAAATCATATGATTCATTTGTCAAAGTTTATGTAAGAAGGACATTATTGATTTTGGAAAATATATAATTTAGCTCTCTATGCAATACTCTAGTGTCCTGTGATGATCTTTGGTTATTTCTATGTAAAATGCTACTGGGGATCGTCCTGGTTACAGTTGGCTGCATGCCACATTTGCTTTTTGCTGACGAAACACTCGACCCATGCCCATGATTGAGATTATGATTCACCAGCTGGACAGCGGCTAGTTGAGCAATATCTTTTCTCGTGGAGGTATGGCAACCAGGTATGTTTCCTGGTACGTTTCTCGTTGCTGACTGGCGACTAGCTACAATTTAAATATCCACTAGTTTTCACAATCGGTCATTTTACTTCGATCTTTTTTTCTATCTTGAATGTTAAAACAATAATATTTCATTATGCATCAGTGTTTCATAGGGACATTTCATCATTTGGATCATAATTCTGCATATGTCACTCAACAAAGCATTGCGCCTGACTCAGAAGTTAGACACTAGAGTGCCATTTTCCCATCTAACACCAAATTATATAAAGGACTGTATTAATATTCCTGTAATTCTTGTGAGTCATCTCAACAATCGTAAGCGATCATCACAGTGCACACAAGCTGGCAAACATGCCCCCCCCCCCGTATCATTAGCACTTGAACTTTCTTTGCAGTAATCGATATAAACATTGATTGCCACACATCTACTTCCTAAAACTTTACGAGACTGAAGTTACTGTTGTTGTTGTTTATTAATTTAATAAATCATCTTATCACTAATTTTAGGTAAATAAACGCAATTCTAGTTCATAGTTGAATCAAGGACTGTATCACTAATTTTTATTTCTCTTGTTTAATCTTAGGGATAAGAGTGTTCTTTGTATTTTCTCTGTTCATATGTATCGTTGATCAAGCTATATTCAGTAGACATATTCGGACGCTGTGCATTGCCATTAACTCAATTGTGTACACAAAAATTTTTTTGAACAATGCAAAACAAACATACTGCGCCGTGATAAGGTAAGGACATTCTCAATTGGTCTTTTGCTGATATATCGCTATTTCGACGCTTGCCGTCATCTTTTGTTAAGATTTATATTGAAAACAATGGTTCATTTTCAACCTTTGCTTAAGAGGAACAGTCCAACCTGGAATCCGAAATTTGCGTCGTTCTGTGTCAAACAAGATGCCTTGTATTCTGACCTTTTCCGAGTGGATACCCGGAATTATTATAAAGGATTATTCTAAGTCCTAGACCCGAACGATGCTAGTTACCTTTATTACAAAATAGCGTGCTCTTGTTCACCAGAATAGCCGATATATATATATATATATATATATATATATATATATATATATATATATATATATATATATATATATATATATATATATATATATATATATATATATATATATAGTGTATGTATGTATGATTAAAAAATGAATAACTACTCAAGTGTGTTGGCTTTACAAATATTCTCCTCTTCTTGGTATGCTTGAGAGATATACGAATAGCTATTTCGACGGGTGATTTACTATATACCTGAAACAAATCTTTTTTTTTCTCCAAAGGTTATATGTTATATCCTGATAATACACATATTCCCGCTCCAAGATCCTAAATATTTTGTTTATGATTTCTTCGAAAATAAAATATGAGGAAATGAATCTATCCTTCTTTAACTAATTAAGTAATACTCACACAAAAGGTTTTGGATTCATATCCGTTAGTGTGCCGGTTACAGTTGCCGAGCCATCTTGATTCTTAGTAATGTTAACTCCATCTGGCGGATTTGTAAGATAATATGTGATAATGTCACCATCGCCATCAAAACCGTTAACGGTGAACGAAAAAGGTTCGTTAAGTTGTATGTTCACCACCTCGGGCCCTGTTAGATCTGGAACTTCATTTCCTGCAAAAATACCGATAATACACCAATCTTAATAACATAATAAAAGAATAGTATGTCCATATATATGGGGGGATCAGAAAGAGTCTTGATGACAATGTGTCTTACATACACATTGGGCAAATATTTACTTTCTTTCAACTCATGTAATTATTTAATGATTGACCTCTTCCAATATTGCATTGCCTCATTGATAAAAGGCCGAATTTTAAAATTAGTCGGTCACTTGTAGTGAGTTAGTAGTATATGCTGTACATGATTTATGATTAGTCCACAGGTGGAACTTGGTTTTCTAACCGTATAAAACAAGGTGTAAAAAGAAAGCGTCTAATGGTCAATAACGTGGTATTTTGAAGAGTAGACTAGTTCCTGTCCTTCAATAGTTAACAACGATACGTGGTGTTATGAGTCTTAAGATTCTTAAAATAAGTAACAGAAGAGAGTGAAAAGCAAGAAGTTCTGTAAAATTCAACAAATAATGTATTTCCCTAGAATACAAAGTGACAAATGATTATAAAAAAAGAACTGAAGGTATTGCGAATTAAATCCCAAAATAATCCTAGAATTACAGACACAAGTAATAATAATTTAATGTCCTGAATAAACTTTGGTTGAAATCCAAATTAAGTCCAACGCTTAACATGTTGATGTGTCCGTAATGACTTTTACAATTCTGATGTGCCAACAGTCGTGTGGTGGATCATAATAATGCAGTCTGAGAATATTTCCTTTCGTTTGTATTTTACGATAAACTCAAGTCTGTTTCCAAGGTTGTTATCAAAGCACTTTCGTATTTTCAGAGAACAATCACTTGAATTGAATAATTTAATGACTACGTTCCAACCCAAATGAACTACTGTACACAACATAATTACACATTTATTCTGCTCGATCTCAAGAATGAATAATCTTTTCAGTAACAAGATTATATGGTCTTCTACTTGACCTCAGGTCACAATTAGCATTTTCTAAACAAGGCACTACCTAATGAAACATATCCCTCTAGAAATTGTCATATATCTACAAAATTAAATGTTAGTTATAATTAGAAACCTATTAAGTAACTTACAACACAAAATGTTTCGTAAACAACAATTAGGCCAAACAAATTCCTGGCAAATTTCCAAACTTCTAGATTCAGATTGAGATAAACATGTTGTTTACAAAACTAAAATCAATACTTCAGGTCAAGTAGAAACTAAGCTTGATTTTGGACAAGGTCAAGTCCAGCATACAATGTTATACTATCACTAGCATATAATGAAAAAACTAACAAAACAAACAAAGCAATAACAGTAGTCAGTTAATTCTGAGTTAATCCTATTGTGTCCATCACTGTGTCAGGTTGTTTCCGATGTCTAATAGCAATTAAATTACGATATGTGATAATTTAGAAACACTTTCTTTTCCATTGAGTGGCTTCGGCCTTTGACGTGTTGTATACCTGTCCGGAAAGGTGCGGGTTCAATTCCCACTTGCTTTGGTAAGATATAATCTTCAAAGTGTAGATCTACCATAAATACAAAAGTAACCTGATATATTTAATATTTAAAATGCTCGGATATAAAATGCTTTGTAATAAATAAACAAGTCACCCATAGCAGCAACAAGAGCATTTTTTCATCAACGCGATGTTAAGTAGGAGACACCTAAAGCTATCCTTATCTGCAATTTTCCGTACAGAACAATAACATTGATAATTGCAGCAACCATAACATTAGTGAAGGGAAGTAAGTGAGAAAAATATTCTATAAGTACAAGTTCTCTGCATTTTTGTGATTTATACAGAAACACAAAATCAGCATATTAATTTACACATACTTGAAATGTGACAGTTAGTTATGATAAATTCATCGGAATATAACTTATAACATAAATTCATATGAATGAATCAAATATTTGCATCTTTTGTCAACAATAATAAACAGTATGAAATATTGTAATAATTTTAGTCCCATATTCTACCTATCCTATTTAGTATGGTAGATAATTAATCTACAACTGGGCAGACGGATCTAAATACTGTATATTTATGTTGCCTAGATATTTATATTGAGTTTGATGATCTGAAAACAAAGATTATATGACACGATGCTCCATTAAAGCTTCGAATAGAAGTGCATTGCATCGATTATGTTCAGTTGAAGCAAAACAGTATTATGAGTGCTACATATTAAAATCCAAATTTATGTAAACAATAAATAAAATGTTTCAACCATAAATACTTTTCTTTACCTATCTGAGCTGCAACAACCGTAGCTTCAATTCCTATTCTTTTGGTTTCAATCGCAACTTCCCTGCTATCGGTAAAGACGAGATCAAATATGCATTCTGCGTCATTGCCACAATCCATCTTCGCCTTTTGAACTTTCACAGGATCTACTTCATCTATAAATTTCGGCGTAAACTCTGCATGTGCGAAATCCTGGTAACTCTTACCCGGCGGGTATATGAATGCTGATTGAATGGGATCAATCATCCCTACCCAAAAGACACAAAACTGTGACAAATCAGATTTTGCATTAGCCACATATATTGGTTTTGCTTAAAGTTAATTATTAATTGTTGATATTTCTCGATATAGCCATTATTATGAATTGGTAGCCTAATTTTCAGAGCAAACCAAATTGTTTCATTTCTAAAAGTTTGATACTTTTCAAAACACGGGTATAGAATACTAGTCTGTTATGTATACGATTGGTCTCAGAACTTTACATATTTTTTATTTATTGACTGTAAGAAATACTTTTTAGACTTAAGTGAGCTTGTATCTTTATATGTTTGTTTAACAAGTTGTTTCGCGACAGAATTGATCTTAAATTACCTGGAAATAGTATACATGTAGACAAGCTTCAGATATTGCAGACATAAAAAGCAAACAAATGACTGCCATGAAGGAGGAAGCAGCCTCATTAGCTCCTGTATTTTAAGTAAAATTCTAAATTTTCTAAATTTTAATTGATCTTTATTCTGACCAGGTAGTAATCTAGATCTCACAAACCGTCTACCAAAATCTTCAAAATTATCTGTCAAGAACTTTCTGAATCAAACATGGCCGACATTTCATATCACATTTCTTGAATGTGCAACACATCAAACAATGTGTGACAACCACAGTTTCTCTTGAGATGATTACAACAAAACGTAGATGGAAATCTCACCTTTAATGAGGATGATACCCAAATTGAACATATATACAAGATAGAGACACGTAATGATCATACAGTGAATGTGAAACTGTTCATAACAAAAATAAAATTCACATACATGGGTAGAATGCAATAACTGCGGAAAGATCCTTTCGTGAAAAGAGAAGTCAAATAACTAACAACACAGAAATCAAAGCAATTGCTTTAGCAGACAAAGTCTTCATCCCAAGCAATGATGCTACCTGTCAAATGCTTAAAACTACCGTGCGGACTTAATAGATGTTGTTGATTCATCCGAACACATCACTCAAAACGTTGATGAAATATAAGCATTAAGTCAGTAAACTACTCTGCAAGGGAAAAAATAGATATCATAGCAAAATAAAGAATGTAGAAAAGATCACAACAATCACTAGTAGTACCCAGAATGATATTGAAATAATTATATCATCAACACAAATAACACCTACGATTCAGAAAAGAAAAACGTGTCGACGTTCAATGTAACATTCCGCAGGCTACTATAAACACTGTAAATGATATCAAGAGATCCTTAACAGTGGAAGCCTCACCCGATTTTGGAAACGTTGACACAACTTTACATCAACACATATACCAAAAGTACTATTGTCAACTATTAAAGCAACCATTTGTCTTCAACGCTGATTACTGAAAGAACTTAAACCAAGAGGACTGACGTCAAAGAGGAAAATGTCACATGTATACAAAATACGCCCCTTGAAATGACACTTTCTCCATTTAACGAAAATTATTTTCAAATACTTAATGAATTATCATGTTATGATCGTAGCACTATCGATTTTATATATAATGATAAAATATGATACATGTTTGTCGAAGTATCTCGAGGTCAAGCATGCCACAGCAGATGTTTCTTTATTAAATTAAAGTATTCTCATGTAATTGAAATTCTCTTACCAAATATTAAGTCAAAGTAAAATATTTCGAATTGTGAAAAAGATTATTTGAGTAAACGTACTTCAGCATGATCAAACAATATAAATCATCATAGAACGGTTGATATTAGTTGCAAGTGGCACAATGTTAATTTTTCAATCTAAAATGAAATGATACCAAGTCAAATTCAGGCTATAGTAACTGTTGAACATTTGGTCTAGATAAAAGAAAATTGAGAATAAACATCAAGCACATAAATTTAAAAACTCAAATATATTCTTGTTTTGGGGATTTTTGAATTTTTTTTAATGAAACAAGAGATTATAATAAACTCAGCGTTGATAGATTTTCTTCTGAGAGACGTGAAAAACAGACAGGAGAAGGTGGAAGTATCCTCATTTAGGTTTGCAATGCTATTATATACGATCGACTAAATGACCTCGAAACAGGAGAAATTAAAACCAATTCAATCAAAATTTATTTATAACAAAGCCTATCCTATTCTGTTCATTGTATACACTACCAAATAAAAAACATGATTGAACTGACAAGTTCGAAACTGAACTGGTGAATACAAATAGCCTGGAAAATACTGAAAACATTATTGCTGGAGATATACACATAGTCTATCCAAAATTGAAAATTCAAAAATGGAAACATCTTTATGATCAATATTTTTTTTAAACAGGTTACCTACCATGCAACAAGTATCACTACTGACTCTGAAATCCTTCTGGATCACATTTATACAAATCGGACTGACAATCTGAATACAGGTGTCAACATTGTGACCACTGTCCTGTGCGTCACTCGCCATTCATTCAGTGGTCCCAAACAACATAAATATGTGAAACTTACATACAGATACCTCAAATGATTTAATGATTAAGAATTCATAAATGACCTATGACTGACCCATTTGACAGTTCGAAAATATTAACAATTGCAACGTTGTTCCGGAAATGTTTAATAATCTCTTCAACAAAATTTCGATATTCGCGCTCGACTAAAAACAAAATGAGTAAAACAGAATAGAAAACTGAAGTGACTTTCACCTAGAATCAACAACACTATGCATACGATACAAATTTCATAACTCGAAGACCGGAAACATAACCGGACAAATGCAGATACTATTTTGATTGGAATAATCAGACAAATAAAATACTAAAAAAAACCATTGAAGAAAATCAAAAATCGAGTAAATGTGTGGAAATATGTAAATGAATGAAATAATAAAAAGTCACCTGCTCCTCCCAATAACATCAAATATAAATGTCATATAGCGACTTCTATTCAGGATGTAGTGAACTCATTCAGCAAGTATTTTATTATTGTCTCTGGTGAATTATGATCGTTTCTGATAAATTTCAAAGAAAATATGAAACCATTGATCCTGCTGTTCTAAAAGAGAACCCAAAACTACAACACAGTGTACTATTTAAATTGGATTATGTTACAGAGCATGAAGTTTACAAAACAATCGACAGCCTAAATGTAACAAGGTTACAGGATTTGATAGGATTGTACCCAGAATACTTAAATTATCTGAACCTGTGGTAACTGCGTTAATTATTGCAACAAAAGAATATTCTGACATGCATAAAATTGCAAAGAGGGAATTCAATTTTTATGAAAATTGCCAGCACGTATCCAGAAAATTACAGATCAACACTCTACTACCCACACTTTCTAAAGAATAGAAAACCATTGAGCAAATTCCAAACATTTTTATTTAATTCAGAATATGCTTATACAGAAAAACAATCATGATTTCGGCATTCACACATCCCGTCAAACAGCTGATGTATGGATGAGCAAATTGAACACAGAAAACCCAGTTTACTTGGATGTTGAAAAGACATTTGATATTGTCAATCATTCCATGCTACTGTCAAAAATGAAATAAGTTTAATGACCCCCGAATCCAGTGGTTAGCATTATGTCTGCAAGTAAATACAAACAAGTATGCATTGAAAGTAAAATATAAAGAGCAGAAAGTATCAAAGCCGCTCTTGGACCTTTCGTTATTTCTTGTCTTACAAGTGTATCAAATGTTAGCCTTTTTGCAAACGATTCTACACTTGACTCATCTGAATCCTCCATCAATTTTGTGCAATGACGTAAACAAAACCATATATTGGTGACATAAAAATTATACGCATAAAAATGATATGCACATAAAAAAATAGAATAAAATCTACGCTGATAACCATTTCAAAATAACAAGCACAATTACTCAAAATAAAATCAGAATGAACTATCAAATGACGAGAAATTGAGAATGTAGAAAGTCTTACAATTTTAGGTGTTTATGTGGAAAGAGTTCTGCAATGGAATGATCAGGTTGACAACGTATGTAAACACTAAAGCAAAATAAAATATATTACTAAGCTCAGAAAAATATCTTCCAGTGGAAACAATACTTCTCTGTTATAATATTGAGATACGTTCAAAATAATTAAAACATAGCAGCATGATCTATACTTGTGAACCTAATGCACACAGGAAGCCTATCTTCCTTGCTTTTAAATGGATGGATTTATCTACAAGGCTTGATTATGAAACAAAGCATATTAGTCTACAAGTCTCTTCAAGAATGTGTTCCACTGTACCTTTAGGAATTATATGTAACAAACTCATCAGAATATGAATTCGAGTCTGTATCTGAGGGAAATCTTTGAACTTCTCAAGCCAAAGTTAGAAACCCTCAAAATGTCGCTATAATAGTTAGTTGCTACCATATGGAATATTATTCCATATCACAGCAAAATGAGTGATAATCCAAAGTTATTTAAAGAGAAGTGTTTAACAAGATTTCAGTATTGTCATACTAATCTGAAACTTTATATCATTTTTAAATATTGTGTATATTGTTCTCAAAATTTTAAGCAGATCAATGAATTATTATTAGCATTATTATTGTTATTATTATTATTATTATTATTATTATTATTATTATTATTATTTCACATAATATGCCAAATGATGAATCTTTATACATATTCATGATGAATGTTGATAACCCGTTTCAGATTTTAAACAAGGTCTGCATTATATACTGCTACGTTCATTTCTAAGTTAGTAGGCGATTAACAGCAGTAGAATCACGTCACATATTCCCCTTGTCGTAGAACCTATATCAGATTAACTGTAATGTGTAAAGCAACCATAGTGCAGGAAAATCTGTTCAAAAGACATTTTAAAATATAATTACAGTTAAAATTTAAGATTAAACATTTTCAATAGTTATATAATTTATATAAAAGCCTAAGGACATTCAACCTAAATACATATACATATATATATATATATATATATATATATATATATATATATATATATATATATATATATATATATACACACTTTGTACTTCTTTAGATGGTGAGCATAAATAGTTCTTGGCTCTTGGCATCCGTCCGTCTACGGGAGACGATGGCGTAGCTCCAAAGTAAGCTTTTGTCTATCCTTCTTTCTAGCTCTCTTTTCAGCTTGTTTTATTCTTCTCTCTTACTCTGCGTTTTGAACTCCCTGCCTGACAGCTAGGCGCCAGCTGGAACGGTTGTTTGCACAGCTCTCCCAGTCGTTGACATTGATGTTTGCCGTCTTCATATCCTTTTTGCAAACATCTTTGTAGTGCAGATGTGGTCGTCCAGTTGGTCGTGCACCTTCTGCTAACTCTCCATATAACAGGTCCTTGGGAATGCGACCTGGGTCCATTCTTTTGACATGGCCAAGCCAGCGAAGGCGCCTCTCGCTGAGAATGGAGAACATGCTGTTCATGTTGGCGCGTTCTAGAACCTCCGTGTTGGGTACTTTGTCCTGCCACTGTATGTGCAGAATGAGCCTCAGACATCTCAGGTGGAAGCTGTTGAGTTTCCTCTCGTGTCTTGGATAGGTGGTCCATGTTTCGCTGCTGTAGAGAAGTGAGCTGAGTACGCAGGCTTGGTAGACACGCAATTTGGTCTTCTCTGTGAGGTTGGGGTTGTTCCAGACTCTTTGGTCAAGTTTGGCCATCACTGCTGCTGCCTTGGCAATCCTGCCGCCCACCTCAGAATCAATGGAGAGTGAGCTGTTTTTGTACAAAGTGACGATGTTGGTGCCACGCATGTCCTGTGGGATGTATCTCTGTTCCCAGAAAAGGCAGAGGAGTGTGTGTAGGGGCTGGAGCAGTGCTGGTTTTTCGCTCTTGAGGATTTCAGGCGGAATGCCGTCGCTTCCAGGAGCCTTCCCACAGGCAAGGCAATCGATGGCTTTTCCGAGCTCTTCCAGGGTGGGCTGTGTGTCTAGCTCCTCCATGACAGGCAGGTCTGGAATGGCGTCCAGGGCAGTTCCAGTGACATCGTTTTGGGTTGCATATAACTCGAGATAGTGCTCAACCCATCGCTGCAGCTGGTCTGTGATGACTTCGCCCGTCTTGGACTTCAGGGGGGCGGTCTTGTAGCTGTGGGAGCCTGTCGCCTTTTTGATACCCTCATACATTCCTCTTGTATCCCCGGTGTCAGCAGCTGTCTCAATACTGTTGCAAAGGTTAAGCCAGTAGGTGTTGGCACAGCGGCGGGCAGTGTTCTGGGCGTTGTTCCTTGCAATCCTGAGGGCTTGTAGTGTTCTGGGGCTAGGTGCAGCCTTGTATGCCAGGAGGGCTTTCCTCTTTGCCTCAGTCACGGGCTCAATCTCCTCCCAGTTTGACTCATACCAGTCGACATTCTTTCGCTCCCTCTTCCCGTAAGCTGTGATGGCTGAATTGTACACGGATATGGGACCACTTGGAGTCAATGGTGTCATCAGGTGTCACTTTGGTGAGAGCTTCCTTCAGTTTGCTGATGAACTGCTGTGTTTTCTCTGGGTTGCTTGCACAGCATCTGTTGATGCGTGGGTGACCCTTCTTCTTGGCGTGGTGCAGCTTCTTGGGTAATATTCGCACCTTGCTGGCCACGAGCGAATGGTCCGTGTCACAATCGGCACTGTGGTAGCTGCGGGTGAGGAGGACACTGGCCAGTTCTGCACGCCTGGTGATGACGAGGTCTAGCTGGTGCCAGTGGCGTGAACGTGGGTGTCTCCACGACACCTGGTGGATCTCCCTGCATTTGAAGAAAGTGTTGGTCACACATCGGCTGTGGGAGCAGCACATCTCCAGCAGTCGCTGACCATTCTCGTTGATCTTGCTCCTTCCGTAAAAGCCGAGACAGGTGGACCAGGCCTCATGGTCAGCTCCCACTCTAGCATTGAAGTCTCCTAGTAAGTAAAGGCTTTCATTGTTGGGGATACTGGATACTGCCTGATCCAGAGCCTCATAAAACTTGTCTTTCTCCTCGTAAGTGGAGCAGAGGGTTGGGGCGTACACGCTGAAGATGTTGACTGGCCCTAAGGATGTTGACAGCCGGAGGGCAAGGATTCTCTCAGTACCTGATGATGGAGGTTCAATGAAGGCGATTAGCGTGTTCTTTACGGCAAAGCCTACACCATGCTGCATAGGTTCATCCGAGGGCTTCCCCTGCCAAAAGAACGTGTAATTGACTTCCCTGATGGTGCCGCTGTCAGCCAGTCGGGTCTCTTGGAGGCAGGCAGGCAATATCAATGTTCAGTCGGGAGAGTTCTCTGTCAATGACGGCAGTCTTCCGTCAGCGGTCAATCCAGGACACATGGTCCTGATGTTCCAGGTTGCAAAACGAAGAGTTGGAGTCTTCTTATTTCTTCTTTTAGTATTTCCTGGTGCGGAGTTTTGTGGCCCACTTGTCGAGATGGTTCTCTAAGCTCCACGCACCCAGTGAAGCAGGCAGGCCGTGGCGGGCAATACCTTACTGACTGGGGGCTGCCCAGCTTGAGGCGGGCGGTAGCTGTCCAGTGAGACCTGGTGATCTCTCCCACCGTCAGAAGTAACCCCTGGCGCCAAGCTCTACGTCAATCGAGCTTTGACTTAGAACCGGTAAACTGCTACTTCTTGTGTTGTGCCGACGCCGTACGACGACGCTGGAGTGTCCTCTCCAGTGGAGCTATGAAGCCTGGGCAGGGTGGTATGGAGAATCAGCTGTTGTCCATGCAGCAGATCCCCCCTCTCCACGCAGCTGCTGTGCCCAAGGGAACGACGAATGCCGATACAACTTGGCACCAACGGCGTAGCAGGAGTTGCCGGAATGACATTGAAGTCAATGTCAGACCGCCTTAGGGACTCCATCTCCGGATTTTCTGTCGGGGTTTACTCCTTTAGCCTTTCCCATGAGTGGGTATAGCCACAAGGCAGCAGAGGTTTGGAATCAGAGTTTTCCTTCTCCTAGATGAGCTACCATCCAAGGTTTACGAGTCCCATCTACCCGAAGCAACTGGTTTTAAGGCGCCAGTGGGCCGCCTTGACCCCTTCTCCTGTTAGTAGAAAACATGGTCTGCCGGGCTTCAAATCTAAGCCACTCGCGAAGGCCAGGAGTTGGATTTTAGTTGACAGAGGCAGTCAGAGACGCAAGCCGCATGGGGCATTTTTTGGAGGATTGGGGCGCTTGTCTCCCACTCCCACCCCGAGCAATGTCAACCTTAGACCATTTAGATGGTGAGCATAAATAAGAAATAAACTAACAGAACATACAATTACAGATCAAAAGTACAAAAGCCTTCATGGTTTTGTAACCTACAGGACGGAAAGACCCTAAAACAAAACACAAACAACCACAAAGGAAAGAAAATTAAAAGCATAACATTCCATAGGATACTACTTGTATCTTTACTTACTGAATATAAATATATTATTTATTTATGAGAAAACTATGATGGTTTTGTTTAATACTCGATCTTCTTTGAACGTTTTATACTTTTAGCATTTCAACTAAAAAGGGGAATACAATTTCGGCTGAAGTCGAATTGAAGCCAAATACACATTGTTAAATGTTTCAATATCTTGTCGTTACGGACTGTATTTCATACTTCTATGAGCAGACATCTTAGGAACTCTAAGGTCTGTGTGAACATACTCTGTTCTGTTACGTAGAAACCAGTTAATTTGACTACAATATACAATTATATATTCTGAACTCAGTGTTACATATATTTTGCTCTTTTCGTTAGAGATGAAAATATTGATCTTACCATGAGTATCTGCAATAATTCTTTATTTCGTTGAATTAAAAAATGTACTATTCCAGATCAATTTAGTACATTTATGTAAATCATTATAAAGAAATGCCCAGCTCAAAACTAATACTTCTGAATGGAACATAGTTTCAACATTACAATATATTATCAATCACGTCCTTTAACCATGTCTGCTATACTCACATGTTTGACCATAGCGAAAAATATCTCTATCACTCGAAGACGCATTGAGCAAAGTACCGTTCCTACACATGAAATCGTTTGTGGCATCTCCATCAAAATTTCCCATCAGCCTTAGAACTCTTCCTTTGTAGGTGTTCGGTATGGTTACCTCAATACTAAGCATTTTTAGTGCAGTGGAGATGATGACGGAAATACCTGAGATAGATAAGACAATAACTTTTTTGCAATATTTATATATCATCATAAAAATTGGAAAATGGTACTTGGTACAAAACTGATTCCATACGTTTTCAACCTTATGGCCGTATATGGAGAAAGCTCTGTAATCGAACCGTAGTTTATTTTTGTTAGTGACACAATACGAACTAAACTAATACTTTCAGTTTGATTTATAGCAATCGTTATTTTATGTGCAAGCTTAGTCAGCAATGCAATCATATAATAATTTTTAGATATTTTTAATAGAAGGCGAAGATGAAGGAACGCAGTACACACAACGATACTGTGTTAATATTACACATTTTCCGGTGCGTTATTTCATAAATTCATTTTCCAACTAATGGGGACCCAAATGTGAAATTGTATTGGGAGTGGAATCAAGATTTAAGTTTTCCACGCGAAGGGAGGGACACACTTTCTTGCTACGCCACTGAAGGGGAATAGCAAGAAATAACTAAATTTCTAAAAAAAAAAGACAAAAAACAAAGTGATATATTATCAGTGAATGAGGTGAACGAGTTCTTATGTAAGCTATCTGCACAATCGGGATGATATACTGTTTGCCGTAACATCATTGCGAGGACACAGTGTTTCATACGGTGCCAACTGCAGCATTGCATTTTTAGACATAAGAAAAGCATTAATAATAATACTACTACTAATAACATAAGTAGAATGAGGTTGAAAAATACCGTGCAGAAGGCTTTGAGCTCAGTTTAACTGGGCAACTAACATGATTATTTTATTGAGTGTTATCACATCTATACAGAAAGAGCAAAGACCTATCTGATATTAAATAAAACGTGCTTTGAAATACTAATAAAGCCAAGAAGATAAGAACAATAGTCTTTCTCATTTTATATTCAAGTTGCGATAAACATATTTTTGTCTGTGGGAAACAAGAGCTGCATAGTTAAATAAAATATGATCTCACTCTAGTTCAAGCAGGTGACATTTACACGTGTTTAGAATTAATAAAAGACCAATCAAATAGAATAAACTATCTTTGACTAAATACGTTTTCCACAAACATATATTGACTGCACGTGTTCATACAACAAAAAGGTAAATGTCAAATAGTATCATTTAAACACTGTAAAATATTAAAAGTTAGATTAAAAAGAAAAATGAAAATAAGGTTTCAAAAAAAAACAATCTAACAAGAATTGTTTAGAAACTTTATACTGTTTATTCAATGTTATCGCTGTCCCAAAAGATACCTCCTGTTTTGTCTCATCAAAATTTCGAACAAGCTCGGCACTCATTCTGCCTTTAAAAGCTCCGAAAGTACGATATACCTATAAGGGTCAATCGTGTACAATTTCAAATAAGGCTAATGATGCTTTAAATTTAAGATAAGTAAGTTACACAGATCTTAGAAATAGAAACAATGATACAAATGACAAAAAATGACTTCCATTATATAACAACCTGAGGAGAACGATGCACTAAGTGTCTGCATATTTCGTTTTAATGACAAGTACGATGTAACTATGGAAAACTCCTTTGTTGTGTCGAAGAATGCCTTTGTATAGTCTTGAAAATTTATCTCGTGAGGACTGGATTTTGCATAAAGTATGATTCCTGCAAAGACAAAAAAAAATGAAATCTGCATTAACATCTTAAACGATACATGCGATGATACTTATATAAGTAAATAGTGACGGTGGAGGCCATCATGCCATCTCTATTTGTTGAGGTACCTATTCATTGTCTATCGATTAACCTATCTATATTTATTTCTACATGTGTCTATCAACTTTTTATCTCTGGTGTATGCATCAAATTAGTCATTTTAAATTGCAATTCAAAACTTTTTCTACAACAATATAAAATAACATGATGTATTCTTTAAAACGAACATATGTTCGGAACGGAAAATATGTCTATAAAATTGGTGAACTCATGTACATTTGCATCGTTTTCGTTATCGTAATGACCGTTATTTGTAAATTGACTTTCTATTTTCAGCAAAGAAGATAAATTAGATTTATATGTTCACATATATAGACTTTCTCTTTTTTAAGTGCTAATTCATGACGACCTTTTGACTCCTTGCTCTGTGTGTGTGTGTGTGTGTGTGTGTGTGTGTGTGTGTGTGTGTGTGTGTGTGTGTGTGTGTGTGTGTAGGGTGTGTCAACTTGTCATTTCTGTCTTTTAATATCAAACAACATTCCAATAATATGTTTTTCACTAGTACGACGTTTTGTCAATTACCAGTTTTCGATCTGTTGAGTTCCACGTGCACACTAATACCGAAGCCATCTTTGGCGGCAAACGCAGAGAAAATAGTGGCATCACTCAAACTTCCATCCTTTCTTTCAATTCTTTCGGTTCTAGCCTGAAGGTCAAATATTCCAGTCGCAGACGTGTTCACTGTCATGAGTGTGTACTCTCCCCATCCATTGAACGTGAAACTTCTTCCATCCAAGGTAGTGATATGGGGATCTCCACGTGCAACAGCTGAATACATTGACAAAACGACAATTTTTTTAAGTTTTCGATAATTAATGCACATTACTTATTGGGTGGTGGTGGAAAGGTTAAGTTAATGTGCCTCAGCCAAGCAATCAGTAATGTCATACGCTTATATCTAAGGCCGAAATGGAGATAGTGTACACCTACACTGCCACCATTACAGCTTTTATAAATCTATTCATTTAACAATCGTAATATGATCCCATGAGTTAGCTTGCTGCATTTTAGAAAAGACATTGAAAACATCGCTATACAAATTAAAACAACTTTCATTTCCAATTATGTAATATGCGCTTGAAGCAAACCACGTCACGTACATGTCGTGGATATTACTATTTTATAAACAGCTATGAGTTTCCCTAAAGTTAAACGATTCTTACTAGTTGGAACTAATATTGGGTCGCAATCTTTGTCGTGCCTTTCAATGTATTGATCAATAAATGAAAAACACTCTCGTTTCGAATGTTTGTAATGACAAACTGTAAACATTTGTGGCTACTTATGTTAAACAGTGAGGAAGGACAACAACTGTAAACATTTGTGGCTACTTATGTCAAACAGTGAGGAAGGACAACAACTGACAAATGGGTTTTAGAGATTCAGTAGTAAGTTAAAAGTACTTACTGTGCCACGAAGGGAAAGAGGTGTAACAATGACCAAGTGGTCTAACGTCGTAAAACAAATTACAAAGGTTGGTTTGCTGGTTGCAACATGTTTCTTTCATATCTAAATCATAGACTTTGTGTTCGTTTGTCCTTATATCTTTATGGTATCGAATGAATCCAAACGGACCATCTCTCCGGAAACCATTGTTGTCATAGCAACACATCTGAAAAGAATTTGCATTTAGAATTGAATCCTCTGTGAAAAAAGATCAAGCAATATTTAACATTCGTGTATCTCATACGTCTTGTAATATATGAGTCAACAATTCGAAATCGCATGTTATTTTATTAATACAACGATCTCTGTCTCTCTCTCACACACACACACACACACACACACACACACACACACACACGCACATACACACACACACGCACACACACAACATGCATATAGTCTTTGATTATTTATCCTCTAATTTTATACAGAGCATTTTTGTTGTAAATAAAACCCACGTATGCAATACATTCAGTGTAAATTTTACAATAAACTATAGTGTGAGAAAAGTTTCATTGATTAGCGATCTCCTTGGTGAAAGCAGGGACTTTCAAAACATAGTTATAAACCAGACATTCTTGTTTTTGTATGGCATACTGTTAGAAATATCACCACATAATGGCTGACATAAGCAAAATTAAGATTACCTTACCAGAGTCCTTGGGTTTAAATTGCCAGTTTGGCAATATGTATGTGCATAAAATTCCAGTAAAATTAGTAAAACTATCGTTTGCGAAGAACTGGTCTGGCCCAAGCAGGTCTCGGCTACAAGGACATAATGGCATCATAGCCATCCCTTCATGATATACGTCTCGGTCATTTCTCTCTGACAGGTACCAGCTGAGGCACTTTTGTCGATAGTTGTCAGTCTCAGCAGAAGGATAAGTAAGGCGGTAGAGAAGTAGTCCATAATATCCTTCAAAATATTGAATCAATATTATTATTATCTTATGTATATTGAGGTCTAAGAGTATCTGCAGTTTTGACACAGACAGACAGACAGACACACACACACACATATATGTGTATATATATATATATATATATATATATATATATATATATATATATATATATATATATATATATATATAAATCGTTTTTCATCATAAACTAAATTATTTAATTATAAACTCTAAAATAGCTTTCTTATTCCGAACGAAGTTTGACCGCTCCGTGGCCCAAGTGGTTAGAGCGTCCATCTCTGCTTCGGCCGAGTCATACCAGAGATTTATAAAAATGGTACTATCACCTGCATTTCTTGGCGCTCAGCATGAGTACGTAAGTGTTAGGAATGGTCAACTTGGTGTAATCATAATGTGACAGGGTGGGACATACGCTACATGTCCGCGGCATGATTCGAAAGTGCTAGACATCACTATAAACTGCCACACCGCAGATATGTTAGCGATATGACTAAAACAGTTTTTAAAGCTACATTAAAAATCTAAGACACACACACGTACACAACCACTCTTATACAGATGCCTAAGGAAGAGTTCACAAAGGGTGCTTCAAACGCCCCATGTTTACTAAAAATTTTAAATTATGTAAGAAAATAGAAATATGTAAAGAACGGTTCATTCAGGTTTGTTAACTTTTGTGCATAATTAATCTTGTTACATTTATATTAATAATTTATCGTTTATTGTGTTTCATCTACTAATACGATACGAAAACTGAATATATATTTTTCAGTTCAAGCTGTGATACTTTAATGCAAATATATTAGTTTTCTTCCTCTTTGACTGAAATTGCGTCTGTCAATAAGCAAAACATACCGTAAGTTATTGCTGTCGTAGAAATACTGTACGCTGTCTTTTCGAAGGAGTTGTAATTTTTATGGAACTGTCCAGATGCCGCAGAATACCCAATAAATACGCTGCCAGTTCTAAGATTGATATCGCAATATATATAGAAAACGAAAGTGTTCACTCCATTTGTAAACAGAACCAGTCGAAAAGTCATTTTCTGCAAAACATGAATCCAAAAATATAAGCAAAAACGTTATAGGTGTGGCGATAATTTTGTTTGTCGTTCGTTTATACCTTGCTTAAAAGTATATCTCATGCACCGGTACTATACCGTTGAAGTAGATGTCAAATGCAAGTCTGACCAGTGACACTTCAATAGTGTCAATGCGCAACGAAAATCGAACACAAGTTACTCTACTTGTATTCAAATAGTGACGTGTTATCTTACAAAACTCTTTGTTTGGATTAAAATGTTCCAAGAGGAAAGGTCTTTTATTTATGAAACGCTCTTTATTACTCATATTTTAAGGCATAACTCTACTTTAATGACTTTAATAATTTCCATGTGTGTGTCTGTATATATGCGGTGCATTGAGCTGCTTTTGACGAGACAAAGTTTGAGACTAGCAATAAGAATGGTGGATGTCGCACAAGAATTATCTTTTTTTAAAATCCGGATATATATATATATATATATATATATATATATATATATATATATATATATATATATATATATATATACACGTATGTATGTATGTATGTATGTATGTATGTATATACATATGGATGGATGGATGGATGGATACTTCCGGATGGCACACACACACACACACACACACTAACATACGTACACACATATATATACATATATATGTATATATGTGTGTACTTATGTATGTATGTGTGTGCCATCCGGAATTTTATATATATATATATATATATATATATATATATATATATATATATATATATATATATATATAAAGAAACAGTTAAAGTTACCTCGCTGATATTGCTCGAAGCGACATTTGTCCAATCAGCAATAAGTATAAACTGAGGGTCGAAATTGTCAAACTCCTTATGGAATTTTTTAATTGCATTTTTTGCTTCTTTGATGTCAGCCGATTCCGATTTATTTTCTATTATATTGTGTATACGATAGGTTATGCTAGCATCCCTATTCAAACTGGACCGATCAATGTAGACCAAATAGGGAGCCAAGACGGTTCGTCGCCTCAAGACGGAGAGCGTTGTACTAGTAATACCTGGAGACTCAAAAGGTAGGTCAAAAGAAACGATACCGTTGGCACACACCTGTAATAATGATAACAGTGAATAAATATTGTTAAAATTAACATGTACTTAATCACTTAGTAAATATTAGCATAAGACGATACAGTTTCTAACAGGATCCCCCTCCCATCGTTAAATAAAGTCAAAATTGTTTAGCCTTCTAACGGAATATTAACATTAGCCCAAATTTGTGTTTATAACAGTGTTGCGTTATACGTCGGTTGGTCTGGACTCGAACAGCAACAACTTATTACGTCATACTATTCACAATTTTTATGTAGGAGAATACCTTAGTTTATCTGAATTGGAAATTTAATGGCAAACAATAGTTCTTTGTTACACAGGAGGAATTTATTTTCAGTGTGTAGATAAATAAAATGCCTATAACAAAACAATTAACAACAACATCTACACTTGCTATTTTAAATGCATTTTGGGACATTCAGACACTTACTAATCACCCAGGGTAGTATAAAAGAAGAGGTATAGATACAAATCAATGCCGTCCCTATAACTTGATATGATCACTATTGATATAGTTAAAAAAAATCTCTGCCCCGTCAATAATATCCTGACTCTCTTTTTAAAAACAAAACTCATCTCATATACTGATCCGATATTCGTGTAATACAACTAGTCTAGTGTAAGTAGAAATAAAACTAACCCACCATTTGTTCTTATTGCGGCATTATATAGCAAGACAACATAAGACCGTAATTTAAGCAGAATTCTGGAGAAAAGAACAATTGATATAAGAAAGTCACTCAGTTTGTTTAAAATCCTGCTTCAACAAGGTCTTAATCAACTGACCATACGCTATTATTATTATTATTATTATTATTCCATGATGAAGACATTTTGAACGAAAGAAGTACATAGGGAAATGTAGAAGACAGAAAGTAGGAAGTGATTTTTTTCTATTATTATGCGGCATTATTCCACAAGCTGAAATGAACATGAAGTTACCCATTTAGTAGTTTCTGAGGGCAAGCATAAATCATATGTTATAAATACTTAATGGCATATTGGTTTCAATCATCTATATCTGAACATCTTTGCCTTTCGAAATATTATCCAATCAACGCAGTTCAATTTGGTGTATGCCACATTTGAAGTCTTGATTAAGTCCGGCTGCAATGTACATTAAAGAAGAGCATATACAATTATGATTTATATATCAATATATGTCTGTCTGAGAGAGAGAGAGAGAGAGAGAGAGAGAGAGAGAGAGAGAGAGATGGTGATGGTGATCGTTATGATGATGATGATGGGCCGGGTATCGTAAAGAGAGTGAATATAATATCTTTTCTAAAGAACCAAATCAAGACACGCACTTTCTATGGTATATATTCTCATTGAATTCATAAGACCTTATTCCAAATATTCACGGCCAAGGGAAATATGTTCCCTTTAAAATCCCACAAGAATGAATAGCATCCAAACTGTAATATTTGCATTTTGTCCAAGCTTATATCTAGTGTTCACACAATCACACTAAAACATTAAATAGTGAGTTTGAAATTAGGGTTTGACCTATTTTCCATTTCTCATAAATCCCAGTTACTATACCTCCAGCTTAAGCAAATATGAACCAAGTATATTAATCGCTCTCTCTCTCTCTCTCTCTCTCTCTCTCTTGCGTCGTAATTTCAGATGCGGCCGGTTGGATTGGAAGGTGTTATAATTTGTGTAGGCAGTAGGGTTGGTGAGTCTCACCGACATTTTCCCCCATAACCTCGTATATTTATCAAGTTTAAAGACAACGTATTACAAAATACGACTGCCAATGCACATGATAATATTGATGATAGTATATAATTTATCTCTCGGAGCTATACTCTGTAAACGGTAGATCCAATGTCTGAATTTGTTCTCGTGCCACACCTTTTTAATATATAGAATTTGGAATCAAGCTAAGATTTCTGACATATACAGACATATGTCATATTTTTGAAAAGGCAGATATACATTTTTCTCGGATGCGTGTCAATTTGTAAATTTGTGCAAATTTCAAAACGAGAGTCACATAGATTTATATTTCAGGTAGACACTTTGACCTTGCCAAATATTGAGTACAGCAATTCATTCTGGCATTTACAAACATTCTGTTTCAGCAAGCATGCATTTCTAAAGCGTCTGTGTGTAGAGTTCCTAAAAACTTCAAGACGTGTTTGCACCTCGGCATAATTTAAAAAGTATACCCTCAAGTCGTTCATGGAATTATCGTGTTTCGAGGACCAGATTTTTCTGTCGGAAATACATTAAGGCTTATCATTACCAAGATCGTTACAAACATCACATGATTTCTTATCACAGGTTACTGTGGCGAGGAAAGTGACCAAGGATTTACAGATCGTGGCCAACATATGTTTTTTTGTGGAGAGCTATGGTGTGACTGAATAGCATCCAGGCCATGCATTCCGGAAAGACAAAAAGAATTAAATGCTCTGCTTGCAAACCGCAGACTCTAACTGATTTTGTCGAATGGATTTTATATCCCGCCGATGATACTTGAAGCAATGTGACAGAAACTCTCATCGATACGCGACTGTCATGGCTAATAAATTCTCAGGATACGACGGACAATTTCTTTTGAAACATTATTCTGCACAAGACACCGAATTCTCATCAGTCGTCATAAACAGAGCCTAAATCATTTACTTGAAAGTGTGAAAGGTACTATTTCAAGATGCTTTGGCTATTTAGCCATGCCGTTGCAGAAAAGATTTTAATCATTTGGAATGACAGAATGGCTAATGGCTTTTACTCCACACTTTTTCAATGCTGAAGTTAATTAACACGTCGTGCTATAAATCAGATGCTCTTCAGCATGATCCTAAACGCTATGTACTCCAAATTCACTCATCACACATGTTTGACTTTCAAGAATAAATGTTGAAATATTGTCGATTTTGTTTGCCCATTTTACAAAGATGGTGTGGGCACGTTTGAGAATTATTTCTGAACCATGGAGGTTTTAATCTTGGCCGGGAACGCACGAGCCATCATATTCCTGCAATCCATTTAAGCAGTCACTTGTAAATACTATGCGAAAAGCTTTTTTTTTGTGGCTACGTAAATTATGAGAAACTCAAAACAAGCAGATACAACAAGTTTAATGTGGTGGAGAAAATAATTTTGAATTTTATTCTGTATATGGGTGGGACTTAAAACCAACCCAGATACTATACTAATTACAAAGATGTTTATTTCATGGATGCAGTAGCTGCAGGGGACTTAACAACTCCGTTCTCAGAGTTCACTATGGAAGAGGTGCACGACAAAACGTAGAAAACCAAGGATACTGAGTGACAGAAATGCGTGACCAAGACTACAGTTAACGTAAACGTTTGAAAACCGAACGCACTGCCAAAGAATACGAAGTGATGGCTATCGAACCTTTAAATCTATTCACTTGTTTGTTTGGTGGACGGATCAATAACTACAAAGTTGAAAAATCTTTTAAGGAACAAAGGAAATGCACCACGGTTCTTCATCCACCAAACATACTAGCCTCTATGTGGAGCATATCATGTGCTGAAAAACTGCGTTAAACTCACAGAACCGCAAAGAAAATCCACTTAAACTGAACAAACTGACATTGTGAATAGTTTAACGTAATAATGCATGTCAGTTCTTGTGCAGACCGATGCATATAAATATACTGTTACAAACATATATTTCAAAATGGCGGCCTAATTTTAATTTCCTGCTAGAGGCGATACATATATGTATAATGCTGGCTAACGTAAGGGCTCCCGTAAGACAACAATTTGCCATATATTACTACTCGCGTGCTTTAGTAAAATACTATATCAATATATTATGCAACAGTTTACCAAAGTAACATTATGTGCCAAAATAAGTAAATTATTCTTAGTTCTTTAGTTTTGGTTGTGGGTCTTTTGTCTGCGAAATTGATTTGTTCAAAAAATAAAATATTAGGTCCCTTCTCTGTGAATAAGCACATGTATGTACATGCATGCTTAAAATGGTGAAACCATTTGGGACTAAAATATACGAGAAGTTTCAGTAGGTCACAGGAAGTGATCACCTCCTTGTTAACTTAATAATGACCAGTTTAGCTTTACACCGTTGGAGAATGTTAAGTTCTGAAGTTTGTTGTAATTTCCCTTGAGATCTATCTCATGGTTGATTTTAATCTTAAATACATTTATGACAGTATTTCCTGGCGTTAAAAATAATTACATATACGGCCTTGTGCGTTGAATTAAAAATTGGAATCTCGTAGTTGGATGAGACCAATGTGCATGTCTTGGCAACATTTATCGATGTTTTATCTCCTTTGCTAAACCAGTCAACTGAAAAAGTAGCAACATTTAGCACAGTTAATCACGATTATAATGGTAAGTGTAAAACAATACAGACAATATGCACACATCAGTGATAAAACGAAAATTATTAAAACTCGATTTTACCTCCAACCTAAATGTTATCAGACTAAAGGTTTACTTTGTGTATCACCAACTAGAACTTCTTAACCCAGCATATCAATTAATCTCTGTCTGGAGATCTTAAAAATCTATGTAGGTTTCAGCATAATTAATTCAACTTAATTAGCTTTGTGTATCGTCATAAAGAAATTTGGTTATCATAATCAAATATGAAAAAATGACAAGCTCCACAACACATTATTATGAAAATATTATTTCAATATACTTAGGTCAAGGAACTATACTATTTAACATTATTATTCAATAGGAAATGCTTAAATTATTTGGTTTCGTGGACTTCGTAAAGGACTTATATGACACAGATGTGATATATAACTGTATTAAATAATAAATATAAGACCCTTCTATTTTGTTCAATCAAGTATGGACATCAACTCACCCGGCTTGTCTCTAGGTATGGGAGATATCGTCGTAATATCTATCAATATAAAGCAGAATCACTGTAATGAAGACGATATCAAGCATACGTCGATAGAATAGAGCATTATTTTATTACAATGCCCGTATTATTCGTCATTGTTAGATAACTTAGATCGTGTATTGACATGCTACACTACAAGTTACGAGCCTGCTATGGCAGCAAATATACATACAAGAAGACCATTATCAATTAAACCAGTTAACCAGTCACGCAGATGACAGGGTAAATTAAGTGGTATTAAAATTTCAACAGTAAATTCTCAGTTACACATTAATTTTGCAAGGAGTAATGATCATGATGCATTCATTCTTCAAAGAGGCAGCTAGTTAGGCATCAACGTATTTAAAAACCATTTGCAAACATGACATGTGATGTAATAATGCATGAAGAGATTAAACTATTTGATTTAGTTTTTTCTTCTTCTCTTTCTCCCTTTTGAATGCTCGCCTGGTGTTACGGTGAGAATTATGCATCTTTGTTCGCTTGTCAATCTGAAATTGAATACAACAACCCAAATTAAGGGTGTGTTAATGACATCAATACAGTTTATATAGCCCGATATATTTTAAATCCAGAAAAATATTTCAAAACCAATAAAGCATTTTCTTATTTCAAATGATTATTAAATGGTTTGAAAAGAAAAATTTGGCTTTAAGTATTTAATTAAAAACGAGTAAGTTTCAAAGAATTCGCAAATCTTTATAATGAATTTATACAGTCATCTATTACGGTAACCTTTCTTAACTTGCTTCTGCTGGAACACAATTTTAAGTAGATATTTAAAATGGCTTGAATTGTTTTTTGATTAAGACATAGGTGCATCTTGCAGCATAACAGATAAAACTGTTTGAAAGGCTTACCCCAGTTGGTCGGTAGCTGAGAAGCATAAAATATGGGACCGATCGGCGTCATCAACACTAGGGGTCCAACTGATTTCAACATACCATGCGTTCTCTGCTTTGGGATACTGCATTAGTTCTGACTTTATAGAGCCGCGCGGTGAAACTGTTGTGATTTCAGCAATGCTGTCAAAGTATCAAGAGTAACATATTTTTAAGGTTACAACGCTCGATCACTAGTTCATGAACATAAACGTTACTCGCGAAAAAAAAAACTCCTTAGCCCCTGGAGGTTTGTGTCGTTTTCGCCTGAAATGTGAGTAGAAAATATTTTTTGTGGGCTATTTCTGAATACATCATAATACATCGACTTCCAAGTGATTTCCCATTAGCCTAATGCCTAGGTGTATTAGAAATATCGTTATTCATTGGCTATTTTGCTCGCGCATGAGCAGAAGGGTAAACGTTGGAGTTGATCTGTCTGTGTGCAGTTCAGACTGGTCTATCTTAGATCTGAGGCCAGAAAGTCTAAAACCCGGACCCAAAATCGGATTCCGACCAAGGGCGAGTTTTGGGTGGAGAAAAATCGGCTCCAAAAATTAAGTTTTTCCCTTTGTATTTTGTAGTGCAACTAGAACTTCCAGATATTTTGGTACCATTTTAGAGCTACACCCACTTTAGTGTATCATACATGAACTTGATGCTACAGAGCTCGGCAGTAGGCTACTACATCCTACCACGTAAACGCTGCGCCAGGGGTTAATGAGTTAATTCTACTCATCATAAGTGACATGCATATACACAAAAATTCTCTTTCTAAACGTAAATGTTTTATTTATAAATTTCATTTAGCGTGGTATCGTTCCATCATCACACCTTCCAGATATAAGCTAAAGATAATAAGTGTCCTTACCTTACATTAGGAGCTCTGCTTCTTGCTATTATTTCCTCTTTATGGTAAGCCCCTTCTCTGATGTAAGCGACTTCGCCGTTTAGCTTGGTTGGATGTAGAAATTCGGGAACACCATAGCAGCCTCGAGTCGATGCATATATTTGTACCAGAAACTGCACGGGAACACTACTGTATGGGACAGTACCCCCAGTGGCCGGAAAATCCTCAACCTGCACAGCGACGCCGTAATAGCCACTTCCGGTTCTGTTTGGCGTATAGTATATTGTGCATGTCGTCTGCTCAAAAAGAATTGATAAGATATATTGAACATGTATAAAATAGCTTTGAACATAATCCTAACATAAGCCAATGGTCTTCTCTCGAATGATTTATCGAAAACCGGATGTCATATATATATATCTAAAGGGTGTACATGAGATAACCTGGGTAGCTGACATGATTTATGCGTGCAAATTTTCTTACGTCTACTAAACTCCTTCCACAATCATACAGAATTTTGAAGTCAAATATTCTATCTCAGGGTCCATTATATTATATGGTATTAATTTTCTTTAACATCGGTTGTCACAAAGAAAAAGCCATCCAGATTAGCACGGTTTCAAACCATCAATACGTTAATTCTCGTTCCATTCATTAAAGTAGAAAGAATTTATTGAGAATAACATGTTGTGTCGTTATTAAATGAATTTAGCACCCGAACCTCTAAAATATAATTCTGGATTAATTAGCCTCATTCCAGCGTCAAACAGGATTTAGATGCGCCTCTGTACATTTTGTTCTGGCTTTGTTGGTGGAAAGGGCTTTTGATTTAGAACTTTTTACTTCATTTTTACTCTTGTACGTTATATCTTGTAGCGATCCCAAGTCAAAGACGATAAACAAACTGACGTAAATTATAATAGCTGTTCAAATGGTATTACTATTTATGGTTAGTCCTATTCCAGACTGGAGAGGGCAAAAAAGAGCATATTAAGTCTGAAGAAAGATGAATGTCAGATTGCATTAACTGAAATCAAGCACATTTATTTTATCTTGGGTCAAAAAGATTTGATGAATCCTTTTATTGTTTGTTGCTATAGTTTCACCCCATATCATAATGTCATCACCCATTTGTTCATCTCTCTCTCTCTCTCTCTCTCTCTCTCTCTCTCATATATTATTTGTGACTTGGCTCTCTGCAAAGGTTCGGGTGTGGATGAAGTCCTGAATAGGTATATTAAATGTATAAAGTTGGCTGAACGGTTTGTCCATTCCAATTCGCCAAATCCCACTTTTGGCATGCAGTTGTGAGAAAACCTTTGCCTTAGGCGAACTAGTTACATCATCAACTGTTCGCAAAGGATGCTGCTCGCATTTGCTTGCGCCGTTTACATCTTGGGGATAAACTGATATGCGAATCTTGCTGTTTTGTTTGTTTCTTAGAACTGTGACCCTTGCGTTTAACCAGTTTGATGGTCTTTGCACTTGTTCGTGACCTCAAGTGATACCATTCTTTCCAGTTCAGCTTTAACATGATATCATAGCCCCACTGGTACCCTCTGAGAGCGGTGTACCAATGAGGGCACTTAAGGATCAAGTTCGATATGATGCTGATAAAACAAGTCTGGATATTCGTCCAGAATGTTCTCCGAATTTGATGTGCCAACATCACGCACAGTTTCAATTCTGGACCGTGTTACGGCTTTGACCGGACTGAAGACTTAATACTGGAATGACATCATGGTCCACAACTTTGAACACAAGAACATAAAAAGTGTTCTTATATTTGCAATCCACTAAGATTTTATTTTGTTCCTCTGAATGTTGCCAGCTTTAAACGTGACTAAAGCCATTTCTCCTCCGACCACGTTATTTAAAAGAAATTGGCGCATTACGTCGTATTGTAGTCCGGTATCCATCTTGAAACGTACTTCCTTGCTGCAAATAACAAGATGGATGTACAGATCATTATCTTGTATTACTTAATCTTCGCTAGAGTCCTTATGAACCAATGTGATTCTTCTCCAGAGTTCATTTCGTCTACTGTTTGAATTCGTTTTCCGTTCCGTCCTTCACTTCAGTGCGCAATTGTCCACCTGGATGCATTTCTTGGAGTTATACATAGTGATATCCGCAACCCTGACAAAGAGTTTGATCAATCTTTGGTTCCTCTTGATGCGACGATTCGCTTGTAGTTTCCTTTCGTATGACTTGGGCATGAACCATATTTATCTTCTTCATTGATATTTCTATGCTGTGATTTACTATTGTCGCGTATTCAACAAACGTCAGTAGCTTTCTGTAATGTTAGATACGAACCTCTCAGGAATCTCGCTGCTACCATCTTATAAAACACCCCACAAACTTAGAGATCCTTGATTAAACTGTCGCACAGTTTTCAAGACTTGTACTTCGACTCTTTGTTCAATTATTCGGTTATATTTTGATCTATCGTTTCATTTGAGCCTTGATTTCTTATATAAAAAACACACGTGGCTCATATGTAGTGTTCGTGCGTGGATTGCAATACACTTTGAACTTCTCTAAAATAACTTTTAACTTAATCCTCCTCAGTACACGTCATATACACATTGACCAATAACGTGCGATAATGTTGATGTTTGCACTTTGTCACCTTGCTAGCCGATTCCTCATTCCGTTAGATAAAACTAAAAAAGTTGATACAATTTTCTCCAGCTCTCGCACACTTTTCCTACAAGTCTCAGTGAATCGGGTGGGGGTGTCTTATATCCATTTTCCTAATGTCCGTTCGAATCTGACACTAGTTATATATGCATATGTGTGCATTGCTTCTGCAACTCACAAAATCAAAATGTGGTCTTATTGGATCGATCATAACGTTTGCCTCTTTCTCACGAAGACAACCAGTATGAATGAGTGAGCCTTTCCTATAGTCTGATTCCGAAAATAGCTATTATAATTTGCGCTTATAGATGCACAAATGGTGGTTTTGTGGTGGAAGATCTTTGAAGGTTACATGCTGAAAGCAGATGAATTCGCATTATAAAGCAGAGTGTATGTTTCAATGTCGTGATAGCTTAGCCGCCATGGGTAAAGAATATATACAGTGTACTCTTCAGGTAAGCTACACAACCTTATTGCGCTTATGTGTATCAGTCATATGCTTAGAGAATGCTTCTCTCTCTCTCTCTCTCTCTCTCTCTCTCTCTCTCTCTCTCAGTAGTTGTGTACTGAACATTACATTTTCCTAGTAAGTAGTGGAAGTTCAGTCCTTTAATTATTCAATCGTTTTCGAAATTGGGATGGTTGTGAAGCAGAGTCAATTTTACAGTATGAACACAAGCAGGCAATCGGTTTACCCAGTTCAAACACCCAATTTTAGTCTGAATACAAAAGCTTTCTTATGTTTCACAAATGTTTTCTTCGAGCAATGAAAGAAGATACTGTCTATATGATAAAAAGTAAATGCGTCTTATTAGGAACACGGCAGAACAAAAACTAACCCCATTCAGGACAGCGCCAGGAAATGCACTGCATATTCCAGCGCATTCGTCATAAACTGAAGAAGATCTATTAGACCATCTGCATCGAACGATATCACCGTCGTTATCGGATACTAAAAAGAATATAGAATATCTAGCATATAGTAAAAGGCATAAATGTGTAATAAGTTAAAATGAATATCGGTAGGAATTCCATGTGATGGCATATTTAACATCGAATGATTTATATCACATAACATATTTAACAGCAGAATAAACTTCAGTTGGAATCCTTAATAACTGAGGTCCACCTTAGTGTATAAAGTGAGAAAAAGATCAGAATATACAATTCGTTGTCAAACAAAAAGCTCCGATACGCCTAAAACAGGACATGCCAATACATAAATAAACAAATAAATAAATAAATAAATAAAGTAGCATTAATCGTGCGGCTGCTGTACAAAAAACTGACATTCTCGAAACTTGACTTAGAATTAAGTGTTCGTAAAATGTAAGGTCTAACAAACTAGAAGCTAACATAAAACCTAGTTTAGTCAAAGCATAAAAATGGCATATAAGCAATAAAATAAAATCAGTTGAATGGCTACTACTTTGAAAGCAAAATACGTCGCTTGCGCTACATGTGTTACATGTGCGTCGGAAAAGATCCGTAACAGAGCGGAGTAAGTAATTAACTTCCGATATATACAATCACCTGGGGCAGAAGCTTTCGATACTGAGATGGAGATGTTACAAGATATTAAAGGCCAATACTTTACATATCTAAACAATATATACTGAAAGCTTGAAACTTAAAGGAAATTAACTAATGGAATATTCATCGAAGTTTTCTAATTTATATATATCAAATCAGTGGGAAAATAATTTAAATATTTTATCTATCAAATAATTAGTAGTGATATATCTTTTAAAAACAGTACAATGGTAATTCGATACTTGATTTACCGATTCAGATAAAAGTAAGAAAAATATTATAAGGCCCTTTTATTCTTCTGTAACAGGTATTTGCGAATAAGCCAAATATATACAGAATATAAATAAAAGAGTAAAATATTCATTCAGAAGGAATTAAAATAAGCATATGATATTAAAATTATGTTCAAATGTTTTAGTGACATATAACATTCCATATAAATTAGTTTGCTCGCTTAGCGGAAATTCATCTAAATATGTTCTGATATAAAGAGCAAACCGCTTGTATCAATGTTAAAAATATGGTCAAAATATCTACTTGTACACCACCGAGCCAGTTTTGAATACCCCCACCAAATATTTGCTTAGGCCATCTAAATACAATTTGACAGATACGGCCATTGGCCCATTAGACGCTTGATAAAACTCATAATATCCCCTAAATTGGACTTCAGTTAGATATCTCTGTAAATACGTATGAAATATATAATGGTGGAGTCACTGCTAATAGGCAAGGCTGGTCAAGAATGGGCGTTGTCCACACAATACCATATTGACCATATCCGCTCCGAGTAATGGTAGAATCAGATCCTTTAATATATGGTACCATTACGATGGAACAAAGTTCTGTCTAGATTGCTTTTATGGCAAATAAACAAGTATATCTGTTACAAACTCTTGATTAATTTGTAGGCCCGAAAACACAACGACCATGTTAGAGCGAAGACAACTCGAAAGAAATAATGCGAAAAAGGCTCAGTTGTCAAACTAAAAATTACTTGAACCAACTGAAATCTTGTGAATTGTGTTTAATGTGATTTTGAAAGTAACATTGTACCAAACATGGTGTATCTGAGCTGTGCATCATATAATTGTCATCGTGCTTTCCATGAATCTAGTACGTCACGGACGAAGGAGACCTGCCAAAGTTAGACGATGCAGATATTTGAACACTTTCAATTAGGGTAATGTATGAATCACAAGCCAATTTTTAAATGTTTCAGACTAATCATTTACAGTGGTACTTGTTGCATTTTTGGGTATGTTACATCCGCTGGGTTAGAATTGCAAAAATAACATGCCACTAGTTAAGGCCAAACAGTACAAAGCATATGTTCACAGAAAAAGATTTTAACACAACAAATATCTATAAGAAACAATTATTCGAAGACAAAGTTATGATCCTTATCTTTTAAGAGGGAAGCAGAGTGCTTCTTCTCATTGCAAATTCAATTTGAATTTCGGATTCCATGAATATATCACACTCTTCATTATTTACTAACTTGTCAGATTAGGACACACATTTTTATCAAGATGATTGTGCAAATGAATTTAGGTGAAGATGTAAAAATAATACCTTATAAAAAAGAGAAATATATTTGATTCAGAATGAATTTCATATATGATAGCTTCATAATAGATGGTGAAGAAATAACTGGAGACGAATGATAAGATTTGGTGATAACTTTCGATTTATGTGAGGTTTGAGTAGGATGTAAACAATGCAAAATTCATAGGAGCTTACATTTCTGAGAAAGAACATCTATCCATATGAGTAAATCGATAAACTCGATGAAACATTGCGACCTCCTATAAAATGGTTTCACTCATCACATACTGATTCACTGATGACGACTTACAATATATACGCAATGTGGCTGTCACACTTCAACCTTGAAAATGTTAGTGACCTGTACAATAATTACATGAAAACATTTTCTCTGCTGGTATGTGACTTTTCTAAGAAGTATAAAATATATGCGTTAAACACTACAAGTGAGATCCTGCACTCTATTACAGAACATCTTATTTGTCTCAGGATGCAAGATTTTAGATATCAGGTGTTGAATTAAAACATGTCACAGGCCGTTACATTTTCTTGACAATTAGTGTAAACTTCTGTTGGGATTAGTATGATGCAATAGATGAAGTTAATTATTTTTACCGACAGTTGTGTTGGTGTCTTTAATGAACTGATACAAATTAATACAACGATTTTCTAACTTTTAACTTCCACGTGCGATATTGAGTTATAACAGCCCCTCCCCCATTCGCATCTAAAGGACAAAATTTATGTTATGTACACTTTCGAACTAGTTGTCAAGCAAGCTGAAATTTTACTATATGGATAAGATGAGCTTGCTCAATAATGTTCGAAAGGACGATAATAAGGAAGGTTCAGAGAATGCCAGTTCATGTGAAAGTGGTGGGAGAAAATGAAAGACTGTCACTGAGTCTGATGTAACTATTCCTCCAAAGAGACATATGCCAGTGACAACAGAAAATTTCAAATATGACACCATTAAAAGACTAAGAAATTGTCAGCTGCATTGGATACATTGTTATCCCTAGCTTGCATTTATTGACATAGAAAAAACGATGTTTTGCAGTTATTGCAAACAATATCCCGACCTGGCACAAATTATAAATTCAACCAGTTCATTTTCTCAGTCGAAACGATAAATTCTGATCAAACCAATCAAGTCTCGTGACATTTCTGGACTTACAAGGCATGCAGAACATGGTATATGCGCGAGCCATCTTTTGCAGAAAACCAGTGGCGTTAGAGTTGCTGACACTCAATAGGAAAGACCCCTTTGTAGTATTCTAGAAACAGTGCTATATGGTAATACAGACTTTCATCAGCAACTTAGAGATCTGCGATAAGGCTGATAGACAGGGTGCTAGATGTAGGTCTGACAAGTGAGTTTTAGTATGTATTCTATGGAATAAACGTGTGTCTGTAGAAACAGGGCCTTTTCCTCTCTAACTGAAAAACCCAAACATTACACCCTTTTAAAACATTACCAATTTAAAGCAAGTGAAAATTAAGGTAAACCAAGTGAACTTTCTAAAACCGCGTGTTCTGTACAAGTGGGTGAAAAAGAGTTGATCAGCCCGGAACGTGTTTACTTTGCTCAGATGAATAAAAAATAAATCTGAACTTTCAATGATGAGTTAAATAGCACAGCCATCAGAGAGTTTTCTGGGTTAAAGTAAAAGCTATTCGTTTACATTCACAAATATGGAAAGAATCTTTATTAAAGAATAAATCAATGTGTAACAACTCATTCTGTAATGTGATATGTACCGAAATTATCTTTAGCAACATAAGGAAATGAACGACGACAAATATTCTCAGATCGTAGAATTATTATATTTAATTATCCTTCTCAACAAAAGGAAATGATCAACATAGAAATATACTGAGAACAATAGACAACTATAATCAGATCGTACAAGTATTATATGAAAGAATCAAACTGAACAAAGTAGCACCGAGTTCTTAAGATAACACGTCATTTAGCGAATAAAGAAAATATTGTACCGAACGCTCATTTCCGGACACTGTATGGAAAAGCCAAACTCAAATCTCATTAAAAAATTTTTTTTTTTTTTTTTGTTGTTGATCTGTTTCAAAGTATCTACAAGTTCTTTTTTCATTATGTCTGGATTACCATGATTCTCTTGGCATAGAAGCCTTTAATCACAACGTTTTTCTTTTTCCAAGAACACCCTAGCTGATGTTTCAAAATGTCTACCACTAATGCTAGTCCAGATGAGCTAGATATTTTTATTTATTTGAGGCATCTAAAGTCCCATAATCATCAATTAAAAACAAAGTAATTGTAAAATGATACATGTCAACCAGTAACTCTAATCACGTTTCTAATTTATCTTCGGGATCTATCCGATCACATTTTCATTTTAAAGGAACCACTTTCTATCGTTCTTCCTGCATACAAACGTTATATATTTTAATGTTATATCATTTCCTTTCTTTAATTCATTGACTACATCGTAGTTGCTGTATCGTATTTATCAGATGACCCATTTTTGTTGTGTAACTATGTGTTGTTGGTGTACTTTCTTTTCTCTGTATTGTTTCGTGATCAATACAAATGCGCATGGCGAGCATGTATCAGCTGATTCATTTTCTAATTTTGTTTTTACTTTTTAAAAATTCATAAACTTCGAAAGCCTCATGTTCGCTTGCTCTTTAATCTGCTATATATGTACTGTTCTTCAAACATTTTAAATGGACAGTTGTATTGTTGATACAATATATTTTATTTAAAAAAATAGATCAATGTTTTCTCCATCTTCCCAGCATTTAAAAGATTCAGTAAATCCTCTCGCTCTTTTACAAGACAATATTTTCTCCATACTTTTTTATATGTTTTCAAATAAAAGTTTGTTTCGCGTCCATGTTAAATTATTCTACATCCAAGTCTTAAGAGTTATATTCAACATTTCCGCTACAGATGCTTTTTTGTCTGATGAAAGTTATTTAATGGTTTACTTTCCTAGCAAATCTTTACCATTTACTTGTAAAAACCTTTTATCTTTCCAGACTATACTTTTTCAAGGTATCACCATTTGAGTATTTGTCTGAAAACCCTCTCTTTGTTGTCTCCCTTTTTCTTTCTTCAGCCCAACTGCACTGTAGTTTAACCATATTATTTTATAAATGTGTTGATGGAAATTACACGATGTTCAAATATAGTAGGAAAAGTATTAAAACTAAAGACGCTGGATTACGATGTGTCTCTCATTTGGCGACAAAACAAATTGCAAATATACATGAATATGTAACGGATGATATGAAATTTTAGTGACAAAAACTACATTGGTGAATAGTCAATGTGAAGCGTTTCTTTGTTAACGAATTCTCTTTTGCAAAAGTGTATAAAGCAAAAAGATTAACAACAAAGAGCGTGGTGAAGACGATGACAAAGTGAAGAAAGCATCTGAAGGAGCAAAGGAGAAACTATTAATTTAAATGTGTAGGACAGTGTGTGCATAGTTCAGAAAATAAGGAGGAAAGAAAAGGGAAGAACAAAAGAAAGCGAGAATGAAGCGAAATTATAAGTGAAAAGTCATTCCTTGTGAAGAGAATCGTTGCAGAAATGATGGCGACTCATTTCGGAAAATAGGATTTGCTGTTTACAGTTGCTAATGACCAGTGTAAGTGTATGCTTGTTAGTAAGAGGTGTGCTTAGTAATTTTCTTTTACTTTTCAATACATTTATGAACGGTATCGATAATACGAATGTTTACTTCATATGGGAGCGTTATAACACCATAGAGGAAGGTATTTAAAGTTAAATGATTATATGTTGTGAGGGATTTAAACTAGTTCGATGAGTTGGTCTTGGTAATACATATAAGAAAATGTGTTCTGTTCTGTATACAAGTCCAGATCCACAAAAATGTAATAAGATTTTATTCTTTGTAAATAAACTGCATTGTGAAACGACTTAAGTTACTGTCAAGATCTTTCTTTATACATCGTCATACGTTTCGAATATTTAAATATCAGCTATAAATTTAATGTCTTTTTCCATCCAGAGATACAATAACGTTCAATTTTTATATTTTTTCATTTTTCCAAGGAGCTCGATTCTTTATATATATATATATATATATATATATATATATATATATATATATATATATATATATATATATATATAGTGGGTTCAAACCTACTCAATTAAAATTCTGCAGTGATCTCCCTTTCTTTATACTTTGCTTGGCCTTGATTTCGATTGAAAAGCGAAGGATTTGGTAAGACCATCATAGCGAATATTTGTCTTGGGAGTGCAAAATGTTCCACTACTACTACTACTATATTTCCAGAAATAGAAGTTCCATTTGATTCCAATTTTCAAGACATATATGAAAGTCTTTTAGCTTTTTGTTGAGGTGCGATTCGTGAAGAAGATCTAAATATGAGTGACAAGTAATTCTCAAAGTTTCCGCATTTTCGGAAGAAGATTAAAAAGATTTGCTATCAAAATGACATATTTCCCGAGTGCCACTATTCTTAGTACAATAAGCTTATAACTTAATGAGATATTTAAACTAATCCTACAAATTATGGAATTGGTTAAGAGCTAAATAACACTTCTCTCTTAACAATTGATAATTACAGCAGCATTGTCAGCAAATAATGTTTGCTCTGCTTCATTTTTGTAAAGGTTATATCCTTTATATTACTATATTTTCTAACAGCGTAAGTTGAAATGTTCTATTGTCATTATAAATATTTAAAGAGATAACCTTGTCTTACACCGCATTATAAGTGGAAACGTTCTGATAAATGACTGTTCTTTGATAGACAGTTGTTGAGATTATTACAGAAAAGACCGATACAGTTTACAAGATTTGGACCAAAAGTAGGAACATCTACTGTATAGATATAGATAATCTAGACTATCAAAAGCCTCTTCAAAATCAGCAAAGAAATGAAGAAATGGGGAATCGGGACTTTCTGCATGTTCAATAATGTCCAACAAACGGCTAAACTTACTGGTCTGTAAATTTGCTTCATTTTATAAAAAATAAAACCGTTTTGACATTGGTGGATAATGCTGGAAATAATTTTACTTAATCCTCTCGGATATTATTTTACTGCAATTTAATAATCGCTATTCAGAATGCACAAAGGCCGCCGCTTAGAAAGTTCTCATTTAGCAATCAAAGATAGTATGCCAAGATTTTGTAAACTAAATTATCTGCCTTCCTCAAAACTGAAATTGAATGCTTCAATAAAACTCGTTTTAAATCTTGCCCGAATTTCTTATAACACTCGAATGTTACACCACCAGATCTTGGATTTTAATTATTTTGAATAACTTTAATACTGATGTACTTTTCCCAATTAGCAATGAACCCACATAAACTTGCGTTTCTTCCTCTGCCAATGTATTTTCGTTTTCAACTGGAAAAAAAATTGTGATGACTTGGAGACGTTTATCTCTTTTATGTAAATTTGGTAAAACCCCTTTTCATTTATTAAATTAATCTTGGCGTTGATAATTGCTTTCTCTATATTTTTTATTTCCTAATTATTTTACTTGCATAATTCCCTTTTTCGAGGTTAGCAAAATATTTACTACATTTTTCCCACCCCCATCTTGCTTTCGATTTTAACATGACAGCCTAAATCTTTCGTTACATAAGTTTCGTAAATCTCTTGTGACCTTGACATCTTTATCTTTTTTCTATATCGTTTGGATTATTCTCGTACTCTGTTGCTGAAACAATATTGTTTCTTTTCCAAAGCCTTCTCCTTTTCCATTATAATTTTCTTTTTCTGTATTGCAAAATCTATGATTTCATTTCAAATATCATTTTTAGTAATTCCCATTTCATATGAGGAGCAGCAGCCACATTGTCTTCCATCATGATATTTGCACTCTTTTATTGGGTTTTTGATATGCTTCATCAACCAAAAGATTGTTATTGGTTTGGACTGCGCTTCTCTCTAATAAAACCCAATATAATTTATTACTGCAGAAAGATACGAGCAAAAAGAGGGAATAATTTCACTCTTAAAAATAATATTGATCAGTCTGCCTAAGACTGAAACAAAAATAACCTGCAACAGATGGTCGAAGAATAGTCAGAATGCCATGTATATTGTTTCACCGAAGGAAAAAGGTTACATCAGATATCAGTGAGAACATACTTTTCATTAGACTATGATAAACTTCCTCTTGTATATTGTTTTGGGTTAATGTTTCCCCATTGCTGTCTGCGTCGGGTCGATTACTGTATTAAAATCCCCAACTATTAAAGTATTTCCGGATTATCATTTATATAATAGTCCGCCTTGCCAATTAAATATTGACAATTAGTCTTAAGCTTATTGATGTTTACAAAGGTAGCATCTAAATCATCCAAATTTTATTCCATATTAAGAATTCTAACACAACAAGGCTCGCGGGTATTTTTTGTTAATCTTCAACTGAAAAATGGTTTCGAACCTAATTGCTATCCCAGTACTGTCAGTATAATTTCCACTGAAACACGGTTCGAATGCCCATTCGTTTTTTTCCATAATATCGCGACTTCATTCGTAGAAAGATTTTTTTGCACAAAGCATAATTATGTTTTTGTCACTAAGCCTCGAACACGCTTTACAAAACTCACCTACGACGGAAAAATATTGATTAACCGATGATTAATTCTTCTAATTAAAGTTTTATTCTCCAGTATGGTACACTGCATCGGGTTAAATTGCTTTCTTTAAAAAAATTTCCGATGACTTTCTTACTGGGTAAACTTTTTTTTTTCAAAAGACCTTGTATAGGCTAAGTATTGTTAACATAACTTTTAATTCCATTTATTTTAGTGTATGATTGACATAACTTTTAATTCCATTTATTTTAGTGTATGATTGATGGGTTTGGGGTTATACAGCAAAGATTTTACTTTAAATGTGCATCTTTCAAAAAAATATTAGGTCCGTTTGATCATTTCAATTTTCTGAACTTAAAATTAAATTGAGAGGAATAAAGCAAAGGACCTCTGCAATTTTTTTATACGTGTTTTAAATTCATTTATTGCACTTTCAGAAGTTAGTATTGTCTGGTAAACCTCCTTTTTATTTTATTTTAGAAGCTGCTAAAGTATATGCTCATTTCTTAAACACGCTGGAGAAGTTATTGTAATCAGGCAGCGAGTTGTTGCACTAATAATACACATAAAGAAATTTTAGTTACAGTTCATAGAGGTATGTCATCGTCGTGGGTACAATGTCTTTGTTTGAAATGCACACAGCTTTACACGTTCTACATTTTCCACTTTCAAAACTGTTTAATAACTGTCAATAAATCAAGAATGGAAAACAATGGATTCTAATGCGTAAACAAACAACAAAAACTATCGTGATCATACTTTCGCAAAATTTTCTTGCTACTCCAAATACGTATAAATCTATCAAAGAAATTTGTTCTTGAATTTATGACTAATCTGCTCATATAGGCAGCATGTTACCTGATAGGTTGATAGATGCACCACAGCCTTCAATAATTCGGACGATAGGGGACACACTTGTCACAGGAGAATGGTTAATTTTTCCTGTAGCTTGGCGGACGGTAAGATCCGCCATTGCGGTCATAGACCATGAGCCACCACCAGTGAGAAGTTCAATCCAACAACAGCTGCTAAATCTGTAAAACATGAACAAAAACTTTTTGTCAGTAGTTTCCTAATTTCAAGAATAATATTTATCGTGAACAACTGACAAACAGAGGTCTTGGACTGACTCTCTCTCTCTCTCTCTCTCTCTCTCTCTCTCTCTGGGATATATTGTGAATAAAGCAAGTAATAAAGTGTATTAACGGTTGGGACATATGTGCCTTATGTTTTCCACTTTCGTCTCTCGTTCATAAACAATTAAATTTTTAAAATCATTGTGTGTTTGATAAACATTTTGATAGGATCAGAGAACTGTCATTTGAAGGATTCGTGAAAAACTGAGACAAATAAAGAATATAAAAAAATTTTAAAATTTTTTTAAAAAATTTATACATTTTTATATTTTGTTATGTAGATCATATTGGTTTGAGTTTATTCAAAGCAAGTTCTATACATAAGAGTATATAGATCTGTTTATATCCTGTACTTTTGACACCTTAGTGTGTCATGCTGCTGCCATATCATTTCAATGATATAAGCTAATTAACGGCATTTTGATATGCAGCTACTGGGTTTATTCTTACGCTGTCACGAGTAACTTACAGACTTTAGTACAAAATATGTCCACCATAATAAATTAAGTTCCTTTTCTCCTATTGCACTTGTCACAGATTTCATGAAATGGTGCATTTATGAACAAACACTGTGTGGATTGTTTACTTTTTGATATTATGCTTCAGTACATACGATATACAGGTCTGTCCAATATTCAGTAGCAATTATTTCTGCAGAAACAAAAATAAGTGCTATGATGTAGAAAGATTATATGCAGAAGTATATGTAGTTATATGTTCGCTAAGATCTTTATCCAATTACCTGGAATCTTTAAGACTCAGCACGGAAGCACGGAACGTTGCCTCATAAATTAGTTCTCAGAAACATTCTATGAGGACAAAAGATTTTCATAAAGCAATTAAAGCACGTGCTGCTAAAATGGGCTAAAAACAAAAGGCCTGGGAAGAAAAACTCGCGCATTTTATCAATAATCACCTGAAGACAAAACAAAGATGTTTACATATTTAAAAATGGAAGCATGGACATCCTACCCCCACCACGTAGATTAGACTACTTTCTCACTGGGATCATGTACCATGTAAGAGCCAAAATGAGGTCCGAAAATTAAAATCTGGCGACGAAGCGCTGAATAAAACATATATATATATATATATATATATATATATATATATATATATATATATATATATATATATATATATATATATATATATATATATATATATATGACTAACACCATACGACACCCACTGTGATAACTTGGTCAAATAATTTAAAGTGCTGCAACGGAAAGCAGACATTGAGGGTCACGAAACAAATTGCTTAAAGAAAAACAAATGTGTGTACCCTAACTAAAAATTTGTGTGCCAACCACCTCACACACCAATTACACACAAATGAGCAGCAAGCATCAGTCTGTTATTCTCCAGCAAGATAAACCTGTGGATGCTGATATCAACGGTAAACACCTCCTCTCACTTGAGTTGATATTGTCACGACGAAGAGGTATGTTGTTCACACATACGTCTTCGTCGTCACAATATGAAGCCAAGTGAGACAGCCCAACTTTTAACCCAGATCACAGACCCCAGTGACTGTTTTAGCGAACTGATCAGACAATTTTTCATATAATTCTGAATTTAGTAAAATTAAGTACCTTCAGCGAAGCAAACTGCATTTGGCGTTAATATATCCATTCATCCACAATCAAAGTTCACATGCATTTTTCTGTAGTACTCTGTAATTAACTGTGTATCCTACCATATCTCTAATTACTATTGCAGTTATATTTTCAATTACATTTAGCAGGTTTCATTCAATATAAGATTGTTTGAAATATTATTCATCTCTAAAGTAAATTTAGAAAGATTATTTAGTAAGAGAAAAAGTATGTATGCATTGTTAAAGTGCACTTGACGCTGTAAGTATGCATAAAACAAAGCTCATTAATAACCTCTAATCATCATTACGTTACACTAAGCAACGACAAGTGACGTAATGCACGGTATTCAATAGTCATGCGCGTTTCGCTCGAAAGGATTGTTCAGTCTTCTTCATTAGAACATGATCTCTTTCAAGAAGAGTTTTCTTTTTTGATAGCTATTTTCACTGATATATATTGTAATGTTTGCATTGTTAGAATTTGTGCTCTCTTCCGAAGTAAATAAGGCTTGCAAACTCTCCTTGTTGAACATCGCTCTCAGTAACAACATCATATGGAACAAACACTATAATCTATCAATACGGTTACCCAACCACAATGCGAGATACACCAGGTGTTATGTTGTAGCGGACGGTCCATGTTCCTGTTGTCCAGTCTTCTGTTTCGCTGAAGTCCGTGCAAAGGTACTTTAGGTCAGTAATGGTACTATTGCATCCACTGATACAGATCAAGTTGCCTTCACCAACGAGAGGAGTTCCATTCTGTATATATGAATCATTACACCAATGGCTTCCAGCAGAGCGTCTCCAACTAACTCTATAATTTATATCAATCTAATGGAGAAAAACAACAATTGTTTATTTAAATGTTAAATAATTTCATTGATGATTGGCATCGTTTTCAAGCGGTAAATTTCACACATCTAACGCTCAATCGTTCGTTTAATTTAAAATGAAACATAAAATCAAAAGCCATTTATTATACCACAAATTAATGAATCTGGCTTAACGTGCGGTACATGGAATCGGCACAAATGTAAAGTGTATGAATCACTTGATAAAGTGTATTGAGTTTCATGAACACAACTACGGAATAAGGTAGCGAATTTTGCAAACAGTCGGATTGCTCCCTCACTGCATGTGTTCCTTTGCTGTACATGACAATGTTAAGTCTTTTCTGACGTCATAGCGTGTTATTGAACATTTGAGATACATAATAATCACGATATAAGTAGATTAACCTAAATAACGCAGTAGTCCTGTGATACAGTCTTTGTTATATTTACTAAAGTGTTGTGCCTTACTTTGCTTGCTTCACATTAGTTTGTATAATACATTAAGCATCCAAAACAGATAATAAAAAAACATACATACATACATACATACATACATACATACATGCATACATGCATGCATGCATGCATACATACATACATACATACATACATACAGGGATGTAGTGCTGTTGGAACGCGTGGGAACGGTGTTCCCTTAATTTTTTTTACACGTTTTCTTCCTCGCCATTGTCCCTCCCCAACGCATCTGAGTAACATGTGTTCCGTCGCTTCTTTATTGTATTATCTCACTTCAATACTGCATACAATCGTCAAGCAATCTAAATATTCCCAGCGAAGGTTACAAATTTTACCTCATTGGGCTTCTCTGTTGGCTTCCAAAGAAAATAACCTCCTCGAAAGTGCGATGCCAGGCATGTACAGATGGAACACGTCAGTAAACATAAAGTGATCATTCCAAATCTGAAAAATCCCAAAGTCAATTTCATTAGAGGAGGATATGTATCTGTAGTGTGCACTATACTGAAGTGTGTCAATGATACAACCATGGTTATGCTATGGCGTTTTATCATGTCATTTTTCTTTGGACGACTGTCTCATTCTGAATAAATGAAGGTCATCTGAAAATGTTTACAGTTAACTTGTTTCCGATAAAAGGATACAAATCTTCGGCGTTTACGCTAATGTAGATTTTTGTAATTTTCTGTTCGTGTAAAAGTTAATAAATTACAGAAAATGTTCCTTCTAATCATAGACGAACATAGAAAGCTTGCGATTTCTTCGTCGTATTGCACATAAAGTATCAAAAATGGTGCAGTTGAATTCTTTTTCACTACCAGTCATGTTTTTTCATCCCTTGATGTGTGAAAGACCCTGTTCTTGCCAGTAAACATCAGCTTGCAACCAACAAATTGTTTCAGCGTTCTGAGTGTCACGATTTATTGTCTTTTACTTATAGATACGATTGCGGTTAGATTTATCTCCCTTAGTAAAGGTCTTCCATCATTATTGTTGACAAGAATGGAAGTAAGTCAGATATTGCAAATTTTAGGACCTAAAATATGGATTATCATTTATTTAGATCTGTACTTTTTTATATTATGCAATGGTTTTGAATAATATTGTATTAAGTTTCATAATTATACATAATATGCAACAATTTTTAATTATCATGTATTTTGTTATATAATTCTATACATTTTGCAGTGATTTTGAATAATCAATATTTAATTATATAATTAAACACATTTTATAGTGACTCTGAGATATAAGTGACTTTCGAAATAATATCAATAATAAACTCCTTTTGTGTTTTCTTACGCTAAATACTAATATTTTTTAAAAATTAACCAACAACACTAAGTTTCTTTTAAGTTGTGTATAATATTTCCACTATTTTACTATTCTACTTAAGACGTGGGATAGTTTCCTGCCACTCCCTCACCCACCCCACAAAAACCTGAATGTTTCCTACTGAATATATGTTTCTTTATGCAGTTAGATAGTAAAAAGTATGCCATGGAGAAACTTAAAATGCAGGAGCTTCAGCGCGACTGTACCCACAATTTCTTCATAATAGCAACTTCATAATTTGTACATAATATAGTACGTATAGGTTTTCAAAGATACTATTTTAATTTTCACGCAGTATTCAAATTTAAATAGGGTTGTTATTCTTGTTTATTCTTGTTTATAATCTCTCTCTCTCTCTCTCTCTCTCTCTCTCTCTCTGTATATTATTATTATTATTATTATTATTATTATTCACTTTGGGCCTATAGTCATTCGACTTTTTACAGTCCAGGTGCTAGTGAGTTATTTTATTTGATTAAACATCGTCTTAATTGGATTTTTAATATTTGAATAATTTAGTGGGAGGAATTAGCTCCATTTCAAACAATGCACGTTCCTAAACAGGTTTTAGCTTCTTTTTTTGTCGTTAATATTACATTTAGTCTAATGAATTTTATTTTGCTATATTACCTTGTTCTCATTTTCTTGTAAACAAAATTCGAAGTACATTATGACATATTTAATCAAAATCTAATCATATCCTTAGTTGAAGAAGTTTGAACTTCCTGGACTAGGAATAGACCAAATACTATATTAGTGACAAAAAAAAGCTAAAACCTGTTTACCAAACTTAGAGATAATAACATGTCTTCAATTAAAACTCAATAAGCGAAGACGACGGGCTTTTTTCTTGTTGCTTGCTGATCTGAAATTACAGACACTATTCATGCTCACAAACGCGTTCAAACAAATCGCAATGCCAAACCTGCTTTGTATACAGTGGTAATCTATTTCAACACGGAATTACTCTTCATTTGTTATGCTCGAAATTTAAACGCGAACATATGTAATATATCTTACAAAATTATATTTCAAGAGGTTTGCCACCAATTTACTGCTAATAAATGAGCAAACAAATGAATGCATGTATGCATGTTTTGTACGAACGTCAGCATGTACGTAAGTATGCACACATGTAAGTACTTGTGTATGAGCGTACATTTGAGTTGCACAAAGCAATGTGTGTAGAACAAGGGGGTGCAAGGTAGGTGGGATAGGTACTTCATACATGGCTAATCCAATACGATCCAATCACCTGTTTCAATACCTGTCTATATATCCATCGCATTAATGCATAATGATAATTGATATAAGAGACCCCGTTCAGTGATGTATGAAGCCGCGTTGCATTATCTGCCTGATGGATGGCTCAACATTTAGAGATAAGTCGAGCAGACACACACACACACACACACACACACACACACACACTTAATCAGTTATGCGCAAGGCAGTTTAGGATGACAAGGTGACACTTTTTTCTCCTAAAAAGGCTGGAGATTTTATAGGGATGAGTCAAGTTGAATGCAAGTAGGTAACTGACAGAGTCACATCGAGATATAAACATCGAGACTGGTTATACCCATTCTTCTGTGACGGTCTAATATCACCGACGCCTTCGCCAAGTATGGAAAAAAATTGAAAGATTACACGTGCATAATTTGTTCGACCAGGAAGATGTGTAATTTACCTGTATATATAGCACGCTCTCTGAATTTTAAACCGTTAATACTTATCATGCGTTGAGAGCTAGATAAGCGGTAGATACGTAGACGTAAATGTCTAGATCTATTTATTCGTCTGTCTGTATCTAGTTTGTCAGCAGTCTGTCAATCGCTATGGTACAGACATACAGACAAAAAAGCAAACGGGATGGTGGGTTGGATCGAGAGATTGGGTAGTTGTCATTAATAATAAAATTGAAATTAGCCTGAAGAAATAAAACGTTGTGACAAATAATTTGGCAAGCTTAACGTTGTGATCAGGGGCGGATTAAGGCTCACTGGTGCCCTAAGTACTGACAAATCTTGGTGCCCCCCTCCTTTCCACGAACACCTGGGAAGATAACCCTAGGGTGCGCCATGATCAAGAAACAGAACATTATGATCAATTTGCACTAGTTTTATCAATTTTTTCTTTAAAAATCTTTCATTCGTTTTTTTTCTTTTCACCCTTTTCTCAACTTTGTGGTGCCCCCTTTGGCCCTGGTGCCCTAAGCACGTGCTTAGTCTGCATAATGGTTAATACGCCCCTGGTTGTGATTAGGCAGCGGCATCTATCGACTAGTCTCTTTCGTGCATAAGACTAGGCTCTTTCATGCATATCGTGATGTTATGTCAATAAAATCATTAATGGTACCTTCCTGGGTTTGCATAAGAAGGCTCAAGAGTGGCAGATAGCACAGCGGATTGTAATGTTAAAATTAAAGTTTATCATTTCACGTATCAATTTGAACAATAATAGAATGTATTTGTGTCTGTGTGTGTGTGTGTGTGTGTGTGTGTGTGTGTGTGACAGTGTGTGTGTGTGTGTGTCAGAGAAAGAGAGAGAGAGTGAGTGAGAGAGAGAGATTTAACGTAGCTTCAACAACTTTTCAGTCATATCGCTACAATCTCTCCAGTTTGGTAGTTTATTGTGATTTCTAGCAATGGGTCATCTTGCCGCAGACGTGTAGCATCATATCCCACCTAGTCACATTATCCAGACACCAGGACGACCAGTCATAACACTAACGTCTTAATGCTGAACGCCTAGCGAGGCAACTGCTAGTAAACTCGGCCGGGGTTCCATCTCGCGACCTTCCGGATACGAGGAGGACGCTCGAACCACTTAAGCCACTGGAGCGGTATAAAAGAATTAATGTGTTTGTTACAGAGAAATACATTTCTGACTGAGTCGCCCATAACGCTAACAGTCACAGCATTCGATAATCTTGTAAATAGCAAGGGTTCACGAAGAGTTTTGAAATTATCAGTTTTCTTTATTTTCCTATATTATACTTGGCTTTAGTCTAATGTTCTCATTTTCTTGAAAAAATAAAAAATGGAAAGTACATTATAGCATATATAATCAAAGTTTGAACGTCCTGGACTATGAATAGACCAAATAATATATCAGAGACAAAATAAAGCTAAAACGTGTTTGCCAATTTTATAGGTAATGGCATGTCTTGAATTAAAAATAGTAAGAGAACACGCCGTTTTTTTTTTTGTTGTTTTTTTTTTTTTTTTTTGGCTGCTGATCTGACATTACAACTGCTATACATTCCCACAGAAGCATACAAATAGATCGTAATGCCAAACCTGCTTTGAATACAGTAATAATCTATTTCAGCGCGTAATTAATTTTAATTTTTATGCTCGAAATTTAAATATGACCATATATAATGTATCTTGTAAAATTACATTTCAAGACGATTGCCACTAATTTATTGCAACCAATGCAGAAAAGCCAAAATAAATAAATGAATGCATAGGTGCCTGTACAAATGTATGTTTGTATGTAATTAGGTACGCACGCACGTACGTGCTTAAGGATGCGTGTACGTATATATGCAAATAGGCATGTAGTTAGGACAACAGTTTAAAAGTTAGGTGGGGAAGGTAATAGATGGTTAATAGATATCTCCCTATTATGATCCATTATTATGATCCATTGTCACCTATTACAATATGTACCTGTCGACACATATATCTCCTTATGGAACACTGGCATTGTGTCCGTCTGTCGGTCTGTCAGCAATATCTAAGCATATTTGTCTGTCTTGCATTCTGGGGTATATCCACCGTGTGGCAGCTAGTTAGATAGCTCAAACCGTTATAGACGGATGGATGGAAGAACTGATATATACATAGATAGAGACAGATTGATATACACACAGACGGAGAGCAGACACCTTGGTTGATGAATGGATATATCGATAGATAAATTAAATGGGTATTGGAAAATGCTGAGCATTATTCTGTTAAATCAATTCTTAAAAATGAGTATTAATTGGTGACCGGGGTATAAGTATACATTTTATGAATTTTTCAGTAAGATAACTAAATCCAGTATATTTTAAACCAGCTAGCTGTTAACAGATGACATCTTCAAATGACGTAAGGCAAAACAGAAGTACGAACCGCTTTCACTGAAGATCAATCTAATGATGATCCCACATATGTTTATAAGAGGCCAAAACGTATTTGAACAAATTAAATTAATTATGTAGCCATTAGGATGGTCAGTACAATTACAGTCTGAAGCTGTGCACGAGTAAAATGTCTCCTTTATTGGATCAGTAATTAGTTGACAATCTACAAAGGACGAAACAAAACGGACATGAGATGGCAGTGATCAGTAATGCCTAGCGCTTCTGAACCACTTTCAACGCTTTTGAACCACTATGAATACTTTTGAACCACTATGCCACCGGGTCACCGATTTGTTTTGTTTTAAATGTATCTTGACATTAATTAACACGCTAAATATGGACAGAGAGACATTCAACACAGGTAACATTCTACATACATCTTTCATCCACATTAATTTTCATTCAGTAAGAATAACGGCCAAGCTGCGGTCGGTGAAATCTGTTAATTCAGTATATTTATGTATGTAACAAGAAAGATTTGTTTTTTAAAACTAAATTCTGAATCCTACAAGAATTCATGGTTGAAGCGAATTTATAATACGTTGATCATTCGTAAGTTTGATTTCACCTTGAGCACGCAATTTCTTTCGCAAGAAACTGAAAGTTTTGTGTGTTTAAAATTTGTATAAAGATTGGAATAAAGCAAACTTACCGATGACCGGCGTTCATCTTAACTTTTTGATGTATGTGGCCTCTACGTTTGCCGCCAACTGCTTGTTATTTGGCCTTGATGAAACAAGGAAGTTCTGAATTTGTTCTGCGTGCAACCCCGGGCCTTCATATGTAAATTATTGGGACAGAACGGTGGAATGCTACACAAAACATGTACAGACAGGTTCGTCTTTCTCAAGTTTCGTTTTCTTCCACGTAATGACTGTCCCTTCATCAAAAGTAGTTAAGAAGGATATAATACAACTTTGCTAATGTGACGTGATAGTGTATAGCAAAAGCTATACAGCAGACGGATTTGATAGATTAACATTACAAACCTGTTCAACTGAAAATAAAATACATTCAAGCGCAAGTTTAGAAAACCTCCACCTTAGCAGGTTTCACGAACCGGCGGTATATAGAAATTCACAGGATTGCAAAAAATTATCCAAGCGTAAAATGTGGGACGGATGTGGCTGCGATACACAAAGTGTGTCGACAGTTTTGTATCCTTTACTTTTGCGGTTTGCTTTAGAATATTACACGCAACAAGACTTTACCACTACTGAAAACATAGGTTATCAAACCTCTAAAGACTGCTGGTGTAGAGTTAGAAAACCTGGTCTTGTAATTTCATTTTAAATCCTGAAAAGAAAATTCAGACTTTTTGTTACTATGGTGTGCTCTTTTAAATTGCTCTCTTGGATAGTTGTGAGTCCTGCTGATATATATATATATATATATATATATATATATATATATATATATATATATATATATATATATATATATATATATATATATATATATATATATATGAGAAAGAGCATTTATCACGGGTATGCAAACACTTCATTTTGTAATGTCCTTTATGTTGCTGCAAAGATCAAAATATCATTCCTAATTAAGTGTTGTTCTTGTTGTCAATTTTCTTTTTTCGAAGAAATGATCTTCATCTGACCCCCTTTTGGTTTGACACAAAGATTATTGTTGGTCCTTAGCAACGACGATACCCGCAAAAATTAGTATGCCACGAAAAAATTGAATTCAAAGTAGTATGATTGCCTTCTGCAAATTTGTGCATGTAGGAAAAAGTGCGTTTGATAGAAATATTAAAAAGAAGTACAACTATGTAGAAATGTTGAAGAGAAATTCAATTGGGTTTGCATATCCGAATGAGTTCAACTTCTCTCTTTCACTGCCTTGAAATATTAATAATACTCCACAAGAAACAACAAAAAATCTCGCAGTACTTTTTGCAACTCGATTTAATGAATAATTACCATTGAAATTATGATGCACTTTACTTTAGCATCTTTAGACATGCATTGCTAACCGCATATTTAATGAAAGTTTATACCTTCTTCAGTTCTTCGACAATGGTTGAAAACTAATTTAGAGAATTTCCCGAGACATGTGTATAGTTTCTGATGTGTACAAAATATTTATATGGACAGTTATAGGCTATGTTCACCGAAGATTCGTTTTCGACATATTATATGGCGTATAACGATCATATTAAATGCATCGGATCTTCGAGAGATCCTTATTCGTGTCAGAGATTGATTACAGATAAATTAACGATATTAAAAGGATATTTAAGATATTTTTAAAAATGTAAAAAAGAAAAGGAAAATTATTACACCATGGCTAAACAATTTGTAGATCTGTGGGTACTCTTGATTATTCAACGAAGATGAATACAGAACATGCATACCGGTAACTCGCAAAAATTAACACAATAAAATACGATGTTACGTGATAATGTGTTTTATATATATATATATATATATATATATATATATATATATATATATATATATATATATATATATATATCCATTCAGAAAGCTGAACGGAGGGCTAGATTAGGTCCTTAGGATAACGTGATTAGGTTGAGAAAAAATGTTTAATCTCTACTGAAGACCTTGAATCAGCATAGGCATTTATTGCGCCAATTACAGAAAGAAAAAAGTCTGGAGGCACTTCCAGAAACTACTGAAATGTTTAACCGCGCAGTGGCAGGCGAATGAGAAGATGGAAACGAATCGGGAATCGACACTTTTGCGTTTCAGATAGTCTGTTAAAAAATAGTGTGGTCTGGTCTAGGATATCCAATACCAAGAATTGCTTTATTTTCTTTAAACATTATCCACTTAACAAATAACTCACTAATTATTTCGGCTTTCTTCCAAAATCTCTTCATCACATAATATATTTATCATTTAATCGAATGATGTAACGGAAGCTAACGGTTAATAATAAACCCTTAAACGCTCAGCCATAATAGAACATTTATAAAACTGGAATAATTTGTTCATGGTCGCGTTGAAGTTAGGATGTTCATTTAGGTCACAAACTCTATCCACCATTACTATTATTCAAACTGATTAAAAAGCCGCATGTTATGTGCAACCGGCCGATTATAGTCAGTGAAAATGAAAGTGACCATACAAGAGGACAGAGTCATTGGGGGATAGAGGCTGTGGCTTTGATCAGTAACCACAAAATCGCTGTTATCATACTACTATGGTAGACACGTCTTTGCGATTGTGACGTGACAAACTGTTTTTTAGAATTTATATATTTTAAAGGAAATTACTTGACCTTTCTTGTCTGTAAATCCACTACCAGGCGGCTCCTTATCTTTGCTAGGAGTTGTCTGTGATTTTCCATTTTCGTCAAAACCGTTTAGAATTCTGCCTTGCTAATTATTTTATCCTCAATAGCCAACGAATACAGGTTACTAATCGTACTGAGACTATTTTCTGTCGCTAGCTGTTTCATCTTTCTAGAAACAAGCCCTAAGTGTTATCGCATCTGGTGGTGAAGTCTGCGACCGAATGTTTTCACGTGTTAATGCTAGAATATCAAGCTGACATTGGGTTGATATTGGTACATCAAGGTGGTCCCGTCTGTCAATTTATATTTGGCTCCTAACAATATAGAATTTCAATGTATATGAGGGATTTTTAACACCACGCTGACGCAAATATTCGTCGACATGTGGATGAAAACCACTATCAATGTTAGCATCAGCTGTCAATCAGTCTATCATCCCGTCACAAAATTACTAAGCTTCTTCATCACTCTCAGAATCCATTACTTATATGCAATGATAAATATAATCTTAAATATAAAGGCCAAAGATGGTTAAGTAGCCGTAGGGACAAGTCTGTAATGCTTCAAACTGAATTTCATCTTTAACTATTAATGATATTGATTTCATATATATGAAAGATTTTGGAACACCAGTGTCGAGTTCGTTAATTATTATTATTACTCGTTCATAAGGCTGATTGTTGATTGATATTGTTAATTGACCCCATCCATTATAATAACTGGATATTGTAAATAAATACGACCAGGACTCGTGCGCTGTTAAGATGTGATATTTAGGTTTATCAAAACCACTCCTATCATCAAAAACTATTCCAGCATTTGTTATGCCTTCATTGTTTAATTCTTCTTCATCGATAAGCAGTTTTAGGCACGGTGTATATAAACTTACTACACTTGATGGTATGGGCACCTCTGCGATTTGTTTATCCACGTACTGTTTCATCCCACCATTAGCAGTATCCAAACAGTCTTTGATAAACACAACTGACACACCGGCTTCTCTGATTCAACTGTTTCAGCCTGGTTCTAAGTAACAGCGCCTCTTGAATGTCGATGTTAGACGTCTATAATTTACCAGTTCAATCTTAAGTAATCACAAGCTCGCCAAGGTCAACATTAACAGCATGACTGGTAAACTCAGTCAAATCCGCTTTGACGACATGCCTGCTTAGATCCACATCAGCACAGCGTGTAGCTGGGTAAAGTTCGTATATGTCAATAGACATTTTGTATAATATTAAATTTACTTAAATGTAAAATTAGTAAGTGTTTGCGGGGTAAGTAAACACTCCAGTTCATGCAACGCTTTAACAACAAGATGGCAACAAATGTGGCCGTACATCAGAATATGCATCGGGTATAGTGGAATACAATAATGATAGAAGACTTTGTCCGCCACTGATTGAATGCTTAAGAGCTTGAAATGGTGGTGCAGATCCATTTAGGTGTCACCATATAAGCAACCTGAATACAAATCCAGGTTAACAATACTGGCTTCACATGTGCTTGGCACCATCGATGCAAGTTCGTTTCGCATAAAAACCCATTGGAAATACTTGACTGATCTCACCATCGTGAGTAAATCAAGATTATTTAATAGATGCATGGCCTTTCGCGTAATCGAAGACATCTGCATGGTGGTATTCGATAACTTGTTCCTGGTAATCGAAGGCTTTATCCTTTGTTTATTCTTATACGACTTCCGGCTGCCTTTTTCAAATCCATTGATGATGCCTTTTGAAAAGCCCCTAATGCTGCCGCTTTTGCAACCGCTGGAGCCGCTGATGCTATAACGTTGGAAACGTTGCAAGGAAATATTACACAAGTCGATTAGAATTGTATCGCCTCTGATTTAGATAATTTTAATGTTATTGAGGTATTTTTTGTTTGGCCGCATTAAGATGATTAGGTTGTGTTTTGGTCAACTACACTGGGACGATCATGCGTAATTTTAAAAACGAATTAACATAAAAGTGTTTCAGCAAAGGATTTTTTGTGTGGAAACAAGACATTTTCCTAGTGAAAGACTATGTCTGATACAAACCTAAATATGTCTTTTTCTAACTTTACACTCCTTAGGATCGATTTGTCACTCCATTTACAACAAATAACGCAAATTATTTATATGAAGAAATTAATAAATGCAAAAGAACAATGCTAAGCTGAAGTCAAAGACGATATAAGTTAGTTATTGCAAAACTCTTGTTCAGCCCATATTCATATATCTTTTTCAGCACTTCCAAATCCAACAGCAAATGCTGAAACAAAACCTAATTGTACTTTATTCACTTTGGATGGGGCGGTAGAGTAGACAGAATCAAAAATGACATCACGGTAGCTCCAGAAAATGAGGGATGTATTCATTCGTTAAGTACATCAACATAGGACGGGCTAATAGACTGTTGAAAAATAAAGACGGATCGTGCACAAGTTTGTCAAGTACAATTATGTGAAAAAATACTGAAGAATATTTGGAATTTAGGAAGAAGGAAATAACAAAAATTTGGTGAGCTCATTTTTTGGAAGATTGACTTTTGGCAGTGTATTATTGGAAAGAAGAACAGCAAAGTTCAAATGAATAGTTATACCTGATTACTTTAAACTTTGTCTCTAACTGACTATTCTATCAACACATATCTTGGGCAGAAGCTACCACTGAATTTCAAGATGATTTATTGGATGATCAGGTTATTTAAAAATTAATTTTAAAATTAACTAAATTTTTAGTTTTAATTATAAAATGAAGAACTAGATGGAGCGATATCTTTAAATACTTCGATTTAATATCCAAACTTCCAAAATCAGGGAACGAAACTACCATACACCATGTAGTAAATAATAATTGATAAGCAGGATGATAAAATAATGAACTTGAAAAACAAAATTCAATGAAATTGTTTAAAACAATCTTTTCTTAAAGGAAAAAATGGCAACAAACTAAGAAAGAAATCCTGATGACAGTATTAAATACAAATATAAGTAGTACGGAGGCGTTCGAGATTTAGAGTCGGGCAAATATTTTTACTTAGGATACCAAGGTTATCGCTTTTAATTTTGAGCTAATTCATAGAATAATTGTTACTAATACTTTTTTTTAAAGAACTAACATATTACACGACGATAAATGTACTTTCAGTAATGGTGAGAAGGTTTGCGATATTTCTTCAAATTTGGGATACTATTTTATCAAATATTTTGCACATTGTTCTTCAAATATTGTACATTTGTCCATAAAATTAGTATTTTTAGGAAGTGAACAATTAGATAATTTGTGTAATTTCTTGCTAATGTAGGCTAACTTTTGTATATACATTTGCAGATTCCATATTCTTCCATTTATGTTCTTAAACAAAAAATTCAAATTCATAGCAACATTGAAAAATACACTGCTTAATTATGCCAAAAAATAACCACTTTCTTCAGCAATGGACAACAATCATGAATATATAACTTGCGTAAGAATCCATCTTCATCTTGCATATGATTATCTTTGTTTGGGTCTGATACGATGGCAACAAGGAACAAAATAACGAAATGTCACAAAAGTTTATATCAAATACTTGTGTTTTTATATATAAATTGTACACCTAAAGAGATTGTGTCATATATATATATATATATATATATATATATATATATATATATATATATATATATATATATATATATATATATATATATATATATATATATAACTACTTTCCATTCATAACATGTAGGATTACTCAGGATCATAATAATAAGGTAACAGTCATACGGAACACTTAGGTGAAATTTTGTTTAGTCAGCAAAAGGTCCACAGTTGATGGGTTCACAAAATAAGACATAGAAAAACAGATGAAAGGACAGTTAGATGTTTAGATAGTTTCCTTTTTATGGGACTATCACTGGAACGAAAAATAAGTTTGCGAAGAAAAGTTCATGGATGGAAACAGTGGGAATATAGTAATAATAATAATAATAATAATGAGGACTTTGTATAGCGCCAAATCTTTAGAATCTCCTTGCGCTTTACAACATTATACAACACCTAAAACATAACAAAACATATAATGGTATGATTACAAAAAAACAAACACCATGAAATTAGAAAAAATAAAACAAGCTGAAAATATTTAAGGTAGAAACATTATTAGGTCTTTTAGTTTGTTCTGGCAGTCGAAATGTGTGAGTTGTAAGAGCACTCTTGAATTAGATCACTGTTTTTGTGTCTAAGTTCAGTGGCCAAATCGTTCCACGGAGCTGGGCCCTGATATGCAAAACAACGTTGTCCATATCACGTCGTTTTCATAGTGGGAATAATGAGTACACGATTGTCAGAAGAGGAGCGTAAATATCTTGCTGGTGTGTAGACTTGGGTGAGGTCGGATAGGTATGTTGGACTGGAGTCCGTCAGTGAAACGTAGCGAAGAGAACAAATTTTGTGTTTGATTCTGAATCAAATGGATAGCCAGTGTAGGGTACAGAACAGGGGGAGGTATGCTCTGATCATGGTACTCTAAGGATAATCCGAGCAGCTGTGTTTTGAACTTTTTGAAGTTTCTGGAGTAGATATTGAGACGAACCAGACAGAATTGAGTTATAATAGTCAAGTCTTGAAAGTACTAATGAACACACAAGTGTTTTAGTGGCATCAACTGAAAGATATTTGCGAATGGAGTTGATGCGTATCGGCTCAAGATATGCAGCCTTGCATATGTTCATGACATGTTGGTGCAATGTGAGAGTACTGTCGAGAGTATCAACTAGGTTTCGTACTGACTGTGTGAAATAGATGTTGTTGTTGCTGATATTTATTGTTTGAAGGAAAGGATGTGAAAGAGAAAGTCTTTGTGTTATGATCAGAATGGCTTCAGTTTTATTATCATTGATCTGCAGCTTGTTATATTTCATCCATGATTTCACATCAGAAATGCATCTCTCTACACCTTGGATGAGAGCATCTACTTGGATGGCTTGATTTGTATATTTGGATGTCATCAGCGTACAATTGGTGAGAGCGGCTGAGCGTATAGAATAAAAAGAACAGGTCCAAGAACTGACCCCTGTGGAAAACCAAAAACACAGATCAACTGGGCAGGAGTGTATTCCATTTGCGGACACAAGCTGTGTCCTGTTGACCAAGCAGGAACCACTGTAAAGCTGTATCATGAATGCCAAATAAATGCTGGAGACGGTGAAGTAATCTATTATGGTCTCTTGTGTCGAATGCTGCAGACAAATCAAGGAGGGTGAGTATTGTAATCTTTCCGCTATAAAAGTAGAGAGAAGGTAATTAACTACTTTCAGAAAAGCAGTTTCACTACTGTGGCAAGGGCGATATGCACTGTACATTGCAAAAAAACAACTGTTTGAATTCAGATGAGATACAAGTTGGGATAGAAGAATTTTTTCTAAGATTTATTTTTGTTTGTATGAATGAGAGATTAGAAACCGGCAGTAGTTCTTTAAATCGTTATGGTCCAGTGTTGGTTTCTTCAACAGAGGCTTTACATTGGCAGTTTTGAAAAATGATAGGAATTCCCCGAATGAGGGAGAGGTATTAATAACATCAGTTAGTAAAGGCAATAGTTAGTGAAGGCAACCTGCACATCCAACCTTATATTGTTTGAATTATTGCTCTATTATCCCTATAAGTGTCTGACACTAAGGGTCCGTACAATTCAACTTCTCTATTTTTAGGTAGTCTACGGACAATAAATAAGATATACATAAAAAAACTAAAGGAAAGACCCCCCCCCCATATATATAAAAATTAAATTGCATTAGTAATGTGCTGGGCGTCTGATTTACCTTTTAAATGATCGTGGTCGCAAACTTTATGAGCGTTAACTGCGTTACTAAGCACTGTTTGTGCGAATAATTCGCACTCAGTTGTAAACTGTTATTTCGCGTTATCGTTTTATTACAGACATGATATATGTCGACTGAGGAAAATGTTTATCGTCATCCTCCGGGAACATTATCGGTCTTTTTCGATCTTAATTATACATAAACTAATTATGCAATGTTTCCCAGTGTATCGTAGAAGTCGTTAACACAGTCTGCATCTGTGCAAACGAAAGATTCAACAATCGTACTGTAAGCATACTATAACCATATAGAGAAGGCAGAAGGAGTGTGTTGACTACTTTTTGTGTCATAATTGTTATGTGCTCAATTACATAGTCTGTATATATTAAAAGTCACAGTAAATAACCAATAGTACCATTATTTGAGGTTGGAAGTTTTTAACTTTTCTCGGGAATATCTATCATGTTACCTAAGGTGAAGCATTCTCTTGTGTGCAGTTTATTTTTCTTGTGAATAGTAACGGTTTAGGAATTGCTTAGCTTATATTTTTAGTTGGTTTGACACCAGTTTCTAAAATTTGACACCAGTTTCTAAAATTCTTCAAATCCAGTACAACGTTAATTCCTTATTTGAAATCACTATATTCAAAATATTGAAACATAATGTTTTTATTACCTTGCCGGTTGAATGTGTTTATCTTCCACTGTCTCATTAACATTGCTGGACTTATACAATCCGTATTCGAATTTATCAATGTTCTCTAGTTTCCATTGGCATCTACCACGAACTGAATCAAACCAATGCTTATATTTGTCGATGATGCACTTTGGTGGTAGTCACTGTCGAGTTTTCTTAAACGGATTCAAAAGCGTAACTGAAAACATGATTTTATTATCAATATTTCCGCCTTGAAACAATTTTACAAAACCAGTTGGTCAGATCGATATGTAAACTCCCATGCAATGATTTATGCTTACCGATATTCAGTCGATTCAGTTAAACTTGCTTTAGTATCATCAGTTATTTATCAATAAATTATAAATGCCATCAAACAGTGTATCAGATTTGATAATCATCGCAATTTGTTTTGTTTCGGAAACCTATAAAATTAGTTAATATAAATAGTTTTTGTATTTCATTCGCTTTATGCCTACATTTACCATTTCCGGTGAGGACAGTTGTCCTAATATGACTTAATTAAAAATAGCATGGCTTTTAAAGTGTTGGTCGTGGATGTGCAAAGTTCATTCATTCAGTCAATACACAATTTTCTGTAATGCCAATCTTAACTTAGCTGGAAATGCAAATGTGCGTATTTGCATGTGGTATACATAAAATATATGTATAATATGTACCCTGCATCTTTGATACTTGTTGCATGAATTTTTCATTAAAAGGAAACTCGGGAAGTTTCGTTTCGTTTTAACGAAAAGTTATACATCTCGTGGTATATCAATATCAATTTCGGATGCGGGAGGTCTCGGGTTCGAACCCCGGCCGAGCAATACCAAAGACTTATAAAAATGGTACAAACAACTGCCTCGCTAGGCGCTCAGCATTAAGACGTTAGTGTTAGAACTGGTCGGCCTGGTGTCAGGATAATGTGATTGGGTGGGACATAATGCTACATGTCTGCGGCATGATGCCCCAGTGCTAGACTTTTAACTGCCACACTGCAGACATCGTAGCAATATGACTGAAAAATTGTTAAAACTACATTGAAAATCCAAATCACACTCATATACATCTTTTATTTGACATGAAGTATCATTGAATATATTTTGACGTTATATCCACATTTGTAGTGATTAACATGAAAATAGTCTTGCTCTGACTTTTTGAGGAAATAAAGCATATTAATCAATTATATTACTTGCAAAAATTGTAAATTGTCTTGAAGTAATGGAGAATTTCCTTACGACTATTAATAAACAAAGGACATGTGGAAGATTTCAAAGAAAAAAATATGTCTTGTATAACCTCTACCAACAAGTCTCCCAGTTTGCAATCTGGATCACCTACAATAACCTGATTTAATTATAAAAGAAAACCATAATGCTGTTGATTATTTAATATTGAGTAGTTTTGAACATAATTCACACATATTAGACTGTTTTGAAAGTCTCTTATGTGTTATCTTGGTATGGCGTTTATGTGGGCACCACCAAATAGTACACTTGTTTGTGCTGCCAATACCTGGCAAGCCAAAAACAGTCAACAATGAGCATTGCATTAACCTTACCCACATTAGACCAACAAGATCAACCTTATATCAACAACATTTATGTACAGCAATAAAAGAACCATATTTCACTCTGATGAACAAAAGTAAATCGTTTATAAATTGATCCTGGGGAAAAAGTCGACACATGTTCATAAAATGATATACCCTATAGAGCCAATATCGCGCGACCACATAAATGTGGGAAAAGCGACACGAGAACAGCATGATAACTGATAAACAAATCCATATTCATTCAAGAAAAATTCCAGACTTCCTGAAGAATATACAGACACATTAATTACCTTGGATAAATGAACCACATCAACAGATACCAATAAAGTGCAATTTACGTGATATCAGAACATATTATAATAATGCATTGCACTTTTACTACTGTTCTGACTATGAAACTGCTTGATCGGAATGATGTCATTCAAGGCGTGAGAAAAAAAGGTGCCAATGTATACGCATGGAAGAGAATTTATTGGCAAGGTAGCTACTTGTATTTTGTAAACAGCCATCTCAATTGACCTATTGGAATCAAATCTAATCATTACCACCAAGCAGAGGTTGATGTGGTAGTCTCTCCTTTCAGTATTGTGTTAATTCTGTCTCTCTCAAAAATAATAATAATAATAATAATAAACAATCTCATGCTCTTATCATGAAAATTTAATTCTTAAGAAATAAAATTTACACTCTGTACATAAATACTTGGTTAAGAGTATAGAAAAAAAACTTATGGAAAACGTGAGGCATGATCAAAACGTTGTAGGTGACAGGTAAGTGATCAAAGCCGGAAAAGATCCATAATTATAGCAAAGAAGTGCACACAGATACAAACATAATTGCCTTTCACGTCTACGTTTTATAAAACAGCTTTGGTAGGAATATTTTTTGCAGTAGAAAACTATACGTTGTAACTTATAAATTTTGGGTTATGTTAAGAACAGCGAGATTTATTAATGAAATATTTTGCAATCAAAATGATTAAAAAAAATAGTTATATTACCAAACTTGTCATGTATAAAGAAGCATCGCTTTTGATATCATACTATTTAGTATATAATTCTTAATCCGTGCCATAAACGATTTCCAAAATTATTCATAAACTGAACGATCACAAAATATGCAAGAAGTTCAAAATATCTAATACCTATTTTGTGATTGATATATGTCTCTGTATCCGACAATGTGTTTCATGTGAGAGAGCGACAGAGAAAGAGAGTTTATATTTATAGATATTAATGTAGACTCTGTAAACCGGGCGTCAGGACTTTGGAATCTGAAAAATCTTACATTTGAAATGTCAATTATAAACAAAATGGCTGATATCCTTCCTAACTCACTGTCAGTTCTTCATGTCGAAGATTGTTCTACTTTTCGTGTTCGTCGATCGTAAATCGTAAATGCTATCCATATCGTACTCTTTGGTTACACATGCAATCAGAAGTTCCTTTTCACACTTATTTGTACATGTTCCAATTTATAGACGAGAGGATCACGTCGACGCAATTGTCCAGTGACACGAAACAATTCGTTTGAATATTTAGGTAAATAACTTTCGTTATAAGTGCGTTTGGTTTTTCCACATGCGTTCTTTCAAAATTCTTTGAAAACGTTCCACCACACTGGTTTTGTTTCAGGATTCTCGGAGGTGTTTTCAGCATCTGAATCGTGAGAGTTCTTGTTTTTGTAAATCCACTAAAATTTGTAACACACCTATTCTGTCTTGTAATTTTATTTTTGGTGAGACCACTGTTTTACCTGCAGCAGCTTTTGCTGAAGTAATAGAATATGTCCTCAGAGGAGAAGTTCGTTTAACAATGAGTTTCCATCTGTTTGGGGGTTTTTTTGTTTGTTTTTTTAAGGGGGTGTTGTTGTTTTCTCCGTTAAAATGGGAAATGATGGTCTTACATTAGGTTTGGTATGCCTCATCATAAACGGCGAAAAAGTAGAGGTGACAAGAGGAGACACCGTAACTGAGCGGTGTTGCTTTCTGGTATACGTAAACGTTGTAGCAGCAGTATCTGACTGTTTAGGAAATTTTCTCTTTTGGAAACTCTTAATTTGCTTCTTAGAGTGTGAACTTGCTGGAGGACTCTTCTTAACACGTCTTTGAGATAATCTGAAATGAAATGTGACCGTACTTTCGCGACTGATCTCACACAGTGCAAGAATCAATTTCGCAGGAGGATAGACTGAAAGATTGTCATGTTGAATACTATCATAAAGAAAAGGAGTGAAGGATGATTTAAAAATATGTTTTAAGGCAGACGCCACATGCGTCTTGTACATGATAAGATCTCTTTCTTGGCGCCAATGTTGAAGCACTTTGCAACAAAATCTCGAATAGTCGGAGTGGTAGGTTTTAAATCGATGAGTAAAGTACTCGTGAAGTATTTAAGTGGCATTGTCATACGTATAATTCAGCCAAGAGGCTCCTAACAGTTTGGCTGAAACTCGCACTAGAGATTCGACTCTCGGAATTTTAAACAAGACCACATAATGCGAATTGAGACTGATAGTGCGGTGTGTTTTACCTTTTGTTGAAATAAATTACGAGTAATATAGATAATACCAGCATTAAGATTATGTCCTTATCGTGCAAGCAAAAAATTGATGTATTCTTCCTCCTTGCACATGTCATCGAAGATGACAAGATATATTTAATTAAAGTCAGACACTAGCTCATCGTCTTAACGAGTAATGCCTTTTACAAAAGAAATAGATTTTCCTTGTGTAAGTCGATCGCCACTCTTTGTAACACCACGCGATACGTTGTATCTTCGTCGCCCGCAACTGACGTGTTTAAGGGAGGACGAAGATAAAATGTCTCCCAACTTGACGATCTGACTTTCCGTCAATCGCTTTGAACTTTGAGTAGGATGCATCCATACCCATGCTAGTATAATTATGAAATTAAAGTGGAAAACACAAGAACTTATATATATATATATATATATATATATATATATATATATATATATATATATATATATATATATATATATATATATATATATATATATATATATTAGAAACGTTTAATGTTTTTCTCGTCATAGAAAGAGTGACCACAAAACATATTTACATTTTGAAATCAGTGTACAATAATTAAAACACGAAAACAGTTAAGTCATAAATCACTTCTTCTATTAACAAGGCTTAAGTTAAAATCACTGCAGCTGAATATAAATAAACTAGTGTAAAACGGTTTGGATCTAACTGTGTTACATGGAATCTCTGTGTTCTAATCTCAGTGGAATTCATTGTCTCTAATTGCTCGGGAAATGCCATTTCTTCATCATTGTTTTCAATCTATATACTACTGATACTACTACTACTACTTTCGTGGACCTGTTGTATATATTTCTCTATGTTGGGTTCTTCCTTTTCTACCATCGTTTCTAAAAGTTTCTTTTTACTTGCATTGATTCTGAGTTAAATTATTTTATTGAAATACTGACATTGACTTCCTTCCACGGACTTCGTTGCAAGACTGGGACAAAAGGCATCGCATGGTAGGCATTTATAGAAGAACTTCACTGGAATGTCTTTCGTCCTGAGTCAAACTTTTGCCAAACGGTATATGGTGATACATTTTATACGGAACCGGTTACGTTACTAACTCACACACCACTCACCGTGAAGAAGTATGTCTGTTCTTAAGGCGATCCTTCTTTTAAACGTGATTTTGGTAGTCCTCCAAGTCGTTGTCCTCTGGAATTATGTGCATCACTGACAAATTGTAGTAAAAGTCGTACCATTGATATGTTTCTTATTTATGTGTAGGTGGTCAGTTCTGACCATGTGAACACTTTCAAAACAATCAATCGTCTTATCTATTTCACAAGCAGAGCGGTAAAGCACACAAACAGCATCATTCTTGATGGTTGAGGAGCAATAGAGTCGTGCTGCATCGCTGATATCACAGGGTACGGTATCAATCTCGCCGCAAGGCACATCATTGCACCCGAGTTTATTATTGAACTTGGAGTTAGCATTAGTTCTATCACTCGGCTGCAGTGTCGAATTCGTCATTATAGGTGGAAGTGTGTTGACCTCAAAATTGAATTTGGAGTACGTAGAGGGTCCCACATTTTTTTTTTTTTTTTTTTTTTTTTTTTTGTTGCTATGTTGACTTATTCATCATCTTTTTAGGTAAGCGTTTTTATTCGCAAATAATTGTTGGTCCTGGAAATGTCCCTTTAATATGCTGGAGCACAGTGTGTGCGTACGGTCAAGTGTTTGTGGTATAGCAGTCGCACGCGTCTCTCGTACACAATCTCATAGACTTTTCTAATGGTCAATTGACGATTTCGTTATTTTTCAAACTTACACATTTGAGCGGATCCAATGTTTTCATAAGAAAGTTTTGATCTTGTTCGGACTGTAAGACCTCTTTTAAGACATCAAAGTTGACTACTTGGCTGGAACGATAGTTCAGTGTCAGTCCTTTGACTTTGTAGTTGGCATGTACTTTATAGGTATACGTAATTTTTGGGGCCACCACAAGTAAAATTAACAATAGTGTCTTATTGGTGTTCTTCAGTCCATGTCCCTAAACGATCTCCTCATATGTCTGGGTGATGACCACCGGGCTTATCGAGGTACATACAACTGTCTGTGTCAAAGAAAGGGACTCAGTCTAATAAATGTTCTATGTTCGATTTTAAATGGGCATTGGCTGTCACGTACGATGCGCAGATGATATTTCCAAATTATTCGTGGTATGCAAACTGTGTCACTTCTTTAGTAATATCAAATCTTCAAGGTTGATTTCCATGTTTTTCATGAGTTTTTCCTCAGTTGTCCACAAGTTGAAAGCAGCCACTTGGATCTGCCAAGTAATCCGTCTTGGGTAATATCGGAATTTGCGCCAATTTTCGTCACAGACAATTCAACATGACTTGAGCAAACCATCGTCTTCCATCGTTCTTGTCCACATGTTCGAACGTACTGCTTTCTTGAGTTCGATTTCGCTCTTTGAATTTGTCTTTGTCTTCTGGTATTGTAGAGGAAAAAGGATAGCCGCTAGCTTCTTGTTTCAGTTTTGGGAATTCGCTGACACAGCCTAAGAAAGTTTCATCATTGGAGTCATTGTTATTTCGATCATTTTGGTATGGTTCTGTGGAAGGAAAGAGCCAAATTTTCTATACCTCAAACAAACGGTATCCGCGATCCAGAGCATGAAACAATTCAACACTTACCCATGCTTCTGTCAAAACGCGTTCTTGATCCTTGTGCCGACAGGGTTATCTTGATTACATGATTCAGAACACGTACGGCATAAAGGAAATATGTTTTCCTTGGCAAAGATGTGGTAGAACAGGATATTACAAGACTGTCAGCGGTAACATTTTTCATTTGATGAAACCTTCGTTCTGGCGAACGTGTTCCGCTTTTAAATGTTCTGGTAGCATTTGAGGGTGGTCAGTAGGGAATCGAACATATCTGCACACTCAAGGATACAACCATCACATGTTGATGTAACTGAATAGCTATGCTCGAGATTTGTCCACGTCGTACAGCATACGTGTTTCATTGGTTCGTCCTCTAAACAAACTGATGTCAGGATTCAAAGATTCAATGTTTACTTCATCGTACTCTTTAGCACTGCGTCTAAACCCTGGATCGATTTTGAAACGCCGATCGTACTCGTGCTCCCAAATTTCCTTCACACGGAATTGTTGTCTTTATAAAAAAAAAATATGTCCTTGGCATGTTTGCTTGTAAAACTCCTCCATGGTGAACTCAAAGGACTTTTATGGTATTGTCAATGATATCAAGTTGGACGTTCGTGAAACAAATATCCCTGGAATTCGTATGGCATCTGTGAGTTTTCGAAATCACAGTGATCCACAGAAAGACTTCCAATTTTCTTTCAGCTTACAGGCTGTGAAGAAGATAGGAGAGTCAAATCATATCGCCCATCGTGTCAATGATTTGCAAAGTTATTCTAAAGCAAACTTCCACCAAAAACTACGGACTATTCCACTCGAGGTAAAAGTCAAGATATTTACTATGTCTGTCATGACAAAGGGCATTGACCTCCAGAATGTCCAAAACGTGAAGGAAAACGAACGACGGGAAACAAAGGTTAAAAAAAACCTGATACCATTGTCAGGATAAAGGGTATTGATCTTCAGAGTATCCCAGTAAAAAAGAGAATGAGCTGAAAGATAAGGTGGATGTGTGTTCTTCAAAATCAGAAGATGCAACCCATACTCATTAAGAAATTTTGGATGACTTAACAACTAGAAGAAAATGAAGAGGAAGACTCCATATCAGTAAAGAAATTATAAAAAAAGAGACAGAGATAGAAAGAAAAAAAGGAATTATATGATGTATTATGAAATTTCATTTTGACTCGTGTTCAAAAAACAATATTGAATGTGCGCCGGTATATTGAAAGCAACGTCATTATATATATATATATATATATATATATATATATATATATATATATATATATATATATATATATATATATATATATATATAGAGAGAGAGAGAGAGAGAGAGAGAGAGAGAGAGAGACAGAGACAGAGACAGAGGGAGAAAGAGAGAGAGAGAGAGAGAGAGAGATGGGTGAGAAAGATAAGACAACTCCCATGTGTATATGCACATGCATTAGCCCATGGTATCACCCGTTTGCAAGAAAATTTAGGCAGGACGTGGGCACGCGTCGAGTTATCGAGTTATCAACCATCGTTTTGGGTCTGCTGTTCAACCTTGACTAACCCGTGTATGTGGAGGCATTGTGGGCCATTACCGGGATCAAAGACACAGAGATATGGAAGAAAATAATTTTTATGGAGTGGCAAGGGTGTCTTAAGCGCCTTGGTTAGCAAACGCCAACGACCCTTTCCTAGGCAAAATAGATCTCTAGACAAGAGTGATACTTATCATATTTGCCAATTCTTTTGTGTTTTGGGTGTTGTGCATGTATGTGTTTGTGTATGTTTTCTATTTTGTATGTGAGTGTAAGTTTATAGTAGTATGTCTATAAACACTTTCTACCCTAGTGTGTGATATCATGTTTGTGTGTATGTAAGTAAAGAGGCGTATAATGTGTTTTGTTGGATTGAAGATAAAAATTTTAAAATCACTATTCCCATATGCATCCAAACACTTTTGATCTCTTTGTCCCTATACAAGTTTTGTCCTTTAAACACATTTTCCTCATAATACCTTTCCATTTAAAACCTATGGACAATTTTAACATAGATGTACCCATGTGTCTTCCAAACATCATTACGTCATACAATCGCCATATAAGTGAAACAACTCTCATATATAGTTGTTTCACTATGTTTAAGATAATCAAGCTCTCGTCGGCAAATGAAAAGCATCCGAACGTCCATTGGATTTTACGGAGAAGTGCGCCAGAAAGCTTTCTGCAACTATCGAAAGCGTCTCAGCGGTCAGCAAGCCACCAAATAAAGACGCTGGGTTTTATTGAAGACCACCATAGACATAGGTCGCCAGGGAACAACCACATACGCATGGACGTAGTTGAATCAAGCAGCATCGGGTGGACCCAAATGCATTAGCACATATTGTTCGGTGCACGACTAACAATTCAGATACAATGCCACTGACGCAAGGTCGTTTAAGTAAGTTAGGTCAGCCGTAGGCTACCCAGAGCTTACGCACGTTGAAACTATCCCCAGACTCTTTTCCTGCTCAAATGAGGGGCAGACACTACCGCCACTCAACTGCTCTGACAAGGGGCACCAGGCGGACAAGCTGCATTGTATAGAAGCAAAGGCTAGAAAACGATGTGTGAAAGTCCTTTTGAAGCAAGAGTGCATAGCACAGCTAGCCCCTGGGCGACTCACACCCATGAAAGCGTCTTTATGGCGGATTTGGAGCCTCCCGACACTTGCTTTACACTCCCGGTGTTGCCAGCAACTAATGACTTCAAGTGCCTCAATCAAATATTGCTTTTCAGTTCGACAAAAGGTGTGTACCTTACTTAGCACACCACTGCGCCATAGCCAAGTGTCTCCAGCGAATGACGTCGAATGACAACAACCGGCTATAGATAAGCAATAAGAGAAATGTTGTGCGATATATCATATCGTGCCCACCCCTAGTGAAACATGCAAGGGATCGAAATGCCAAGCATATACCAAATGACCCGATGCTCACCAATGGGCAAGTCGCTCAGTAAGACGCTATGCTTGAGGCAACACTAGCGCCCCAAAAAAGGAAAGTACATGACGGGTGTCTGACAGCGGTATTGCTAAAAAAACAGAGCCACCACCCAGACCTGAACACCAGCCCCCACGAAGCCGACCTAACCTACCATCTGACCACCGAAGCAGGCGAAGCATGACTGCAAGCTCAAAAGGCTTATGCAAGCGCTGAAAAGGAAGGGTGAATAACCAGGACGGAAAACCGCATGATGGAAGGTGAGTTGACACCAGCCACCATAAATACCCAGCCTGGGCCTACCAGCACAAGGACAGCATGTACAATTTTCAAAAGGCCCCCAGGTGCCGAGATGTTGAAAAGCCGTCCAAATTGCCAGAAGAACCAAACTGAGAGGTCACGTCGTCTCCAACACGCAAACGACAACTCGATCCACTCCAAACTCCTAGGCCTCCATTTGTTCTAACGGAGCGACCAACCGAAATTCAACAAACACGTGGTGGGCTACTTAGTCACGATTCTGTACTGCCATCCGCTGTAGGCCAACCAATCAAAGCTGCCTGAAGTTATGGGTCAGAAGTGGTAGAGATTCTAAAAATGTTGATCGATATAAAAGGAGTCAAAGTTAACCTCAATTTTAGAAACACGTTAAAGACAGCCATGGCCGATTAAGCGATGACCTACCGATGATTGATCCTGTAAGGAACAAACGAGACGTGATGCAGCTGCATTATTCTGACAACCTAGAAGACTAGTTTCCACGGCCGATGGCGACATCTAAGCGACACTTGACAAGTTCACATGCGAGGCTTCATGCTGGGAGCTAGTGAGGTGAGGTGATATAGCTGCACATTGCGCAGTACCGATCATTCTGAGGCCAGGAGCACATACAAATCTCATCCGTAAATCCCCAAAAGCGCCATTTTAAACCTAGAAAATTAGAACAACCTCTGCTTTGAGTGGATCCTCCCGTCCACCGACACTCCTCCGACGAAACCAACGCCAAGCGAGTCGACAGGTAGAGCCAGTACCAAGACTGACCCAACTTTGCCAAGCTTAAGTTTCAGATCAAAGTATTCAACACAACCAAGTTCGAGAGTCTCCTCCCCAACATTGCCTTAAACATACCCCATCCGCCTGAATGAAAAGGCTCTGCAAATACCGACAACCCGTTGCGTGTAACCGACGTTGAAAGTCAACAATATGTGTGGAGTATATACCTTTCACGAATGGCATACAAAAACTGTAAGCACGGACACTGGACACATGTTTGTTACCGATATCTCCATGCCTTCTCCATGCCCGACCTGCTTACACACCTCGAAAGCATAACCTAGAAAGACGTCAACCATCCACCATTCTAGCTCTGCTATATGGTCCACTGCTACGATATTACCAACGAGCCAGTGCTGAAACTAGATAAATGCGTGGTAGCCAATTCGTTTCCAAAACCTGTAGGTAGAAATGGTGGGCATCCAGTAGCCAGCACGCGTTGAATAGTCATGATGCCAGCCAACATCAAGGCTTTCAATGACACGAAAGCATACCACATCTGTCAAACTCGCCTAGGAAACGACCGATTAAAAGACCACTGCCACACCGTCGGACGATACTGGGGGGCAACCAGAACGGATCTAAATTCCAGCTGAGAAAAATCCCGGAGAAACCTAAATGCAAGCAGTATTTCATGACCACGAGCCTAAGACAGCGACATGTTGATGGAAGCCATGGGATCGGTATCAACGGCCGAAGGAACTACGTCCTAGAAGTTGAATTAGACTACCTGGTAGAACTCCATAACGTCCATAGCGACTATCCGCTAGCCCCAGAGTCCACAAGAGTCCGAGAAAAAGTGCCTGTTCACATACCAGCGTGGATTTGTCGACTTGCTGTGAAGGCAGTATACCAGCTGGATGAAAGTGATACCCAATCTGCTAAAGGTACACCCAGCTCTAAACCGGCCTCGGGATGCATAAATACAACGTCCACCAAGTGTTAGAGTTCAACGTAAGCCCCTGAATAGCGTGATACGGGTTCTAGTTCGAGTTTATGTAAACCGAAACATACAGCCTGCTTTTGTCGTTCAATACGAACGATTACCTGGTTATCCACTTCATGCAAACCACTGCCAAAAAAAAGACTGTCTCTGAGTTCAAGGACGAGTACAACTGAACACCAATCACCGAGGCTGTAGGCCTTGCTTGCTCTATGTTCATGCTTTGGATGACCATGCGATATCTGTTAAAGGTAATCTCAATGGTCAGACGATCAGAAATGTCGACTTGATAGATGGGCTTGTGAACGTTTAGCATCTCAAAAATGTAAAAGGATGTAAAACCGGTAGTCGTAAGACACCGGGACTTGTCAGGCTTGTTGGCCGGTACAACAATAGCAGCCGAAATGCGGGTTCTGGCGCAGATGTCTGATTGTATGCCTTGATAGCTGGCATAGAACCTGGTCGGTGGTGCTCGTGACTACCACCATACCTCAGACTGCCTGCTTTCCCAACAGACAAGCAGAGTGCGCGATAGAGATCGGACTAGTGGCTATAGTCATTAGAGAGAACGGGTGTTTTCTTCAATTGCTGACTTGGCATAGCAGAAGGTTGTGCACGGGTTGAAGTGGCAGTTTACATTGGGTGAATGACGACAACGGAGTACATAATTTAATATAGGGAAAATATAAGTAGAAACCTTGTTTTTCGATCCCAAGTAGACATGACCTTAAAGAGCAGAGATAAATGGGCTGGTCTGCAAGGAGAAGAATTTTTACTGCTCTCCGGCAAGAGGAAATTAAAAGGAAGGTAGATATATTTTATAAAGCACCATGCAACCAATATACACGCAGATTTACATTCCCACCTTTGGTAAAGTTTTTTTAAGATTAGAAGAGATAATAATAGGCTGAGTAGAGTTGTTTGACCAGCGTGTAAGCACAATCGTTGTGATAATCTGGTTTGTGATCCCAAATGGGTACAACAATGTGACCACTCTCGGAAAGATCTTACGACCCTGTTCGTTACCCGTGACGCCGACGGCATCTAACCTGACAACCTACTCCCAATCCTTTCAGCTGATAATGAAGCTGTCGTTTCTGTTTGGCCTCAAAAACACTAAGTTGGTCCCATTCCGCAGGGTTTTTTAATTATACCTCGACTCTACGTAGATCTCGAGCAGATCAGCATAGCGAGCAACATGGTTGATGACATCCTCAGCATGCTGTTGCGGATTGTTTTGGTGGGGGACGAAAAGCACGCAAAGACCCACACCACCTATCATTCGCGTCTTCGCTAGCGAAGCTTTGTGAGAATGGCCTCAAGAACTTGAACGTGAGTGTATTAGATGCACAGCGCAGCCAGGAAAACCTGAGAATCGCTCGTGGTTCTTGAGATAGACGAAGAGCAACCTTGACCACCATGTGGCTTGTTGGGTCTACTTTCCTAGGCGATGCAGTGTCTTGTGAAGGCTTAAGAGCTGGAGGAAAGTGGATAAATCCATGAAAACCACCAAACTCGAATGGCCAATGACCAAGACTTTCACCGAGATAAAGAGATCCATGAACATCGTGATTTCTGGGATAGTCAATGACCAAGATTGATAGATACATAGCCACCAACACTGATAATAAATGACCATGACTTGAATGCCTGTAGATTCTCACAACTGGAAGCATCCTGATAGAAGACAAAACTAGGACATAGCATGCCAGTAATAAAGGCAAAGTGTGGAACAAAGTTGGGGATTGTGTGCTTTTCTTTTTTCTGAGCTTTCTGAAAATCTATGTGCAAGTTTTGCCTGTATTTTAATTTTTTTTCTCCAGCATTCTGTATGACACCTTGTCTTTTGTAAACTCCTTTAGAGTGAGGTGCGTAAGTATGTAGATATATGTTCCCATTTAAAAAAGTCGACATACTTTTTCAATGATTAGTATATTCAGTTAAAATAATAACAAGTCATGTTAGACATTGAAAAACTGTATTTAAAAGTATCATCTAACCAGTGAACCTGACGGGACACAGATCAACACTAGGTAATTTGCCGGTAAGTAAAGTGAAACAGCAGGTGTTCATGGTGTCTGTACAGCTGGGTCATCAACATCATTTATAAGATGACATGTAGTTTGAGCTTTTTCCAAGAGAAAATTCAAAGCATTGACCAAGTTCGTGCTGAAATAGTCGATATAAAAAACAGAACCAGAACAAGCAAGAGTCAAAACTGATCGGATTGATAATTTTACCTAAGAGTATTAACCACATAAAAAAAACTTAACGTGAAAGAATTACCTATGTTTGCCGCAGTAAGTTTTAATACCAAAAAAGATTTTTTGAAATCCGAGTACCATGAATATTCTGTAAATCGTTAAATCTGGTATAAATGGATATTTCGCATACACTACAATACTGATCAGTCCAGAAATGATGATGCAAGATATATTGCATTTATCAGTGGAATAGATAAATATTTTTCATGGTTACAACAACAACAACAACAACAACAATTATAACAATGACAAAAACAGCGACAGCCACAAAAAACACAAAACAACAACCACAAAAAGAACAATCACAGTAACCAGTCAAAAAGCAGACGAAACAACAAAGAAGAATGGTGTGATACAAATCCTGACCCCGGTGCCCCTGGAAGTAACCTGTACCACTCAAGGAAATGGCCTTATTAACACATGCCCCAATTATGTCTTTCCGGATGTTGATCAAGTACAAATTTTAATCGATGGAAGACGAGCCGGCAACAATTTCCCAAAAATCATTGATGAAGCAGCTGCTATTTGTCAAAGATTATTTACAGGCGGTATCATGAACATTAATGTTTATCGGTCCCTCATTGACGAAATAGTAGCTGATTACCGCAGTGATTGATGCAATTAGATCAGTGACAAGAAAATAAGATGATAGTGCATAATGCTGAACGTGGACTTGTAATGGTCAGGGTGATAAATTCACGATTATAAACATATAAAGTTACCTACGGAGATAGACTTGGTGATGTTGTTCGTGGTCTATTCAAAAGGATAGCCCCAAAAGCAATACCGATTGCAAAGCAACTGGGAATGAAAGCTATTGACGTTTGTGATAAAGGTATTGGTGCTGTTGGTGATGATGCTAGTAAAGCATTCTCAGCAATCAAGGATATACTAGCATGATTAATACGCAGACCGTCAGCGGTCCGACCTCAGCCAGTAAAATTACCCAGCACCGAAGTTACGCCTGCAAATGTTAGTAAAATAATAAATCAAGCTGCAAATCAAAACCTAGCAGAGTTGGCTGGAGTACCCCTATCAGAAACAAATATATATAACTGCTAGTCTAATAGCAGGAAGTGGTCTTCGTGTTAGACGATAACAAGTATAATAAAATGTTTAAGCGTGTATCTGATCCAGCATTTGACATGGACGCACCAGTACTCAAGGATGAGTCTGTGCGTGATTATCAATAGTATTCTTATGAAGCATGAGAACCAAACAAACATGGACGAATCAAACTACAAGTCCAGGATACATCAAGATATTTCCTACCTGCCGAGGCATTCTTTGAAGTTCAGGGTAGACTTGTAAACACCGATGGTAATCCTTATGGTGATTCGCAGAGTGGATTTGTTAATAACAGAATTATGGCATTATTCAGCAGTGCACGACATATTATTGATGGTAAAGAAATCGAAGCATGCCTCAATAACGTTGCTGTTGCTACGACATTATTGGGGCTATTCCGATACAGCTATGATTATGCAAGGTCCACAGATCTGAGTGGGCTGGGCGTGTCCCTGAAAATGGAGCTATGATCCGAAACGTTGCAGAGTTGGAAATGAAATTTAAATTTTCAATAAGAGTAAAGACACTAACAGGTGAGATTTTGTTTGAATCAAAATATAAATCAAAGCGAGCTTCGATAGAGATCGTTGATCATAACTCTTATGCATGAACGTCGGACATAACAATATTTCCACAAAATTGAACTGTTAAATTTTATGACGGTTATATGTTCGATTTTATCAAAAGTATCAGTAAGAGCGACCATGTATCCGTGTGGTTGTTTCAAAGTTCCGAATATGATTATTACCGTTCCGTCAGTTGCTGCTCACTTTGCTGAGCAGAAAAATTCATGGAAACGGACAAATCGGATTTTCTTGAAGATATACAGCGCAGTTGTGTCGAATACATTACTCTTTCTAAAACAATCAGCACTAGATAATGTGACTGTCAGATATTTATATGAATCTGGTGAATTTTAAGAGGGTACAAAAATGAGTGACTGACCCAGTCTGGAATGTAACCACACATAAAATTTCAAGCGTGGTAACATCCACGGGTAGACCTGCAATCTGCAGACTAGATTCAACTGCTCCTCAACGTGGATTTGTACATGAACAATTACAAGTAATTTCTGAAGATACACAATTACTAGTTTACCTTTCATCGCAGATTTTATCCAAAAATTAAAAAGCGATTCTCTCAGAGCAATTATCATAGGTCCATTTAGGTCTGGTAAGATGCAATTATTGCTTAATTTAATAATGATGTGGCTTAAGTGGGATAAGTTATTTTTAGTGGCACCATCTGTAGATGATCAGCAATGCCACGATGTGCTTAAAGATTTAAAAATAAAATGCGAAATTGTTGGACGAGTACAGCAATGATATTATTGATTTTATCACCAATATTGATGATGCTCCATCTGTGGATGATGTTGATGGATGTATTAATAATCTCTTATTATACGATGATGTATTGCTAGACAAACAATCAAATCCAACTCGGATATTTTTCCCAAGGCAGACACAAAAACACCGATATTATATATGTTACGCAATGATATGTGCAAATACCTAAAGTGATCAGAGATAAATGCAATCTTCCCCGTACAGAAATTTCTCATGGATTCCATATGGAATACTTCAGGAATCCGTATGAAAGAGATAGGGACTGAAAAACGTATGGAATCAGACAATTTATTCTATATCAATTCCATAAGTACTTCACAGCAAGCGAAAATTCCATATGGAATACAGTTGTAACTTTAATCCATAAGCACTTTTTTCTATATGGAAAGCAGGCTCATGTATTATAGTATCATGGAAAATATCTTCTGAAGAATTAATGACCTAAACTATCTGATTTAAATAGAAATATAGGTGGGAGTTAGAGTACATGTACATGTCAGTGTAGCTGATGTGGAAGGATGCATATACTCATTAAAATTTGAAGAAACACATGCATGTCAGTTTTCTTTAATTTATTTCCACAGATGTTTAAAAACAGACAAAGACATGACCCAAAAAGTAGAGAAAATGTAAACATGATCAGAAAATTAAAATCTGGTAGTACAAGCATAGATGAATCTTTGGACTTAAAATTTTTTGTGAAAGGTGGATTTTGGGCTTGATCTGATGTTTACTCTGAAAAATAATTTTTTGGCTTCCTATTAAAATATGCTCTACAAAAATCGTACCCTAGTGAAAAATGTGACTGAAATTTCAGCAAAATCACAGTGAACAGTTTTTGACATTCACTCAAATGTCCTTTTCACTATAATTATGGTATTTTATCAGATTTTACCAAAATTTCTGAAAATATCATTGAAAGTTTGTCATTGAAATTTCACTGACTCTGCCAACATTTCTGAAAATATCAGTGGGAATTTGTGATTGAAATTTCACTAAGAGTTTGTCAAAAATTCAGAAAATATAGTGATATTTTGTGATTGTAATATCAGCGACATTTCAATAAAAAATATCGATAAGATATAATAAAATTTATTTTTTGTTTCTTGTATAATTTGAATGATTTTCAGCAGCTTTAATATTTCCTGTTTCTGATAGCTGTAATTTTAATGTTTATTTTGGGCACAATAACTTCTTTCCATATCTTTCCTTGTTATATTTCTTTTTCAAATTATGTTGTTGTTGTTGTTGTATTTTTGTTTAACTTAAACTGGATTTAACTGCCCTCAAACAAGTTTTCTTGTTTTCCGTTTTTAATCAGAATTTCGCTTTTCTCTGGACCTGAATCTGATTTTCCTCGATACTGGCCTTTTTTAAAAAAAATATTGTCTCCGAAACCTTTTGTAAAAAGAAATAATGCTCTATACCAGTGCTGTCCAACCTTTTTGACACCATGGGCCACTGAAAAATGTTTTTCTTGAAGCCGAGGGCCGCAGTAGAAAACTGAGAAACAACGACTATATGGTTGCTCGAGCTCTGGCGGGCCATTTAAAATCAGCCTGCAGGCCGCATGTTTGACAGCACTGCTCTATACGGTCCCATTCCGCAACGAGCTTTCGAATAAGTTTATTATTTAAAAGATGATCGCTGTAAAGAGCTTACTTATTGGTCAAAATTTTGTATTTGCCCAATGAACCGTTGCGTAACGGAAACTGATGGGAATGAGCATGCTTGTAAACATGGCGATTCGAATTTTCGAGCCGGATACGAGATTGAATAAACATTTGAAAAATGTGCGGCAATGAGAATAGCTTGAAAGCAAAGTAGATGGGAACGTAATTGGTCAGTCAGTATGAAAAGTGAATGCCAGGACGAGCATTTTGCTTTTTGTGCCATAAAGAGCTTTACAGTAGCGGCTAACGTGCTAAATAGGACAAGGAATTTAACCAGGATGATTTCGAAGTTATATAACTCAAAACTGATTAACTTCCAGAATGAATTTAAGGAGGGACAACGTATAGATCACTGGTGGGAATTGTTGCCAAATACCCATGTCTATCAAAGATAGTGATAGTCATCTTTGCGGTATGTTCTTGGCCCACACGTATAATCTTTGAATATCGTGAGGCATTATTGTGTATACTATCAAAATATTCTAGGTGTGTTAGAATTCAGTGTAAAATAAGAGCAATTATATCATGATAAACGTTTGTCACAGCTGCTTATGGAATAAGGACTATCGTATTTACCGCATATGTTGGGACACGATAAAATAATTTTTTTGTCGTGTCCCAAAACTTATGGTGAAACATTTTTCACTTTGGTCATATGTCCCAAGACTTAACAAACGAAATAAATTTGTCTTGCATTTGTGCTTGCCCCCACCCCCACCCCGCACGTTGCAATAAAATAGATAAATAAAACGCTTAATTGATAATAAAAAGAAAGAAACTAACCTTGTGTTGTTATCATTTATTCCTTTTTTCAACATGAGCATTAAAGAATAAAATATTTCCACGAAATCCGTATAAGTAGCGTAGGATTCCATACTGTAGCGTGTATCAATTATGTCCGATACCACACACCACGTTGTTCATTGACACGAACATTGAGAAACAATTGTGTGTGGTTGTGCTCAAAGGTTTGAACATGTCATCCGACTGAAAACTGGAGCCAACAAAATCGCAAACAAGAGGGAAATAATCGACATCTTGAAGACGCCATTCATGCATGGCACGGTGTTGGGTGCAAAATAATCAAGATTGAATTATATCCAAGTCTACTGTATGACAGTATCTCGCAAATAAAACTCATCAGTTGAAAACACATTCACTTGAGTGCAAGTGACAATCTTTTCACCAGCTTGGGTTACAAATGTATCCTTACTATTTACCCGCAGACATCAATGCTCCTTTGTATTAATTGTAACCACAGATGCCAAGCACATAGAAGCCCTGGTTGGTGGTGAATAAACACAACTGTCAGCAAGCAGTTAACTCATTCTTTGAACCTACCGACAGGACATCAAACACAAAAGGTTATTTTCATTACAAAGCAAGCCGATCTCAAAAGCCGACTTTACTGTTTTTTGGTAAAGAATACAAACACAAAAGGTTATTTTACTGCAAAGCAAGCCGACGTCGGAAGCTGACTGGATTTTCTGAAGTGAGCAGATTGATTTTTTTCGGGATGGGGGGATATACAAAGACGGCCGAGATATGGAAGCAAACTTGGGTTCCTTTTCAACTGTATTCACGGGAATTTTGAAAATAAATTGAAACAATGGAACAAATTTTAATGTGACATAATATAGTGCTTTGTGCACAGATATCGATGACCCAGCGTCACCCTGAATATTTGGAGAAAATAAAATCATGTGATGAATTCGTGAAGGCTAGAAGATAAGCAAACGATTTCGCAAAGGAAAGGGAAATAATCAACCGATATATTGATGACAACTGCCATTCACACATGGCACGGTGTTAGGTGCAAAATAGCCAAGATTAATTTATATCCAGGTCTACTGTATGACAGCATATCGCAAATAAAAATCAATATTTGAAAACATATTCACTTGAGTGCAAGTGACAATCTTTTTGCCAGCGCCGGTTACAAAAGTATCATTACTATTTACCCGCAGACATCAGTGCACCTTTGTATTAATTATTCTACAGATGCCAAGCACATAAAAGCCCTGGTGGTAAATAAACACAATTGGCAGCCATCCGTAAACTTCTTTGAACTTACCGACAGGACATCAAAGACAAAGGTTGTTTTTATTACAAAGCAAGCCGACGTCGGAAGCTGACTTTGGATTCGGAAGCCGAATTTTTTTAAAGGATATCAATACAAAGATTATTTTATTGCAAAGCAAGCTGACCTTAGAAGCCGACTATGGATTCTTTTAAGTGTGCCGATTTTTTATTTTTTAGCTTTGAGTTTTGAATATACAAAGACGGCCGAGATATGGAACTAACTTTGGTTCCTTTTCACTAGTAGTCAAAAAAAAATTTCAAATAAAGTGAAACAATGGAACAGTTTTTAAAGTTACAATATAGTGCTTCGTGCGCGAACATCGATGACCCATCATCATCCAGAAGATTTGGAGAAAATAAAATCATGTGATGAATTCGTGAAGGCCAGAAGAGAAACAGATCATTTCGCCGACAATATGATCATTAATAAGGATGAAACTCTAGTGTACTTTGATCGCATTCCTGGATGGACTAACGATAAGATGGAGGTCAAAAGTGTGAGAATTAGCAAGACAAGTGCAGAGTTGAAAAAATCTGACTTTTGTCCTTGCAGTTTCCGCTTCAGGTAGTGTGTTGCCTCTAGCAATTTTTCACGGTATGAGAAAGCTAAAAAAATATTCATGTACCAAAAGAATAGATCATACGTGTGCAGGAGAATGGCTGTGTTGATGAGATGCTGCTACAGTGGATTAAAGAGTTTAATCTAGCACAGTTTTATATTTTTTTAAATAAAATTTCAGTTGGAGTGCAATTTTCGACATGTTATTTTCGAATGATTTAAAGGGTGTCCAACTACTTACGATTCGAAAACAAACGGTGTGTCCCAGAACATACAGTGCACAAAAAAATTACTTTTAAAATTAATTTATGGTGTCCTAACAAATACGGTTTCCCAACATATACGGTAAATACGAGGTAAGTCAAGAGACTATAACAGCATCATATTTTGTATAGTAATCAAGAATCAAGTCTGCAGGACAAGTGACATAAGGCAATATCTCAAATGGATGCTTTTCTGTAATTTTGCATTATTTTCAGTTGAATTTTTCAATGCAGAATATATATTTTTATATGTTTATGTGTTCACAGATTTGTAAAATCAATTATTTAGTTTCAAGCCAGATTCTTTACATCATGTTGTATATATTGTATATAACAGATAGAAGGCCTCAAGGTAGATTAGTATTGTAACTAATTGAGTTGCCTTCTCTAAATAAAGTCATCATCATTATTATTATTATTATTATTAACTCCAATATCTCTTGCCTTGGATGTCATATAATTACATCTGTATATTTGTTTTTGTGCACACCTTGGTTAATAAAGTCCTGTTTAATTCATATCTATTATTATTTTGAAACCTTCTAAAATGTCTGAAAAACAACTGAAACTTCAGTAAAAATATGATGATCAAAATTTTAGTGAAGTCTCACAAAAATTTTACTCAAGTTTTTTGTGAAACCTCACAAATATTTTTGTGAAATCTCACCAAACTTTTTAGTAAAATGAAAAAGACTTAAGTGATGCCATCATGGATTAGGTTTTGTATGCAATGAAAGAAAATGAGGACAAGAAAAACCGAAGTCTTATTTGATAATGTCTGTCAAAATAATCCATTTTAAAAATTATTGTGAATATTTAGCATAGATTCCAAATAATGTCTAAGAATCATAAAGCAGTTTAATATAAATCTGAAGCAGATTTGGTATGGTTTAGGCAGAAAGTGCTTAAAAAATCCTGTCTGAAATCTGTTTTAAGTATGCCTGGAAAATTTCATATGGGATGGACTATTACCAAATTCCATATGAAATATTTACAAATTCCAAATGAACTATTCACAAATTCCATATGGACTATAGCCAAATTCCATACGGATTAATCAGAAATTCCATATGGATTATTGCCAGATTCCATATGGAAAACCTACAAATCTCATGGACTAATTTGCATATTTCGTGGGATTTTCCATACGGAGTACGTACAGAATCCATAACATTTCCATATGCATACACTGAAATCCATAAGAGTGGTTCAGCTATAGAATAAAAATGTCCACATGGATATTTCTGTAAAAGTACATATGGATTCCATGTCCAATCCATGTGGAAAATTTTGTATGGATCTGGTTGTCTTTAATAGTGTTGATAACCACACACTAAGAAACATCCACCAGACTCGGTGTTCAGGGGACATGGATATAATTAAGTTTAAAAACTTTTCTCAAAAGCACAAGTGATTCCTCATGGATTTACCACAATAAATTTACATGATCCTCGTTTGTGATATCGCATAGGTCTCAATAGCATTTTTGGTTGAGAGACCTGTCACTTATTTTTACACCACCAGCAGCAGGGAGGGGACAACCAAAATTGAATGTCGAGTCGGTAAATAAGGACGCATATAGGAACAATATAAGGGAAAGAATTAGAGAAAAGTGAAAGCATTCTAAAATAAAATAAATTTATCTTTATTGTCCAACATCATAAAATACAGCTCCAAACACAACACCAGTTTAAAACTAAAGGGTATGCTCTGACTTCAGATGCTTTGGCATTTGCCTGATAGAGGCTTTCTCCTTTCTCTGCTGTTTTGGGTAAACTTCATACCTGGAAAAATATTCAGTAAAGATTATTACAAGACATCATTATAGCCTGGAAACATAAAATGTTTGACAATTAAGTAAATTATAAAATTACATGCTTAAGAGTTTGGTGATTTGTTCATTGGCATCACATGTATTATACATTTGGTTGCTAAAAATAGGATTAATGCTCACAACTTATTGCAATTTCAGTACTTGCAAAAGCTTCTGCTTGTGAAAACTTTAAACAACAACAAATTACAGAATAGCATATAGTGTAGTGTTTTTTTCTTACATCAAAATGATGTGTCAGCCTGTCCTGTATGCCCTTTATTGCTGCACCTTTGCCCGTCCACCTGTGCCCTTATGAACTTATTTTAACTGAAGTTATCCTCTTGCAGAGATTGAAAAATGTTACTGTAAATATTTAACCAACTCACATTTGTCAATGCACATATATAGTTGTTCTGAGGAAATAAAAATGTCATACAAGCAGCAATAATGGCCCCACTTTCTAACTTACATTATACAGAATTAAACATACTGCATCTTTTATTTTCATTCTAAAAACATATTTTCAAGATTTAGTTTAAAATGTTCACATATTACTTGAGATTTGGTTATGGTTCCATTCATACAATTTACTCTCATAAGGCCAATATTGGAAACCAATTGCTTACTGTATTTAAAAAAATATGCTACAGAATTTTCACTTATCAATTAGCTAGTTATTACAATTTGTCATTTATTATTTTAAATTTAATTTATTGTTTTATTTGCTGAAATAGGCAGTATATTTTGAGTTTGTTACATGTCATTAAACAATAACTTTATGTAAATATGTTTTCATGGCTTAATATCAGTGTTTCTTTCACAGAATCCTTTCCATCTCCAATTTTTTCCTTACCTTCTTTTTTACATTTTAGGTACAACATATTCTGATGCAACACAAGTACTGGTAAACGGCACATGATATGTCTGTTATGTGAACTTTCCCTATTCATAACCGTAACCGTGACCTCTAGACCTGACTATTGTATGATAATATGTGGACCTGGGTAAAGCTTCATCAAAACACCAGAAATGCAATAACATAATGTGTCACGCTAAAACATGAATTTCAATAATAATAAACAAAACACCACCACCTCAATTTAACATGTAGCACATATAAATGGTAAACAATCCCGCTTAGAGTTCATGGAAAACAAATCTTGGGACACTTTAATACAGCTAACTTTCATAAAGGCAAAGAGGTCAAGTGAATGGTGAAGCCATCTGTTGTGGCAATGTGTCTTTGAAGTCAGATATTACTCTATATTTAAACCGTAAAACATAAATTTTTCAAACAAAATATCTAAATGCATTTCCTGTGATTCTGGAAACAAAGAACTATTCAGAAAAGCAAGCAAAGCCCAGCAAAACTAAATTTTAAAATTTTAAAACTCCTAGTTGGCAGTGTATGACTTGTGAATCACAGCAGCACATGCTACAAAACAACATCCTGTACTGACATAGGTCATAGGTCAATCTGGATTGTACAACATCTATCAAAAACGCAGCACCACCTGTTGATAACAATAGGACAAGAATTTCATTCCTGATCTTCTCAAATTCAAGACTGTTTTTCCTGACAGATATACTTTGTCAACATTCCGTACTGTTATGTATATTTAATTTGCTTTGTTTGTTAGTTTTTTTTAATTTTATTTCATTACTTGCTATTGTAATGTAACATTGTATGTTGGACTTGACCTTATCCAAAACTGAGTTCATTTCTGCTTGACCCAAACCGACTTTATTTTCTTTTATTCACTGTAAACAACTAATAAATAGCTAAATTATTCTCTATATGTATGGGTTTAAAATCAGTATTATAATTAATAGAAGAAGTAAATATGTTTATTTGGGTCTAGGTTTTGTAATTTTCTAACTGCATTATACATAATTCTGGTTATTGTTTTGTAAACATCAGGATTATTCTAGAAGGTTATTTTCCATTAGGTAATGCATAAGTGTCAACTTGTACGGTTTACCAGTAATTTGTACTTTTTTTCTTCTTCCATTTTTGTCAGTGTATGGTTTTTTGTACAAATTGTTGTGTGTTTTTTTATTTATATTTTTCATTTTATGTGCATCCAGTACTCTGGACATACTTTTTTTTAAAACAAGAATTCAATCAGATCAGGGTGGCCTAAAACAACCAATCAAATCATACTCAAAACCACGCTTTTCCTTTGATAATAAAATGAGTTTCATTTCATGCTTCAACTTCTGTGTGTGAAGATATTGTCGTTTTTCGCTCTGAAATTTGATGCTCACTCAGATTTCTAATATTGACTAACTACCTGTGTAGTAAGTATGTTTTCTTATTTTATACATTATTATTCTATTATTTATACTTATTACTACCAAATGAATAAAGTTTACATCAATTTTCATATTTTACTTAGTGTGGCAGTCATGTTGGTGTAACCGTAATTCATCCGACTTTTCTGTGTGGAGATGTAGTCAATTTATTAAAATTTTTAACAATATACTAATTAAAAATAAATAGTCTGCTGAATTTAGCACCAGCATTTTATTGTGCTGTCATAGTTTTGAATTAAGTTTGTCAGATACGTAATGCAAACAGGAAGATGCATTGCCATAATGACGGACGTAGTAAAGATACTGAGTGACGTCATTCTCATGGCTCAAAAATATGTAACACTGCCAATTTATATCAAGTTTTTTACCAAAATCGGCACACCATATAGCAAATCCATAACGTTTCAAACACCAGATATGCAATTTTAATAGAAACGATCAACAGCTTACGAGGTATAAACTTCTGCACTGCTACTTTGTCAATTTTTATTTTTTTATTTTTTAGATTTCAATTTTTGGATAGCTCCTGGTGTAATATCCTGGGGTTTATGGGGAAAAATATTTGTAATTGGGAGACCTTCCTCTATCACAAGTCAAATCTAAAAATTTTAATTATTTTTTATATATTTCTTTCATCTAGTTGAAATATTCTATCCATCAAATGGATGAGCCTAACTCAAAGAAACACAAGCTTGAAGACACTGGCAAGTTTCAGGCTCGCTGGAAAAAATCTTCCATGCCATTGCAGATGTATCCAAGTTATGATCTTTCCATGATTTTTATAAAATATGCAGTAAAAACATTAAAGTGGTGGCATTGGGCATATATGATCTGGAGGAACATGTCAGGACAAAACTGCACAAAAGAAATTTTGAAATGAAGAAGGGAGCATCCTTCAAAAGCTTCTTAGTTCAGCAAAAGCAGGAAGATGATAGGGTTACAAGTAAAAAGAATGAAATAAAGTTTCAGAAATGTAAATAATTATGTAAATATGTGTAAAAATACTTTGTGTGGAGCATTTATTGTTTTAAAACTGTTGATCCTATATAATGTATCAATATATTTTTCATGTAAGGTTATTTTGGTCTTTGTAAGGTTTTTATTGGTTTGGCATACAGGTTTTCATCTCAAGGGTTGACACCTATGGTAATGGGTTTTATTAGAAAAAGCTAATTGTGACCTGAGGTCAAGTAGATAACTATATATAGTGTAACTAAGAGGATTTTATCAGTTGCTTTAAGATCTAGCACTTTGAAATTGTATATTCTGTTGGGCCAGTTGAGCTGAATTTGATTTCTTCAAATTATTGAATTTAAATGATTATTTTCCCTGGAAATACAAAAGTGCTCTGATAAAATTCTTGGATAAAGACATTCATTGGAATTTATAGTGAATTCAGACCTGGAATTATATTACTGTGATTCAACAAAAAGACTGTTGGCACATCAACACTATGAAGATGATGATGTGTCTGTTAGAGCTTCTAGATTTTAAATTTATTTGGAACTTCTACTGAATTTTATTCAGGACTTTAACTTATTAGGACTTGTGTCTGTAATTCTTGGATTATTTTGGGATTTAATCAAATTTTACAAAACATGTTGTCTTTCACTCTTTTCTGTTACTTGTGTTAACAGTACAACACCTGTCATCATGCACCTTAGAATCTAATTTCAGAAAAAAACTGTTGCTTGGAACTTTTTCTAGATTGGGATGATTTTGCTGATGTAATAACTTTTTCTAGATTGGAATGATTTAGCTGATGTAATAACTTTTTCTAGATTGGGATGATTTTGCTGATGTAATAACTTTTTCTAGATTGGGATGATTTAGCTGATGTAATAACTTTTTCTAGATTGGGATGATTTTGCTGATGTAATAACATTTTCTAGATTGGGATGATTTTGCTGATGTAATAACTTTTTCTAGATTGGGATGATTTAGCTGATGTAATAACATTTTCCAGATTGGGATGATTTTGCTGATGTAATAACTTTTTCTATATTGGGTTTATTTCATTGATGTAAACATCCCATTTCTGGAATATTTAGTGCCATAAGGTGATATATTACATCCATAATCATGTATAATGCAACAAAATGTATAACCACTAATATTCTCATAAAGAGTAATGGCCCTAATGCTGTCTTCTTATGTTACAAGTACTTCACATGGGTTGCCAGGTGTTATACATTGCATTTTATTTCATGCGCCTACTTCATCTTTATTATTTGGGAATGTGAAATCTCTTTCATTTCTTCCGTCCTTCTTGTGAACCTTGAGTAGGAGTAAAGACCACATAACTTTTTTAAATATTTCTTTCAAATATGGTACTTCATCTGCTACTTTTCACAAATATATTCTGTCTACCAGCAGGACACTGACAGGAAATGCAAAGTGGAGAATGTGTTGATTTACTTTAGTAGCCACTCCAGACTTTCTTCCAGACATAATTGAAGCCCCATGAGAACCAAATCCTATAACGTTAATCCTAAGTCATGCCGTTCAAATTCAAAAATGTCTCCAAAGCTTCTGATGACATTTTAAAAGTTACACTAACATGCAAGACCTTTAGATTTCCCAAGAAAAATCTTTCTGTATCAAGATCATTATCATTTAAGTTACAAGTATTTTTTTTACAGAATTGTCTATGCTTTTTAAGATCTTAAAACTGTTTTTAAAAACTCATTAGCTTGTCATTCCTTCTTTATTCTTTATGTTCTAAAATTTCATCAAAATTTTCAATGAACTTGTTAAAGAAGAGTATGTATCATCTCTCCCACATAAAAATCACTTGTATAAAGGCTATTTTTCCCAACAAAGTTCCAATAAACTTGAATAATTCCTGGCAGAAATATACTTTTTCACAGTATATAAAGCAATTTTCAATGCAGCAATCCAAATCTTTTCCTTTTAAACTTGTTTTGTCCTGAAATTTATGTATCACTCCTCAGCTATAAAGGGTTTTGGACAATTTCCTTTGAATCCCAGTTCTAAATATAAACCATGCTGAATGAACCTTACAGAAAGAAGACTGATACATTAAAGTGCATAATATACAAATATTTGAATTTGCCACATATTTAGTATAATTATCACACACATGAAAAGCACATGTGATTTCTCCCCTTTGAACTTGTATTCTTACAGGAGTTGCTAAATGTAGAATGGAGGGAATCTCCTGAATGCCACAATGTGAAGCCCTCTCACACAAACCTGAAGACCTTTACTTTTTGAAATGAATGCAATGTTATACAGTCAGACAGGATATGTTTCCGGTCATTATACCTTTTCAGTCAGGATATGTTTCCAGTCATTTGTTCACTACATTCTGTCTAACATGTTGAAGAAGTGTGCAATTAACAGTGTAATTATTTTGCATGTACTCTTTTAAAAAGAATGAAATAAAGGTAGGAGGTACACAAATGCAGTGACAGCATGGGTTTAAAAAAATGTCAAAAATTGGTAACAGTTCAATTTATAAATTGGGTTTTAATGTAAGGAGAACCAAACGGCAATCAGTACTGACAAGACAAGTGTAGAAATGATGTACTTTCATAATTATTAGAAAATATTGACAATTTGATGTGGACAATTGACAGTTTAAGCAGTGGGAATCTTTACGTCTTTAAAATTAATGGAGCTGATGATAACTGGTTATTTGAACATTTGATTTTAAACATCAGTTTTAATGTGCAGAGATCAATATGGTGGGCAGCACTGAAGCAGCAGGTGATGGCAGCAATGTATATGCTGATTTTGATGAATTTAGACACTTCAGTATTGAAAATTTACATTTTGGGCACTGAAGATCAGGATCTTGACTTTGACAAAAGAAACGGAGGTGATAAATGGCTGGTTAATAAAAAAATTCTCAAAACTGAATCTGAATGTGCAGCGATCAAAATGGCAGACAGTACAGGCAAGTGATGGCAGTGATGCAAGATGCTGATTTTGATGTAAATATACACAAGTTTGTGGGGGAAATTAATAGTTTAGGGAATTGTGATCTTGAGTACATTAAACGAACTGAGTGGATGAAAAATAGTTAATTGGTATTGTGGAATCAACTAATGACAATCATACTGACTTTGATATTCTGCAAGCCATGGTACAGCTCATGCAATTTTTCACACATTACAGCGGGAACTTAATCCCCTCCATCTTTGCTCCTTGACTGAGTGATTAATACCTAAAAGTTACATGGGCTGGTTGACATTACTGATTGACAATTAAATAGCCAATGAATGAAGACCAATCATGAAAAGACTGAGAGGTTCTCCTTACCAAACATCTGCAAGGCAGTAGTAATAACGGATCGGTGGTGGAGTCCCCTTCAAGGTTGATGTGGCAGCCATGGTGTATGCACCCATGTTCATGAAATACAGCCAGTCTCCAACGTTCAATTCTGGAAGAGAAGTCTTTGCCAGGATGCAATCCAGGCTATCACAGGTTGGACCCCACAGGCTGCACTCATATGTAAGGTCCATCTCTGGTTCCTGTAGCAAACATAAATAAATTTCTTAGCAAGTTCTAACCTAAAAACTTTGTATAATTACTTCTCCTTTGATAAGTTTCTTTGTTTTTAAGATTTTGTATCATCTTCAAATATATACACTTCAATACCAAGTTTGCCACATTTCCATAAGCAGTTTTAGTATCCCCACTAACTCCCTTTGCCACCTACAGATGGCCCCAGTTTCAAGCTGAGTGGAACATTATGTAACGGAATGCTCACATTGCAGGGAGGCTGGGAGGCTATTAAAGTAATTGGGTAAGTATTATATGAGAAAAATAATTTACTAAAACAATTTGCTTTCTCCTACAAATATGTTCCCCGATCATATTAATGTTAAGAGAATAGGTAATAGGCATAGTGAATGTTGAGCATCCAACCTGTACTCCAGGTAACCTCTGAGGAGAGAATATTGGATACTCCATATATATACTCCATATGAAGGTTCACCTACTCTCCTAATTGGAAGCAGCACAACTGGAAGTGATGTGGATAATACATCTAGAAAGGAGAAATAATGAGATCTTCTTACCACATACAATTATTGGGTGAATCCAGTGAAAGCTGAGCAGGATGTTTGTCCAGAGGTTGTGCTGATGTCAATTGGGTCTGGAATCTACTTGTGCAACTGAGGCTGGGCCTACCATATCCAGAGTGTATCATTATGGAGCCAAGCCTCAAAGATAAAAACTCGAGATGGTTGACTGTGCAAGCCAAACAAATGACTTGACAACATCTTTAATAGAAACATAACAGCCAAAGGCAAGGCTTCTCAGTATTGCTCTTACTTCGTGAGCTTAGATCTTTATGAGGCAACTCTGTTCTGGCAATAAGTCAGAGTACCCTACATGTAATAATTACAAACTTCAGCCATAAGTAGAGGGCTTGAAGGGTTATGTCCTCTTTCCCAAGTTTAACTTTTAGAAAGAGGGGTCTTTGAGTCCTACGAACTAGCTCAGTTTGCTTCAGATAACGTCTGAGCACACATAGCAGGTCCTGTTGGAAATCAACTTGGGATGTGTCCATATAGGAGAAAGGATGTATGATTGTTGTTTTTTTTATTGTCCACTGATGGCAACCTGTTCTTGGTGATGAAACGACTGCTGAGCCATCTGAGTGAAACTGAAGGTAGGATGGATTAACAGAGAGGTTATGTAATTCACTGACTCTGCAAGCTGAAGTGAGCACTATCATGAATCAGGTTTTGTATGAAAGAAGTTTCAATTAGGTCCTGGCTACAGGCTCTAGTTTGTTTGAATTCAGCCAAGGCAGAACCCAGGAAAGATTCCACTTTGGGAACAAAGTGAGTAATTTAGGCCTAAAATGTTGAAGTTGGACAACAAATCAGAGGTCTCTGTTACAACCACGATCCTCCCTGCCATGATGATGGAGAATGTCCTATATAATAGAACGGTAGCCCTTAATAGTAATCGGAGCCAACTATTTTCTCCTCGAACAGCAAAGAAAAGTCAACTCCTTGTGGGACAGATGCACTTAGAGAAACAATGTTTTTGACTTTGCACCAATCCCTTCATAGGCCTTTAAAGTGGAGGGACTTCTATCTCATGCACTTCTCTCCATGGACTGTGTCACATGCCCCCTATGGAATTATTACTAACCTCAGAGAAGGATGGACAATTAAAAGGTTAAATAGCTCCAAGCCCCCTGTCAGCAAAGCCAATGGTCTAGGTGTATAAATATAAAAATAATAAGGTGAAAGGTATAACAATTTAATAAACTATATCACACTATTCAACAATAACAGGAAAATTTTTCAATGCAATTGCTTCCAATCAATATAAGTCCTATCCAAATTGCCCATTATTTCATCATGTGAAGTTAAAGGTGAGAGTGTTTTCTTCCCATGTCCCTTCTATGTTAACTCATCGGTAACTTCTGTCATGTATTTCTTTGTCAGTACTTCCAGTGCCCTTGTTTCCTTTCTCCCGGCTCTCCTTGTCGGTACTTCCGGTACCCTTGTTTCCATTCTCCCGGCCCTGTGCCTTTCTACAACTGCCTAATTCCTCTTCTCATCTCCTCTCTAATCTTTAGGGGGCAACCTATCCCTCCCAGAAAGCTTCCTCAGAAGCCTTTGTTCCAAATCTCATCTGAAGTTCCTAGAACTCCCCTCCCACCCTTTTAACCAGAGCACAACTTTGGCACTTGGAGCACAGTCTAGTGTCTACAACTTCCCTATGATCTGCTCACCCATGTCAGACTGGTATGATCATTTTCATTTAGGACCAACCAGGCACAATAAGATGGTTTTTTTTGTGAAATCCTCATGTTCATATGGTTTTCCATTTAGGAGTAATGACAGCATGATTTACAAGATGGCTGATATGGCAGCCATGTTTGATGGCAGATCAGCATAATAATCAATTTCCCTGACATATCACTTCTACACACCTATAATAGGTCACTTCCACACACCTATAATAGGTCACTTCCAGAACCTATAATAGGTCACTTCCACACACCTATAATAGGTCGCTTCCACAACCTATAATAGGTCACTTCCACACACCTATAATAGGTCACTTCCACACATCTACAATAAGTCACTTCTACACACTTATAATAGGTTACTTCCACATGCCTATAATAGGTCATTTCCACACATCTATAATAGGTCAGTTTCATACACCTATAATAGATCACTTCCACATACGTATAATAGGTCACTTCCTCACATCAATAATAGGTCACTTCCACATACCTATAATAGGAGACAATGCCAGCACCAGTTTTAGTAGGTTAAAATGTCTTTACGAAATGTTTGTAAACTATGCAATACAATTTCATAAGAATAATTAATGTGGGATTTTCAGTAAACCTCTGCCTTGATTGCTTGTACCCAGATAACTTGCAAACCTTGTTATAATGTGGCAGTTGGCCTTTATGTTGTTGGACATGTAGAAAATTGCGATCAAAACTAGCAAATGACATTTTTATATATTGCTCATTTTATCACTGAAAATGGTAGTTAGTGCATGGAAATCTGAATCAGCATCATGAAATTTTCAACTTTCAAAATGAAGCCATATGTTTTGTTAACATTTTCCACAATATTTTCAGTACAATGTAAATAATAATATTTGACGATATTTTGATCCATGAAAATGAAGTAATGCCTACTGGTGGTGGCACTGTAAGAAATAAATACCAATTAAATAAGTTTTGTCAAGTGAAATTGTATTTTAGTCTTATCTTTTAATTCGGTTTCAGTGTAATCATAATAAATACTATATGCCCTCTAGTATTCAAGTGTGAATGGTGTCAATCTACCATCACACACATTTCCTAGTACCTAATTAAGTATCAATCTACCATCACACGTTTCCTTGTACCTAATTAAGTGTCAATCTACCATCACATATGTTTCCTAGTACCTAATTAAGTATCAATCTACCATCACATGTTTCCTAGAACCTAATTAAGTGTCAACTATATTTTAACCTCTTATTGGTGGAAGTGTTTGTTGTATTGTTACCATCAATTAAGAGTAAGCCTGCTTTGCATTATCACATAATGTCTTTTAAAGGGAGTGAAATAGTAAATAAAAGAGTTCAAACACATGCAAATCCTATACACATAAGAAAGTGCAGACACAATAGTGTCAGGTCAACTCATTTCAATTGACCAATTTGAACACTGTGATAAATATTATCATGTAGGTAACATAAATAAAGTATCGAACATTAATCAGTGGTTTATCCTACTACTGCTAACTCACAAATGTGATCACTGACAGCAAGAGAAATAAAGTGAAAGGATTACTCTGTGTATGAAAATCTTTGTTTCAGACATATGGTTCATTATGGAGAAGTGAGTTCCAAAGTTTGTAGTGAACTTAAAATTCCCTACTTGGCACTCATACGTTTGCTCAAGGATGAGCAGAAACTTCACTATTACATTGCAATAAAATTGTGGTATCAATGTTTTATTATTAGAACAATAATTTTTAAAACAAAATCAAATTTCAATGCTGACAGTTGTGTCACAAATTAAATGTTCCATGTTTTGGAAAAAGAAAATCTTGTTCTGTTGTGAGTAAATGATAACACTTGAACATATCTTCATTATTCACATGAGAAAAGCAGGTGATGTAAGACACGATGTTTTTTTTTGGGGGGGTGAACATGATGTGTCTTGAAGCCTCTTGGAGTAATGTTTCTAATGGTCTCTCAATCATGGTAGGATATCTTGAAAATAAAGATAATTTATGCAGAAAAGCAAACAACTTCATTAGAAAAAGCATTTTATAGACAATTATTCCCAACATGAACATAAAACAAGAATTAAACAATTTAACAATTAAACCATTTAAAAGCTGCCCATACCCCATCTTCTCATTGCTCACATCTAGTTGGGATTGGATCCCCTTCTTAAATTTTCAAAAGTCTCTTGGTAACTCACACCCTTGCTTAAACTGATGTCTGTTTTTCTGGCCCCCACTGTACATGAGTTTTCAGGGAAGAGATGTATAAAGAAAATTTTAAAAAGTTCAAAAATTGAAACCACCATATGTGACTTTAAAGAGAATCTTTATTAAAGTACAAGTGCACCCTTTCTGAGTGTTTATGGAATGACTGAAAGCAAATTTTTAAAGTGAATTATGTACCTGACCACATCACGTTAGAGTTATAAGTATCCAAATCCAGACCCATAAAAATGAAAATCATCTTTTCCTATTTCATGTTGCCCAAGGGCAATAGCTCTTGCCTATTACCTCCCCTTGTTGATATGTGAACAATGATGCTCACATGGTGGGGTGGTTGGGAGGGGTTTTAAGTAATGTGATCAGGTATCTATTCTCTGAGAAGCATAATTCATTGAAAAATTTGCTTTGTGAGTATTTATGGAATGGTGTTACATTCGGAAACCTCAGGAATAAATTATAGACTGATTATAAACTCTAATGACTACTGTTCTTGGAACCCAACTTTCACTTATCCCTGTGGGATAAAGCAAAAGTATCCATATTTATTACAAGTTATATTTATTTCAGCATTTTCAGATACCAGAAGTTCATATACTGATATGCAACCAAGTTAAATTTCACAGAGCAATAACGTTTTCTAGCATAGACATATGGCATCTATTTCTGGCATAGTGATCAATATAAATAAAAACTCTCAGCTAATGAGTCCCTGCTTTCTCCAACCACCTTTGCAGTGGTGGGACTATTTGATGGAAGTCAGGAAATTTTGAGTTTATTTAAGTCACCAGCCCGGGGCCTGTGCCTAATAGATTGATACATCATGAAATAGGAAAAGATGATTTTTTCTGGAGCTGAATTCTTGGGTCAAAAGCCAATACCACTATAATGTAGTCTAGTCTGTCATATCAAGGTATAGCAGAAAGTTATTGACTGAATAGCATTCCTTGTGTCAAAGCAGATCACCATGGGAATTCTTGCTCTGATATTTAAATGGAGCAGGTATATTTTAAACACTGGTAAAAGCAGCACTATTTTACTCAGTGTCATAAAAATTTTAAAGCACCCATATCTTTAGACAATAACAAAAGCAACAAAAAATTACAGTACTTTACAAATTGCAAATGCAGCTAAAGGAAACCAATTTTTCCTAGCAAAATATGTTTCTTCAAGAATACTTACCCACCCATAATACCTTAGGAGAACTACTACTACAATTTAATAAACATCAAAAAACAAAAGCTGCCAACATGTTTGCTGAGCTTGGCAATGTTATTAGACGCAATTATTTGACCAGAAAATAATGTCCTCTTTATTAGCTGGAAACTGAAAGGGTATGAAATTGTTCAGCTTTAATTTTTTTTATAAAAATGACTCGTGACCATTGCAGGCCTACTGCAATTAGTTCTTGGGTTTTACATGTGTTTGGGGTTTACTTATGAATTCATTACTAATTTCCTATTTTTTTAATAAAAATATTTTACCAATATGGAAAAGCATGTTCACAAATGCAGTTTGTTCTCTGTACTTTGCGAGAAAAAAAACTGTATTATCATCTTGGGGAAAAGATCGTGTATGAATTTGAATATAATATGATAGGATTATGGCATGGTTCATGAAATTTTAAATACATGTACGTGTATTTTTCTCGTACCCGGAAAAATACTTTTTTTAAAGTATGAGAAATAGTGTTTAAAACGTTTATCATTTTGGTGAAGAGTTCGAGTATGAATTCAAATATAATACGATCGTGGCTTGGCTTCTGAAATTTAACCATTGAAGAGACCATTGTCTGTATAGTTGATTGTTCTTGAACAAAACTTTGGCTAGTATATTAGGAGTACTAGGATAAGACAAACTTGTACGAGGATTTGTTGTTGACAACACCACTTTAGAAAGTCCCACACCAGGATACAAAGGTCTTGGGACTTGGTTCCTTTTTGTCATTTGAGATAAGACACCACTGTATAGTGGTCAGACAGAATAAGAACACCCTTGCTATGCAAATATTCTTGCCACCAGTGAAAGGCTTTCACAATGGCCATCAGTTCTAGAATTTACTGATATGAAGATGTCATTCCTGGGCAAAGCACACACCGATGGCTTCCCAAAAAGATGGTAGTAGGTGGGCTACTGTGCCTTTCATACTTGCATCAGTACAGGCTGTCATCTCAGGTGGTTGTACCCACCATGACCCAAGTTAGGTTGCCCCAATTCCACAGATGGTGCCTCAATTTTGTGCAGATGGTGAGTATGCTCCAGGGCAAACTTTAGGCCTCCATTTGGGCAGAAGAATCATTTATGATTGGGTAAAGTATTTTACAAAGAAAGATGATACTTTACAAACGCTGTTATTGATAGAAAACCTCAAAACTGACGGTTGGGATGGAGTTATTAAAGAACAGTATGTTAGCTAATGAGAAAAAATAGATCTGTTCCACCTCAAATGCAATAAGATAAGGAGGCATATCCTCTTGCATTTGAACTTTGACCAAAAAAAACTCAGCAAGACTGGAAAAAATATATATTTATGGTAGTCAAATGAAATTTAGTAGGCACATTTGTATTTATATGTAAATGATTTTGTTAGATTTTCAGGTCATTACAGCAATTATCTTGTTAACATTTTTTTTTAAAACTTGTTGGGCTATTTTCAATAGGAACCTCATTAGCACAATTTAGCAATGCACACATAAGGCATTTATATTTAACTGACCTGATGATATTTTGATGCTATCAAAATAATATTTCTAATTATTTTCTACATTTGAAAAGAGATTTTTTAAGGTTCACATCTTAGCAAATATACTTGAAAGGAAGAACTTTGTGCTCTGTACTGATACTATAGAAATCAGTACTCGCACGTCACTGTGATGTCAAGTCTATATCCCAGTTCATCTGTAATGACAACCTACCCCTGGAAGAGAGACTGCAACATGAGCATGGTCATACAGAAGGCAGCTGAATGATCCATAAACCCCATCATTGATGTAGTATTTAATGGCTGGCTCACTTGAGAGAACTCTAGGCGCCCCATCTGAAAGAAACAAATTATTCATAATCAAGATCACTTTTCTCAAGAAATATAATTTCAACATTTACTTGTCATAAATCTAATTCAACTAGAACAAACTGTTTATTACATCTGAATGCAGATATTACTATTTTTAATATGAAATGTTGACATATTTAAGTTCCATCAATGATAATATCTTCAATGTTCCATTTGTTGAATATAGCCAACATAATTACTTACCATTACAGCCACCTTATTTGCACTGTGACCCTTCCTTTCCAGTTACTTGCATTCCTTCCAGTTATTACTATTAGTATAATTAATGCAACAGGAAAATGAAACTTAATGCAAATTCTTGGCATTTATACCTATATCAGAACACTTCGATGTCATCAGAAAATTGAGAACTAAAGTATGTATTGCCTATGACTGAAAACGGTATGCAGAATAAAAGTAATTGGTCAAAGTATTCAAGAAATTAATATTGGATGTGAGACTGTCACAGTTTTTCATTTAGGACAAAGCAGACATCATAAGAAGTCTTTTGGTGAAAACCGCATCATAATGATCACCCAGGGGGAGTAGTGACTACAAGATTTTCAAGACAGTAATCATGGCAGCCATACTGGATGTATGACTGGCACCATTTTCAATTTTGACCAACTAGGTCTCACAATAAAGTTTATTGGTGACAAGACCATGTTGACATACCAAACATTTGAGAGGATCAGTGATAAAAATATTTACATCTCCACCATCATGGCAGCCATATTGGATGTACAACTGGCACCATTTTCGTTTAGGACCAACTAAATATCATAATAAGTCCACTAGTGAAAACCCCATGTTGATATATCCATCCATTCAGGAATACAGATAACAATATTTTCAAGATAGCCATCATGGCAGCCATATTGAGGGTCAGTCCTTTTCATTAAGGACCAACAAGACACAATAAGAACTCTTCTGATAAAAAGCTCATGTCAAAATTACTTTCCAATAAAGAGAAGTAGCAAAATCTACATTTTCAAGATGGACATCCTATCAGTACCATTATTTTTATAATCAATAAAATATTATAGGAGGACTTTTAGTGGAAAAAATCCCATGCTGGTAAGAGCATTCATTCAGGAGAAGTAGTGATAACAAGATTTTCAAGTTAGACACTGTGGCAGCCATATTAAACATCAGATTGACACTATTTTCATTTTAGAGTGACCAGACATCATGATAAGTGTTTTGGTGAAAACAATATGTCAATATGGCTTTCCATTCAGGAGGTGTAGTGATAACAAGACTTTCAAGCTGGCCTCTGTGGTGGCTATATTAGGCATCAAATTGGCACAGTTTTTTTTTAAAGGTCCAACTAGACATCATGACATACAAAAGACATTTAGAGCTAAAAAATATACTGGTCACCATGTGTAGCCTATCATATGTTGCAAAATGGTGTTAAACCCATACAAAAAAATCAGACATGCTCAATTCAATTTCATTAAATTTTTGCCTCTCTTGTGAAAACAACATAGTGCAACAAACACATAAGTAGAACCTTTTGATGTAACTTGGGTATCCTGTTTAAGTTTCCTTAAATGTTTCAATCAGTTGTTTTAACCAGCTGAGATTTAAAGCCTTGGCCCAAAGTTATCCAAGTGCCTATGATGTAGGATGAAAAGTGATCCAAGTGCCCATGATGCAGGATGAAAAATGATCCAAATGCCCATGATGCAGGATGAATTGTGATCCAAGTGCCCATGATGTAGGATGAAACGTGATCCAAGTGCTCATGATGTAGGATGAAAAGTGATCCAAGTGCCCATGGTGTAGGATGAAAAGCGATCAAAGTGCCCATGATGCAGGATGAAAAATGATCCAAGTGCCCATGATGCAGGATGAAATGTGATCCAAGTGCCCATGATGTAGGATGAAAAGTGATCCAAGTGCCCATGATGTAGGATGAGAAGATTAATATTTATATATTAGAAATTCTTGTGTGTAAATATTGCTTGAATGACTCACGTCATGTAATACATTTTATACTGCTTTATCAAAAATAGAATTTTCTAGAATTCTTTGCCTTACCTGCTTCACTGCAGGATCTGAAAAGCTAACATTCACAAGATCACAAATATAGGTTAATGTTAATGACTTTTGATGGGTTCAACCAACTAATTCATAAATGTAAACTTGATGGTGTCCATCTTGCCTAAATGATGTGATTAGAGGGAAATGTTCTAAGTCAAATACCATAAAATAAATCTGTACAAGTTTTCTTAAAAACAGTGAAGCTCAAACTTTAACACAATGCCTCATAAAAATTTGGTTTCAACAAACAAAATCCTTCTAAAGTCAATAAACAGAAATTGAAGAGCAAAGTTCTAAGTCAAACACCATCAAATATTAATGTGTTATAACTCATGGTCATAAACTAAGTAACAGAAAAGAGTGAAAGCCAACAAATTTTGTAATATTCAACAAATAATTTACTTCTCAAGAATAAAATTTAAAAAGAACTTACATTACTGTAAATTAAATCCCAAACAGTCCTAAAAGTTCTATCCAACTCCAAATATATGAAATTCCAGTCGATTTCCAGTGGCGTTCCAAATAAGTTCCAATATTAAATGTGCTGATGTACCTGTAGTCTCAAATGTCCAAATGTGCCAATGGCCTGAATGTGACAATGTGTTAACAGTCTTTTGTTGTATCACAATAGTATAAGCCAAAATCTCCTTCACTGAATTCACAATAAATCCAAATTAATAATTAGTCCAAGAAGTTGAGCACTTTGGAATTCCATTAAATAATATAAATAAACAAATCCACCCAAATTAAAAACTGAACACAACAAGATTAATTTCACTTCGGATGTTAAGGTAGGAATCAGGGATTTTTCAAATAAACAACATCGATATAAATCAAAGACAGAATAATAGGGCCAGGATGTAGGTCTGTTTCCTTTCTCAAACATTGAGAGTTGTCAACAAGTTTAGGAATTTCCAAGTAGAAAACTAATGTCCCAGACTCAAATTCAAATAAACACATTTACCTCCAATAATAATGATCTGAATATTTAATCTATAATCAAAGAGAAATATTCAGTATAGTTAACTTGATTCCCAAAATTGAGTTCATTTCTGCTTGACCCAAATTGACCTTTATTATTTTATTCATTGTAAACAACTAATACACAGCTAAATTATTCTCTATATGTATGGGTTTAAAATCAGTATTATTATTAACAGAAAAAGTAAATGTGTTTATTTCAGTCTTGGTTTTGGAATTTCCTAAATGAATTAAACATAATCCAAGTTATTGTTTCGTAAACATCACGATCATACTAGAAGCTTATTTTCCATTAGGTAACATTTTTTTTATTTTGAAAATGCTAATTGTGACCTGAGGTCAAGTATAGTGCAACTGAGAGGATTTTATCAGTTGCTTTAAGACCTAGCACCTTGAAATTGTATATTATGTTGTGTCCAGTTGGGCTGAATTTTATTTCTTTAAATTACTGAATTCAAATGCTTAATACATTCTCTGGAAAAACAAAAGTGCTCTGATAAAATTCTTGGATAAAGACATTCACTGGAATTTATAGTGAATTCAAACCTGGAATTATATAAGTGTGATTCAACAAAAAGACTGTTGGCACAACAACACTCTAGGAGCTATAACATGCACATCATAATCTTCAGTTCTACTGAATTTTATTCAAGACTTTAATTCTGTAATTCTTGGATTATTTTGGGATTTAATTTGTAATACCGTAAGTTATTTTTAAAAATTTTTTACTTTGTATTCAAGGGAAATAATATATTTATTAAATTTTACACAGCTTGCTGTCATTCACTCGTTTCTATTATTTAGTTTAAGAGCTAAGACTTGCAACAATATATATATATATAACATAATCATGGAGAAAGACAACTAATAATACAAATTACATTTACATAGCAAATGTAAAACAGTACAAATTCAACTTGAGCCAAGCCTTTTGATGTAAACAATCATACCAAACTTGACTTCAATCCATGAAGCTGAGCTTCCAACATTGTTGAGCTAAAATGAAATCAGAGATGGATGTGACATGAGGATATGTGACATGTTGGGAAAGGAAAAATAACATGGTGCCCCCTCAGACAGAGGCCACATGGGCAGATATAGTTGTGAGAGTTGTAATGTGATGGTAATTGAATGCAATGGGGCAGGACAGGACTAATGGATATGCATAACACTAAAGTTGTCCATCCTCATGAAAGACCCATCTAAGTTGAGACTAAATTTTGCTGTTAGGCAGGGGTACACAACAGAACAGTATAAGAAAGATGATCATGGGTAACACAACAATGATCTCCCCTCATGAAAGGCCCATCTCAAGAAATGCCACCCTCTGATCAGAGGCCACCTGCTCAACACATTTGTGATGGACATGACTGGACAGGGGAAGACAACTGATCACAGGTAACACTACAGTGGTCCCCCCTTATGAGAGGCCCATTTCAAGAGAGGTCACCATCTTTTTAAAGGCCACCTTGCCTGCATGACAACAAAATAGTATATTTTTTACCATTTTGTACTCTCATGGGAAGCAAGCCTTTTTATAAGGACAGCCAGCTTGTCAATGCAGAAGGGGTTGCCTTTTAAGAGTAGAACCACTGTATATATGCCCCCTTCACAGATATGGCAAGGGATGTAAAAAAGGAGATAGGTTTCTATACTAAAGTAAGAAGAAGAAAAAAACTTTAAATTTGGTCTTTTGTTACTGTTTGTTATTGGATTTATCAAATGTATCTGCAATTTGCATGTACCTTCAGGTTGTTCAGAAATGCTTCCTGATTGTGTTGATTGAGGTTCCATGAGCATTCTAGTTGGGACAGATTGGCTATCATCATCTCTGTGCTACAAGAGAAAGGTATTATGATTTCAGTTCTAAACATGCAACTTTTTATTTCATCAAATCTTTAAGTCCATCACTATAAAGAACCTCAATATACCACTGGTATTCTTATCATGGATTCCAGTGTATAGATTTAATTTAATTCTATTATTGCTACTTGATTCATTATACATGATTTTATTTCTTGGCCACTGAGAGTCAAACTTAATATCCTTTCATATCATTAAGTGTCTTTAAAGTTTTGTGCAATATTATGAGAAGTTAACCATTGTCATAAGGAATATATTTAGTATAGAAAATGGAATTTTTGTCTGAATTTTAGACTGGAAGATGGCAGGATGGGAGACAGATAGTATAATGTGGGAATTAGTCAAAAGTGAGTGGCAGCTAGACACAGGGTTTATTCTAAGATTTGCAATTGTGATATTCATGCTTATTTTAAAAGTCATCTACAAAAATCAACTTAATGCATGATAATCATGCATTATATTTTAAAGTCCTACTTTTATTTATTCATTATTTTCCATCCTATATTCAGAAACACACCCCCCCCTTCTTTCTTCAAACTGAAAGGAGAATTCCCCATCCCCACACATTTTTAAGTTCTAGAATGGAATAATCAAACTTTTGTATTGTTGTCAGTGGTATAAAGAATATAACTGGTATACATTGTCATGTAATAAAATAAATCTTATAAAATTAAAGAAGTTCATTAATAAATTCCTTTATTCCAGATGGAATTCCTTTATTCCAGAGCTGGAATTTAACATTCGATTCAACATAAGTGAGCCATTAAATATTGTATCAGGCTGATGATGTAATGAACCATAAAAATACTGTTGAACATGATGCCTTAATTTTAACTAAAAAAATATAAGTTTCTGAACAAATGTAACATAATGGGAAAAGAGAAGAAAGAACAAATACTTTTAAAATTGTAAATACCAGAAAATAATAATTTTATAAAAATTAGGACCTTTACACTTGGGATCATTCAAACTTTTTGAAATTTCACTAAATTGAAGTTCACATATAGAAGCAAAATCAGGGGCCTAAAAAAATTATATTGTATGGTCCGATTGACAAAAGGATGGATCCTGCTGAAAAGGATATATTTCCCAGTCAACAGTTGATCAATCCCAACCCAATCAAACAGCAAAATAATTACATTGTGGTGGGCCCACCACCATCCCCAACCCCGAAATTAATTAGAAACATTATAACATTAATACGTATGATAGGAAAGAATCAATGCAAATGGCTCCACATGGGGAAGACCACATACTTTTCTAATTTTACAAATATTATACATGTTAGAGAAACAATTGAGTTATTTGCATAAAGGAATTTCTTTACTTGATTATACACTCAATTAGCTATGCAGTCATTTTGTCAGGGAATGGAAGAATGGATAAAGAATCCTATTTTGTAAAATCCAGTAAAATAGATAGTAATTGCTGATTGCAAAGTAATTAATAGACTAACTTAATACAGCAAGATATCTGATGTCAAGTAAATGCTATTTACCGACAATGTATGCACCATCAAATATAGTCTCTGTAAATCTTGTAATATTAACTTTTAGCATTAGATTTTTGAAAGAATTGTCATGCATTTGTTTTAATGACAATCTGCTGCCAGGAAAAAAAATAATTGTCAGTTATTTACTTACTAAATAATTTTTTTAAAATATATACAATTTTTGTTTTTCTTTGAGAGAGAGAGAGAGAGAGAGATGCATCCAATTTTGCCAACATTCTAAAAAGAACTGAGCTTTGTGAATTTTGCTTGTTTAAAAGGAAATCTAGATGAAATGTCGTTTTCCGTGACAGAGACTTAATTTGGTATCGAGACATTAAAGGCAGTTATTTCATTCTTTTTACAGTCAGGAGACTGGTCTATGAACTGCAAATATGCACACAACATATTTGAGTCTCAAGAACATAAAACAACCATTGGAGCCTCACGTTCAAAACTAGGTGCAATTTTCAAGATTGAATCATCAAAATTTAGCTCATGAATTTGGTAAATTTCATTGCCTGCAGTATGCAATCCTATAACCCGAGAGATAATTTGAAATCATGGAGTTATCATGTTAGTGAGTAAACTCAAGAGTGTGTTGTATTTTGCCAGTTTTCGGGACTGTTGGTAAGCATTTGGCAAGCTTGTGCAAGCTCATAATTGGCTAGTTCATAATTGGCAAGCTAGTTCAAGCTCATAATTGGCAAGTTCATAATTGGCAAGCTTGTGCAAGCTCATAATTGGCAAGTTCATAACTGGTAAGCTTGTGCACACTCATAATTGGTAAGCTTGCACAAGCTTGTAATAGGCAAGCACGGCAAGCTTGTAATTGATATGCTTGCACAAGCTCATAATTTGTAAGCTTGAGCAAGCTCACAATTGGCAAGCTTATGCATGCTTGTAATTGGTAAGCTTGAGCAAGCTCACAATTGGCAAGCTTACACATGCTTGTAATTGGCAAGCTTGTGCAAGCTCGCAATTGGCAAGCTTGTAATTGGCAAGTTTGCACAGTTTCAAATCTAAGCTTGCACAAGCTTATATTGAAAGCTTTGCTGCAATCTTAAAAATAAGCTTGCAATTTTGGTTTGGGTGAGCTATCGCCAGATATGAAGAATGATGAAAATTCATGCACTAAAGACCTAGGGCATAGAATCACAGGTAAATTTACCACAGCGGCATTAGTGGATTCCAAACATCTTAGTAACAGGCTTGTTATCAAAGAGTCCAAACTTAACTTTGACTTTGACATCATGGACACTGTACATGCTGATACATGTATTTCAAAATGCATTGTCCACACTGAAGAGATTAGTGGGCTCCACAGTACACTCATTGAAGTGCATCCATGCCTGCTTATGCAAGTATTAACTTGTTAAAATGATTAACAAATCTCCCACCAATTCAGTTAGAGTTGCCATGGATTCATTTTACATCAATAAAAACTCCTACCAAATCTCAAAAAACCTCCTGCGTTAGTGCTGACTAAACATTCACATGGGAAAATAACACTGGATGAATTTGTTTCATGTGGCCACTGAAGCATTAAGAAAAAAAGGATAAGATCACCTGTATTATTTGCTAAGTATTATGCACCAGACCGCTATATCCATGGTGATAGTCTTGCTCTGGTATCAATGGCTCCACCATAGCTGATCCAGTAACATGTCACAAACTTGTGCATCTAAATGGTGGAGGAGGTACTGGTAAAATAACAGGTTATTAACCTGTTTAAAAATTTCACTGATTTTGTTGTGTTAGCACCCACACATAAACTTGCAAGCAACATGCGATAAACCAGACAAGTTAAATCACAAACTCATCAGTTTCTTCACATGGTGGAGTGATTCCAGCTGAGATCGTGCGATAATATGGGTGACACCAGTGGAGACACTGAAAATGCTTTTGACATGGCTGAGCACCAGCTTGACTTTGTGATTATGTGTGGGGATCAATCACAACCACCTCCAACTGCTGGTGAGTATCCTAATGATTGGCTCGGTGATTACAGTGATTATTATAAGAAGTCTTTTATGACTATCGTGTCAAAGAAAAGCCATCTGATCATATCTGTTAAGAATTCTATACCTAGACGGTCAAAATGTTGAGAATTATATGGTCTGATTACTTTATAGTGATTAATCACCCTAAACTACAAATTATGGAAAAGGTGGTATACCTCATGAATCAAAACAAAACATTTTTGCAGTATGTCATCCAAACACACCACCATTGCAATGAAAGAGGACATCTTGAGCAAGATATGTACTCCAACATTCTGGACTAAGGGCTTAGATTAAGGCCAGATGGAAGGGAGCAGAATTGGTAAAATACCCCATGTTATACAAAAAAAAGAAAAGAAGGTATTTGCATGATGCCATATGAATTGGTACATGCAAGTATGCACTATAGAAGTTGACAATGATTCCTCACATTGCACATTATGATAAATAAACCTTACCAACTCCATCCTGAATCTTGAAGCAGGAATAAAATGATTGAGCCTGCTTAGATCTATCACAGGTCTCAATTTTTCGTTTGATTTTGTGACCTGAAAGGTTCTGGAGTAAAAGCCCTGGTAATGCAGTTTTCCTACTATCTCCACCGCCTGTTTTATGAGTTCTATCTCCTTCTATAAAATGTCTACATTCATGGGATTGTTTTGGTCTTCCATCATAAAGGGTGATGACAAAATAACATCTACAAAATGACTTGTATCAATCAATCAGTTTCCATGAAGAGGTTGATCCGAGTGTGGGGGACAAAATGTGTCTGGCACCCACAGATGTGTAGCCAGCAGGCAGGAGGGACAGCAACAAATCACTGACAGCTGGAAGGTGTCCTGGGAATGAGAAATTTCGCTCTCTCCACTGCCTGTAAAATTATCAATCCTAATGCACCACATCTATTGCATCTCAATAATGCACCACATCTACTGCATCTCAATAATGCACCACATCTATTACATCTCAATAATGCACCACATCTATTGCATCTCAATAATGCACCACATCTATTGCATCTCAATAATGCACCACATCTATTGCATCTCAATAATGCACCAGATCTAAGATACCTTATCTAGCATTCCTCAACTTTCACTGCATTCTAATGTGCCGCACCCTTTAGGTAATGCCCCAACATATCTCACCAAATGGAACACCACATTAAAACACCTAGATACACACACACACACACATGTACCACCAAGTTCAGCATACTCTGAGTATCATACCACATTTACACACTGTAACTTAAAAAACACACTGCACCTAGTACACCACACAGTGCATCATACTGCACCTAATTATATACACTTTATACATACCAGCTCATGTACTTCAAGATAACTGCAGTCTTTATGATGCATGGTCCATAAGTCACAGCCAGCAATCACATTGTCAAAGGTCAGGTCACACGCACAATACTGGCACGAGAAGATATGTTTCTTGTCTGTAATGGAAGGAAAGGATTAAAATTACATATACATCACTTAATATATTAGTAATACTATCTTTAATATATCTCATATAACTGACCTCACATAAAATAATTACATTTTTATGGATCTATTGAACAGCAGAATTAAAAGGAGGGGGTTTGAAAAATACTTCCAGCCCCATGAATAACTTGAAGAAAAAAATACTTTTCTCAAATTTTAAAACAAAAAGATCTAATTCATCCTTCATATTAGTTGAAAAAAAATTATCTTCAGATGCAATAAAACAATTTCCTGATTGGAATGAAAATCACAGCCCCCCCCCCCCCTTCTCCCCTGAATATTAAATGACCAACCACTAAAATAATCATCTTGGAGTTTCTGATAATAAATTCATACTCAGATTTGATAAATGATTGTTTTAAATGAATTTCATACATGGTTCTTGACCCTGTATTATATTTAATATGTTCGCTGAAATATGTCTGGAACAGCATTAGGGCTTCTGTAAACAGTAGGATGTAACCACTCCAAGGGAACTAGTTCCCTGCTACAAACATTTTTTGGAGGAGCTGACCATCTAATTTCACTGGTAAAGGAAATCACAAACAGCCAAGTCTATATCTACAAAACTGAGATAAGAGTAAATTAAATAAGCTCTATACTGATTGACAGGAAATTGTTAATTGTGCCTTTGGATTAATGCACATCAAAACCTGAGAGCAGCAAAGTTGGATCCTAAAAGCAGACCTATCTACATATTAAATGGTTATACTCCATAGTCAGCATCCAAGCATATACTACAAGTTGCCTAGCCTAGCAATTACACAAAGACAACTTGTGCATGTACAAATGAGCAATAAGAAGTATACATCTGCAATTCTGACTACAGATGTGGAAAATAACTTTGATAGTGTTAGATTTTAAGTATACAGTAAAGCCTCTTCTAAGCCACCACCTCTTTCACATGTAACAACACAAAGAGGTCTCTGAAGACAGTTGGTCTCTCATAACAGGTCTGTTCGGGGGGGGGGGGGGGGGAGGCAATTTTCAAGGTCAAATTTCAACTTGTAATGCTTACAATTATTGTACATGTATTTTATTCATGCAAGCATTCATCTGAAAATAATTTTAAATATAAATAGTATCAAAAGATATGTATCTATCATCAAACAATTTATATTTGTCATAATGTTAACATATCCATGATAAGTTGTAATAAAAACTTCAAACTTCAAACTTTTGATTCGACTTGGGTGATCCTGCCTGTTTCATAGCATTGCTTATAATCTACCTATCAATAATACATGAATGTACAAAATCAACTCATCAAGAAACAGAATAAATCTATTTAAAGACAAAATCCAAAGGTTTAAATTTTCACTTTGACATAAATGGATTAGTCAACTCAATAAACAGGGAATGTAACTAATAAACTGTGATGAGCAGAAGAACTTGATAGCCATGCCATTTTCATATTAGTTTTAGTAACATCAATAGGCAACAAATAATAGGAATCTTTAAAATGATTAAAATGAATTCATCTGAAAAACAGTAGTACCTTACGAGGAGTAAAAGACTGTTACATCCAGGCATTGCTTCAAAACTCCGTACTGTACATAAACAAAGTACTTGACGCTTAAAGCTGGCTAAGAAGATCTCTCAGTATGAGATAATCAGCCTTGTGTGAGTTTTCACAAAGAAACAATACAAATATTAAATTGAAATGATTATGTATGTCCATTGGCTAATTGACTTAAAGAACAAATTGCTAATATGAATACATGACTTTGGCACTACAGTGCAGGTTGGTAATGTACTTTATTTTGGTTTGTGGTCAATAAAAACTGACCTTATTTCGAGAACAACCTGATTAAAATGTGGAGAATAGCCAGACTCAACTTCTTCCTTCTTTTTTAAATTAACTTTTTTTAAATTCTAGGTCTGGAATTTAGTAATTTAATAATCTGTACTTCACGGGCAGGCTCTCCTCAGTAATCATGGTTACAATGGATTAAAAAACGGTGAGTAGTGTCTCATTCTGCAATGTGGCAGCGCTGAAACACATACTTTGCCCAAAACTTCTGACCACTGGTCATGTTCAGCAGGTGGTCACTCACAATAGTGCATTTAAACATCAAAATCTATTCCTACATGGCAAATTTGGTCATAAATGACAGGTGATTCATAACAGAGTTTGCTCAAATCGGGTTTTGTCAACCAGTATTACGTTTGCTTACTTGACCATGATCAAAACATTCTGATGCACAGTTTGTGCAGTAAGAAAAAGCATATATTTACTGTCCAAATTATACAAACTAATACTGTAAGTAAGCAGTTACTAAACTTTTTTTAAGTACTTTGTTTTGCTTCAAAAAAGTTTTAATTTTCAAACTTGTAGCTATTAAGACACCAATTTTTCCAAGTCAAAAATGTTTCTTCGAAAATACGTTACCCAATCATAATAACTTAGGAGAACTACCACTACCTCACAAATCCAGCCCTCCCAGATACTACTTTTAGCTAAAGGGAGCTAAAAGTTGTCTGCCAACCTATTTGGTGATCAGGCAAAGTTATCTCCCCTAACAAATAAGACTGGTGCAGCAATTTTAAGAATTCATGGACCAATACCATCCAATCCAGAGGATTTATTAATATTCACCTTAATTAGCATATCAAAAACATCAGCTTCACTAACATTAGCTACTGAAAAATAATTATCATCAAGAATTTTAGCTCTTATAAATGATAGAAGATTATAGTAGTTCTCTTTTGCCTTATCTATCAGGTGTAGTTTTATTCCTCCATAGCTTTCTTGTCTTTTTTTCTTATGGAAATTATCTCTAAGGTGCCTAGCCTCATTGATCTCAGGGGTAATCCACTTGGGTGTAATTTGGTGTTTAACCCTTTTCTTTTTTTAATTGGGGCATGCTTGTCTAAGGCTTCATTGAACATGATACCATTTGTCTGAGGCAGTGTTGACATCAGCTATACTGCAGACAGATTGCAAGGGTTTGCAAACTAAATCATTTAAGAACAATTACTCATCAAACTGTTTGAAGTCCTTGTATTGTATTTCAATGTGTTGACCATTTTTAGATGATTTCAGAACATGTCTAGTTATACAGACTGGGTAGTGATCACTCTGTACGTAAACTGGCACATTAATTTCACTTATGTTTTCAGGTTTATTAGTATAGACATGATCAATGATAGTAGCACTTTTATGTGTTACTCTAGTTCGGGTGTTAATTAATTGAGTAAAGTTGTAAAGTTTCACATTTACTTATCCATGTTAATGGTGGAGTTTTCATGTAGTCAGTGTTAAAACCAACTAATAATGATAGTTTCTAAATCTTCCTTTAGTAATACTTTTTGAATTTGCACCTCAAATCTATCAATCCAATCAGCTGTCGAACTAGGAGGCCTGTAAACTGAACATAAGAGTATTGGCTTTGATTGGGCAAGGGTTACTTCAATCCAGATACTCTCTATCCCGATAGTCTCTAGATCAACACATCTGTTATAACTAATGGAACTGTCTACATAGAGAAGAACACCCCCACCCCTCATAGATTACCTATCTTTTCTTTCATCAGAAAGAAACCTGGTTTCACATAGACATAGAATATTGACTGATCTAGTTTGCTATAATATTAATTTAATCTCATTCAGTTTAGAGATGATGAGTTGAATATTTAGGTTGATTACTTGCAGACCTCTTTTGAGGAGGCCAAAGACATGACAATTTTAATCAGAGAATTGATTTTCAGACAAGGTAGTATGCAATGTATTGTTTTTAGACTTAACAGATTTCTTTACATTGCCTTGATTATTTACATAAATACATGAAGAAGATAACATACAAGATCCATCTGTTGTACCATGACCACATGTAGTGGACACATGAGAATGTTCAATATGAGACTGATTTACATTCCTTCAAGACACTGATGTATCAGACACTTGAGAAGCCTCAGAGAAGTAACTTGAACATTATCACATAAGTTGTTCACATGTTAACAAGTTGCACTTTGTACATGAATCAGATAGTGCCTGAAAACTATTTATATAATTATAATTATTACATTGAAAAGTATACACATATTCTAATGCATTTTGTTGCTGGATATGTGTTGCATAGGCCTGCACATCATTGCCTTCTACCTATTGGTATGTGCACAACCTTTGCTTATGTCCATGTTCATTACAAACAAGTCAATGAATCTGTTTTCTCAGACACCGCTGTGTTACACTACTGTGTTCTCCACAATACAAGCAATATTCTGACTCATGGCTGACCTCTTTTATAAGTCTTATGTACTGGTCTATATTCTTAGCAAGCAAGGCAGTACCTCTGTTGAACAAGTGGATTCGTTCTCACTGGTATAATTGTTGGTTCACTCGATTGTCTTTATTCCAGGACATGATATTCTGTTCCAATTGATACTCCTGTCCTTTTATGAGAAGTAGAAAGAGGCATGATCTCCCTCGACAACAACAGCTCTGTTAATGTTAACGAATCACCTGAAAGCCCAGACTGGGTCTTGTAAGTGGTCTTTAGTTGATGTGTCCAGATGAGACAGAGGATTTGAGAGATGGTTCTTAGTGATGAAAGAGGATGCCATCATGAATAAGACTGATCTGCTATGTCAGAACTTGCATGTAAATCAAGTCTACCTGCATTTGCTAATGTCATGAGGAAGTAGGCAAATTGCAGGAAAGTCCTGAGAGCCTTATGAATAGAGACATGAAGGTATGCACTGTCTAAACCCACAGTGATGGCAAAATATCCCTCACAGATATCGTTCAAAATGCATTGATGTATTTCCAGTGGGAACCATGGGGCACTGATAAATGGAATGAAGGTGCTTAAGCTGATGACCAGATGTAAAGAGTCGTCTGAAGTTGGGACCAAGAAAAAGGTGTGGTATGAACGATGGACCCCTTTCAGTGCTACATCCGCATGGTATGCAATTGTTGGAGCTTAGATAAGATGGCTTTCAGAGGTTCATGTCCTATAAGTGGCCCTTGGGTCCTTTTGTTGATTCCCTGTACTATCCCTGTACTATCCCTGTATCAACACTGTGGTTGCAGAAGGGAGGGAAATGTGTCTCCTTGATGGCCTGTTAGAGTACTTTATCCATCGGGATTTTAAACATAAGTCAGAGGATAAAGGTCATGCTCTTAGCTTGAGACTGACTCCCATGCAAGCCCTGAGGTATTCGGAATGGGAGAAGATAAGCTGCAAGATAGCCAGAAAGAACAAAGGTCCAACAATGATGTCATGGTAACAATCTTGCTCACTAAGTGTGCAGTGTCAACAAAGGCCATCTGTTCCATATGTATGGAGTGTGGCAAGATCACTGTCAAAGCTGATGTTCTGAATGAAATGCTGGTGGTGAAGGAGACCACAAAGTACATAACTCTCCCAGACTGCAAACGTAAAAGTCAGAACCTTCCATTCATCATAAGACTGACAAATGCTGAAGCACTGGTGCATGGAGTCAGAGGAGGAAGACATTAAAGCTCCGGGGGTGGAAAAACATCCTCAATTGAGGTTCAGAAGGCAGAATCTTCCTGTGCCCTTGTGTAGGGTAGAACAGATGATGGTACTGGTAGAACAAGCAACATCATTTTGGTCATGCGGAGTGAGGGTACAGTCCTCTGTAATGAATGAGACTTAAATGGCAAAGAGGGTTGAGATCTGTTCTGACTAAACTTGTAGAATGCCTTGAATAAGAAACCGTGACTTCAAGACAGACGCTGAGTAAAAAGGATCTTCTCATGGCAGAGTGCAGAGAAATTGTGAAGTGACATCTGAATGAGTATCACATTGTGGTATGAGTTAAACTGGTCCCTGCACATGCCTGCCAAAGTCAGGTTCAATGTACTGGAAGCCCAGGCTGTTATTGATTGAGCCTGTAATATTGATCCTTCTTGATCCCTAGTATATGGCCTAGGCTGGTCACAATGGAAATAGGCCATCAGTGTGAGGAGGATATCATTAGGATCATCATTTGGGATGGGTTATGGTATATTTGATCCATGTAACCTGTCCATGTGTCTGCTGAATGAGAGGGAACTTGGCTGCTAATGTTAGCTCTGTCCCATTCTGAAGGAGGAATCAAGTTTGACCCCAGGGAGGCAAGGTAGGGGCAGTTCCAAAAATGATGAGTCCTGTGGTAGTGACTTGTTCTGAGCATCACAGTCAATGTCCAGTGCTTTGTGGCTAAAGGGTAAGTTGAATTATCTCCCTTGTTCCCATAAAGATTCACACTGAGGAAAAAATCAGCATGAAGACTAGTGATGTCTTCAGTCTGAGCTGTATGTTCTTTGTGTTTTGCTCACAGTTCTAATCTGTACAACCAAACAGAGCAAAATGGATAAAGCTGTAGCCCAGCACCTGTCTTAGAATGCAATTTCCATGCAGAGCTAAATCATTAAAAGGGTGACCCAGAAATTGATAAGCCTAATAAAGCAAGGAAAGATACACATTAAATCTAAAGATAAAAACCACCCATTTATAAACCTGTGTGCTTGCAAGTGATGTTTGAATACCATGTGGGTGCATTAGCTATACCAAAATTTGAAATGATGGTTACCTGGAAAAAGTAACAACAGGCAATACTTGTAGGGAAAAAGGCCCCAGAGACTGCCCATACATATAAAATTCATTAAAGTAGGTGCACAGACACTACGAAGGCCTTGGATAGAAACTCGCCATTATATACCCATTTGTAAAGGAATTACACATATATAGGAGTTATATGAGCACTAGAGACTTGCATGTATAAAATAAATATAGCATGAACTGACTGTCAAGTCACTTAGGTTCCACTTAAAAGTACCTAAATTTGTGTGGACAACAAATTGTGACAATTTTTAAAGGCAGAACTCTCTCTTGATAGAAAGAGACTAAAATGTTGGAAATATAGATGGAGTATTTTTTCCTCTGAAGTAAAAATCTCCAGCTTGTAGGGGTATATCTTCGGGCTTTTGCTAGGTCTCTCATAATGAGAGTGTACTTCTTGGCATGAGCAGTAGTAATAACTGGGATATTCTTACACTGTGCTGCCAAGTCGGGGGAGATCACTCTGCTCGATCATCAAATTGGTCAGCAGACAACTTTTAGCTCCTTTAGCTAAAAGTAGTATCTGGGAGGGCTGGATTTGTTAGGTAGTGTTAGTTTTCCTAAGTTATTATGATTGGGCAATGTATTTGAAAAAGAAATGTGAACATTTTCTGTGTCCAGCAGAAATATCAGAATCTGCATGATAACAAGGGTTGCATGAATAATTTTCTCATATGTTAATTCTTTGAAGAATATTCCATTTCACTTCCCCCATAAGTGCCTCGTGATCCCATGAGATGAGATGACGCTGGTCACGTGGTTGGTCAGAGAACAACGGTTGCATGAAGAGTACAGTTTGGGAGCAAATTAAAGAAGAAAACACCAAAAATTAACAGCGTAATATACGACTGCGGGAGAAAAGTTTGGCAGTCATCAGGTTTGTGCATTCCGAAGCACTAATTTCCGCAAACTGGGTTGCACCTTTGCAGAGGCAAAGTGTTGCAGATAGTTTCCCAAGTTTTCAGTGAACTTCAGTGTCAAGAAAATGGAGGGTGCGGACCACCCAAGGCAGTTCCCAGAGGGGACAGGCTTAATGAGTGAAATACTCAAAAATTGTCGCAAACGCAAAGGAAACGTCACAGATGATGTGAGTACGGTTTCCGGTACGGGTCTGATGGGGAAACAAATGCATTCGCCATCAGCAACTGCCACCATAGGTATGAGGTCTAGTAGGGCACATGCTGGGCAGCTGGGGAAAGCTACATTAAGTCGACCATTCCGACAAGAAGACATGACGTCATTGTCTGATACTGGCGCAAGTCACGTGATTTCCGCCCAAACAATCAATATGGCTACCCTGGATAAAGAATTGGCCATGCAATGTCAGTTGTGGACACAAAACGCGGATGTTGTGTCCAAAATGCATGCGCGCATGACAAAAATGGAACAGATCTTGGCGAGTGTTTCTAATCAAACCCAAATGCCAAACACATCAACTGCGGTTTCTGCAGGATCGGCACACCTAGGGCAGTTTGGAAAGGATTTGGACACTGTGCACGATAAAGGGGACGTCGACTCGGATGTGGATGTTGCAGGTTTAATTATGCCAGATGCAGATTCAGAGGTCAGTGCAAATGATGATGATGATTTGTTTACGGACTTGGAAAGTTTTGTCCTGGAACATCAAAAAGCTGGTCCAAATGTGGATGACAAATTAGCGGAAGTCCTCAATAAAGGACTACGTTCTGTGTTAACCTCCGACAAGCTAAAACCCTTGCAGGAGAAGTATCCCAGACCAGGCAATTGTGACAATTTAAAGGTGCCAAGAGTCAATATTGAGGTCTGGAATGCAATGTCAAAACAGGCAAAGAGTGTGGATATACTACTGCAAAAGTTGCAAACTCAGGGCAAATTTTGGTCCCTACCTTAAGGGCATTGGAATTGTTCAAAAAGCATAGAAACAATCTTCGAGAATTGCCGTTAGATTCAGTTAGGGACCTTGTCATGGATACTTTTAAAATGTCATCGTTTTTGTTCAGCGACTTCAGTTTTAAGCGTCGTGACTTAATAAAACCTGAGCTAACCGACATGTATCAGCCCATCTGTGCTGCATCGAATCCCATCACAGACTGGCTTTTTGGAGATAACCTGAATGGGCAGGTAACTAAGCTAAATGAATCCCAGAAGGCTGGGACTCAGCTGCTGGGAAAAAAGCAACAAGAAGCAGCAAAACGTCAGGTGGCATCAAATTTTAAAAGCAATGTACCTTTTTTAGGACGTTCTTATTCACGGACCGGACACCTCCGGCACCGAAATTATCAGGGGCAGCAAAATCATCGCTGGAGACAGGGTTTCAAAAAAGTCCAGAAACAAGGAACTGGATTTCTCAAACATCGGAAGGATCAGTAAGATCTTCCCAGGCTATTTGTATGCAGCCTCATGTAAGTACATATGTTTCTTGTATGATCAATACACCTGACAATTTTGTTGCTGGGAAAATTTCAGCATGGTTTGATGCATGGCAGAATATTACTTCAGATCCTTGGATTCTGAATACTGTGAAAGGCTATGAAATAGAGTTTGAACAGCAACCTGTGCAAACGTGTATACCTAACCAACTTAAAGTCTCAATAACTGAAGAGAAACTGATAAATGCTGAAATTAATAATTTTCTTGCAAAAGGTATTATTCGTAAAGTTTATTCAAAACCTGGACAGTATTTTTCAAACATTTTCATTAGACCTAAAAAAGATGGGTCTATGAGACTTATTTTGAATTTAAAACAATTCAATACAAATGTTGAGAAGATACATTTTAAAATGGAAACTTTGAAAACAGCTGTTAATGCCATGAGAAAAAATTGTTTCTTTGCATCTGTTGATTTGAAGGATGCCTACTATTCTGTTCCTGTGGCTCAGATACATAGGAAATATTTGCGTTTTCAGTGGTTTGGGAATATATATGAATTTACCTGTTTGCCAAATGGTTTGGCATCTGCACCATGCGTTTTCACCAAGCTACTGAAGCCAGTTTTTGCATCATTGAGACAAAAAGGGTTCACAAATGTGGCATACATTGACGATAGTTGTTTGTTAGGGGCATCTTATGATCAGTGTAGGCAAAATGTTATGGAAACAGTTCGTACATTTGATGGCTTGGGCTTAACCGTTCACCCCAGAAAATCTGTGTTTGAACCCACCCAAAAAATAGTATTTGTTGGATTTTTGCTAGACTCTGTCACAATGACTGTCCGACTAACTCAAGATAAAGCAGACAGTATCGTTGCTCATTGTTCTGACATATTGCGGAAACGGAACATCACTATTCGTGAATTAGCTCAACTTGTGGGAATGCTTGTTACTTGCGAACCAGGAGTAGAGTATGCACCTTTATATTATAAAGATCTAGAACATGAAAAAGATAAATACTTAAAGATACATAAAGGTAATTTCGATGCTTATTTGTCTCTTTCGGAAGAGAGCCGACAGTGTATATCTTGGTGGATATCTAATGTGTCCGCCAGTTATAAAGTGGTTTCACATGGTGAACCACAAGTTGTCTTGACCAGTGACAGCTCCCTTGTTGGTTGGGGGGGAGTAAATCATACAACCAAAGCTGAAACAGGTAGTCATTGGGATCAAGAGGAACAACTGTATCATATTAATTTCTTGGAACTGAAAGCATGTTTTTTGACATTACAATCTTTTTGTTCCAAAGTGACGAACACACATGTGCGCATCTACATGGATAACTCTGTAGCAGTTTCATATGTGAAAAAAATGGGGGGCCGCATTTCTAAACTGCATAAATTATCACGTGATATCTGGCTGTGGTGTACAGTTAGGGGTATCTGGTTAAGTGTTTCTCATTTGCCGGGAACACTAAATTGTGATGCAGATAGATTGTCTAGAAACATAAATGATGATTCTGAATGGAAGTTAAGTGCTACAGTCTTCAATGCAATCATTAAAGTGTATGGGCACATAGATGTGGATTTATTGGCTTCCAGGCTAAATCACCAAGTTCTGAGTTATGTTTCATACCGACCTGACCCAAAAGCTATAGCAGTTGATGCTTTTTCTTTAAAATGGAATTACAATCGTCATTATTGTTTTCCACCTTTCAGTATGTTGGGAGCAGTGCTGCAAAAAATGGCCCAAGACGAAGCAGATGTTATTTTGGTGGCACCACTATGGACAACGCAACCCTGGTTTCCGAGTCTCCTGCATGCTGTAGTCGGTCCTTGTTTTCTACTGCCACGTCCACAAGACATTCTACACTTGGCACACAATCCACAACGACGACACCCCCTCCAAAAATTGAAGATGGATGTTTTTCACTTATCAGGACAGCACTCAAAAGTCAAGGATTATCAGAGAGGGCTGCCTGCCTCATCATCAATTCATGGAGGACATCAACTAAAAAACAGTATTGGGGTCATCTCCAAAAGTGGATGCTATTTTCAAATCAGCGACAGATTAATCCATTTGACCCACCTGTGACTATTGTTATAGAGTTTTTAACAGAATTAGTAGATAGAGGTTTAGGTTATAGTTCTGTAAATACAGCTAGATCTGCAATTTCATCATTAGTTAGTCTTACTTCTAAATCCAGACTCGGCAAGAATGTTTTACTTAAGAGATGTATGAGAGGAGTGTTCATTGCAAAGCCTTCATTTCCAAAATACACTTTTGTGTGGTATGTGCGGCTTGTGTTTAACTATTTTCTCTCTTTACAAGGCAATGACCAATTATCGTTACAGGAACTTACTATGAAGTTAGTCATGCTGCTTGCTTTGTTGACAGGACAGAGGTGTCAGACACTTCACCTTATGCAGACAAATGGCATTAAATTTGGTGTAAACAGTGTACAAATACACATTTCTTCATTGCTGAAACAATCTAAACCAGGTAAACACCTGGAACCTTTTGTTTTTGAATCTTATCCTTTTGACAAAAAATTGTGTGTTGTTTCTTGTTTACAGTGTTATTTGCAACGGACTAAGCTTTTGAGAAATTCTGAAACACAGTTATTTATCAGCACACAATCGCCACATAAAAAAGTTGCCAAAAGCACAATATCAAACTGGATAAAGACTGTTATGAGAAAGTCTGGTATTGATACTGCAGTTTTCCAGGCTCATAGCACAAGGTCTGCATCTGTTTCTGCAGCCTGTGCAAAAGGGGTACCATTGGGTACAATTTTGAAGGCAGCTGGCTGGGCTGGTGCTTGTACATTCAGGAAATTTTATAAGAAGCCTGTTACAGACCAGACTGAATTCAGTACAAAGGTTTTGTCTGCATCCAGAATTGTATAATGGTAATGAAATGTACATCTTAATTTTGGGTTGTCTGGTTTGATATCAACATATAAAATTTCTTCTTTTTCGGGTTTTAGTTGTTGTTAATCAATTCCATAAATGGAAGCCTCGCTCTGAAATCTCATGGGATCACGAGGCACTTATGGGGGAAGTGAAATTGATAAATTAAACAAGACTTACCAAGTCGAAGTTTGATTGTAATTTCATGAACCCCATAAGTGCCTTAGTGATCACATGCCCACCCTTAATACTTCCCACCCAATAACACATTGAGGCTTCCATTTCTTTTGCTCTCAAGACTGACCAACCACGTGACCAGCGTCATCTCATCTCATGTGATCACTAAGGCACTTATGGGGTTCATGAAATTACAATCAAACTTCGACTTGGTAAGTCTTGTTTAATTTATCAATTATGGTAATAGAATTTAATGAACAGATGATAAGATCAGATATAAATACATACACCTACTCTACTGATGTTTATAAGAACACAACCAAGCAAAGTCATTTTCAATAATATCAAGTCAGAAAAACTTCACATACCATTATTTTTTTAAAATATACTTTTAATTTTATTATAACCTTTGCTCTGAGACTGGTTTTCATTCTTTATCTCAAATATTACTTGATCATAATGATATGTGTTTTTAAAAAAGTTTAGTTTGGTTTGATGTTTTATATGCCAATCCAATAAGAGCAAAGTGCCTTGTCTAAGGACACACAAGGTAGTTTACCCAAGCTGAACCAATGAGACAAATGTAAACTGTGCCCTTTCAGTTGCAAGTTCTATCAAGGCCCAGCGTCTCCTTTTTAGGAACAACTCGAGTCCCTCAATGTGACTGATACTCTTCTGGATGAAAAGAATTATCAGGAACTCAAGATAAGACCATTTCTTCCTTTTAAACTGCTGAGTTCTGAAACAATCTCAGATATTCTTCAGTGATAACAAGATCTTCAAATTAGATGCTGTGGTGGCCTTATTGTACATTCTCATTTATGACAAAGCAGGTATCATCAGAAGTCTTTTGTTATAAACCCTATGTCATGATGATCATCCATGCAGGGGAAATAGTGACAAGAACATTTACATCTCCACCGTCATGGCAGCCATATTGGATGTACAACTGGCACCATTTTCATTTAGGACCAACAGAATATCATAATAAGTCCACTGGTGAAAACCCCATGTTGATATATCCATCCATTCAGGAGTAAAGATAGCAATATTTTCAAGATAGCCATCATGGTGGCCATACTGAGGGTTAACCATTTTCATTAAGGACCAACAAGACACCATAAGAACTCTTCTGATAAAAAGCTCATGTCAAAATTACTTTCCAATAAAGAGAAGTAGCAAAATCTAGATTTTCAAGACAGACACATACTGGATATCCTATTAGTCCCATTATTTTTATGATCAACAAAACATTATAAGAAATCTTTTAGCGATATTACCATTCAGAAGAACTAGTGATAACAAAATTTTCAAGCTGACCACTGTGGCAGCTATATCAGGCCTCAGCACTATTTTCTTTTAGGACCAACCTGACATCATATGACTTTCCATTCAGGAGAAGAAGATATAACAAGACTTTCAAGATGGCTGATGTGGTGGCCATATTGAACATCAGCTCATCACCATATATGATGTGACATTGATGTAAACATCCCTTCAGGAGAAGTAGCGATAGCAAGATTTGCAAGATGGACGCTGTATGGTGGTGGCCATATTAGATGTCAGATTGGCACTATTTTCATTTAAAACAAACTGAACATCTTAAGAAGTCTTTTTGAGTGAAAACATCACATCAATTTGTCTTCAGGTGGAATTGCAAAAATACCTCTGCTGTGGTGGCCATATTAGACATCAGAGCAGCACCATTTTTATTTAGGACCAACTAGACATGATAAGAAGTATTTCAGTGAAAAGACCCATATTGATTTGGAAATCTATAAAAGAGGAATAAGGCTAACAAGATTTCCAAGACAGCAACTGTGGTGGCCATATTGAACTTCAGATTTGTACCATTTTCATTTAGTAACAACTTAACTTCATAAGACATCTTTTAAAGAAAACAACATGTTGATATGCCCATCCATTCAGGAGAAGTAGCAATAACAATATTTTCAACATGGCTGCTGTAGTGGCCATACTGGACATCAGATTGGTGTTATTTTCATTTGGGATCAACTAAACATCATAAGATACCTTTCAATGAAATCCCAAGTTGTTATGATAATTCATCCAGAATGAGTTGCAATAACAAGATTTTCAATATGCAGTAGCTACTCTGGCAGCCATACTGGATTTCCAAGCAGCACCATCTTCATTTAGAACCAACCAGACCATGGGATGAATGTGGATGTAAAGTTTTATGGCAATCTCCCAAGTAGTGTATGAGCAGCAGCAATAATAATTTTGTGCTAACAGATGGACAGATAATAGACAAAAGACTATCCCATAATCTCCTCTGGTCTATAACAAGTAGAGTTAATATGTGTAAAAATAAAAATAGCAAGGCAAGTTTAAGATGTGTATTGAGTCTCGTGGCCAATTTTCAGTCCTGTGCATATGTTGGGCAGAGTTCAAAGACAATGGGGCTGGACATGGCAATCAGGTTTTTACAAAAATAATTTTAAAAACCCATCTCTCCTCCACAGACTTTTTCATTGAAGGTTACATTTATTTTTAAAGAATCAAATTTAATGAATAAACTAATTTGAAAACTTGAAACATGCATGTACTTTCTGCTCAGGATTGAAATATAAATTACCCCAAACACCTACGAGCAATGCTTTGGATGCTAAACTTACGACATTTACCTGAAATGACAAATCCAGTTTCAGCAATATTTTGCTGCATCTCCAAATCAAGACTCTGTGCAAGTTTTTTCTGCATCTCCAATTCAAGACCCTGTGCAATTTTGTTCTGTATCGCCAATTCAAGACTCTGTACATATTTTTTATTGCACTCAAAGCGAATTTTTAATTCCCCAAGTCGACCAGGCAATAAGTTCTGATGAGTTGGACCTGAAGAGATTCCTGCCTGATGTACAATGTCTGATTCTGTCAAAGAAGATCCAGATGAAGGATGGGCTCGTGACTCTGGCTGCTGGTGTTCAAAAGGATGTTGACTGGTCAATACAGGAGCACTGTCTGAAAATATATTCCACCTGTGGAAAACCTTCTAGATGTCAAGCCTTTATTGATTCCCCAAAAATAAGAAAATAGGATTTTTTTTTAACAAATAGGAATTTTAAGCCAAATATATAGAATCTTTATTGGAGTGACTGTGTGTATTTATTGGTTATTTCAATCATTTCTCAAACTGATATTCACAAAACGAGCAAATTTTCAATATGTCCCACGTAACAGTAGAAAACAGTTCATGATACTCTGAACTATCAAACCCCTTTTATGGTTTTCCAATACAACTTAAGCTTTTCAATATAAGAACTTTCCTTTTTACTTTATATCAACATGGTTTCTATTAATTTTACTTCAAAGTATAACATTTTATATCTGTCACCAAGGATAGTAAGATGAAAAGTTCACAAATGCAATTTAATCATTCCTCTTCATAAATAATTTACCCATGAAACCAATCACCTTTAAAAATTAAACACAGTAACTGGACAGACAAAAATGTGAACTGAAATTCAGCAGAAATTCTCAAGCTTATTACTGAAAAAGTTTTGTCATGGTACATGTGTGCAAATCATCCACACTAAGCTCTACAGGAATACCTGTTAATACCTAAACCATTATAAATAAAGAATATATTCTACAATTTGTCATTCAACTGTACATGCTCTGTACAACTTAAAACTGAATGGATCATTAAAATCAAACAAGAAAAGAGGCCATCAACGGGACTAAAACAGTACTGGGCAAACATAATTTCCATGAATTCAAGATAAGACCATTTCTTCCTTTTAACTGTCTAGTGTTCAGCAATAACAAGATTTTTTAAAATCAGTTGCTGTTGTGCACATATTGAATTTCAGCTTGGTACCATTTTCATTTACAACAAAGCAGACACCATTAAAAGTCTTGCCTTGTGAAAACCCAATGTCATAATGATCATCCATTCAAGGGAGTAATGACAACAAGATTTTGAAGACAATATCATGGCAGTCATATTCGATGTATGACTGGCACCATTTTCACTTAGGACCAACTAGGTATCATAAGTTTATTGGTTAAAATTCCATGTTGTGTATAGCAATCCATTTGGCGATGATTAGAGATAGCAATAACAAGATTTTCAAGATGGCTGCCATGGCAACCATATTGGACATCAGATTGGCACCATTTTCATTTAAGATCAACTAAACATCATAACAAGTCTTTTATTTAAAACCCCATGTTGTTATGATCATCCATTCAGCAGAAGTTGTAGTAACTGATCGCTGTTGGTGCCATACTCGATACCCAAACAACACCAATTTCATTTAGGACCAACCAGACCATGGGATGAACATAGATGAAAAGTTTAATAGCAACCCTCCAAGCAGTCTAGGAGGAGTAGCAATCATAATCTTGTGCAAACAGATGACAGAGAATAGAGGAGTTACTATCCCATAATCTCTTCTGGTAAATGACCAGTAGAGCTAATATGTGTAACAAAATAAAAATAGCAAGGCAAGTTTAAGATGTATATTGAGGCTCACAGCCAATTTTCAGACTTCTGCATATGTAGGGCAGAGTTCAAAGACAATGGGGCTGGACATGGCAATCAGGTTCTTAAAAAAAATAATTTTAAAAACCCATCTCTCCTCCACAAACATTTTCATTGAAGGTTACATTTATTTTTAAAGAATCAAATTTAATGAATAAACTAATTTGAAAACTTGAAACATGCATGTACTTTCTGCTCAGGATTGAAATATAAATTACCCCAAACACCTATGAACAATGCTTTGGATGCTAAACTTAAAAAAATTTAATTGAAATTTCTAATCCTACACCATCAACTTCCTTCTGCATCTCCAATTTAAAACTGGGTGCTTATTATCTGATTGCACTCCAAACAAGTTATATGTTCTCCAAGTCCACCAGGTAATAAGTTCAGATGAGTTGGACTCAGAGAGATTCTTGGCTGATGCATGAGCTCTGATTCTGTCAAAGAACATAGAGATGAAGGATGGCTTGTGACTCAAGCTGCTGGTGTTCAAAAGGATATTGATTGGATTTAGGGCAGTGATTGGACAGACAAAAATATAAAACAAACAAGTTTCGTACAAATTTTCAAGCTTATTACTCAAACAGTTGTCATGGGACCAGAGTACAAGTCATACATACTACACCCTACTGTCTTCAAGAGGCAAGGACTTTTTATTGACCAAATTATTTTAAATAAAGAGAATAAAAATTTTCTTTGCAATTTGTCATTCAAATATACAACTTAAAACTGAAAATATCATCTAATGGACTAATGCTCTACTGGGCAAATAAAATTTCCATGAATTCAAGATAAGACCATTTGTTCATTTAAAACTGTCAAGTTTTGAACCCATCTCTGATATTTTTCAGTGACAGCACTATCTTCAAATTAGCATCAGGGGTGCACATACTGGATCTCAGACTGACATCATAAGTAGTCTTCTGGTGAAAACTCTGCATCAGTATGACTTTCTGTTCAAGTATAGATTTGATAAAATGATTTTAAGATGGCTGCCATGGAAGCCATAATGGATGTCAGATCAGCATCATATTTTTATTTAGGACCATCCATACAAGAGTAGCAATAACAGGATTGTGAAGTTAGCCAATACGGTGGCCACATTTGACATCGGATTGGTACCATTTTTATTGAAGACCAACTTGACTTGATAAGAAGTCTTTCAGTGCAAAGCCCAAGTCAATATAACCATGCATTCTGGAAGAGTAGTAATAACAAGATTTTCAAGATGGCTGCCATGGCAGCCATACTGGGCATCAGATCAGCACCTTTTTTAATTTATGACCAACCAGACATCATAAGAAATCTTTCAGTGAAAACCCCATGCTAATATAACCATCCTATCAGGAGGAGCAGCAATAACAAGATTTTCATAATGGATGTCCAAGCAGCACCATTTTCATTTAGTACCAGAAAGACCAAGGGATGAATGTGTCTGTCAAGTTTCATGGCAATCTTTCAAGCAGTTTTGGAGAAGTAGTGAGTAACAGATGGATGGATGACGGAAAATGGATCAGCTGAGCTAAAATTTTAAGGCCTATAAGACTGCATCTTAGTTGTTCAGCATTTGCAAATCAAGCTATCCAAGACTGAACCATCTTGAGATAACATAATTACCTACCAACTATTTATCAAATAGTTCTGTTGATTTCTAGGAACAAACGTTTAATCCTTTTGAGCTTATATTTCTGATCAACTACAATTACACACTTTTGTGGCTATTCTTCAAGTATTATAAAATTTTGTCTGTATCTGTATTTTGGTTTGGTTTGCATAGCAACAATTTGAAGGCTATATTTTGTCTAGTCAGGTAAATTATCTTGCCAAAGGACACACCATGGTAACCAATTCAGACTGGTCAGATGGTGGTGATTTGGACGTGAGTTCAGTGCCTTAACGTCTGAGCAACTGCTGCTCCCACTGCATATATATCACTCAAGACTTATCCAAACTTGGAGGAGATCTAACCTTATTGAATACTGTAAACATTATCATTTTGGCACTACTGCTGAGTTAAATTCATTTACAATAATATAGAAATCAATAGCTTAATGCCTGAAGTTTCCTTATTTCATTTCTTTGTTTTTTGTACAACACACAGGTCTAGTTGTAACTAAAGTACACCAAGTTCTTAATATACAAATGTATTTGAGAAGCAACTATGCCAGGACTTATCTAATGGGGGATCTCCCCCTTGTCACCAAAATTAGATTGGAGGGGAGGTAACAGAAATTGACATATTTCACTGCTTATCTAATATGTAAATATCCATCTCTCTTTATTCATCCTCCACTTTTTGGTCTCGATTGAAATGAAAATCCTCATAAGATGCCCCCTCTAGAATAAGCATTATCCATTGACTGTGTCTGATCTTAATATGTTTCTTATCTGTGTATGAATAGTGTTCTGTGCTGAAAACCCCATTTCACAATCTACTATCTGAAAAGGCATATGCATAGCTAGCTTAGCTGGCTTCAATGACCCTTTTGAGTGTTAAATTGTAGAATTTTCCACAATTCACCTGCTCCAAAATGAATGCAATCTGATGACATCCACATTTTAAACAGCAGATAGCTGATGTAAAAGGTTATATTTCCCACAATTCTTGCAAATATTACAGAGTAGTCACCTCCCATCCTGGTATAAATAATTATGGATATTTCCAAGCATCTTTAAGTGTTTACCTACAACTGTGTATTTTGGAATGGTATTTTAATTAAATAAGTAACCTTACTCTTAAAATGTTTGTTTAGATATTTATTTGCTCAGTTTATCTTAACAGAAAAAATAATTCTATACTGCAAAGAGTGTATTTTTATGTGTAACTTTCAACAATTTTGCTGGAATTCTCATGCATTATTGCTTTCCAAGTGAGCACATTTGTAAATATTTGTCCATGATTTGTGCACTTCGATGCCATGGCAAGATCTTTGGAAATTTTTATCACAATCAGGAAGTAGACATGAACATCATGTATTTTTTCCCACATGAAACAACATATAAATATACTAATCAAAGTTAAATTCATGGACTATTAGTCATATAAATTTTGACAATGTTATGTTTTTGTACATGGTACAGTCCTACTAATTACTGAGCTGTATTTAATATGTGTGTGTGTTTGTGTGTGTGTGTGTGTGTGTGTGTGTTCAACTCTGTGGAAACCAATATTTTCTAGTAAAATGTTTCTTCAAGAATATTTACCCAATCAAAATACCTTAGGAGAACTACTACTTCCTCACAAATCCAGCTCTCTCAGATAAAATCTTTAGCTAAAAGTTATCTGCCTGCCTAGGAGGCAGTCAAGTAGAGTGGTCTCCCCTTGGTATAGGGATTGGCGACATGATACCGTGAGTATCTCAGTTACTACTTGAGCATTAGGCATTCTCTATGTAGATGTAACTGCAGGGAGGTTGGAAGGGTGTATGTGTATTATGAATGGGTAAGTATTCACAAAAAAACATTCTACAAGAAAAATGGTTTCTTCTTTAAATATGTTACCCAATCATAATACCTTAGAATAATAGGTAACAGTTGGAGGGAGATACATCCTGTTACCTTGGAGAGACCAACTCCGGTCCCCTTAGGTATGTGAGACAGCTTCTAGATAACCTGACTGGAAAAGATTCCACTTTTGGAGAACAACTTCAAAAGGGAAAAATTTCCCTCCTGCAAATCTAGCAGAAGTCATGAAGCTGTTGAACAATCTAGAAGGGTAACCTTTGGGTAAAGGTTCCTCTAGATCAACTTGAGCCTTTAGGACCAGCAATCTATGATAATGCAATGATGGTGCTGACTACTAACTTCATGAGCAAATTCACTGGTTTTGACCGATATGTAGGACAGGATAGACCACTTTATTTAGGATGAAAATGTCTATGATGATATATCATCCTTCCCCTCTTAAAGGTAATGGTAGTTAGAGAACTAAAATAAGGCAAGATCTCCCTTGAATCAAAAGCTCGATACTCCTGAAATACCATTTCGGAGCTCACACTGGGTCCTGTCAATGACCTTGAGATGATGTGTCCAGAATAAATGGCAATTATTACCATTATCTAATTCCTCAGGAATGGAAGCTTATTTTAGTAATGAGACCGGGGGGCTTCATGAGTGGTATTGATCCATCATGGAGGAACTCCAAGTAGATGGGTTCACCAATGTATTGCTGATATTGCCCACTGACTGCCAAAGTAGTGAGGAAGCAGGAGTTCAAATGGTGTCTTGTTCCTCCAGGTTAATACCCATTATAACTTCCACTTGGTCAAGGGTCCAATGTCACTGGCCAGATGGAATCCAAATGAATAGAAGATCAGATAGATCTTTGGTTTGTTCGATATCCTCTCTTCCATGATAGCAGTGATCGTGGAGCAGTAGGTTTAATTGTGATTGATGCTATCTGTTTCTCATCAAAGAGTCATAAGAAGTTAGCAATTGAGTCATGTATACCTACATTGGTATAAAATGCTCTTGTGTGTTCCACTGAGATTATTTTCCATTGCCTTCCTACACCTCTAAGGTGAATAGCCATTTCACTTGAAGGTTACTCCACTACTTGTTGTGAAAACTATTTGTTCTTAAAGGCGGATTTCATAAGATCCCAATATGTAACTTCAGCAACTCTGGGTTAAAGGTGTGAAACACCAGATATCATGGTTTCTTAATTCAGATGAGGGAATAGCTCTGGGAATTCTGTTGTGATTGATGAGGCTGCTCAAATATTTCCCATCTGAGAGGAGTAATCAGAATGAGGAAACATATTTGCTGATTCCTTTATCCCCTTCTGGATCAGAGGTGTTGGAGAATTGTATACATTCAGCCATTCCAAATTGATAGAAACAGCATTGATTATTCAGGCCTTTTCAGAGACAAAGGTTGAGGTTTCGGCATTCCACCTTGTCACCAATAGGTCCATCATAGGTCAATCCCACTGAGTGTCTATTTAGTGAAAACTGAGGGATGAAGAGACCATTCTGTATGTATTATTTCCTTCTTGCAGAAGCACAAGTCTGCCCATACATTAACCAGCAAAGTAAATGTACACTTAAATGTTGATCATTGATGATGACACCACTTTACAAAATCCCAAACAATAATACAAAGGTCTGAGAACTTATTCTGCATTGCTGTTAAAGATAAGGCACCATGGTGAAATTATCAGATAGAAAGAGAACTCCATTCCAGTGTAGTTCTCCACACACCAATGAAACCTTTCAAGGTGGTTTCCATCTCGATGATGTTTATATGTAAATAATGACACACTTCTATGGCAGTCTGAAATGGTAGGAGACTAGCTCCCCCAGCCCTCTGTGTTTGCATCCAAAGCAATTGTGTTGTTGTTGTTGTTCTAGGGTTTAACGCCATTTTTCAGCACAAGATAGGCTATACATGGCAGCCAGTATAACTGGTGGAGGAAGAACACTGGAATACCCAGGAAAGAACCACCGACCCACGAGAAGCTACTGGCAGGCTTTCCCACGTACCCACGCTAGCCGAGCCTTGGACTCGAACCCACGCAGACAGAGGTGAGATGGCAGTGATCCGTAACGGTGAGCGCTTTAGACCACTCGGCCACTCGGGGCCCCAAAGCAATTGTGACTGCCAAGGGTTGTGCTTGCAGATGTATTGACAACACAAGTCCAAAGTGGTTTCCCTGCTTTTGAGATGCCTCATGTTATTCTAGATTGTGAGAGTTGGCCCAATGGTCCCAGATTAGGTCTCCACTTGGATCATGTAATAAATATTATGGGAGCCCAATAAAGTGACCAGATATCCGTTAACGCAATGGGCAAAACTCAGCCAGCAAAGAAATTCTCTAGCAAATGGATTGCTCAAAATAGGCATGGAACCTACAATTGCATAAATTCAATTCTCATTCCTGGGGAACACATTCTTTTACTTGAACACTAACTAGTCAATCAAATCTTGAAAGAATATGAAGTCAGAGATGTTCTTGTTGACAAGAAGACTGAAACGAAAAAGTGTAACATGTGAGATCATGTCTTGCTCCAAAAGATAACTTGTCTGCTACCTGTTGTAGGTGAATCACAGAACTTCTGGAAGCCGTTTGATTGGGGGCGTGAAATCATGCCTCCTGCAAGTCCATACTGATTGTGTATACTCCACAATGAATGGCATTAGACCTGTAGTTGCATTCCATCACAAACCCAAGAGTGTAACAGACTGATTGAATATGATTAGGTTGAGACCAACTGATAAGCGCTGCATTGTAGCTAAAGAACTCTGGCCCAAGAATTAGTATCAGTGCAGAACATGATACCAAGTCTCCAGAAAACTTGTTGGGTTCTCATGACATGATAAATCTTTCCCATTCAGCCACTAAAAATTGGAGCCTTCTCCCTTTCTGAATCTGTGAAAGGGTGGGATGGGGGGGAGCTGTATGCATGCCATTGAGATAGGGATGGCCTCATGGAACGTTGGTGAAAATGATCAACCTACCTCCGACTCTTCCACTTAGTTGTAGGATTGTTTCCCAGTGGCATGCATGTGACTTTGATGGTTGCCTTGCAAATCCAGTCCAATGTAGCAAGAGACGGAGAGGGATGGTGACATTTTGTTAATTCCATCAACCTAATCATTAAGGAGGAGAATAGATGATGAAGGTTGCAAGTGCTACCCATGCATTAAATGTGAGAAGATGACAAAGGACATAACTTTGTTGGCATTCTTGAGAAGTGAATAGGCCCTCCAACTTGTAATGGTATATCTTCCAAAAGGTGATTCTGGCGTTTGTGAGGTCTTTCATGGTGAGATCTTGCTTATTAGCACCAGCAAAAGTAAGTAACTGAGATATTCACAGGATTTGGTGCCAATCCCTATACAAAGAGATCACTCTGCCAACAACCAACTAGGTCGGCAGAAAACTTTCAGCTTTGTTTTGGAATGATTTGCGAGGTAGTAGTAGTTCTCCTAAGGTATTATGACTAGGTAATGTATTTAAAGAAGAAATTGGTGGATAAACAAAATATATTTGTCGACAATCTATAATTGACCAATGCATCATTGGTCAATTATAGATTGTCGACAAATATATTTGCATCTGCTGCACTCAGTCTGGTTACAATTCGTCAGTATGGTGATAAATGTTTATGCACTTACATTAACTACAATAAGTAACATGTAGCTAAAAGGGGTGGGTCCTTGGGGAGTAGAGGGGGACAACTAGTCAACTGCTGATTTGCTTATTATTTAGTTGTCTACTGGATTTATAATCATTAGTGATTCACTGGCTAAATAGTTCTTTTCAGCATTTTAACTCTTCGTGGTTTTGCAATAAACCTGATTGATGGGACTCAGATTGGTGGATATATAAGTGAAAGGGCATACTTCTTTCGTAATAATCCTCCTTCAATGGACCCTAACTTTTGTGGGTTTTAGCAACTGTGAATAAAATTGTGTGTTCCACTATTGCTATCATAACTTCAGGAAAGTTAGAAATAATTAACTCTATTAATGACTAGTTATGTACAATCATTACACAATCTATCTGTATTTATGATATCATATATACCATTATGTACTCACTTATAAGTTGAGTCAAACTGCAAACAGCAAAAATCATAATCTGCTGTAGCATAATGTGCCTGTAGATCAGAGTCTGTATTGTTTGTTCTTCTAATTACGCCTAACAAACTGAACAGACCCAGATCTGCCAGTGCATAATCCATAAGAAGCCAAGGAAAAATTTCTGTGCACTTGGTGAGATTTTTAAAGGGTATTCTTACTTTCTCCATGTTGGTCACTGGCAATAACACGTTTGCCAATAATGTTGACACCCAAGGTGAAGGCTGAAGCAACCATGTAGCGTCCTGGCTCAGCTATGATTCTGACACCTTCATGGGATGGAAAATGAAGCTCCAGAGCCTCATTCAGAACTTCTACAATCTGGAAGGAAATTCAGGAAAGATTTAATTTTTTATCTGCCAGAGTGTAACATGGGTTGTTATAGCAGTCTGATATTAATACATCAATCTAACATTCTATAAACATTTTTGATTCCTGAGCATAACTTTTAAACCATTTTAAGTATTTCAAACAATTCTTTACATGTATCAAGCAAGTTGCATTATGGTACATATTTGTAAGCTTTACTTTTTCCAAATAGCCATGATTAAAAAGAAATTTTTCCAAAGAAGTTTGCAGAACCCAGTGTTTCACCAACATCTGTGCAGTAATATATCTGCCATCAGCCCACAGCAACTTGTAAAACCTGTAACACACTTTTATGAACAAACTTAATATTTCACAATCATAAAATTCTTCACACTTTAATGAGACAAATGAATCAAAGTAGTTTGCCTCACCCACATCTGTGCAATTATATATCTGCCACCAACCCATATGAATAAGTCTGCTTCTTGTATTTGTTTTAATAGGTCCCATTTCCCCTTCCCTTTTCCACAAATGGACTAATTTTAAATTCAATAAGGCAAATTAGTCCCTCTTTCTTTAGAAATTAAGAAGATACAAAAGAATGTGTCTGTAACAATAGGCTTATTAAGAAAAGAACAAAAAACAGTCCATATTCCTGTCAACCATGTAGAGAACATTTCCGATCAGACTTTACATGCAGCTGCACTGCTAGAAGCTGTATTGGTGCTGTGAGCACAAAACATTCTAATGTTTTGATCCATCTGCACATGTTGTCTCAGTAAAACCCTTTGTGAGTAGTCAGGTAGGCCTCTGCCCTCAATTACTTACCAAGGTCAACCACACAATATAGATATAAATAATAATAGTTCAATAATAACAAACATTCCATGTAATATTCCTTATTATAATTTTAGTAACAGATTGCTTTATAAATTTACTTTTTTCCTACACCCTCATTCATCTTTTGTGTCTTAGTTTTTTTTATATAATCTTGTTTATTTGAGAAATTACTCATTCTTGCTGTAAAATCTTGAAGCAGAATCACATGCATTGTTGTGTTCAGTATTTCATTTGGGTGGATTATTTATTCAAATTTTTATTCCCTGGAAATACAAAGTGCTCTTCAATAATATTCTCAGACAGAAACATTTATTTGTAGTTATAGTAAATTCAGACAAGGTCAACTTGGATTATATTATTGTGATTAATTGGAAGACTGTTACCACATCATCACACTTCAGGCTACTGGTACATTAGTACATTCAAGACTACAGGCATGTCAACACCTTCAGCACCGAATTATTATTATTGAATATTACAAAACTTGCTGGTTTTTCTCTTGTCTTATTTAAAAACCATAGAGTCATAATAGTCTGTTTAGGAATAGTAGTGATAACACGATCTTAAAGCTGGCTCCCACAGCCGCCATATTAATGTCTGATCAGCACCATTTTCATTTAGGACCAACTAAACATTATGAGAAGTCTTTTAGTTAAAACCCCATGAAGCTATGACCTTCCATCTAGGAGTAGCGATAACAAGATTTTCAACATGGCCACCATGGCAGCAGTTTTGGGAGGTCTGATCAGCACCATTTAGATTTCAGATCAAATAAATGACATAAGGAGTCTTCTTGTGAAAACTCCATATTGATATGATTTTCCATTCAGGAGTTGCAATAACATTTTTAAGATGGTTGCTATAGCTGTTATACTGGATGTCACATCGGCACTATTAATTTCACTTAGGACCAAATAGACATCATACAAAGTATTTTCTGTGAAACGCAATTTCAATAAGACAAAAGACAAAAAGATCAGTGTTAACTTCTTACTCAGTTAAACAAGATATACAGTGCACTGGAATGACAAAAAGCTTGATGCAAAGACAGAATATCATATACATTAATCCCCCTCTTGAACGGCCCCCCTGACCAGGGGCCATCCACTTCTTACGGCCACCTTCTTCCTTGGCACTGACGAGTTTGTGTTCAAAAGTACCGCTCAAGAACAGCCACCCCTCTAACGTGACCAGCGGCCAGCATATTAGAACAAAAGTGTAAAATGTTCCCCTCACAAGCGGCCACTTTTTATTTCAAATGTATCCAGAACCAATAATTAATTCATATCATGAGGTAAGTAATCAGATTATCTCTATCGTTGATACATGTCTCCCAATGTCAGGTTTCCATTACTGAAAGAAGTGTCGACTAAAGTACATGTAACACTAAGATTAATATTTATATCATTGTCTATAAAAGCTGACATTTACAGGAAATGGGCTCAAAAATGTTATGATATAGTTTTGGGCTTCACACATCTGTTGAGCTTCACACATCTGTTGAGTTCTTCTCTTTGATGATTACAACCGGACGTAATTGTCAAAATTATAACAGGGTCAGCAATATAGGCTAAAAATAGATTTTGTGCATTAACACACACACAGAGAAATTACCTGGAACAAATCAGGGTACCAGAGAAAGACTGAAAAATCATGTGACAACACATTATCGCTTCCTTTATGAAGAAGGCATTTATTTTGTCCACTCTACAAAAGTTTTGTCTGCATAATTCAATCACATACAGTTAGCAACATCCAAATAAATCATTACAAAACATTAACATGTCATCACGTAAACGGAGACATGTCATTTTGGAAAGAAAGTCAGTTATTCTACTCAATTACATGGGGTAAGGTGGGGAGGGGGGGGGACTTGCCGAACAATTTTATGTAGAAAAGACTCTAATAAAATAATTTTATGTTGAAAAAACTCAAATAAACGTCATAACCAATAAGGAGGTTATTCAGCAGCAGTGGGAAAAGGAAGCAAATGGAAAGAAAATTATGTATGTACCAAGATTTAAATGATGTTTTTGAATGGTTTTGCAATGTGCATGACAACAATATCCACTCGCATATCACATTACGCCAAGAATAAGAACGATTAATGTATATTCAGTTGAAATACATCTATTATTATAGCAAGAAGAACCTTTTAATAATTAATGTTACTTTTAAACAAAGATATTAAATGAAGATATTAAATGCTTTTAAGTATGTAGCTTTCTTACTACATACATTTCATACTTCTCACAAAAAATTTAGTCCCCTCTGGAAAGGCCACCTGTCTTATAAGGCCACTTTCTCAGTGCAGAAGGGGTGGCTGTATAAGAGGGGGGACCACTGTATATGAACTGTATGTAGTAACAGATCACTACTTCAATACAAAAACTTGAAAAATCTTTTAAAGAAATGGAATTTTGGTATTTGTAGCCTCAAATTTACATGCCCTTCTTGCTTTAAGCTTAATATATTTTGGGTCTAGTGCACAATGTGGTGTAAACTATCAACCTACATCAGGCAATGCAATATACCCTCAAAAATATCAAAATTGAGACATAGTTCATGCAGCTCAAGAGATTCGTTTTTTAAGGACTTTTGAAAGAGTTTTAAAGGATATACAAAAGTTTTCAAGGAATGTTATTTCTTACAGAAACTGATCTCTCTCCAAATATTATTTTGTTTATCCCTGCATAAAAAGGTACAAAAGGTACTAATATTTGATTCAGTTTTCAGGCAGCCCAGCAAATTCAAGATTGTATGAATCATGTGGAAATCAAATCTTGGACTACAGAGGTGGAAAGGAATTCCATTACTGCTGAACTATCCACAGCCACCTACATTCAATATACAGTATTTCCTCTGTTAGTAGTAAGCAAAATTAAATAAATTCCTGACATACATCCTAGATATGGACAACACCCTATATATTTATCATAGGACTTAAACCTTCATACCAAAGTTGTAACAAGAAAAGTGATACCTGACTCCGATTCCTATATAAGTGTGCCAGAGTTTGCCCATGTCAGAGAGCAGCCTGTAGTATTTCAAGTGTTTTCAATACTGAAACAAATTATTCTGGTTCATAAAGAGAAATCTAGTTCACAAAAGATATTTTATGCTCTAAAGTTTTAAAAACTTTCCGAAAATACAATCTTGCTATAGCTACATCCGTATCAATAATCTGCCATCTTTATTCCACTACACTTATTTGACTAGAAATGACAGAAATAATCATAAGTGTTCTCATGGGATACAGAAATCCTGTCCTTGAGGTAGGAATTTGTGGGCAGGAATTCAGCAGTTTAGTTCCAGCCCTCAAATTCTGACCCTTGTGTGGAGTTTCTAAATTTTAATCTTGCTATCTACATGACTCCCTTAATAATTCATGCCCTGACAACTTACTAACTTGCTTATAACATGGGGTAAGGCAGGGATTCCATTTTTTAAAACTAGAAAATACCAAAAAACTGGCCCCTATTTGTTGAATATAAAAAATTCCAATCAAAAAATTGATACCACTGAAACCTTGATATACTGGTATTGTTCATTTTATCATTGAAAACTGTGGATAATACCCAGAAATCTGAATCAACCTCATGAAATTCTCAACATTTATTAATAAGTCATATATTTTATTACATTTTTTCAAAAACAACATTCTCATGTACACCATAAATAACAATATTCAAATGAAATTTTGTTCAATGTTGAAAATGTCACTAACATCTACTGGATGCAGCAATTTAATAAATAAATACCAATTAAATAAGTTTTGTAAAGTGAAATTCATCTTTTAGTTTGGATTAAGTGTAATCATCATAAATACAATGTGCCATCTTGTATCCAAACATTAAAAAATTTCAGTCTACCATCACATCTATGTCTGTGAGCATTTCTATAAGAATCTAACTAAGTGCTGGCCATGTTTTGATATCTGACTTGCAGAAGTATTTGTCTTATTGTTGCACTGAATTAACAGATCTTCTTTGTATCATCATGCTAATTATGTCTTTTGTATCAAATCAAATAAAGAGCATGCAAATCGGACCTGCATATGAGCTAGCAGTCACAGTGAGTCATGGTCGTGTGTCACATCAACCCATTTCAAATGACCAATGAAACAGTGTTATAAATATACAGTGTTATAAATATTATTATCTAAGTAATATGATTAAACTAACTTAAATTAGTCTAGTCATTTACAAATGTGATCAGATAGCAAGGCAACCAAGCAAACTGAATACTTGGTGAAATAAAAAGCTTTGTTTCACAGATACAGTTTATTGTGGAGAATTAAGTTTCAGACTTAAATTTTGTAGTTCACTTAAAATTCCCGAATTGGCAATCAGAGGTTTCCTCAAGGATAAGAATAAGTTTCACTATTACTTGCTATGAAATCATGGTACCAATAATTTACTACCAGTAATAGAACAATAAATAAAATCAAGTTTCAATGTTGACAGTTGTTTCAAGAATTAAATGTCCCCATTATCTGAAAAGAAGAATTTTGTTTGGTTCTGAATCAACAACAAAAAAATCTGCAACATAATACACCTTGTCTTTATGTACATGTGATGGTTGTTGAAATCAGTTTAAATAATGTTAACAATCTTACAGAGGTTGGGTATCTTGCAAATAAAGGTAATTTATACAGAAAAAAGAACAACTTGCACCCTTACTTATAGTGTATTCTATGTTTTTTGACCCTGCTGTGTATGAGTTATCAAGGGAGAGGTGTACCCAATCAAGCTGAACAAAATTTAACTTACTTTCTACTTGGTTTAATTTTCTCTTTATTTTTGTCATACCTCATCAAATGAGATGGGGGCTGACCTCTGACCTGGGAATCCACCCCCAATGTCGAGAAGGTTCATGTTGAAACCAAGATCCAGCCCAATGTCAAACACCTGACGGGCTTGCTGGATGGCTACTGCAAATGCTCTGGCCTCCTGACAACCACTACCTACATGGAAACTGAAACAAACATTACACACACCAATCCATTGCACTGAAAACAATAAGCTATTATCAGTACTCACTATGTCTGTCTGTCTCTTACATGTAAGTAACCATGCTTACTTGACACAAGTGCACACTGACAACAAAGTGATCACCATGGCGAACTTAAGAAAACTGAAGTACAAAACTATTTAATTTACTAGGTGGGCAAAAGCTTACAATAAATTCTTTTATGTTAGCACTCATTAAGGACAGTAGGGTAAAGTTCCGTTCTGAAGTATGAATTTAGAGTAAAGAACCCTTTCCATATACTGCAGAGGTGCCTATAAATTTGTTTCGAATGCTAGCCCCCCCCCCAAAAAAAATAATATTCATTTGGAAGAAAATTAGAAAATTATTGTGCACAATTTTCAATTCTGTGTTCTTAATTCTCAAGATACCATTGTCAGCCCATTTTTTTCCCTAGGTTGTGATGAAGTTAAAGTATATGATAGGGACCAGTTTCAGACTGACCTGACACCTACGACATCCAATCCCAGGTTTCGAGCAGCCTCAAGGAGTAGACGTGCCTCAGATGGTTGGCAGCCAAACTTCATGCCAAGCTCACACTGGACCTTCAAGTTCTTTGGAGGAAGAATCCTCAGCACAAGTCTGAAAAGTTGCAAACAATGTAGTAAAGTATGTATCAAAATGAAATGCTAATCTCTAACATTTTAAAATGCTAACATGTACCAATATTGATATATGTCTATTACTGTGCTGCTATATTCTTTTCACCAGTGTGACTTCTCTAGTTAAAATATAAATCTGGATATTTTGGTGTGGATTTATTTTGTCAGATTTGGCTTAAATTGGTGTGGGGGGGGACATTTACATTGTGTCTCTTATATTTACAGATCCAGGTTTTAAAGACCTTATGAGTTCTGTGAAGCTGTAGTGTCCTCTTTCAAGTTTTAATGATGTCTTTTAAAAAATTCCAGCAAAAGAATGTTTAGATTAAGACAACGCTAAACAAGAGTACCATGAATGACATAGTATATGTCAGACCACAGTTTACCACAATCATGACACTGACCTTGAGACAACAGAATACATAGGTTTCTTTATTACGAGCCATGATCCAAGGTTTGGTCAAGGAACTTGCTCTGGAATAAAAATTATTCTCCAAAACTCTTTTTTACTTTGAACCACATTGTTTTTGACCTTTAACCTTTTGATCCTCAAATCAATAGGCCCCTTCCATATTGTAAGTGCAAGCCCATTACAAACTCAGGTTTCTTCTTTCAGTTAAATCAACCTTGACCTTTCACCTTTTGACCCCAAAATCAATAGGCTTCCTACCCAACATACAACTCATCCACAAACTTTGGTAAAAATAACAGTCTACAAGCAAAGTTTTTGTACAGATTGATATTTTTATTCCTTAAGTTAGTGACCTTGACCTTTAATGTTACGACTCCAAAATCAAGTCAGAAGGCTTCATAAGTTTTTAAGTAATGATAGTTTTATTTGATGGTGGAGCAGCACCATTTGTAAAAACTTCAAAGGTCTTAGCTGCTTAGAGCCATGATACTTTACATCAATTCTGTCCAGTGATGTTTGAGAAGGTGCTTAAAGCTTGTCTGTTTTTAGTAATGGTGACCAAAAAGAATGGCAGATGGGCATCACTAATATGAATTTGAAAGCCCTTCCTGTCAAGACGCTCTCTGCCAGATTAATTAAAAATTGTTCATGTGTTGAGAATTTTAAAATAGTTAATTGAAGGACACAAAATACAATGGATCTGTTAATGCTAAATCATAAGCCATCATTACCTTATGGCCAGGTGAGGTAATGAAGAACTTACATGTCTTAGTAGTAAAGTTCAAAATTAATGAAACTTACTTTGCTCCTGGATAGATGTCCTTAACCTTGTGCAATTCATGTTCATTGTCGAAGGTCATGAGACTGACATGATGCTTGGCAGCATAGCGCATGTTAGACTTCTGCTTCCATGGTTGGGCATAGATAATGCGGGTAGGCTGCACCCCAAGTTTCAGGACCTTCTCAATTTCAGCCTGAAAAAAAGTTCCCCAAATTACACTCTTAACAGGCAAATGAGTAAACAAGATGCCAGATTGCATACATTCTTGCATAGCGGATGTTTAAACTAGTGCAAGATCTTGAGGGCAAAAACATACAAAGTTGGTATTAAAAACCTGACCAATATAGCAACAATAGTAGTAACAAGTTCAGCCCCTACGATGTAAGAACATCTCATTCATGTACTTCAGTGTTGCCCCTAATCTATCTCCATCACATAATTGATTGTATTAGTTTACTTATTTTAATCAAAATCTGTTTTTTAAAAAAACTAAATAAGTAAATAATCAGCCTATAACTGACAATGCATACAGTCATATATTTACTTGCCTTTTAATCAGGTAAGTAAACCTAAATTGTATACATCCCCACATTTTGTTACCAGCATACTGAACCAGGACCAAAGAGAGGAAATCAAGAACATTACCATAGTCCTACACATTGGATACCAGACATGCTAGGGTTCACAAATGTGGCATACATTGACGATAGTAATGCTTGTTGGGCAATTCTTATGATCAGTGTAGGCAAAATGTTAAGGAAACAGTTTGTACACTTGTTGGACTGGGATTAACTATAATTCACCCTGGAAAATCTGTGTTTGAACCAACCCAGAAAATAAATTTTGTGCGATTCTTGCTGGACTCAGTCACAATGACTGTCAGACTAACTTGAGATAAAGCAGACAGTCGTTGCTCAGTGTTCTGACATACTGTGGAAATGGAACATCACTATTCATGAATTGGTTCAACTTGTGGGAAAACTTCTTGCTAGAGAACCAGGTGTAGAGTATGCACCTTTGTATAATAAAGATCTAAAACAATAAAGATAAATACTTAAAGATGCATAAAGGTGATTTTGATGCTTATTTGTCACTTATGGCAGAGAGAAGACAGTGTATATCTTGGTGGATATCTAATGTCCACTCCAGTTTTAAAGTAGTTTCACTTGTTGGTTGGGGCCCAAGGCAAAGCAGATCTTATTTTGGTGGCACTACTATGGACAACACAACCCTGATTTCCAAGCTTTTTGCATGCTGTAGTTGGTCCATGTTTTCTCTGCCACATCCATAAGAGATTCTACACTTGGCACACAATCCGCAACGATGACACCCCCTCCACAAATTGAAGATGGGTGCTTTTCACTTATCAGGATGGCAATCAAAAATCAAGGATTATCAGAAACGGCTGCCTTCCTCATTATCAATTCATGGAGAACATCAACTAAAAAACAGTATTGGGGTCATCTCCAAAAGTGAATGTTATTTTCAAATCAAAGACAAATTAATCCAGTTGACCTATCTGTGACTGTAACTGTTAAAGAGTTTAGTAGATAGAGGTTTAGGTTATAGTTCTGTAAATACAGCCAGATCTGCAATTTCATCATTAATTAGTTTTCATTCTCAATCCACCTGAAGCAAGAATGTTTTACTTAAGAGATTTATGAGAGGTGTGTTCATTGCAAAGCCTTTGTTTCCAAAGTACTCATTTGTGTGGGATGTGCGGCTTGTGTTTAACTATTTTCTCTCTTTACAAGGCAATGACCAATTGTCATTGCAGGAATTTACTATGAAGTTAGTCATGCTGCTTGCTTTGTTAACAGGACAGAGGTGTCAGATGCTTCACCTTATGCAGACAAATAGCATTAAATTTGGTGTTAACAGTGTACAAAGACACATTCCCTCATTGCTGAAACAATCTAAACCAGGGAAACATGTAAAGCCTTTCTTTTTTTTTAATCTTATCCATATGAGAAAAAAAATTGTGTGTTGTGTCTTGTTTACAGCGTTATTTGCAAATTATGTATGGATCAAACTTTTGAGAAATTCTGAAACACAGTTATTCATCAGCACACAATCTCCACACAAAAAAGTTGCTAAAGGCACAATATCAAACTGGATAAAGACTGTTATGAGAAAGTCTGGTACTGACACATCAGTTTTCCAGGCTCATAGCATCTGTTTCTGCTGCTTGTACTTAAGGGGTACAATTGACCTATCGCCAGTTGTCAATCATTCTGCTCGATTGACCAATCAACGAGCGCTATTATACACACCTCCAGGCACTGTTTACGTCCACCATTTTCCTCCGACAAGCTGCTTCTGTCGATATCAACTCGGCTATTGTATATATTTACAAATTTCGCAACGGTTCAGAGCAGTTGCCCTACTTTGCCTGGAGAAGTCGCCCCAAGGATCATATATAGTAATTCTGAGATATCGCCACATGGTCAAGGCTTTATTTATTGTTGTTTTTCTTCAACTTAATAACTTATTAAATTTATAAAATTTGCAATTTTTCAACTTTTCCATTTGATCAACTCCGCTTCTGTACTTAGTGTTATCTGTCCCTTTTGCTCTGCTCTTCAAATCATTAGATGCATTTTAATAATATTTGTAGAGATAGTGTTATCAATATTTTTTATTACATTTACATCTAAAAATGAAACATGTGTACTAGATGCAGAATAAGTAAATTTAATCGTCGAGTGAAAATGATTTAGGCGATCAATAATTTTTTTCAGTTCTTCAGTTGAATGCTTCCAGATCATAAATATGTCATCTAAAAATCTGAACCAAAGAGATGGATTAAACTTTTTGTTTTGAATAAAATCCTTTTCTAATTCACCCATGAAAGGGAAGAGTATATAGGAGCCATATTAATACCCATTATCTATATGTAATTCGTATTATTAAATTGAAAATAATGATTTTCCAAGATAAGTTTTTATTATTTTACAAATATCTTCGCTAGATAGTGTGCTATTATTAGGATTGTTATCAAGAAAATATTTGCATCCTTCAATACCATCTGCATGCAGAATGTTGGTATATAGTGATGTTACATCTAATGATACCAGGATTGAAATTATCAGATAGATGTGGAATAGACTTCGACTTTTTAATGAAAGTAGTTGTATCTTTAATGTATGAAGGAAGTGATTTCATTAAAGGTTGTAAAACACTATCAATAAATTTGGATAGGTTTTCAGTATATGAATTACAACCTGATATAATGGGTCGTCCTGGAAAATTTAAAGGTAAATTATGGTCAGGATTTGTATGAGTTTTGGGTAATATGTAGAATCGAGGTGTACATATGTTAAGAGGGAAAGTATCAAACTCCTCACATACGGAATTATTATTTTTAGCGATCTCATTAATGCATGTTGACATTTTTTATTTAATTTCTAATTGACGTTCAAAAAAATAACATAATCATCTTGATTCACAATAATAATAGTATTTGACTTATCATCCTTTTTAATCACTATACTGCTGTCATTCATTAGACAATATACAGACTTAATTTCGTCCTTATAAATATCACTATGATATTGCTTTAATTTAGTTAATATCTCTTTTGTGATCGCATATATATAAAATATAAATATGAATCACATAAAAGATGACTTAATTCTGTTATAAAAAGGTTATTTGGGTGACAAGTTTTGGGATGACTTCTCCAACCAAATGGGGCGACTTCTCCAACCACTCTGGGGTGACTTCTCCAGATACGTCGGGGCGGGTTCTCCACATACCGATGTAACTTAGAGAAGTGCAAGCAATGGATAAATGCTCTCGCTTTCTGTCTCTGTCTCAGTGTTGTTTCATAAGGCAAATATTGCTCACCAATATCGTCTGGTATTCTTTCAATGTTATCATGCCCGCCATTTTCACAGAATGTTTGTCGGAGGCTGTCAAGTCACGTGTTCATTAGGCGGAGGGATCTACCTTCTGGCGTAAGGTCAATTGGGTACAATCTTGAAGGCAGCTGGTTGGGCTAGTGCCTGTACTTTCAGGGAATTCTATCACAAGCCCATTACAGACAAGACTGAATTCAGTACAAAGGTCTTGTCAGCATCTAAAATTTCATAATAGTCATTTAATCTACAATGTAATTTTGGGTTATCTGGTTATTACTAGCATATAAAAGTTTTTCTTCTTAAGTTGTTGTTAATCTATTTGATAAATGGAAGCCTCGATTCTGAAATCTCATGGAATCATGAGTCACTTAATGGGGAAAGTGAAATTGATAAATTAAACTAGACTTATCAAGTCAAAGTTTGATTGTAATTTCATGAACCCCATAAGTGCCTTAGTAATGAAATGCCCACCCTTAATACTTCCCACCCAATATGACAATGAGGCTTCCATTTCTTTGCTCTTAAGACTGATCAGCCACATGACCAGCATCATCTCATATGATCACTAAGGCACTTATGGGGTTCATGAAATTACAATCAAACTTCGACTTGGTAAGTCTAGTTTAATTTATCAATTACGGTGTAACAAAATATTATGTAATGCTATTGTCAACCTGGAAAAAAACACATCTAAAAAGTTCAGAAGTGTTAACTGAAAAGCAAAGGCGATCATTATTTTCAACATGTAAAATACACCGTGACCTCAATTATTTCCAGTACAGTTTTAGAAACTGCAGTTCCAAACCCAGTGAAATTTTCAAAGGTTCCTTGCAAGATTTCTCAGTGGGAGTTTGTTTCCAGTTTCACATACCATATTAGACATACCCAAATCACCGTGACATAATGTCCAATAAATGTACCTTTCCTGATTTTTTCCAAGAACTGGAATATTCCTGACTGTTTAAACCTTTTGAGAGGCTTCCTATTGTCCCTTTCATCTTCAATGTGGTTTTGTTGATTGGATGCCATTTCTTGAAAAAGTTATGGTGGCAGGGGATATATTCATAAATTGGCCCCGTGTCAAATTTCTTAACTTAACACCATGATGTGACTTTTTCTGATAGTACTGTACAATAATTAAGGATATACATGTATTTGTGAATTAGATGTTTTGGGCTTGTGTTCTTCTTGAAATTGATGTGATGCATATAACCAACCCATAGTTACTTCATTAAGTATGTATACAGTTAAATACATATAGTTGGTTAGAAAGAAGAGCTAGCCACCCATTGCAGTCGGCATGTGGGTTCAAGCAGAGGCACTTCCAGGGGGAAACTAATGATAACACCTTCCCCATTTAATATGTTAATTAGTGACTGTTATCATTAGTTTCCCCCAGAATCGATTGCTGGTGGCTTCAAGGCAGATAGAATATCTTGAAAACAGTTTGGATGGCAACTATTTTGAGTTGGATCAAGCTGTTTAGTAGAAAATGCTTTTCAAAATTATCACCTAGGAAAATGGCTTGTGTTTGCACTGTGAGCATCACTTGGTGTTAAAAATGATGTTTGGATGTGAGAAATGCAGGTAATAAATTTGGGGTTGGGGTAAATAAACTTCTTTTGCTATGAACTGCCATTGACTTGTCAGGTTAAGTGAATAATATTCTTATGCTTTGTTTTATGCATTTTATTGTTTATGACTCTTTTATATTAGGCAGTAAGATACGGCTTTAAATTTGTGCATAACAACATGGTTTCTAAAAAGGGGAGTGTAGATGATGCAAGCATTTAGCATAAAAAAATATGGGCTGGCTCTTTTTAAATACATCCTGGAACTTGAATACTAAAACTGTTGATTCCAGTCTAGTCCCAGATTTTGCATCATCATACAAGGATATCAGTAACTCACACATGTAATGGATCTATAGGTTTAGACTTAAAAACTTAATCAAACTTGCCTCTCCCAACAATGCTAATGAAATCAAAACTTCCTTTAGCTAGTTTAATTTTCACATCACTTCAGTTAAACCTAAGAGAGAAAAACTTAGTGTACACTGGACGGGGACTTTTGTTTAATTTATAATGCATGTACATGTTGTTTATAGCTGTCCTGCTCTTTACTTTTATTGATTCTCAATTTTCTGATCTTAGTTTTAGTCCAGCTTATGACCATTTAAGAAATAAATACTTTAATGAAGTTTATTATCTCTATCTGTATGTAGACAAAAATGTGTATCCCTCATGAGACATACAAAATCTTAAGTTTATTATCTCTATCTGTATGTAGACAAAAATGTGTATCCCTCATGAGACATACAAAATCTTAAGTTTATTATCTCTATCTGTATGTAGACAAAAATGTGTATCCCTCATGAGACATAGCAGAATCAATATGGCTTTTCGTCTTAGACAGTCTTTGGCAACTCAAGTAAATGCTGAATAATATACATAAAGGTAGAGTTAGTAACATCTTTATAATATAATGCACTGATTATTGGAAATTATGTATGTATACTCATGATGAACAGCATATTTAATGTCTTTACACCATGGTGCACATTATATTTACTTGTATTTTGTAATATGGGCCATTAACCTAAATTACTAATAAAGTAATAGTAGTAGTAGTAGTAGTAGTGGTATTATTATTATTATTATTATTAGTGAAAAATAAACACAGTGATGTAATCTTGTCTTGTGCAATTATGAATAAAGCTCTTTCTCTTTCTCAAATTTTGTTTAGACTGGCAAAAATGAAGCTGGAGTTTTGGATATTCTATTTACATAATGTTGAGAAAACATGCACCTAATCCTTTCATCCCTGATTTTAATTCTTTCATTCACTAATTGTTCTCTCATTCTCTCCATTATTCTTGCAGTTTAATTTTACATCGGTTCCCAATCATGATTTTATTTTAAAATAATGAAATTCACTGTTAGTGTCCCGCCATGCATATTTCAGCTACTGCTCACAATCTACTCTTTCTCCTCCCGCCACTATGTTGTACAGTTTATATGTAAATTTATTAATATACATGTTGTTAAAGACATCTTTCCAAACAATGGGACAATTAAGTGTCAATGATGATGTGACTGCAAAGAAAACCCTGTTTTACCACTTTTGCCACTTTGATCAAGCATTTTTTTTTTTTAAATAGTGGTTGCATATAAACTTTCTCATCGTATATATAGCATTCTTTACAATGAGACAGTTGGGGGGAAAAATGTGTCATGAAAATATGAGAACTGATTTAGAATATTGTCTCAAGGAGTTGTGAATGTATCCCTACCCCCCCCCATCTCTCTCTCTCTCTCTCTTACACACACATAAAGGAATAGAATAATTGGGTACATTGTATTTTCATCAGACATTTAGCTGATATTGACATCATCAGTTCATGATGTTTAATTTTTTTTTTTGGTTTGGGCTTTGTTTGCAATGTTGAGACAGTGCAAGGATGGTCATTTACCTCCCTCTCATTTAATATATTCACCAGGATGATTTTTATACATTTAACTATACTTTCATCAGGCTTCTGTTTTTGTTGTTTGGGATTTAATGCCATTTTTTAGTACATGACAGGCTTTACAGCATATCTGGTGAAAGATGAACCTGGAAAAAAACTAAGAAGTACCACCAGCCCATAGGAAGCTAAAGGCAATTTTCTCACATACCCACACTGGCAGAGCCTGGGAGTAGGATCCACATTAACAGAAGTGGGATGTTGGTGATCTGTAAAGGAGAGTGCCTTAGATCACTTAGCAACCAAGGGTCTTCTAAGGCTTCTGTCATTCTGCATACAAGATTTCTATAACTAACAAGCATGGTTGTACCAGCTTTTGCATGTAAAGATTTAGTAAATTATATTCTAAATATATCACATTTTAACAGTCAAAGAAGTGCATTTAATAGTCCTAATTATATGATGGCAAGAAATTGTCTATGGTTCTGAAAACATAAAACTATAAATTAAAAAAAACATGAAAATTACATGCATCACTCAACATATCATGATAATCAATTTTCATGAATTATGCTGTTGTTATCTAAAATCGGATTTTGGAAGAATAAAAAAAAATGTCCAATAATTTATAGAGCCAACATTGTGTAAATCAGTGCCCCTCTATGCTTGATCTTTCTCAATAAAAATCTTCAAAGCATGCAAAAATTGCTGGGGTCATAAATAGTAAATTCCTGCCACTTTATTTACACCATGTCCACTCCAGTGATTGCTGAATGTGATTCCTGGAGAACTGTGTGTGCAAAGCTATTCTCTGCAAGAAGCTGAAGCAATTCCATGATGTATGGAGAAACAACAAAATAACATGAGCTGTCATCTGTGTGTGTAACACTTACCATATAATCTGCAAATAATGGGTTCAAGTTTACTTTTGATTCAAAAATAATTAATTACATTATAAATCTAATGTGCATTATTCATTTTTAAACTGTTTCATGCAACCTTGCAGAGAAGCAAAGGGTATAATGAACAAAACTAAAATAAATCCTGACAATAGGTTACATTCTGCTTCTTAAGTTTTACATCAAATGGCCATTTTGCATCCAGGCTAATAATTTTACACAAGGAGTCAATTATGCATCAACACGACTTCTACTGTATAATACCTGATTCTTTTCTGTAAAAGTAAACAAAATAGAAAAAATCAGTTACCTATTGCAAATTTTACAAAATGACTGATTTCTTACCTTACTCGCACAGACAAAGCTAGCTCCAAGGTCTGATAGGACTTTCAGCACAGCATAATCATCATTGCATTTCACAGCTGACAGAAAAATAACATTTCTAATTGGATATAATAGCTTTTCTACTAACAATAGACGACATAGTTCGAGAATAATAAACAGATGGTCATCACAATAGCATCCAAAAATGTACAGCTAAGGCATGTTATATACTTGGGCTCAAACTGCAAATAAATCTTTTAAATGTCTTATTAAATCAAAATTATACAGTACATTATTTTTCTCCAAAAATACTTACCCAATCACATTAATGTTGGGAATTACTTCTGCTACCTCCATAATCCAGCCCCCCCCCACCCCACCCCCGACTTAGCAAGTCTCCATGTCTTTATGTTGTATAGCCAAAGGAAAGTAACTCTTACAGATTACCTACCCTTACCCTGCTGGTGGCACACTGTATAGCAAACAGACATATAGCCAATTTGAAGATGGGAACTGTCTGAAACAGGATGTTCTCTTTGCAGGAAGTAGTAGATGGAATTTATAGCAATGTGACTGAGTAAAAAATTTCAGAGATACCTAATTTAATATTTAAAAATCCTATTTCTATCAAATACATTACCAAAATCACATTAACATTAGGAAATGCTGAACATCCAGCCTCCACCTAAAAGTACACTGTACGGTCAAAAGAACTCTCTAATTCAAAGGTGAAACTTTCTCCTAGCGATACACAAATGTGCAAGGAAATACTTGAATATTGATTGATCCTACCTATAATGCAGTTGTGTTAGGAGTGGAGTGGTATAGTGATTATCTGGGCAGTAACCATAGGACCAATGAGGCCATGTCACGCAAATAGTATGTGTTTACTTTAGACATTGCATGGTGCAATGCAAGTTAAGGATTGTTCAAAATAATTTATATTTCATGAGATGAAATCCTCATCTGTCATACCATCTGAATGTTGACTCCCTTTCGACAGGTGGATAAAGTTTGTGGGGTTATGTCTTGTTTTCATGTCTTCAGTGGGATGATAAGTCTGGCATCTGGACCAAGTAGACTGCGTGATTCAGAGAGCAGGTACCAGGTCTTGTAACCTTGCCTCTTTTAAAGGATTGATCAACAAGAGGGGGGCATACAATTATTTTCTCGTTACCAATAAATGGAAGAGTGTTCGTAATGATGATGCTTCGGACCCCAGCCAAGTCAAACCAAAGACTTATAAAAATGGTACAAACAGCTGCCTCGCTAGGTGCTCAGCATTAAGAGGTTAGTATTAGGACTGGTCGGCCTGGTGTCAGGATAATGTGACTAGGTGGGACATCATGCTATACGTCTGTGGCATGATGCCCCAGTGCTAGACATCACTATAAACTGCCACACTGCATACATTGTAGTGAATGACTGAAAAATTGTTAACGCTACATTAAAAATTCAGATCACACACACAAATTACACTTAATGATGATGAAACCAGACTATGTCATTCTAATGACTGAACCATCAGATATAAACTGTCGATAGCCAGGATCCACAGACAGAGCATCACAATCACTTACTGATGATGATGAAATCAAGGCTAACAGGAAGCATGTCTTGTATGATAATTGCTTCAGCGGGACAGTGGACAAAGGTTAAAAGAATCAAGTCATGTCAAAACCAATGAAAGATTCCACTTTGGGAACATGGTAAGCGAGACTGGGATAGATTAAAGTTGGCCAGCAGGTCTGAAAGACCTTTATTGTCACCAATGTCAAGTCACCCACAGAGTCTGAATGTGTCAAAAATCATGGAATGATATCCCTTAATTGTTATTGGTGCTAGCTTACTGCTTTCAAAGAGAAAAGAAAAGAAGTTAGCCAGCTGAGGAATGGAGGATGACAGTGGTGTGACATAATTCACATTACAGTATCAGTTACACACAAAAAACACAGTGTAATTTCCCTTTATATTCTTTCATAGTGGAGGTTCTTCAAGCCCTTGAGATCCTCTTCACAACTGAAGAGAGGAAGAATTTTCTGTGTAAGGCATGCCAGACAAGAGCCCTGCATGAAGCAGGAGTTTACCTCTGGACATAGATGAAAGACTGGCAACTGCAACCAAGCTTTGGGGTCACTTGGATTTTCCTGGGCACATCTGCCATAAACTTGAGCAGATTGGTAACTCAAGATTTGTCCAATTGGAGAGGGACAATCAGGATTATCTTGCAATATGTGTCCTTCATTTTTGTGATTAACTTCAAAATCAGAACTGCTTGAGGGAAAGGATGGGCCCATATTCCCTCTCAGTTGATTGAAAGAGCACTGACAGCTCATGCTTTCAGGGCCAGAAATGGGGGAGATAAAAGTGGGAAGTTTGTTGTTCCACTTTTCCATGAACAGGTCTACCACTGGTCAACCCACAGGTTGCAAACTCGATGGGATGTATCTTAATGGAGGGACCACTCAGTGCACAGAAGTTGTCCACTCCTTGATAGATAATCAGCCAGAACATTAAGCCTGACTGGAGTATGCTGTACCTGAGTGTTTATTTGATGCTTGGAATGCTATAAAAGGTAGTCCCATATTAACACGCACAGTTGTGGTGACAATTTGTTCCGCAATGTTTTCAAAGGTAATTTGCCACCACTGAATTATCTGACATTATTAGGACTGTGTTTGAATAAAGGCAATCCTGCCAAGTGCAAGAAGCCTTGAGGATTGCCTTCATTTATGAGAGGTTGATATCAAGGGTTCTGCCCTATAATTGTGTCAACTTGCCACTGACCATGGTGAAGTCCAGTAGGAAGCCCCCCCCAAACGTGCTAAACTTGCACATGATCAGACTGCCATTGGGATCTCCATCTGCTGATCTAACATACAGAAAATCAGTTGCCATTGATAGAGGAGAGCCATCAGCAAATTTAGATTCATGAGATCCACTGCTGTATTGAAGAGGATAAAGAGTTGAAGAAACTCCCTCACCATGATAATATTTTTGTAAGAAGCTCTCTCCAAGATTAGAACAATACAGACTATTGCCAAACTAGACTTATATGAGTGAGGAAGTCCAGATGAATGAATTGTTGGGAAAGGACAAGATCTGGCTGCCCTGCATTTAACACAAACCCTAATGAGGCGAAGAAGGTTGTGCATGTCATGGAGCAAAACCAAACTTACCAAGTGGTTTTGTAGGATGTTGTCTAGATCTGCTGCCATCTTAGATGAGGAGGTCATCTGGAGGAGGGTAATGATGGGGTCCAGTGTCAGGGTAAGAGCCCAAGGGCTGAGGTTGAGGTCATAAGGGAGGACATGAGATAATAAACTAATCTCTTGTAGACAAAACACAGGTATTTTCTTGATGCTAAATGGGTAGGAATGTGGAAATATGCATCAGGTCTACAATTATTGTGTATGCATTGGGTCATACAAACAAACAGACAAACTTTGCTCTTTCCATTTGAGTTTGCTTAAATCTATAACTGGGAGCAGCTCCCAGTGCTAGTTTTTCTTGACCAAGAACAGTCTTGAATAGAACCTTAATGATGCCAGTTTTCAAACAATCTCTATTACCCTTTTGACTAGCAATGCCATTATCTCCTTTTGCAATATATCAGCATTCATGGGATCAATCAGAGCCTCCAGTGTGAAGGGGACCAGGGTGGGGTGAGAGGGTGGCTGGCTAAACGAGATGAGGAGCCAATTCAAAGCCAGTTGTATCAACCACTCATTGTAAGAGAATAAATTAGTCCTTTATTTTTGGAACAGAAGGAGAGTGGCAAACATGGGAGAGTTGCCTGGGGGCATTAGAGGAGGCATTGTTTGGCACTGGAAGGAGGAGAAAACCTGAGCCAGCTATAATGATGGTGAGCCAGGAACAGATTTTGTACCACAAGTGAAAGTGGCATCCTATCAATTAAAACAGAGAACTGATATGACAGAGAAGTGAATTTTGTGGTCACTGATCATATACATTTTATCATAATGAACCAATAAGAAATTCACAAAGATCTAAAAATTCACTGAAATAAATACAAATATAGCACGTACTACACATAACGATCATTTTACTTACTGTATCAAGAAAAAAAAGTTGGACAGCTGTGAGGAAAGTTATAATTTCATAGATTCATTGAGGCATGTTGACAGGATAAAGTGAAAGTTAAAACTTGATATATCTGATATACAGAGTGGAATCTAGCATGGTGATGAGAGGTAATCTGTAAGGGTTACTTCCCTATGTCCCTTTGTATAGACGGGGATAGTTTTCAAGTCTATGAGCGGGCTGGATTCTGAACAAAGTATTACCACTCTATGGTCTTAAACTTTATAAAATTCAACAAAATAATTTATTTACCAAGAATAGACAGTTAAAATTTAAAAGGAACTTACAGTATTGAGTTCAATCCCAAATGGTCCTAAAAGTTTTATCTCAAGTCCAAAAGTATAGAGTATTCCAAATGAACTCCAGTGGTGTTCCGAATAAATTCCAAGTTTGAACGTGCTGATGTGTCAATAACCTGGAATGTACTAGTGTACTAAAGGTCTTGATGTATCATGATATAATCCAAAATGTCCTTGAATGAATTCACAATAATTCCAAAATAGTAATTTAGTCATAAAACAATGAATGAGCACTTTGTAATTCCAATGAATAATTTGAATAAATAAATTAAATCGTCTCAACTGAACACAACTGAAATTTATTCCTCTAAAGACTGATGATAAGAATAGGAATGAGTTATTATGAAGTAAACAACATTTATTTTAAAAATATGACACAATTACAGATATGTGTCAAAAGTTTGTTTTCCCATCAAATTTATAAACAAGATTACTTCCAGAACATTTCTATATAAACAAAACTTGAACTTAACATCTGTAAACATGTTTACCTCCATGTAATAATGACTTAAAATGTAAACAAAAATCATAGACTAGTATTAGTTTATGTAATATGTTGTTTACCAAAACAAAGTGAGTAGTCAGGTAAGCCTCTACCCTCAATTACTGACAAAGGTCCATCACACAATACAAATTAAATACAAATAACACAATATGAATATACACAACAGCAGCAGAAGTAATTCCTGATGTTACTTTGATTGGGTAATGTATTTGACAGAGTCAATATCTACTGGGGAAGACAAGCTTTCAGGAATTCAAAAGAGGACCTCAGATCAGCATCATATTAATTTAGGGCCAAATAAACTAGCCAAAAACTCCATGTTGTTATGACCATCTATTCAGAAGAAGTAGCAAATACAAAATTTTCAAGATGGTTGTTGTGATGGCCATATTAGACACTATATTATTATCATTTTCATTTAAGACCAACTAGACCTCTGGTGAAAACTCCATGTCAATATGATGTTCTGTTCTATAAAGAATAGCAATAACAAGAGTTTCAAAATGGCTGCCATGGTCGCCATATCAGCCCTCAGATTGGCATCATTTTTATTTAGGACCAATTAGACACTACAAGAAGTCTCTTAGTGAAAACCCTATGTTGATATGACCATCCCTCTGGAGGAGTTGTTATAGAAAGATCTTCAAGATGGCCACATTGGCAGCAAAACTGGATATCAGATCGACACTAATTTCACTGAAGACCAACTATATATTATAAGATGTCTTCTGGTGTAATGGCTGCCATGATCAGCACCATTTTAATTTTGGACCGACTAGACTAAAAAAGTATTTTAGTCTAAACCCTATATGACTATCTATTCTTCTGGAGAAGCAATATCAAGATTTCAAAACAGCCATTGTGGTGACCAACTTTGATGAACAAGCAACACTATTTCATTTACATTTGGAATTGTGACCTTTAACAGTAGTTTTAACAGAGAAGGGAGCTAAGTGCCTTTCTGAAGGATACACAGAGGCAGCTGACCCAGGCTGGCCTGGGCATGTATCGAACTGACAATCCTTAGATTATGAGTCCGACCTGTAACAACTTGACTAAGAAGCTCTGGGTGGACCTAGACCATGGGATGTATGTGTAAGTTTCACTGCAATACTCCAAATAATTTAGGATAAGTAGCGATGACAAACTTTTACTAATGGACAGAAGGATGACAGACAACAGACATTCCCATAAGCGCTGCTGATTAATATTATATTGTACAAAGAACAGAAGAATACAAAATATTGGCCCATCAGCAGCTGACTTGTCCTCTTAAGAAAATGTCATGGGACCTTTGGCCCCATATCCATGAATCCTAAATTGAACCCGGTTGCTGGAGAAAAACTGCTCTGAGGAATTTGTATTTGTAATAAAAAAATAAAAAAAAGTTGACCATTCATTCATAAGCCAATAGTCTGCAGTAAACTAGCACATTCAACCAACAGTATCAAGCAATGCCCCATTTCTTGTTCAATCAGCTTACCACACTGTTCCATTACAATTCCACAACAATTCTACACAACTGTAAATTCGTTACTGAAATCATGTTCCAAAGAAAATTAGATAAGGTCAGATGCTCCCCTGCAGGCAAAAGTATTTCCTTATATTGAATACTGTACAAGGAGTTTTGAGACTACACACAAACACCTGCATACATCAAAATAAATCAGCACATTAGGTGCACACTCTCCATTAAAAACATGACCATGCAAACAATTCACGCACTACTAGGACTGGATTTACTCAATATACTGCATTCAACCCCACCATCTACCACCCAACTCCTGTCTGAAATAACATACCATAAAATGGAACTACTCTTGGAAGTTTTTCAACCCAGTACTTGTATTTACTGATGACGTCCCCCAAATCCCCAAGCAGAAAGGCTTCATCTTTGTCCTGTAATTGCAAAAAGACAACTATGGTAACCATTTTACTTTTTAATATTAATTAAAAAATGAGGGGAAAATTAGAGCTATTTTGCAATGGGTGCATCACACAGAACATGCTCTCCAAAGGGCTTTCACAAAAGGAACTTGTGTTCAGAAATTTAAGTTAGGAGAAAGGGCAATTAGGAAACAAGAGGCAAATGCTGGAAATAAAACTCATTTATCAAGATGCATGAACAAATTGTTTAAAATCCAACATTCCATAGTAAAATTAAGCCAATGGCAGTCACTAAGTGGCCAAACCTCTTTTAAATGTCAAACACTGAAAATTAAATTCATTTTAAGGTCTAATCAGAATAAATCAGCCCTTCATCAAGTATTTCTGTTGAAACTAAAGTCACAAGGGCTAAAATTATGTCATGGAAAGCTGGAAATTCAATTTGTCCAAGGTCTCATCAAACTACTAAATCCTGGTAAATTTATGTTGTTAAAACCAAAGTTAGAAAGACAGAAAGTCAAAGGGCATAATTCTTGTAAATGTTATGGTACTACCCTATGTTATGACGATCTAAGACCTGACATGCTCTTTTATTCACCCAGTTTTGTACCTGGTCACCATTGTAAAAGTCCTCTGAGGTGAATAAATGCAGACCATGTCCACATGGAAGTTTTCTTCTTTGGTCCTTGCTGTACTGATTAAGGAGCCCGATAAGATCTTTGATCCACACATAATGGTCCTGTGTGCATGGGCCATCCAGCAACTGCAGATCAACCACAGTCCACCCAAATACATTTTTGCTTAATACATGTGGGGATGACTGTTTTATATAAAACTTGGTTCCATGCAAACACAATAACATCAATACTGAGGATGAGTTTTCCACACCTTTTGAGCATGGCCTTTGAAGCCTGTATGTGGAATTCTATATCTCCAAACATAAATTCATTCAAGTAATGACAGTCTTTGCAGGGAGGATCTGTGTGATAACTCATGGAATGCAACAAGGACATGAGCACCTATTTGAAAGATTCATTGTCATTGTTTTTCAGAATTATCAATGATTATAGTAGAACATACTTTTACATTTGAAAGGAACTCAATCTGTGGAAAGGTTTATATGGGGAAGTCTGAAGACCAATTCACAAGTATTTGTCAAGAATCCATCCTGAATGTGCTTTGGTATATTTTTCCAACATTTGATGAATCTTTGCAAAACCTCAGTCGATTTCATCACTGATTGTCTTGGCATCTTAATGGCTGAAGATAACAAGGGGACCACCATGAAATTCATGGGTTTTCAATTTTTATCACATTATTGTCTAGTGAATTCAGTCTTGTGCCATGGGCAATAATATTTTTTTAAACCCTCTTTCACCAACAGACCCACACACCTCCTCCATTGGTGCTGACATTATTCACATTAAAAAAAAAAAGATGATCTTCAGCACTATATTAGCGAGTTTAAAAAAATTAAGCTTCAAGGACGTTTCCATGACATTGTCGTTCTTACAGCAAATGACATAGAATGCATTGGAGGCTCAATTGCCCCTTTGTTCAGCCAAAACTTATGCAAATCCTATGATACACAACATGTTATTGATCATACATTGCCCATATGTTATTTTTAAACTAGCTGGCTCACCACATTCTAATACTGATTGATAGTGATAATTCAATTTAGTACAGACTGCATGTTAGATTATTTATATAATGTTTGAACACTGTATAATTTAGGCTGTCTGCAAAGTAAACAAAATGCTGTAAATATTTATATATTTCTGTGTGCTAAAATAATGAAACCAACATGCAGTCATTTAAAAGATTTCTTTTGTAATGACAGGGCACACACAAATCGAGTAACATCATGCACAGACAGCGGATCACTATAATCAACTTAAAAAATGGGTTTGTGTACATCATGCTGAACAGATGGCACAGTTTTATGCTGGCTAGTTTCTCAGCAATAGCGTCCTGGAATATGTGGGGGCAATCTTTGGTGCCCAGGCCCAAACACTTATTTTATCAGTGGATTTGATGTGCAAAGTCAGTTTCTCAAGATCATACACACAAATCACTAACAATGTTACCAAGTCGATAGCTAATTACCAGGACACAATCACAATGACCACATCCAAGCTAAATTACATCCTCTGTGGCAGCCTTTACATTGTACCATCTGGCATGGAGAATAAAGTTGGCACCCATGCTCAGTATAACAACAATATCTGGAAGATGGCTGACTACATGTGGTCAAAACCAATGTTCGAGTCAACTAGACCAGGATGCTAGAGCAAGTGTCCAAGCAAAGCATAGATCAACATATCCAGAAGATGAAAAATAAAGAGGTATGATTCGACCCATCTATGTCTGAAAGGATAAGTGCAACAACTGAAAAAGGCACATGCAGAAAATTCAGGTGTCAGAAGAACTAAGACCACAAAGACAATAAAACTGGACTAATCATGGGCAGCATTGATGTTGGGCTTTTACCCATACATTTTTTTTCCCCTGAGTACTTGCACCTAGCTGTCTCACTTGTCTGCATAACGAGAGCAAAGAACTGCAAAGAAGGTTTCTGGCAAACTGGCAAATGGCATAACTTGCCAGCAATCCCCAGCAATAATAATATAACTGACCTAATACCAAGCAGAGTCACAGCCGATTTTCTGCCAGAATTTTCAACATTCTGGCCAGCTGCTCCAGATTCCTTTCTACCGATTCTTTTACACAGCCAGAAGCTGGTATAGATGCCAAGGATGAAGATGCACTGTGCTGCCTTTATCTTCTCCTGTGACTGCGAGTACTATTGTGCTTAGGATGAATTTCAGTGTGCGGTTAGAATCAAGATTATAGTAATTCCCAATTTGCAGAAAAGGCTTCACACATTCTCTGCTAGGCGTGTGTGACCTCGCTGATAACTTGGCCAATAACCTCCTGAAGAGCGATAAATTACTTGCAAACCTTTCTCAAAAGGCGTCAACCTCCTGGTAAAGGCCATGGAGTCCCCATCCTTAGCTAAAGTCGGGATTGTAGCTGCTCATACTCTGTTTCTTCTTAGGATCATTCTGTGGTTTTATAAGGCCCAAAGGAAACAAACTGGGCAGCATTGACAATGCCAATGTATTGGGTGTCTACAAGGATTATAATCTGTCTGACTGAAAAAGTGAAGACCAATTCAGGCAGTCTTAGCATCAAGAATGCAAACACTACCACTATACATGTCGGTGTTGGCTCCTAGCCTGACATGTCTATTGCTACCACATTTGGGAACTGTTTCTTTGTGCCACTCAGTTTCAAGCTACTAAACCACATGTCATACTACCACTATTGCCTGTTAGAAACAAATATAGCAGCATTACATGGGGAAATTCATACCAGAGTGCTTAGTCACTATAAGATTGTGTTAAAGAAAAATGCTCTTCAAGGTTGTGATACAAAACACTGATTTCATACGCGATACTGAGTATTTCTACAGTACCCTGATTGACCAAGTGTCGGTGGCAATCAAGGGTGTCCCAAACCTAAAATCTATGTTCTTGTTATACCATTCATCGGCAGATGTATTTAATGGTGTGTTTAGATAGGAGAGACTTTTTTGTTTACGTTATTCATTGGAACTTCAAAGTGTTCGTTCAAATAAGATATTATTCTGAGCCATAGTTAATTTATTCAAAGGACTTATGTACAATACCATTGTGATAAATCAGGACTGTTAGCAGACCAGTACATTCGAGTATCTGAAATTCATTTTGAACAATAGATTCATGTGGACTTGAACAGAACTCTTGGGGATTATAGTGGAATCATGTCATAATACTGTAAGTTCCTCTTCAATGTTTATTTAATGACTTTGATAATTAATTAATTAACTTTTACAAAACTTGCTAATTTTGCTTCTTTCATGACTTAATTTATGACCATAGAGTTGTAACAGCATTGCCAATCACACATACCACTTGACACCTTGGCTATTACTTAGAATTTGGCAAACAATGCACCATACACAAAACTTCATAACAGCCATGGCAAAAGCTGTGAGTGACCTTGCAGTCACTATTAGGCATATGTTCAACCCTTTTTATATATATGGGAATAATAGCGTGCGAAACGCAGGTGCAAGATCTCTACATCACTGAACTTCAAAGTCCTCAGAAACCTCTTTCAGCAAGGAGCAGTAATCAGTGACCTAGAAGCTGGCAATTGGATGATTCTCAAACACTTGTTTCAAATGAAACTGACTGACCATGGTTGCCCAGACTTTGAAGATGCAGCAAAGACCATGGCGTTGATTCTTTGGATGCAGGACATGTTAACTAAAATAATTCCTGCTAAATATTATCATGTCTGTCTAAAGGTAAGAATGGATGCCACCACTGGTATGATGATTGGCAGAGCAATCTTAAAACCACAGAAGTGCTATCTACATTGTATGAAAACCAGATGCAGACAGTACAGAATGCCACAACAAGGCTGTGGAACAGCTCCAAGCTGCACAGGTCGAGTACCAACATAAGTGCAATGAGCATCTAATTACCTTAAAAAACAGTTGCAAGGCCAACAGGTTGACCATAGCCAGGTATGAGCTCTCTGTCACAAAATTTGGCAAAGCTCAATGTTTAGGTGAGGCAGGATGAGGCCAACATCCATTGTGCATGGGACATTATGTAACTGTTCAATTGTACTCTGGCCAAGTTGCACAATCAAACCCAGTAGATGTTGATTTCTGCCATTCTGGCTGAAACAGCAGAATGCGAGACTGCAAAGAGTAAAACTGAGTGGGTTAGGCGGCTGCCTGATGTTGTGGTGGCCTAAATGGTGAAGTAACATATCTCATAGGCAAATAAACCTACCGATGCCTGCAATATTAGTGACAGAGCTAGTCATCTTTCTGTAGAAACACCTGCTCTCAAATACATTGGCACAGCACTTACCTCTATGAGAGATCTGGAAGGAGGAAAATGTCCTACTACTGACCTGTGTGGTTCTTAAGGGTTGATAGGCTAGAGCATGCAGTTCCTAAGACTGACTTGCCTGTACTATATTATCTACTAAGCACCAACAGCGCAAAGCCTTAGTGCCCATTTGTGTATTTAGAGTGGCTGGTTGTGTAGCCTAACACATAGCTACACATGGCCTGGTCCTCAATTGGACATTCATGTATTTTCGTGGATAGAATTACCTTAACAGGATGCCTGAATTTAATACACATGCACCTGGATTATGCTGTCAAGTGCTACATGGTACAACAAAAACTGCCTGGCCGAGTAAAGGGAACTATAGTATGCTCTGTGCTCTAAGGCTCTCTGCAATCAAACTTTAGCTTTCTGTAGCACATATTTTTAGCTTTTAGAAAACATTTGTGTAGCTCCCCAGCATTTTATTCCATTCAGAGAAATGAACCCTCTTGGGTATAGCCAACCCTCTTGAACATACCCTGTGACTTGATGGCAGTACCCACAGTCTTGTCTCCCATTGGGGATCCAGGTTACCGACTGAAAGTGTTCTGCTGTATCTGTCATGAGCTGACTGCTATGCACAATGAAGCTCATTATGCAAAACAAGACGGTGATTTGGATGCGGCACTCCAGTTTGGCTACGTGGCTGATGAGCTTCTAGACATGCTATAATAATAATAACAATAATAATAATGACCTTATTTAAAGAGGGTAACACAATTAGCTAAAAACTAATCTACCTTGAGGCCCTCATACAAAGGAATTCATTTATTTAAGCTGCATCTCTGAAGCCACTGGATATATTGGGTTTGGAAGAAGGAAATAGAGTGGGCATTTCTAATCTCAGCTGGAATACTATTCCAGAGCAGAGTTCCAGAGTATTGGAAACTTTTTTTAAATAACTCCGTATTTGGTTTGGGAATTTTATACTGTTTGGTTGACATGGATCGTAGGTGAGGAGTATTACCAGGTAGCCTATACTGGAATAGTGATTGTAAATATTCAGGAGCACTATTCTGAGAAATCCTGTACATTAATTTGGCTTTTCTCAAACAGATTCGGTCTTTAATAGGTAATATTTTTAACCTACCAGCTAAACTTTCCTTGCTTTCTTTCTGGATTGATATTAGCCCAAATGCTCTTTTTTGAAGATGTGCCAGCTTTGCTATGTTTTTATCATTTGAATTACCCCATACTGTACTACAGTAGTCCAAATAGGGTTGTATGTAACTGTTATAAAATAGTTTCCTGTGCCTTTCAGGGAGAAAATGTCTTATCCTACTGAGAAGCCATAAACTTGAATTGACTTTTTTACTGTTATGTTTGATATGTTCAGTCCATGATAGGTTATTATCTACCAGAACACCAAGTAGCCTATCATGACAGACTATTTGCAGATTTGTATCCTTCCATGTCAGACATAGTTCATCACTATCAAGATTTGTCCTTCTTTGCCGTGTTGAGATAAGTAATATTTTAGTTTTACCAGTATTTACCACCATGCCATTACATGTGCACCAGTTTTCCAGTTTGTTTAGGGCATTCTGTAAAGAAATTTCGAGCTCATGCTCGAGCCCACCCAAGAACAGTTGTCTTCCCCCTAGACTTAAGCAAAATGATGATATAGCAACCTCTGTACAAGACATTGTGGAAATGTCCAACAATTTCTTCATAAGCATCTCCAGTAACAGTATTCAGATCCAGACTAACATCCCAATTGAACTTGATGCTCCTCTAATTTATTTATAAGAGCTAAAATTCCTGATGATAATTATTTTTCAATAGCTAATGTTAGTGAAGCTGATGTTTTTGATATGCTAATTAAGGTGAATATTAATAAATCCTCTGAATTGGATGGTATTGGTCCACGAATTCTTAAAATTGCTGCACCAGTAATAACGAAGTCACTAACGCATATCATAAACTTATGAATAATGAGTAGTAATTTTCCAGAAACATTGAAATGTGCAAAGGTTACACCTATCTTTAAGAAAGGAGAAAAGGAGGATCCAGGAAATTACAGACCAATATCAATTCTACCTGTATTGTCAAAACTATTTGAAAAGCATGTAGCCTTTCAGGCCTATACATTTTCTGAAACATACTCTCTATTTCATAAAGCGCAATCAGGATTTAGAAAATACAACTCGTGCCAAACAGAACTTACCAAATTAATTGATCTTTGGCTGAAAGAAATGCATAATGGACATATGACTGGGATTGTTTTCCTTGACTTCAAGAAAGCCTTTGATCTTGTTGATCATGAAATTCTGCTGCAAAAGTTGAACTGTTACAGGTTCGACAATCTTTTTTTAAACTGGTTTAGATCATACCTAAACCAAAAGTCTCAACAAGTAAGCATTGGCAATATTAGCTCTCAAACTCGCACTATTCATTCAGGGGTCCCTCTAGGCTCAGTTTTGGGCCCTCTCCTCTTCCTTACCTATATCAATGATCTACCAATAAATAATGAATCCACAAATACAGATTTGTTTGCAGATGATGCAACCTTGTATACATCAAGTTCTGATACTGAAGTTATCCAAACAAGATTAAACTCAGACCTTAATAGAGTCCAAAACTGGGCACAACAATATAGGATGGTAATTAATGAAGTTAAAACAAAATTATGATTTTGGAGACATCACAAAAGCTACATAAGTCAGGGAACCCAGAACTATCTCTTGCAATAAATAATCATCCATTTGAAAATGTCAAACATGAAAGGCTTGTAGGTGTGACCGTAGATAATAATTTATTATGGAATGACCATATTGATAAGCTTCGTAAAACACCGTCATCCAAAATTGCCCTACTCAGCAGAATCAAGAAATATTTGCCTATGGAAACTCACAATCTATACTACAAGTCATATATTCTTCCAACAATGGATTATTGTTCTAATGTATGGGGAAACTGTGCTAAATCTGAGCTTGACAGGATTTATAAACTTCAGAAACAAGCAGCACATGTAATTTTAGATGCATCTGTTGATCATCCCTCAAAAGCATTATTTACAGAACACAAATGGTTCACAATATATGACAGGATAGATTTTCACAAGGCAGTTCTTTTATATAAATGTCTACATGGAACTGCACCAAAGTATCTTCAGGACTTATTCAGGCCTTTTTCAACACAATACCGGTTGAGATCAATATCACATGGAAACCTTCTACCACCAATACCAAGAACAGAGCAATTTAAAAAGAGTTTCCAATACTCTGGTACAGTTCTGTGGAATAAGTTTCCACTACATGTAAAATCTGCTGAAAACAATAGAGTATTTAAGAAAAGATATCATGAGCATGTCTGTATTTCTAATAGATAATGGAATTTAGTATTTTAATACCAAACATGTCAAAATAAAAAGTAATTATTGCTATCTTCATATAATGTGCATTGTTATACTCTCCTTAAGAGGGCCTCAAGGGAGAATAGTCCTTGACTAATGAGTCACTCTCTATAAATAAAGCATTATTATTATTATTATTGTTAGTGATGACATACTCCAGCCATACCATGTCATAACTGACCAGTATGTTTGCCTCTCTGCTCTTGCTTGTCATTAACCAATGCTTGCAGCAAGGCTTTTATCCCTTATTGTCCAGCAAACAGGCCTTTGTCTGCATTTTGTAGAAGATGATGGCCTCAGCCACCTCGAGGTGTGTGAGCATGCCAGTCTTAACCAGAAACCACAGCCAGTGTTTGAAACTCTTGGAGCACTACACGTGCCCATTGTGCATGTGACATCTTAGCCCCTCTGCTGCATAGACTATGTAAGGTTTCCTTTAACATGCGTCTAAGCATGCACCAAGCAATACATTTCCCCACACAAAAACAATGGTCTCCACCCTAGCACACATGCACTATGCTGAGCAACTTAGCAATCACGTCCTGGCCTGCTTTTCCTTGTGTTGCAGCTTGCAGCTTGCCTTGTTGCTGTCGCACGTATGACACAGCCATCTTCTATTCATGTCCCCCTTCTGCATAAATGGCACTGCAATATTAGTGCGTATACCTTTCTCAGCTTTTGCTGGTGCACCTTGCAATATTCCATGGTACACTGTGGCTGTTATCACTCTCTTCTTCCAAGCAGCACCCACCCACACAAACTGGGGTCCCTCTTACTGTCAATTTACACACAGCAATATATTTTCCTAATAAAAATGATTCCACTGCAACTTTGTCTGAGCCAGCTTCATGTGGAGGTCTCAGCAGGATTGACTGGTAGTGTGTTAGACCAGCCCGGGGTAGTGGGTTGCTGTGTAGCCCATTAAGCCACTTTTTATGGTCTCTGGGGATCAGCATATTTTTTAGACATGAGTGGGTGGGGTTGAAAATGACAAAAGAGGCTTTAAAATCACTGCTTTGTTTGCCCCCATCCCTGCTGCTAAGGACTTTGTTTCAAAAATGCTTGCAAGGTATCTGTGTATCACATATAATGACAGTTGTCTAATTGTTTTATGCCAATAAAAAAACACCATTTCTATTTTACCTCTCTTTCATGAAGAGCGATTTTCTCCTCTACAAGTGTTTTCCATATATTTTCAAAAGGACGAATCTCAACTACACAGTTCTTCCCAATGTCAGTTGTCATTTTAAGGTTTTAAAATGATGCACACTCTACCCAGCACACTGAAAAACAAAATTAAAAAATAGTACATTAATTTGAAATAAGAAACATTTGCAGAAAAAAAGAGTCCCTGGAAGGAACCGATGCTCTTCTAAGTGAACTGAACTTCCAGGAATTGAAGACCATTTCATCTGTTAAACCAACACTGATACTCGTAAGCAGCAAGATTTTTAAATCAGCCACTATGATAGTCATATTGCATGTAAGATTGGCAACATTGTAATTTAGGACAAACTAGACACCAGTAGAAGACCTGGTGAAACCCAATGTTGATATGACCATCCATTCAGGAGATTTTGAGACAAAATTTCCAATATGCTAATTGTGGCATCCATATTTGATTTCAGATTGGTACCATTTTCATTCTGGACCAACTAGATAACGTAATAAATCTTTTTGTGAAAATCCAATGTCGATAGTGCTTTCCATTTAGGAATACTGGTAATAAGATCTTCAAGATAGTTGCCATTATGGCCAAACTAGATGTCAGAATGACACCTTTTTCATATAAATCCATCTAGACAACATATAGAGATCAGGTGAAAGCCAATGATGCCATGACTTTCTATTGAAGAGGAGTGGCAATAACACAATTTTCAACATGACTGTCATGGCTGCAATACTGGATAAAAAATCGGCACCAGTTTCATTTAGGTCCAATTAGACATTGTAAAAAGTCCGTCAGTGAAATGTTATGATCATCCAGCTTGAAGCAGTAGGAATAAAATTATTTTCAAGCCTATTTAGCAGCTATGTTGGAACTCTGAGAAAAACCATTTCCATTTTAGATGAACCTGACATTATGAGAAGTCTTCTGGTGAAAACCGCATGTCAATATGACTTTCCATTCAGGAGAAGTACCAATCACAAGATTTTCAAGATGTCTACCGTACCGATGAAAACCCCATATTGATATATGAACATCCATTCTGGAAGATTTGTGATAAAATTTCCAAGATTGCTGCTGTGGTGGCCATAATGAATGTCTGAGCAGCAGCATTTTCAGTATGGACCAACTTGACCTTGAAATGAATGCATGTGTACAGTTTTGTGACAAAGTAGTTTAAGAGACGTAGTGATAACAAACTTGCGGGTGAAAAACGCATCTTCTTAAAAGCTCTTTTGGTCAATCAACAGTCGTGCTAAAATCTTACAAATTTGAATCTGATCTTGTATCAGTGATATTGACATACTGTGAACCACTTTAAATGTATATGCTTCAAGCTGTGAGGTTTAGTTCAAAAATACATATTTATTGGTATTTAATTTCATGGACGTCATTTAGAAACAAAAGAAGTTTATGGAAATGTAAATATATCTTTAAAAGATTATACCTAAAAATAGTTCCACACATTTTCAAGCAAACAAGCTTACTCCCTACTGCAGTAATTAAGCTATTAATTGTCAACGATTAGTTTAATTGCTAACATCCAATGGAAAGATGGCAGCATCCTTGTCCAAAAGAGCCTAATTCCACTGCTATGAATGCAAGACTGTGCTTAGGCTTCTCATTGGATTTTAAGACCACCAATAAAACACACCCTTCACTATCAGGGACAGGATGATGAAACAAATCACAATACTTCTAGATAGTATCAAATCAAGTACGCTGCTGCTGAACTGATTTATATAGTGAGAGGAAAACCAGTTGCTTGCCGAAAGGGATGGGTATCCTGTATACATGTATGTATGTATGTATGTATGTATGTATGTATGTATGTATGTAATGTAATGTATGTATCTATGTATGTAATGTATGTATGTATGTATGTATGTATGTATGTATGCATGCATGCAGTACCAGATTAAGGCCTTCCTGAGCCCTAAACACTGAAAATATTATGGTGCCCCCCCCCTTTCCAAAATGCAAAAAATAATAAAATACTTGTACATGCAAAAACTTTGATGTTCTACTTTAATTATTAATCCACTATTAAAACAGAATGGGGTGTAGGTAATTTCATGAAATCAATGGAAGGCAAAGGGACTTTATCTATTGGGCATGGTCTGGTGAATGACGGACTACAAGATGACTACCCAGTATTTTGCCTGACTCGTCCCCTAGCATGCAAGCATTAAGATTCTCAAACATATATGCATTGTTGAAAAGCTGACGAGAGCAGACAGCTCTCCATTTCCATAGCAACAGATGTGAAGTCCTTCCATAACTGTAAAATTTTTATCGACTTGTAGATTGAATATTTGACAGTAAATATTGGTAATAGTCGATACACACATTTTCTGCTTTAAATTGCTTATATTCAACACATAGATGAGATTCATCTGCCAAGGTGTGCTTGATCTAGTGAGAAATGCAATCCGACTTTACAACAACTTTACTTCTAATGAACTAAGTCATGTTTTGTGACATTCTAGTTTATGATCTTTTATTGAATATAGTTTTAAATAGTTTCTGGTTGGTAAATATGCTGCAAGACCTTGAATCTGCTGTGAAACTAATGGTGCTGTGGTGCATATTTATTCCATAACACCTGTAAGAAACAGAATTATTATAAATCAGCCTTAATTTATATTATATTTGATAAATAACAACTGGTAAGTTTGGTTTATAATATTATTTCCTTAATCTGTTATAAAGGGACACAATTGGAAATATATAAGAACAAAACTCACTAGTTATGAGATTTAGCAAATTAGAAACAGCAAGCCTATGTATTATAAATCTCCCAAGTATTCATTTCATAATTACAAACTCCCAATAGGGGACGGGGGGTGGGGGGGGGTGGGGGGGGCAAAACATTATTGTTGGAATCATACCTGGTAATAATAATAACAATAATAATACACACTGTAATGTAGATTTAGTACATCGCCTAATCTTTAGAAGTTATAATCGCTTTAGAACATTAAATAACACACAAGGACATAAACAAGAACAAGATTACAAAAATAAACAACATGAAATTACAAAATAAAAACATGCTGACAATATTTAAGGAATAAACATTAGAGAGTTTTTAAGTCTGTTTTTGTAGTCAAAATAGGTGAGTTTTAAGGGCATTCTTGAATGAGATCACTGTGTCCTTGCATCTAAGATTTATGGGCAGCTCATTCCATGCAGTTGGGCAATGGTATGCAAAGAACATTATACGTATCACTTCGTTTTAACAGTGGCAACAATGAGAATGCAAGTGTTAGAAGAAGAGTATACATTTCTAGATGCGGTGTACACAAGGGTGAGGTCAGATAGGTATGTTGGACTGGAGCCAGTCAAACGGTAGCATAATGAACAGATTTTGTGTTCGATTCTGAATGAAACGGTTAGCCAGTGAAGGCTACAGAGCAGGGGAGGAGGGCTGATAAGTTCTTCGCACTCTATGGATGATCCAAGCTGCCATATTTTGAACTTTTTGAAGTTTCTGTAGTAGATACAGTTACGAATCAGATAGAAGTAAATTACATTAGACCAGTCTTGAAAGTACTAAAGAACACGCAATTTTAGTGGCATCCACTGAAAGAAAATTGCAAAAGGAACTGATGCGTCTCTGCTCCAAATAAGCAGTCTTGCATATGTTCATTATATGTTGATGTAATGAGAGAGTACTGTCAAGAATGACACCTAAGTTTCGTACTGACTGTGTAAATACATTGCTTGTAATGCTGATACTTATTTTTTGAGGTATAGGATGTGATTATGAGAAAGTCTTTACATGGTGATCCTAATGGCTTCAGTTTTATCATCATCCATCTCCATCTTTGTTACATGTCATCCAGGGGCCCCGAGTGGCCGAGTGGTCTAAAGCGCTCTCCGTTACGGATCACTGCCATCTCACCTCTGTCTGTGTGGGTTCGAATCTCGGATTAAGCCAATGTGGGTATGTGAGAAAGCTTGCCAATAGCTTCTCGTGGGTCGGTGGTTCTTTCTGGGGTTTTCCTGGGTTCTTCCTCCACCATTAATACTGGCCGCCATGTATAGCCTATCGTGTGCTGAAAAATGGCGCTAAACCAACAACAACAACAACAACAACATATCATCCATGACTTCACATCGAAAATGCACCTCTCTACACTTTGGATGGTAGCATCAACTTCAGTTAGACAGCTAGACTTGTATATTTGGGTGTCATCAGCGTACAATAGGTGAGACACAAGGCTGAGTGTATGTCGATCTATGACACTTGAAAACGAAAGAGTGTTTAGAATGAAGAGAAAAGGGCCGAGAACAGAGCCTTGTGGAAAACCAAAACGTTAATCAACCGGGCTGGAATGTTTAACATTTACGGATACAATTTGTGTCCTGTTCACTAAGTAGGACTTGAACCATATTAAATCTGTATCAGGAATACTAAATACATGCTGAGACAGTTAACTACCCTCAGAAAGGCAGTTTCATTAAAATGGCTAGGACGATATGCAGACTGTACATTGCTAAAAAGACTATTTGAATTCAGATGAGTATTACAAGCAGAGAACAACAACTTTTTCTAAGATTTTTTTAAATGAGAGGATAGAAACAGGATGGTAGTTCTTTAAACCATTAGAGTCAAGTGTATGTAATTTCTTCAACAGAAGCTTCACAATTGCTGAGTTTTTAAAAATAATGGGAATCCTCCTCTACTATGCTTGATCTCTACTAAAATTAAAAAATCATTACAAGTTATATAAGCATTAGATATTACTGAGCTTAATCTATTCCTTATCAGTGTATGAAAAGTGTTTTGTGCTGAGAACCCATTCACAGTGAAGGGGAGTATGCATGGCAATGTTAATCAGCTTCAACATGTCAGCTGTTTCTTTGGGGTTTTTTTTTTGTTTTTTTTATATAGAATTTTCCACTATTCACAGATCTGACACTGTCTCATGAACATCTCTAATCTATGTAATCTGGTGACTGGGCGTGGCGTGTAATCATTAACTTCCTGAAAATTTAAGCGCCGATTTCGGACGTAAAGAGGTTATATTTCCCTCAGTGTTTGCAAATATTAAACAACTTACTTCTTGATTCGCGTTTGTGTTTTAACTACATTTGTCAAAGAATAAGGGCGAAATGTGTGTGTGTGTATATTTGCCAGAAACCACAGAAATCATGTCTTTTCTGAAAGTCACCCATGACACCAAGAACTGTAAATCTCACCAGTATGTGCATGTGCAAAATACAAATAAAACTGTCAAAGAAAACAGAAAGATATAAACTGGGCTCAAAAACACACTTTATTTTCTGTGTTACGTGTTTAGGCTCGAATAAACAGTAACAGAAAGAGTGAAAACAAGAAGCTTTTTAAAATTTAGCGAATAATTTGTTTTCCGGGAAAATTCTGTAAAAATGAAAAAAGAAGAAGAACTTACGGTTTCAAGAATCAAATCCAAAAATAATCTAAGAATAATCCACGAATTAAATTGCAAAAGTCCTAGTAATAAATGTTCTAATAAATTACAAGTTCGAATCCTGATGGAAAATCCAAGATGGATGATGATGACGTATGTTGTAGTCAGTATTGTGCTTATCTACAGTTCCTTGTAGAAATACAAATAATGGCTCTCCAGTTTTGGAAATCCAAATTAAATTTGTAAGCAATGTCTTTCCAAAATTTCTGTGTGAGCACTCCTCAAAGTATTTCCAGAGAATAAAGAATTAATCCTTTTGAAATCCAACTGATCTGAAAAATTATTATAGCTCAAATCTGGCTACAACAAATTAACTTGACATCAATATGAAAATCCCAAAACTGAGAAATTTCTCTCAAAACAAAGATTATATTGTATCATAAGACGCAGTTTCGAAATTCCCCCAAGTTGCGAAATCGGGGGGGGGGGTCACATGATGATGTTTATATCATATACACAGAATATAGCCTTGATTAGACCAATGATTTTATTCCCAGAATAAAATTTTTTTAAAAAAATGTTTACTTCTTAACCCACGTAGTTCCATCATGACCTTGACAACAACCAATCCTTTTAAAATAAAGTAGAACTTTGTTTACTAATTCTGAATCCAGGTCAGAATTTAGATCAACTCCTGTTGTTTATAAACTAACGGTCAAGGTCAAACAATTTTCTAAAACAGTATCATCTCTAGCATTTGGGATAATGGAGAAATCCTGCCAGTCATTAAATATTCATTTATGCAACTATGCAAATGACTTTGGTTGAAACGATAAATTAGTGAATAAATTTACATTACAATAGCATGTAAGAAAAATAAATATTTAAAACTGACAAATAAACAATTAAATTAATATATATATATATATATATATATATATATATATATATATATATATATATATATATATATATATATATATATATATATATATATATATATATATTGAATCAGATATACGTAACATCTAAAAAAGTAGATGTTTATATAAAAACATTTTTATACAGAAATTTATTTAAAAAATGTTGGTATCACTTTTGAGGCATAATATATTTTTGAGGTTATTCTCATTTAGATGACTGTTTTATTTCAAAGAAAGATACTAAAATTAAACCAGTTCAATATAAAATGAATTAAATTTGCAAGATGATAAAAAGAAGTGGCATTCAAATGAAAATTTTAATATTTAACATATCTATATATTACTATATGTCAGATATACGTCAATTTCAGTTTTAAATGCAGGAATTTAATAAAGTTACAATAAAAAAATGTTAGCAATCCTGAATGGTGCACGTGTTTGAATGTTTTCTGCAAATTTCTCTCAAAAGAATATCATTTCCTTTTGCAGTATCATCCACCGACGACACTGGCAGCATTATCCACCGATGCCGTTCTTTTGCAATGTCATTGACAATATTATACACCAACGATAGTGACATTATCTGATGGATTTACAGTATCATCACTTGCAGTATCACTTGTCCACAGCAGCATTTTTTTTTTATCTGCTATTGCAAGTATCTGCGAATGTTGTTGTTACACCTGTGGTGTGGTTACGTTTAACCGCAAAGTCTGTAATGGCGTATTAGACAAACAAACATATACACAGAGGTATAGTGCTTTAATTAATAGTTTTTAAAATTTAAATGTTTATTTAAATTTACATTATAATTTAATGTATCAATATTTTTAAATTTCAAACATATTTTTGAGACAGGCGTTATCATGTATTACAATTAGATTTTGACTGCATTGAAAAATTCTTACAATTAAGGAAGATACAGCAAATTTAATTTTGGTTTCTCAAGAACACTTGGGCCACAACTTGCACACTTTTCAACACCAGCACTACACAACTTTCTGACAGCTTGTTTGCAAGGAAATTCCAAAAGTCTTCATGTATAAAGTTGAAATAAGTGTGGCATGCAAATATAAAGTTTGACTAAAATTGGTCATAACAAATTGGGCCTGTTAGGAATCAGGTCACAATTAATAGTTCCAGTTCAGTACCCACGAATATAGTCCCAGTCTATTTTTAGAGCATTTTTTCCTGTCTCCTTTTGGTGGTGATACAAGAGTTAGATTTAGGCATTCTTGGTATGGATTTAAAGGCAATTGTTTATTCTTTAAAACTATGAGCTTATGATGTGGTTGTCTGTGTGTGTTTCGGCGACAGTGTACAGTGAGTAATAAGGTCTTGGTGATTATCCAGAAGTGAAATATGTGTTTCACTGCACACTGGTTTGTTTACAGTCCAGCTTTCAAACAATTGCCGGTGAACCTTTTCAAGAACTTCACCGTGAAGTCATCTTTGAAGGGATTTTAGATTAACATATCATTTGTATTGATTGTCACACAGTGGAAAGTTCAGTACTGAGAAACAAATGTAGAGAATATATAGCAAAATGAATTGTGATCTATGTCCTGTTAGTGCAGTATTTGAATAAAGTTCAAATTAATATAAAATCTTTATTATCAATGATAGACACATGAAATTTTAATATGTTATATATATATTGACTTTGAAAATATAAGAATGAAATTAAAAATAAAAAATTAATTTTTATTTTAAAAATGTAAATGAAATTTTAAAGCAAATAAAAAATGTAAAAATCCCCCCCCCCCCAAAAAAAAGCATATATATAATATTGATTGGGAATGATATTAAATGATGTTAGCATGTATATATTCCTACACCATATACAAGCTCCAGTGATGGATATTTTTCAAAATTTGTGAGAGAAAATATCTTTGTAAGTCAAAATGAGACCGTCATTTAAAATAATGAAGACAAAATTATATTTTGTATTGTGTCTTTAGGTCATTGAAATTATTTATTATGGGTCCAGACAGTTAATTTATGTGTTTATGATGGTATGACTTCCTGAGTAACACATATCTGCTTGTATAGCTTTCAGTAATTGTTTATAAACATAGTTATAGCGTATATAGTGAGAGGACAGAGATAAAAACTTTATACATGAACCTGCTCAAGTTCTCTACTAGATCATGTTAAGCTGTCAGAGAATGAAATACAGGTCAAAGGGATAAAATATACTTTTCCCATGTATGTTTACCATTGCATGTAAGAAAACAGCAAAATGATGCAAGTTGAACGCAAAATGCATTCCATTGTATTGTTCAGTTTCCTTAAGATATTGACTGATGTAGTGCGGCATTGTGGCCGATATGATATTATGGGAATTTTAATGATCCGTTTTGCTGTAAGCATTATTAATTACTAATACTATTTGTTGACTGACACTCTAAAGATTACATAAGAAATATTCAAACAGATTATTTAAATTTAACCCTGTACAACTGATCTTCAAATGGTTACGTATCCGCCATGAACAAATATCCATATATTTTAGAATGTTCGGGATTAAAAGTCGACATTCAGTATATCATATAGGCTGACACTGTACCTTTAATGAATCTGTAGGCACATTTCTGGCTGTGTGCACTTCAGATATCCCAAAATGTTATTTTCATCATGAATATGCCTATGTATGGTAACATATTTCAATTTAGTACTTTGACAGAGCGCGGTATTGTAGCATCAGCTGATATCTGATTCATTTGAATCATTGAGCTTAATAACTCGACTTGTAAATAGTTTTTAGTGAAGTAAACAACTTGTTTCTCAGAGTAAAATGATTGGTTTTTATCAAGGTCATAATATGGCTATTTGATTTTTTTAATATGTAAACATGATCATGTGGCCCTTATCCAGGCATCTGTTTTGTGCAATATTCAATTTTTAAACCATTGTTTAGAGAAATAATCTCAGTCAGGCTTCTAAACACTGGGACGTAAAGATGTTTATTTTGTTGTGTCATTTGGGGAATTGCATTTTAATGTTTATTCGAATTATTTGGATTCTGAAAGATTAATTCGTTTCTCTGGAAATATTTTGAGTGCTCATGCAGAATTCTTGAACAAATAAATTTCATTAACTCAAACACCAGATTATTTCTTGTGTTTCTACAAGGAACTGTAGACTTCAACACAGTACATGATACAGCATACGTCATCGCCTTCCATCTTGGATTCTTCGTCGGGATTCGAACTTGCAATCATCAGAACATTTTATTATTAGGACTTCTAAAATTTTATTTGTGGATTGTTCTTGGATTATTTTTGGATTTGATTCTTAAAACCGTTCTTATTTGTTTCATTTTTACAGTATTTTTCCAGGGAAATAAATTATTTGTTAAATTTTTCAAAACTTGTTGTTTTCACTCTTTCTTATGTTACTGTTTATTCGAGCCTAAACACGTAACATAAGAATTGGGGGCTCGTCCGGGATAATATTGGATAAAATATTTCAGAAAACATTTTTGTTTAAAAGAATTTAATTCCCTTAGTTTTTGAAATCTTTAGTTAAATCGGCAAGCTTTTTCTAAAATATCATTAAAAGTAGACAATTATTTGAATTTTACTCAGGAGTGGTTGGAAATTTTGAAAATGGAAGTACAACTAAAAAAGTTGGAATTAGAGATAAGACAGGTTCAGCTGCAGATAGAAAAGATACAAATGGAAAGAGAGATGGAAGTAAGACGAATGCAGTTTCAGAAAGAGATGGAAGTAATACGAATGGAGTTGCAAAAAGAGAGTGAGGGGAGAGAAAAACAAATGGAGTTACAACTGGAAGAAAAAGAGAAAGAAAGACAAATTCGGTTATAAGAAAAAACAAATGTAGTTATAATTTGAGAAAGAGGAGAGAAAGACAGGAAAGAGAGAAATAAAAATGCAATTAGATAAGGAAGAAAGAGAGAAAGAGAGACAGATGCAAAGAGAGCAGGATGAAATGGAATTTAAGATTTATTTAAAACAATTTAAAGCTTGCAAAAGGAAAACACTCCCCTACTTTTGATGTTTTAATAAATATCAAGTGAGTAACTCCTTTTTTGGAAGAAGAAGTAGACAGATATTTTCTTCGTTTTGAAAGAATTGCTGAATGTTTTAAGTAGCCAAGAGAGTACTGGATTCAATTATTGCAATGTGTACTCACTGGTACAGCTCGTGATATTTACATTTCACTGTCACTAGAGCAGAGCGCTGACTATGATGTAGTTAAGGATTATATCTTGATGGGCTATTAGCTAGTCCCTGAGGCTTATCGGCAAAAATTCAGAAACTACAAAAAAAGGTTTCTGACCAGACGTATGTCGAATTTGCATGGGGAAAAAGCACGACAATTTGATAGGTGGTGCTCTTCTAGAAAGGTTAATAAAGACTACAAAAGTCTCAGACAACTCATATTGGTTGGATAGTTTAAGAACTGTGTCCATAGTGGCATTATGGTTTATCTTGACGAGCATAAGATCGAAACCTTGGAAAATGCTGCTCGTGCCGCTGACAATTATGCTTTAGCTCATAAAGTTTCTTTTGTAAATAAGACTTTTACTCAACAGCCTTCTGGCAGAAAAGTATTTCAGCCTAAGACAAGCCCTTCTAAACCTCAAATAAACCCCAGTCTGATTTTATTATGGAGAATTATGAACCATTCATATCGAAGGGTTCTATATCACTCTTGGGTGATTCGGCCAATCCTATCCCTATTAAAATTTTAAGGGACACAGGAGCTTCTCAGAGTCTTTTATTGTCAGGTATTTTGCCTTTTTCTGGGAAGTCTTCTTCTAATGAGAGTGTTCTTATTCAGGGAGTAGAGTGAGGCTTTGTTAATGTTCTAAAAATTTTATTCATGGATTATTATTGGATTATTTTTGGATTTGATTCTTAAAACCGTAAGTTCTTTTTTTCTTCTTCTTACAGTATTTTTCCAGGGAAATAAATTATTTGTTAAATTTTTCAAAGCTTGTTGTTTTCACTCTTTCCTGTGTTACTGATTATTCGAGCCTAAACACGGAACAGTACATTGTCACCTGACTTTCCTGTATACTGGTATGTACTAATGTCTGCACCGATGGTTAAATCTTACCGTTCCAACATTGCCATAAACTTTATGATACATACTCTACCCGATTAGTTATTTAACCCGTAAATGCCTAAATATGCTTCTAGAAACCTCATATATTTTTAGGATGCATTTATCACTTTAATACATGGCCATTGCTTCACATTTCTGAGTGTCACTCTGTCAAGTATATTATTTTTCCCATGTTTGCAACCTGAATGTTATTTTGAAATCGCATTATCTAACACATTTTAACTTTACCTACATCTAACTGTTTTCTAGAATTAATTGTAACATGTTATATCTTTTCAGGTCTAGCCTGGTATATGGAACAAAATGTTCTAGTTGGATCAGTTTGGAAGCTCTCCAGTAGTCCGGTGGTGATAGCATGGTTTCATAAGGACATGTGGAGTGTACTTCCATAAGTGACCAAGATTAGTTCACATCACCACACGGATATATATCACCTCAAAGACATGGCTTAGGTCTTCAAGAGAGAGATTCGCACCATTGTTCAGTAAGGTAAATCCTCCCTGTAATTGTATTTTCCTATCACACTGTCGCCATTTGTAGTTATCGACATTGAAATGGAATGCATTTTTTATACTATAAAACATAATAGTGGTCCCATCAAAACTTTAAATTTGAGTGCGCTATTAGTTATACAAATAACTGTCTAAGTACCTGACACAATAAATGTGAAGCATAGCACCTGTCATTGTTTCTTTAGTGTGCACACCTATATGCATCTGGACAGGCATACTACAATTTGCTGCCAAAATCACTAAGCTATCATGCTTCACTACCCCTGGGAAAAATTTCATCAGTTGTACAGACCCAAACTATCATTTTTTTAAAATACCATTCATTAGTTAACATTGCTGTCTAAGATTTGTCAAATTGAATTTTATTAGTTGTATGAAAACTTAATTTTTCAATAAAATTTAGTTTTTAAAATTTAAATATTTAAATTTCCATTATAATTTAAGGTATCAATACTTTTTAATTTCAAGCATATCAACAGACATGCCTCATCGTGTATTACAATTAGATTTTTACTGCACTGAAAAATTCTTATAATTAAGGAAGATACAGCAAATTTAATTTTGGTTTCTCAAGAACACTTGGACCACAACTTGCACCCTTTTCAACACCAGCACTACACAACTTTCTGACAGCTGTCACATGTCTTGTTTGCATGGAAATTCCGAAGTCTTCATGTATAAAGTTGAAATAGGTGTGGCATGCAAATATAAAAGTTTGACTAAAATTGGCCATAACAAATTAGGCCTGTAAGGAATCAGGTCACAATTAATAGTTCCAGTTCAGTACCCACGAATATAATCCCAGTCTATTTTTAGAGCATTTTTTCCTGTCTCCTTTTGGTGGTGATACAAGAGTTAGATTTAGGCATTCTTGGTATGGATTTAAAGGCAATTGTTTATTCTTTAGAATATGAGCTTATGGTGATTGTATGTGTTTCGGAGACAGTGTACAGTGAGTAATAAGGTCTTGGTGATGATCAGGAAGCGAAATCTGTGTTCCATTGCACGCTGGTATGTTTACAGTCCAGCCTTTCCAAACATTGCCGGTGAACCTTTGACAAGAACTTCACCATGAAGTCATCTTTGAAGGTATTTAGATAAACATGATTTGTATTGATTGTCACATAGTGGAAAGTTCAGTGCTGAGAAACAAACGTAAAGAATATATAGCAAAATGAACTGTGTTCTATGTCCATGTGCGATTGACGCATGGAGAAGATCTGTCCCACAAGATCCTAAGATCGCGTTCTGGTAATGTCTGTGGCATGGAGCTGACCAAGACAGTATTGTCTGCAATACCAACCAAACCAGTATTGTCTGCAGCAGCAACTCAACCAGTCTTGTCTGTGACATCAACATAATACATGCAACAATAGCACATTTATTCATTCATGAGATACAATAAGACAAGATGGGTTCAAATAAAATGAGGATGGAGCGCGGCAGAATCAAGCCAATACAACTATATTCAGCAATATTACAGATATTTAGAATTTAAGAAGGAGGAAGTTAGAAGAATGTGGTAAGCTGTTTAAAAACAGCTGTTGGAATGATGCAATTTTGGCAATATCAAATCGGAAGATGAACCGCAGAATCTAAATGAGTATTTATCCCTGAAGTTTTCAAATTTTGTTCCACCTAGAATGTTCTTTCAATATAAATCCTTGAGAGAAGCCAACACTGAAGTCCTTACCGATTTAATTGATGATCACGGTAATTTAATACCTTTTGAAATGATAAAACGAAAAACTGGAATCGACGATTTTGGAAATACTCGTTAATATCCAGAATTCGAAAATCATGGAAAGATCCAATAAGAAATCATTAGGCACGGAACAAGTTTGATCAACTGAAGAATATAATAACTTGCAAAAACAAAACTAACTCGTTTGTTTACAATATTTTTTTATACAAAAGGCAAAGAAGCAACACATTGCTAAACACGAAAATTGGATGCAAGTATTAAATAAAAAAAATAAGTAGTGAGATGTGGTCTGAGGTTTAAAACCAGGCGACCAGTCCTAACACTAACCTCTTAATGCTGAACGTCAAGCGAGGCACCTGCTAGTACCATTTTTGTAAGTCTTTAGTATGACTCGGCCATGGATCGAACCCACGACCTCCCGCATCCGAGGCGGACGCTCTAACCACTAGGCCATCGGAGCAAGCAACTCGAAACTAATGATGTGGATGCATACGACGCAGTGTTTATTTTCTGTGTATGTGAAGTCCAAAGATTCCATGCTCCTTCAGTCTTTTCGTTTTTGAAAATGGGGGGATGAGGGCAGGACTAATACAAATAAAAATATTTTTAAAAGCACACATCATATGCAGCCGGTAATGACGCTGGCCTTAGAACCTTACAGTTAAGAAGTCCGAAACAAAACTACTGCTTTGTCCACCGCTGGTCTTAATTATTATCATCCAGAGCGTAATCAATAATTATAAAGCTCATATAAAACTTCCACTAATCTCCAAATTCCACTTTAAATATTGTCATGCATAGAGTAAATTCAAACCAGTGATTTTGGACAGTTTTCCAACTACATATTAGTTTGCAGTTTCCAATCTTTACATTGGAACATTAGATCATTTTTATAGTTGAAATTTGAGCTTGTAATTGGCTCTCTGTTGCCAGTACTGAATCGGTATATTGTACAACCTCCTACCTACCAACCCAACCATTTACTCTGAAACGGCATCAAAAGACACCAAACAATAAAAAAAGATTATAGTTTCCTACGGTATCAAAGTAGTGGTACTTTAATGAGTTGATAAATACCCGAGATTAATGTCATTTTTGTATTAATTTTTGTTTAAGCCATGGTTGCTAGGCTTTTAGTAATCTTGGAGTCACAGCCTTCCGTATAAAAAAAAATCCTCAATACTTGTTTAACCGCTTTAGGTGAGACCTCGGCTGAAAAACACGTAGCATGCAGTCTATTCATCTAATTCCTATATTCATTCACATATACAATACACAATTCACCTGCAGAGGGTGACATGGTTTAATGAGCATCAGCGGTAACAAATATCAGAGATGTTAGCCATTTATGAGAAGGAACGATAAGATCTAAAAGATGGCTGCTGCGGTGGCCATATTATATGACTGAGCGGTACTATACTCATTTACAAAGTTGAATGTAGGATGAATGTGTGTGTAAAGTTTCAATGCAATTCTCCAAGTAGTTTAGGAGTAGCAACTTGTGATAACAGACGGACTGTTGTCAGAAAAAATACCATCCCATAAACTTTTCAGGTCTATAAACAATAGAGCCAAAAACCAATACGGCCATGAGCCAAAAGCAAAATCTTAAACATAAGCCAGTCAAATGTGAAATGTAGGTCACGATGATATTATTTTGTTGTAAGATGTGGTAAGTATTAGTTACACTACATGCGTGAGTGGAATGCCGGAGATATTAAGTGCCTCCGTTTTCTATGTCAATACCCTTCGAATCTCCTACCCTGCAATATCACTGATACCACATGAGAGATGATCAAGGTTTTCGTTCTGATCTGTTTTTAGTCCCTTCTGCGCCTTTTCCCCAGCATCCCGTTCTTTTTCTAATGCGGCATCGTCTGTCAATATACATGTCGCCAATCAATTTTCACGTGATCATTCTCGTGGCTTTTTCAGTTCCCCGACACTGAACATTTTCTACATCTTATGTGATGCTAGAATGACCGTTATTTCATCTCCTGAAGGAAACGTAACTTGAAAGTGCAAAGGCTTATAAACGTCCGATCTAAATTTACTTAAAACATTACATTACTTTTTGTCCTGGAATGTTTTCATATTGTGTTAGAATGAGGTTGCAGAATTTTTACCTGCAAAATATTGCCAAGGTATGTCAAACTGAATATACGAAAGACAGTACTATTGTGTATTTCTGGACTTGGTGGAACTATTGTTCCGAGTGTTAGTGTCGGGACGGGGATTCTTTCTTTCTTTGAACTGAGCCATTTTTGTTTTGTTTCATTGTTCATTTACAAACTGTCAAATTAAATACAATCAATACAAACACCATGTCATAATAATCATAAATTCTTTGGCAGTAATGACAAGAATATTGTTAAGACAGTCGTCGTGGCAGCCATACTGGATGTTCGACTGGCACCATTTTCATTTAGCGCCAACAAGATATCGTAATTATTGGCGAAAATACTATACCGATCGAGTTCATCCTTACTGTTTATAATCTTCTCCTCTAGTCTTCCTGTCATCCATCTTGAATCTCTCCTCACTATGTCTCGATTCTCATCTCACATCATCTAGTGACTGTTGAGAGAGTTCTCGTTCCAGAACGAGCAGATAAAAAGCAATATTTCCAGGAGCTGTGCAACAGTTGAACGCCCTCCACGTCATAATTGTTTACTCTGTGTGTGTGTGTGTGTGTGTGTGTGTGTGTGTCATGCAGTACTTCCAGAATTTTACCAATAGCCAGATTCCTGTAAGAAAAACCAAACAGTCTTAGCAGTTTTATTTAGTCTTGCGCCTCTTTCTTCACACATTTCTTCCCTTTATTTAGGGTGGTGGCAGACTACCACTAGGTACACTGGTGACGACATATCTTGTATGAATCGCAGCGATATATATCTCTGCAGGGCCGGAACAGGTCAAGTGCTGGAGGGGTGGATCCAAAATCTCAAAAGGACCCTGACTGTAATGTCTATTTACTCAAAGTGTGCATAATATCCAACAAACATGCGCAGGAATAAAACGATGGTCAAATTTACAGTGACCAGTGACTGTACGTTTGTATATGTGTACGGATTTCTTTTAGCGCGGGGCGGGGGGGGGGGGGAGGCGGAAACCACAGACCCACCTCTATCCGACCCTGATCTGAAAAGGTTTCCATTCGTGAATTAGAGCCCCGGTACCTTACAATGTCATAAATTGGTATATAACACTTCATCATTACGCACTTCATCAACTGAGTGTCACGTTCACATGTGTATTGCTTGGAATTTTTACAAGCTCTGTAACCATGTAAACGAATATGCACATTACTTACAGTGACGCAAGACACACAACTTTCAATTAAAGAATATAATTTATACAGCGCTTAAGAAGACAATTTAGTAAATTTTTTTTATGTTTATTCTTCTTTAACGAATGGTTGGTTTTCTTGATGAATGTGGCATCGCTAGGAAAACTAATGTACAAGAATTGGTGGGTACAGCTAAAAATAATAAAAAAAAGATCACTCCTGATATTCAAAGCATGCTTTTGGAAAATTTAGAATATTTGTTTATGTTAATAAAAAGGTGTGCCAAAACATGTACATATGACATGCAGAATAGTCGAACTCGCCTGCAATGCGTGTTTGGGTATTTGTTGTAAACCTATTTTATTAAGTCCCACACTATAACTTTCTTCATCAATTTTAAAAGAAATGTGAAGTATACCTGATCTTAAATTAGAATAAACCGACTGAATGACCATGGCTTCTTGTGAAAACTGGCAGGATTATATAGTCGGCAGATTTAGTTAGAAAATGGCCACGATAAAATAACAAGCTATTTTCTCTTGGGTATTTCTCGTATTCTGAATTCTGGTAACCTACCGCTCGACTGTAGTTTACCAGAAAGTGGTATTCCACTGACGGTCGTTAACAATTGTAATATTGATTAACGACGTCAGACTCTGCTGTATCTACTCAAATAAACCAATAGCACAACGAGAGAGAGAGAGAGAGAGAGAGAGAGAGAGAGAGAGAGAGAGTTTTCAAAATCAAGTAACATGACGGGTGTACATTAATAACTGCTCGTAGTTATCGTGCAATCATAAATAAGAACAACGAACGAAAAGCTTAAATAGCGGAAATAAAAAACATGAATCAGCTCGAGGAAAAATCTGGTTTACGATGAGAAAGAAACAGATTTTCAAAATTGATACAGAGAATACAATTTAAAAACAGATATGCAAAATTACATGCATTTTATTGTGTCATCCTGTGAATGAACAAGTTACTCCACGAATTGTCGTCCGTATATTCAGTTTGACAAATCTTCAGGATATTTTGTAGGTATGTAGTCCGCAAAATTCATGCTAACACAATTAGGATATGTTTCTGAAAATAAAGCAAATGTAATATTTCCAGGTAAATTTAGGTTACATTATTAAACACTTTGTACTTTTCGGTCAATTTTCCTCAGCACATGAAATAATTTGCTGTCTCAAAACCACAACATATTTAAAATTGGCAAATTTTGACGATCTGAAAAATACGCGAGGGCAATGATGTGAGCAATCCGGAAGTAATTTGCGACGTATCTTGACAGATGATGTAACGTTAGAGAAAGGGGGGATGCTAACATAGGGGCGCACAAGAGAAAGATGAGACCCAGTTTAAAAAAGATAGTTGGTCATAAAATACAATCTGAAACACACCAGCTATGATAGAATAAATCAGTTATAGAATATTATTTCGTGTGATACCAGTGATATTGTGGAGGACTCAAGGAGCATTGTTAGAGAAAGCTCGGTTGCTAAAGCGCCCTCGATTTCTCTCCCAATATCTCTTTCGACGCCACACCCGACAATATTGACAGTATTCAAATGGCGCTTAATATAATCTTTGTACATTAATGGTAAACACTTACTGAGAACGTGAATGTATTTCCACCAAATACTTTCTACTTCTGACTTTAGGAATCTTGGTAAAAGAAGTGCGCAGTGCATTATATTCATATGTGTGTAGACCTTTTTCAAGAAATCGAATCTGGGTTTTTCCACTCCAATATTTAACGCATGCGCAATCAACGTAGGGGAACTTTTAAGCGATTGTCATGATTGTCATTGTTCGTGAAGAAAGTTTCAAACAAATTTTAAAGGTTTCACATCTCTACACCATTCACAGATAGGCCTATAGTGTGTTTAAAAATCATGAGTAAATAGTTCAGTAACCTGCCGGTTTTACATTGGGAAGAGCTATCATGAGCTGAACCAGTCTAGTTTATACTATTTGGTCTATATCGTTCTGCGTCTATCGTCGTCAGGCTAATTTTTACTGGCTACAGGCCTTCTTGTGGAATAATCACTTTTATTTCTGTAAAAGGCGTTTCCTTTGGTTGCACTGTAGAAACGATGTGATTTTTCATGAAACCTGTTCAAATGAGAATGCTCGGTTCCATAGTTCGCTTTGATCAGTGCGTTCTCAGCTGAACAGCATACAGCCGGTTCTTGCAAGCTAAGTTATATATATATATATATATATATATATATATATATATATATATATATATATATATATATATATATATATATATATATATATATATATATTAACTCACGTTGCCATAACGTGTGTCAACAAAGGATACAGGTATTCAAAGTCAAGCAAAGGACCAATATAGTTTAAAGTAATTTGATCAATAAAATACTCTGTCACAATACAAAGGGCAACAGTTATCGACGGTTTCCCCACGAATATATATGTGCCAGGCTGAGTATTGTCAATAGCCGTTCAGGCAGAAAATCCTCTCCTTTTACGGAAGAGTTTTGTCGTCAGCACTATTTAAAGCTTCATGATAACACATTACACGTTATTTCACGTACAAGGTGTACAACTGTTTTGAACATTTAAAAAAACTGATGCGAATTCTCTTCTGAAAGAAACGTGTTCTAATGAGTCTTTTCAGAAAAATATTGCATTTTAATGTTTTCGTCAAAACTTTATGTAGTCGATGAAACGCACTATTTTCGTTTTCTTTTTTTAAAAGTTAAATTTTCCATGATAAATGATCATTTCTGTAAACCGTATGCATCAAACGCGTAACAAAACTTGTAATGGTGCAGAATTTTGTAGAATAATCTGTGATATAATTTCAAAGTACCTTCTTTCATGGTCAGCGTTTTAACCCCCTTCACCACTTCATGCGCACATACTAAATGGACGGCCCGCTACTTGTTGAACTAGAGGCCCCGAGTGGCCGAGTGGTCTAAAGCGCTCACCGTTCCTGATCACTGCCATCTCACCCAGGGAAGTGATTTCAACTTTTTTCAGGAGGGGCAAAACTTGATGGGGGGGGGGTAAACTTCATGGGTGGGGGGAAACATGACAGGCTTGTTAATTTTCGTATATAGGCTACAGCAACTGTACAGCACATGCAAATTCGGGGGGTCAAATGCCCCCTGCCCCCCCCCCCCCCATGACGTCCCTGATCTCACCTCTGTCTGCGTGGGTTCGAGTCTTAGATTCGGCTAACGTGGATACTTGAGAAAGCTTGTCAGTAGCTTCTCGTGGGTCGGTGGTTCTTCTCGGGATTTTCCCCGGGTTCTTCCTCCACTATTAATTCTGGCCGCCATGTATAGCCTATCGTGTGCTGAAAAATGGCGTTAAACCCCACTACAACAACAATTTGTTTAACTACGTGTACAGTTCACTAAAAACTTGTTCGTCGGTCGCCGCTTTCGCGAGCACAAATTTGTAATGAATATCCAGTAATTGTTTATATTCTGAATCTCACCCGAATCAATGATTATAAAGGTTTGCAGTTAACACGTATGTGCGCTAAAATATCGACAAAATTTCCTTTTCCATAATAAATTAGTCACGAGGTCTCTCGACTTTCGTCATCAGATGAGCGTCTCACATAATACATTTCAGTATACGTAGCCGTTTTAGTTTGGTGACGTCAGGGGTCACAGAGATACAGGACTGGGGTCAAAGTACATATAATACTCGACCGGCGGGTAACGTTTGAATCGCATCACTGCAGTCAGTGTTGGTTAGTGCTACGTGACAATCTAGAATGCAGGCGTTGGGTGAGGTAAGTTTAAAAAACTTAATAACACAAAAAATGTGCTTGAAGAATAATTGTTTTAATCAGTCATTACCTGGAACGTCAGTGATCAAGAAGTTGCAGACTTTAACTGTTTGCCGTGCTGTGTACCTCTATGCACTCTATCCAAAACACTGATATACCGTATACTTTTTCTTCTGCTTGAAAATTAATGTTAATAAAAAGTTCCTTCAAAATATATTTCAAAGTTCTTTTATTTTGTAATTCGTTTTGAGCAGACAGTGCGCCCCCACAACTTACCGTTTCCTTTAACTTTAAAATAATTAATAGTTGAAGTTTAAATAAATCCAAAGATTTTATTGAGTAGTTAAAAAAAATTTCATCCAGACTTATGATATAAATTCTAGTATACTCAGAAATATCCAGTCAACATATTATATTACCACTTCGGTGAAAAATAACTGAATTTTGCATCGGATTTATTCGGTCAAATTTCTTTTTATGCCAAATGTAATACAGTAAATGTTATAATATTTTTGAAGTCGCAATTCACTCAGCGGATTATTCAAAATGGTATAGGACATTAAGGATCATAGATAAATTATAATGCATTAATAAAATGTATGGATTATAGCATTAACAGATGTTACTGAATTTATTATCGTATTTGTCCTGTTCAATATACAGTGTTGTAGTTCTCAATACTAATTCAAGCAGCCTTATCTTTGTGTGTTATTTAAGAACCCATTCAGGTCAAGAAAACCCAGTCAGGTAAGATAAGATTGTCATAGTGGTGTAGCAAGTGGCATCAGTTAGCGTCAATAAATGTTGCTCAAAGTAACTGATACGTTTCGCGCGCTAAATATTCCAACACCGTTCGAATCGACATACAGCGTAAGGGGACGTCCATTAATTATGTCAACAATTTTTAGGCAATTTTTTACCACCACCCCTCCCACCCCTTGTCAACAACTGTCAAACTTTCAGTGACCCCCCTAATAAAACAATAAAATTATATCAAATTTGTTTACCCCCCCCCCACACACACACACACACAAACTAACAATATTTGATGCTACAAATAGAATTCTCGAAATTAAAAGGTCTACAAATACATTTTGATACATTTGTTTTACTTGTTTAACAGATATCAAATTGACTTTAACACTTTGAATTCATGAAAAAAATCGAGACTTTATATTCTAGCTTCTATCATCTTCCCATGGGGAAGCCAAATGTTCCTCAATTGTTATAATGGGCATAGTGGCTGATTCATTAATTTCTTCAGATTAATACCATATGTTGTTAATCTGTCTACAGTCTACAATCTACATTGAACAAAAACAAAATATGATGATGCAAGACTATGACTTCCTTGGTAAGAGCTCAACCGGTTTAGGATTAAACTGGTGGGCTGTTGACGGGCGAGCGAGTGTGTGCCGTACCAACCCACCGACTAATTTCCTATTTTTTTGATTTATTAAATTTATTGTAAAAAAAAAAATAACATTGTTGACGTCAATTTATCTTGAACTCCCCCCTCCCCATGTCAACAATTGTCAAACTTCTTCAAACCCCCTCCCCTATGTTGCTGACATAATTAATGGACGACCTCTAACACATCTCATTAAATACATACTATAATTTGATGCTGCCAAGACCCGTGGAACAGTCGATTTGTTTATTAAGGAGTGATCAGCTTTTCTATTTGGTCATTGTATAGTTATCTTCCTTTGATCTAGGCAGTATCAAATATTCAGAACTCAAGACGAACATGGCGAATTACATGTACAGATATCTGTCTTTTCCAGTCATTCAATCTAAATTAACTTGCAATTCCAGTGTTAAGAAATTGTGAAAAATGAAAATTCATATTAATGTTTTAATTAATATTTTTAAGGACCGGTGTGCATTGGAGTTACTGGTATGCGTTGGAGTTTCATTTTATGAAAGTTTCTGCACACTGAACTGACATTAATGTACAAGTATATAAATTTGCATGTAATTTACGTTATTTCCATTCATCATAAAGTAAGAAGTAAATAAACTGAAAATTCAGCAAAAGTATTGGCTTAATGGTTTGTATTTAACTCATCCAAACAGAAAACACAATTGGAACATTAAGATTACACTATCTGAGGAAATTTGTTGTGAATCAGGCTAACATTATTCTTGTCACACACACACACACACACCTACTTTGACAGCTTCACTGGTTTATTCTGTAAAACAGCTTGTCAGTATGGGTTGTCGTCTTATTTGGGATATTTTCTAGGATTTATTCCAGAAGATTCGTATCTCTTTCCACCTTTGACCTTGACATTAGGGGGACACTCGGGGCCTCGAGTGGCCGAGTGGTCTAAAGCGCTCTCCGTTACGGATCACTGCCATCTCACCTCTATCTGCGCCGGTTCGAGTCTCGGATTCAGCCAATGTGGGTATGTGAGAAAGCTTGCCAGTGGCTTCTCGTGGGTCGGTGGTTTTTTCCGGGATTTTCCCGGGTTCTTCCTCCACCATTAATACTGGCCGCCATGTATATCCTATCGTGTGCTGAAAAATGGCGTTAAACCCAACAACAAAAACAACAACAAGGGGGGCACTCATTTATTCTTCATTCGATATAACTGTTTTCAAAGTGTCTCAGACCTATTCTTTAACAACAAATTGCCACTTCCAAACTAGTTATCATCCTTTTCTGTTGTGAAATTCGTCTGCTAATTCTCTTTTTGGTAGAAGAAGTTGGAAATTTTACTATGAATTTAGCTAGTCGATGGTAGGGAAATATCACCCGTGGTCGATATTTCGTTAAAGCTCGCAGTTTCAGCTACATGCACTCCTGTTCATTCGGTGTTTACTTCGCATGCATGGTCTTGTTTTCAAGAGACAACCTATGTTATTTCTTTAATAGATTTTTCAGTACTGTTTTCTGCCTTTCGTCCGCTTCCACAGCTGAAGAGCTGTCAGCTTGCAATCATTTTTTGGTTCTCCAAGTTTCTGCCTTTAGACAGTTACTTTCATCTCTCTCTCTCTCTCTTCTTTTCGTCGTTGAGGGTGCGGTTCAGCCATACTTTCCAAAACCGAAAAGATACATCATTAATGTTACTACTGAGTATTGTTACGTAATAACTCATAATAAGACGGTAGTAATAACCTTGAAATTATTATTATTATTATTCCCTCTTCAATATTTATTATCATTTACGCTACGCTTATTGTGTGCCATGAAATGTGGCCTTCCAAAGCATTTTCTTCAAAAATGGAGAAGGTAGGACGAGTTTTTTTTGTGCAAAATTGAAGCTGTGGGGCTTGCTCAATTTGTACTTTCCATAGTATAATTTCTATTTATTCATGTTACTGGGGGTAGTAGTTGTGATTTATATTGTTGTTTTTTTTTTTTGTAATCAGGTGAAACACTAGCTTGATTACGTCATCACAAAGTAGGTTGTCCGCCATGATTTTGTACAGGCACACAAAAATCTAAGTCCAAATTTACGTTTTGTTTTCTAATTTCTAACCTAATTGACCCACAAAAATAAATTTGGTATCATTGTTTTCAGGAAAACAAGCTCTATCTCTTTATATGTCTTATTGTTGTCTGCTAATTGTTGTTAAAAATGCCTTGGAATACCTACTAGTAGTACATGTATCTAAAATCCTCATAGTTCAAAATAACAACTTGAAAATCGTTGGAATGTATTTATTTCCATAAGATAATCATGTTAATTCAATTGTATACCCATACACACTACAATAAGAGTACTAAGTGTCCCACCTTTCTTTTAGATAATCAAGTTATGTTTCAAATACAATAAGCTTTTAAAAACCACAAAATTATTCATCATCCATTTAAAATGTACGAAAGCAATCTTAGCAAGATGTAAGTAATAAAACCTGAACGAATTAATGAGCATTTTTCTTTGTATATTCTACTTTAGGAACTCTTGCAATTTACGCAAGCGTTTTGCTGCATCAAAACTTATACAGAATAATGATATCTCTGTAACTAACCACTGATTCATATCATATTAAATCTGTGATAAAAATTTTTTTAATTTAATTTATTTAAAATACGGTAAGTACTGAGTGCAAAAACGACGATTAAATTCAGTGGCGTCACTAGCGTTGGTGTCATCCTGTACGGTAACTCATGGTGTCGCCCCCATGGACCTCCTTCTGTAACAGACCATACAGAATCCTTAGTAATGGCATTTTGGTGTCACCCCCTCTGATGGTGTCACCCGGTGCGGTGCGCACCACCCCCACCCCCGCACCCTCCCCCACCCAGTGACGCTACTGATAAAATTATATGATGAAATCAACATACTTTCCGTGTCGGGTCTTCAAGTCCGTGCGTATCGTAACAACAAATGTCTTGTGCAAATGGTGGTCTATCCTTTCCACGTGGTTATTGCAAGCGCCTAATCTGATCAGCTTCGTCATCTTGATCAATTTGTTGCAAGCAGAAGCGCGTCAGGTAAAATACTGTCACGTAAAATACGGTTTCTGATGTTAAAGGCTATTCCATCTCAGGTGGAAAGTGTTGTTAATTGAATTTTTATATACGATGGTTGCAAATGGAGATGTCTTGCTTAGTAATCATTCATATCGGCAGTAAGTACCGTCAGGAGTGAGATGTGTGTGTGTGTGTGATTTGGATTTTTAGCGTAGCTTTAACAATTTTTCAGTCATATTGCTACGATGTCTGCATTGTGACAGTTTATAGTGATGTCTAGCACTGGGGCATCATGCCGCAGACATGTAGCACGATGTCCCACCTAGTCACATTATCCTGACACCAGGCCGACCAGTCCTAACACTAACCTCTTAATGCTGAGCGCCAAGCGAGGCATCTTTTAGTACCATTTTTGGTATGACTCGGCCGGGGATCAAGCCCACGACCTCCCGCATCCGATGCGGATGCTCTCACCACTAGGCCACCGGAGCGGTTAGGAGTGAGATAAAACAACACGTATGGTTAAATTTCTTAAATGAGTTGCTACCGATCCATGATATAAAATCATCCGTGGAAAAAGTTATAAGTTTTGTTTTTTATATATGTATCACATTATCACCATATATTTATTATCATATATGAAAGTTGTGTCACGTAATATACAAAAAAAAACAGGGACACAACAATTAAGGCAAATAAAACATTTTTTTGGATATATTTAACCAAAAAGTTCTTTTTTCAATGGCATTTAACCACCACCTTGTACGATTACAAAGCATTTTTTCACCGTTAATACACAATTATTCTTTTAGTTGATAAACAAACTATTGAACACTTATTTAGGACACGAGTTTTTCATAGTCGCTTACTTTCAACACACAAACACATAACTCGTATATACCAAATGTATTGAAAATCTTTGTTCTCACACAGAATGACATCACATACTATGTTAAAACAGTCTTTTTAGTGCAATGTTGTTTTCATCACTTTAATTGCTTATAAGCGGTGAGGACATGGGAGTTGCAATTTATATTCGAATGAGTGAGTATGTATCGAATGAATAGTGTTGCGCTGTATGTCAATATGAATGGCGCTTGTACTTCTTACCTCTGTGAAACGTCACACGCAGTGATATCAGTTTCTAAAAATAGCCATTCGGTCAAGCCGTGTTATTGTTCGCATTATTGTTCTTACTGAAAACCATATACCTGGCGTTAAATTTGTTAAGCTGAATATGGATGTGCATTCCAGTATTTAGTTACAGTGGGGGTTAAGCCTGAAGACTGTGTATAAAACATATAATTAATGGTGAAGGAAGAACCCGGGAAAACCACGGAAAGAACCACCGACCCACGAGAAGCTACTGGCAAAGCTTTCTCACATACCCACACTGGCCGAATCCAAGACTTGAACCCACGCAGACAGAAGTAAGATGGCAGTGATCCGTAACGGAGAGCACTTTAGACCACTCGGCCACTCGGGGCCCCTTGTCGGGAGGTACAATTTTATGCATGTATGAATGGAACAGCAACACAAAAATTGCTGTCTCTAATGACGACAGCCACCTTTAAAATGATACAAATTTTACACACAAACACTAACTGAAAAGGAAACAAAGTAGACATCAATAAATATTATTGGTTTCAACACATTCATTTGGGGCACACACACACACACTATATATATATATATATATATATATATATATATATATATATATATATATATATATATATATATATATATATATATATATATATATATATATATATATATATATATATATTCCTTTAATATGAACCCAGGAGAGCTTTACTAAAGGAAGGCTGGAAAACAATACAAACGGATGACAAAGAAATAAAATGTACAAAATTATTACTGTATACACTCATATGAATATATGAAAACATTACACAGTGAGGGAAGTGCACATAAAAAGAACTTTATTTCTGCATATATATCGCGAATTACTACGTGTTACTAAGCGTCTTTTGGTGCTTTGTCCGAAAACAATATGGCGGCAGCCGGGCACAATGATGTTATGACCTACTTTTAGCACAATGTAGATTTAAGTACAAGCGCCAATTTAAATCCATTCGTGCACAGAATAGATTAGGTAATTTTTTAGCTACGTTTCTAGACACTTACGTAACAATTCAGTGAGAAACAGACGCGAATATCATTCCCGATGCTATACGGAATGAACTATAGTTGTTTCTGTTTATTCCTTCCTCTCCCTATCGTATTTCTCTTTTCCTTCAACCTTTCTATCGTCTCTTGTTTCCACAGATAAGGATTGAACACAAGGCAGAATAGCAGAGGGCAGCTCACAGTTCATCCTTACTGTTTATAATCTTCTCCTCTAGTCTCCCTGTCATCCATCTTTAATCTCTCCTCACTATGTCTCGATTCTCATCTCACATCCTCTAGTGACTGTGGAGAGAGTTCTCGTTCCAGAACGAGCAGATAGAAAGCAGTAGTTCCAGGAGCTGTGCAACAGTTGAACGCCCTCCACGTCATGATTATTTAATCTGGATCCATTCTTTCTATATTTATACGACTCACCTCTCTCTCTCTCTCTCTCTCTCTCTCGTGTGTGTTATGCAGTGCTTCCAGAATTGTACCAGTAGCCAGATTCCTGTGAGAAACACTAAACAGTCTTAGCAGTTTTGTTTAGTCTTGCGCCTCTTTCTTCACACATTTCTTCCCTTTTTTAGGGTGGTGGCAGCCTACCACTAGGTACACTGGTGACGGCATATCTTGTATGAATCGCAGCCATATATATCTCTGCAGGGCCGGAACAGGTTATGTGCTGGAGGGAGTGGGGTCAAAAATCTCAAAATGGCCCTGTTTTTCCTGTCTATTTACTCAAAGTGTGCATAATATCCAACAAACATGCGCAGGAATAAAACGATGGTCAAATTTAAAGTGACCAGTAACTGTACGTTTGTGTTTGTGTACGGGTTCTTTGGGGGGGGGGGAACCACAGACCCACCTCTATCCGACCCTGATCTGAAAAGGTTTCCATTCGTGAATTAGAGCCCAGGTACGTTACAATATCATAAATTGGTACATAACATTGCATCATTACGCACTTCATCAACTGAGTGTTACGTTCACACGTGTATTGCCTGAATTTTTTATAAACCCATGTCTCCATGTAAATGAATATGTGCATTACTTACAGTGACGCAAGACCTACAACTTTCAATTAAAGAATATATTTACACATCGCTTAAGAAGACAATTTAGTAATTTTTTTATGTTTATTCTTCTTTAAAGAATGGTTGGTTTTCTTGATGAATGTGGCATCGCTAGGAAAACAAATGTACAAGAATTGGTGGGTACAGCTAAAAATAATAAAAAAATCACTCCTGATATTCAATGCATGTTTTTGGATAAAATTAGAATATTTGTTGATGTTAATAAAGAAGGTGCGCCAAAACATGTACATATGACATGCAGAATAGCTGAACTCGCCTGCAATGAGTGTTTGAGTATTTGTTGCAAACCTATTTTATTAAGTCCCACACTATAACTTTCTTCATCAATTTTAAAAGAAATGAAAAATATACATGATATTAAATTTGAATAAACCGACTGAATGACATGGCTTCCTATAAAAACTAGCAGTATTATATAGTCGGTAGATTTAGTTCGAAAATGGCCATAATAAAATAACAAGATGCTTTCTCGTTGGGTGTTTCTCGTTTTCTAAATTCTGGTAACCTACAGCTCGACTGTGATTTACCAGAAAGTGGTATTCCACTGACGGTCGTTAACAATTGGAATATTGATTAATGACGTCAGACTCTGCTGTATCTAGTCAAATACACAAATAGCACAACGAGAGAGAGAGAGAGAGAGAGAGAGAGAGAAAGAGAGAGTTTTCAAAATCAAGTAACATGACGGGTAGACATTAATAAGTGCTCGTATTTATCGTGCAATCCTAAATAAGAACAATGAACGAAAAGCTTAAAAAGCGGAGAGAAAAAATAATTAATCTGCGTGAGGAAAAATATGGTTTACGATGAGAAACAGATTTTCAAAATTGATACAGAGAATACAATTTAAAAACAGATATGCAAAATTACATGCATTTTATTGTGTCATCCTGTGAATAAACAATTTGCTCCACGAACTGTCGTCCGTATATTCAGTTTGACAAATCTTCAGGATATTTTGTAGGTATAAAGTCCGCAAAATTCATGCTAACATAATTAGGATATGTTCCTGAAAATAAAGCAAATGTAATATTTCCAGGTAAATTTAGGTTACATTATTAAACACTTTGTACTTTTCGGTCAATTTTCCTCAGCACATGAAATAATTTGCTTTCTCAAAACCATAACATATGTAAAATTGGCAAATTTTGACGATCTGAAAAACACGCGAGGGCAATGATGTGAGCAATCCGGATGTAATTTGCGACGCATATTGACAGATGATGTAACGTCAGAGAAAGGGGGAAAGCTAACATAGGGTGCACAAGAGAAAGATGCGACCCAGTTGAAAAAAGATAGTTGGTCATAAAATAAAATCTGAAACAAACCAGCTATCATAGAATAAATCGGTTATAGAATATTCTTTCGTGTGATACCAGTGATATTGTGGAGGACTCAAGGAGCATTGATAGAGAAAGCTCGGTTGCTAAAGCGCCCTCGATTTCTCTCCCAATACCCCTTTCGACGTCACACCCGACAATATTGACAGTATTCAAATGGCGCTTAATATAATCTTTGTACATTAATGGTAAAAACTTACTGAGAACGTGAATGTATTTCCACCAAATACTTTCTACTTCTGACTTAAGGAATCTTGGTAAAAGAAGTGATCATAAAGCTCATGCGCAGTGCATTATATTCATATGTGTGTAGACCTTTTTCAAGAAATCGAAACTGGGTTTTCCACTCCAATATTTAACGCATGCGCAATCAACGTAGGGGAACTTTTAAGCGATTGTCATGAACATAGTGTATGTTCGTGAAGAAAGTTTCAAACAAATTTTTAAAGGTTTCACATCTGTACACCATTCACAGATAGGCCTATAGTGTGTTTAAAAATCATGAGTAAATAGTTCAGTAACCTTACGGTTTTACATTGGAAAGAGCTATCATGAGCTGAACCAGTCTAGTTTATACTATTTGGTCTATATCGTTCTGCGTCTATCGTCGTCAGGCTAATTTTTACTGGCTACAGGCCTTCTTGCGGAATAATCACTTTTATTTCTATAAAAGGCGTTTCCTTTGGCTGCACTGTAGAAACGATGTGATTTTTCATGAAACCTGTTCAAATGAGAATGCTCGGTACCATAGTTCGCTTTGATCAGTGTTTTCTCAGCTGAACAGCATACAGCCGGTTCTTGCAAGCTAAGTTATATATATATATATATATATATATATATATATATATATATATATATATATATATATATATATATATGTATGTATGTATACTAACCCACATTGCCATGACGTGTGTCAACAAAGGATACAGGTATTCAAAGTCAAGCAAAGGACCAATATAGTTTTAAGTAACTTGATCAATAAAATACTCTGTCACAATACAGAGGACAACAGTTATCGACGGTTTCCCCACGAATATATATATGTCAGGCTGAGTAATGTCAATAGCCGTTCAGGCAGAAAATCCTCTCCTTTTACGGAAGAGTTTTAAACTCTTCCGTAAAAGGAGAGGATTTTCTGCCTGAACGGCTATTGACATTACTCAGCCTGACAAATTTATTTAAAGCTTCATGATAACACATTACACGTTATTTCACTTACAAGGTGTACAACTGTTTTGAACATTTGAAAAAACTGATGCGAATTCTCTTCTGAAAGAAACGTGTGTTCTAATGAGTCTTTTCAGAAAAATATTGCATTTTAATGTTTTCGTCAAAACATTATGTAGTCGATGAAAAGCACTATTTTCGTTTTCTTTTTTTAAAAGTTAAATTTTCCATGATAAATGATCATTTCCGTAAACCGCATGCATCAAACGCGTAACAAAACTTGTAATGGTGCAGAATTTTGTAGAATAATCTGTGATATAATTTCAAAGTACCTTCTTTCATGGTCAGCGTTTTAACCCCCTTCACCACTTCATGCGTACATACTAAATGGACGGCCCGCTACTTGTTGAACTAGAGGCCCCGAGTGGCCGAGTGGTCTAAAGCGCTCGCCGTTCCTGATTACTGCCATCTCACCCAGGGAAGTCATTTCAACTTTTTTCAGGGGGGCAAAACTTGATTGGGGGGGTGTAAACTTCATGGGGGGGGGGGAACATGACGGGCTTGTTAATTTTCGTATATAGGCTACAGCAACTGTATAGCACATGCAAATTCCGGGGATCAAATGCCCCCTGCCCCCCCCCCCCCCAAGACGTCCCTGATCTCACCTCTGTCTGCGTGGGTTCGAGTCTTAGATTCGGCTAACGTGGATACTTGAGAAAGCTTGTCAGTAGCTTCTCGTGGGTCGGTGGTTCTTCTCGGGATTTTCCCCGGGTTCTTCCTCCACTATTAATTCTGGCCGCCATGTATAGCCTATCGTGTGCTGAAAAATGGCGTTAAACCCCACTACAACAACAATTTGTTTAACTACGTGTACAGTTCACTAAAAACTTGTTCGTCGGTCGCCGCTTTCGCGAGCACAAATTTGTAATGAATATCCAGTAATTGTTTATATTCTGCATCTCACCCGAATCAATGATTATAAAGGTTTGCAGTTAACACGTATGTGCGCTAAAATATCGACAAAATTTCCTTTTCCATAATAAATTAGTCACGAGGTATCTCGACTTTCTTCATCAGATGAGCGTCTCACATAATACATTTCAGTATACGTAGCCGTTTTAGTTTGGTGACGTCAGGGGTCACAGAGATACAGGACTGGGGTCAAAGTACATAAAATACTCGACCGGCGGGTAACGTTTGAATCGCATCACTGCAGTCAGTGTTGGTTAGTGCTACGTGACAATCTAGAATGCAGGCGTTGGGTGAAGTAACTTTAAAAAACTTAATAACACAAAAAAATGTGCTTGAAGAATAATTGTTTTAATCAGTCATTATCTGGAACGTCAGTGATCAAGAAGTTGCAGACTTTAACTGTTTGCCGTGCTGTGTACCTCTATGCACTCTATCCAAAACACTGATATACCGTATACTTTTTCTTCTGCTTGAAAATTAATGTTAATAAAAAGTTCCTTCAAAATATATTTCAAAGTTCTTTTATTCTGTAATTCGTTTTGAGCAGACAGTGCGCCCCCACAACTTACCGTTTCCTTTAACTTTAAAATAATTAATAGTTGAAGTTTAAATAAATCCAAAGATTTTAGTGAGTTGTTAAAATTTTATTTCATCCAGATTTATGATATAAATTCTAGTATACTCAGAAATATCCAGTCAACATATTATATTACCATTTCGGTGAAAAATAACTGAATTTTGCATCGGATTTATTCGATCAAATTTCTTTTTATGCCGAATGTAATACAGTAAATGTTATAATATTTTTGAAGTCGCAATTCACTCAGCGGATTATTCAAAATGGTATAGGACATTAAGGATCATAGATAAATTACAATGCATTAATAAAATGTATGGATTATAGCATTAACAGATGTTACTGAATTTATTATCGTATTTGTCCTGTTCAATATACAGTGTTGTAGTTCTCAATACTAATTCAAGCAGCCTTATTTTTGTGTGTTATTTAAGAACCCATTCAGGTTAAGAAAACCCAGTCATGTTAGATAAGATTGTCATAGTGGTGTAGCAAGTGGCATCAGTTAGCGTCAATAAATGTTGCTCAAAGTAACTGATACGTTTCGCGCACTAAGTATTTCAACATCGTTCGAATCGACATACAGCGTAACACATCTCATTAAATACATACTATAATTTGATGCTGCCAAGCCCTGTGGAACAGTCGATTTGTTTATTAAGGAGTGATCAGCTTTCCTATTTGGTCATTGCATAGTTATCTCCCTTTGATCTAGGCAGTATCAAATATTCAGAACTCGAGACGAACATGGCGAATGGCATGTACAGATATCTGTCTTTTCCAGTCATTCATTCTAAATTAACTTGCAATTCCAGTGTTAAGAAATTGTGAAAAATGAAAATTCATTTTAATGTTTTAATTAATATTTTGAAGGACCGGTGTGCATTGGAGTTTCATTTTGTGAAAGTTTCTGCACATTGAACTGACATTAATGTACAAGTATACAAATTTGCATGTAATTTACGTTATTTCCATTCATCATAAAGTAAGAAGTAAATAAACTGTAAAATCAGCAAAAGGATTGGTTTAATGGTTTGTATTTAACTCATACAAACAGAAAACACAACTGAAACATTAATATTACACTATCTGAGGAAATTTCTTGTGAAACAGGCCAATATTATTCTCGTCATATATATATACATATATATATATATATATATATATATATATATATATATATATATATATATATATTAAAAGATTATTTTGCCAGAAAGAGCTTCTTTCATGAATTATCTTTTACTAGGATCTACTTTGACAGCTTCATTGATTTATTCTGTGAAACAGCTTGTCAGTATGAGTTGTCGTCTTATTTTGGGATATTTTCTAGGATTTATTCCAGAAGATTTGTATCTCTTTCCGCCTTTGACCTTGACATTAAGGGGATACTCATCTATTCTTCAGTCGATATAGGTGGCGCTCACCAGATAATATGTACTTTTGAGAGAGTGACGTATGTAAGGTGAAGTAGTTCGCATTTAAAACATGCACAGTGGAGAGAACGTTTGCATACCTCTATGCTACATTAATGTAATGTGGATGATATTTCTTTTGGATATTGTACTTTTGGAAATTTTACATGATTTAAGCACACTGCTAACTAAAATGACTGCTCCCTTGTGTTAAAAAATCAGTCTGAATTAGTCTAAAGTACACTATACATAGCAGCTATTAAAATAGGGAAAATGAATTTTGCCAGACTAGACAATACCAGCTTGTGAAAGTGCAATGAATGAATTACCAAATATATAAAATGTAAAAAAAAGTTATCGGCTCTTTTTTATACAATTGACCTCTGAAGTTCAGGAAGTGAAAATGACCAAGTAGAGCTAGCACTTTTTTGAAAGGTGCACATTTGAAGTAAGGCCAAGCTGTATACTCTATAACCCATAATACACCCATCAATCATACACCAAAATAAAGGGAATTAAAGGTTCTTTGCATTATACCTAAGATATACAAGGTCTTTTTTAAATAGCCAGTATAACCAGTGAAGAAAGCCGGGGACATTCTTTTTCTTTAAATTCCTAACCCTATGCAAAATGCGAAACTGTATAGCGCCACCTTAAAGAAAATAAAAAAATGTTTGCAATTATTTTTTTTTATTTTCATATAATTATGTATGATGTTCTGAATAAAATGGTACATTCATATTGCATTTAAGCATGAAAATAAGCTAATTATGATCATTTTTCTCTTGCTTACATAATTTGCCATGAGGTATGTTTGTGTGAGTAGTGACCTTAATTATGGGGAAATTAGAAGACTTAGAATATAGGAATAGAGTCAACTTAAATTTAAAACTGTTGCAATAAGTGACAGAAATATATGGTGAAAATGTTTCTTTTCATTTATTTGCAATGAAATCAAAAAATAAATGAAGAGAAAGTGAATTCGCTTCTTCCATATTAAACAATAGGCAAATATTTTACACTTTGACCTTTGACCTTTATGAAGCTGATGAGTTACCTCCCTTTTCTAATTGTAAAATTCATTGTTGATATCTCAGAAATAATTCTGGCTAGTTTCATGTTCCTGTCATTCAGCATAACATTGGTTGCTATGTTTACAAAATGTAATGTGCATTCTTAAAATAGCTCACTTTTATCATGGGGGGGGGGTAGGCTGGACTTGTTAGAGACTCTGACACTCATAAATACTGTTCTGTGGGGAAAAAGGCAGGAGAATTATTCATAAGGATTGTTTTGATGCTTGCGACTTAAATGTTTCAGCCATATAAACATAATTAAATCATAAAACATAATACCTACATCTTCTTTATGGTGGCGCTCACCAGATAATATGTACTTTTGAGAGAGTGACGTATGTAAGGTGAAGTAGTTCGCATTTAAAACATGCACAGTGGAGAGAACGTTTGCATACCTCTATGCTACATTAATGTAATGTGGATGATATTTCTTTTGGATATTGTACTTTTGGAAATTTTACATGATTTAAGCACACTGCTAACTAAAATGACTGCTCCCTTGTGTTAAAAAATCAGTCTGAATTAGTCTAAAGTACACTATACATAGCAGCTATTAAAATAGGGAAAATGAATTTTGCCAGACTAGACAATACCAGCTTGTGAAAGCGCAATGAATGAATTACCAAATATATAAAATGTAAAAAAAGTTATCGGCTCTTTTTTATACAATTGACCTCTGAAGTTCAGGAAGTGAAAATGACCAAGTAGAGCTAGCACTTTTTTGAAAGGTGCACATTTGAAGTAAGGCCAAGCTGTATACTCTATAACCCATAGTACACCCATCAATCATACACCAAAATAAAGGGAATTAAAGGTTCTTTGCATTATACCTAAGATATACAAGGTCTTTTTAAATAGCCAGTATAACCAGTGAAGAAAGCCGGGGACATTCTTTTTCTTTAAATTCCTAACCCTATGCAAAATGCGAAACTGTATAGCGCCACCATAACTGTTTTCAAAGTGTCTCAGTCCTATTCTTTAACAATGAATTGCCACTTCCAAACTAGTTATCATCCTTTTCTATTGTGAAATTCGTCTGCTAATTCTCTTTTTGGTAGAAGAAGTTGGAAATTTTACAATGAATTTGGCTAGTCGATGGTAGGGGAATGTCACTCGTGGTCGATAATTCATTAAAGCTCGCAGCTTCAGCTACGTGCATTCCAGTTCATTCGGTGTTTACTTCGCATGCATGGTCTTGTTTTCAAGAGACAACCTATGTTATTTTTTTATAGATTTTTCAGTACTGTTTACTGCCTTTCGTCCGCTTCCACAGCTGAAAAGCTGTCAGTTTGCAATCATTTTTGGTTCTCCAAGTTTCTGCTTTTAGACAGTTACTTTCATCTTTAGCTCTCTCTCTCTCTCTCTTCTTTTTGTCGCTGAGGGTGCGGTTTAGCCATACTTTCCAAAACCGAAAAGATATATCATTACTGTTACTACTGAGTATTGTTACGTAATAACTCATATTAAACAACAGTAATAACCTTGAAATTATTATTATTATTATTCCCTTTTCAATATTTATTATCATTTACGCTACTTCTGGATTCTGGTTACTTGGTATCAGTTGTTTTACAGCTATGGTGTTGCTTGCATTTTATGTAACGAAAACAAGCATAATATTTGTATCACACAAAACCTCTAAGTTCTTTGTAATATATAAAAAGGCCTTTGATTTGTAGTAAATTTATCTAACATTCTCATAGTTCAAAATAACAACTTGAAAATCATTGGAATATATTTATTTCCATAAGATAATCATGTTAATTCAATTGTATACCTACACATTACAATAAGAGTACTAAGTGTCCCATCTTTCTTTTAGATAATAAAGTTATGTTTCAAATACAAATAGCTTTTAAAAACCACAAAATTATTCATCATTCATTTAAAATGTATGAAAGCAATCTTAGAAAGATGTAAGTAATAAAACCTGAACGAATAAATGGGCATTTTTCTTTGTGTATTCTACTTGAGGAACTCGTGCAATTTACGCGAGCGTTTTGCACATCATAACTTATACAGAATAATGACATCTCTATAGCTAACAATTGATTTATATCATATTAAATCTGTAATAAAAGTTGTTTTTTTTATTTATTTAAAATACGGTAAGTACTGAGTACAAAAACGACGATTAAATTCAGTGGCGTCACTAGGGTTGGTGTCACCTAGTGCGGTAACTCATGGTGTCGCCCCCATGGACCTCGTTCTGTAACAGACCATACAGAATCCTTAGTAATGTCATTTTGGTGTCACCCCCTCCGATGGTGTCACCCGTTGCGGTCCGCACCCCCTGCACGTTACAGTATCATAAAATGGTACATAACATTTCATTATTACGCACTTCATCAACTGAGTGTCAAGTTCACATGTGTATTGCCTGAAATTTTTACAAACTCCGTAACCATGTAAACGAATATACACATTACTTGTCACCCGGTGCGGTACGCACTCCCCCCACCCCCACCCCAGTGACGCCACTGATAAAATTATATGATGAAATCAGCATACTTTCCGTGTCGGGTCTTCAAGTCCGTGCGTATTGCAAGCACCTGATCTAATCAGCTTCGTCATCTTGATCAATTTGTTGTAAGCAGAAGCGCGTCAAGTAAAATACTGTCACGTAAAATACGGTTTCTGATGCTAAAGTCTATTCCATCTCAGGTAGAAAGTGTTGTTAATTGAATTTTTATATACGATGGTTGCAAATGGAGATGTCTTGCATAGTAATCATTCATATCGGCAGTAAGTACCGTCAGGAGTGAGATGTGTGTGTGTGTGTGTGTGTATGTGTGTGTGTGTGTGTATGTGTGTGATTTGGATTTTTAGCGTAGCTTTAACAATTTTTTATTCATATCGCTACGATGTATGCAGTGTGACAGTTTATAGTGATGTCTAGCACTGGGACATCATGCCGCAGACATGTAGCACAATGTCCCACCCAGTCATTATCCTGACACCAGGCCGACCAGTCCTAACACTAACCTCTTAATGCTGAGCACCAAGCGAGGCATCTGTTAGTATCATTTTTAAAAGTCCTTGGTATGACTCGGCCGGATATCAAACCCACGATCTCCCGCATCCTAGGCGGAAGCTCTAACCACTAGGCCACCGGAGTGGTTAGGAGTGAGATAAAGCAACACGTATGATTACATTTCTTAAATGAGTCGCTACCGATCCATGGTATAAAATCATCCGTGGAAAAAGTTGTTTTTTTTATTATATATGTATCACATTATTATCATATATTTATTATCATATATGAAAGTTGTGTCACGTAATATACAAAAAAAAAAAAAAAAAAAAAACAGGGACACAATTAAGGCAAATAAAACATTTTTTGGTGGCATATTTAACCAAAAAGTTCTTTTTTCAATGGCATTTAACCACCACCTTGTACGATTATAAAGCTTTTTTTCACCGTTAATACACATTTATTCTTTTAGTTGATAAGCTATTGAACACTTATTTAGGGCTTTAGTTTTTCATAGTCGCTAACTTTCTACACACAAACACACAACTCGTATATACCAAATGTATTGAAAATCTTTGTTCTCACACAGAATGACATCATATACTATGTTAAAAAAGTCTTTTTAGTGCAATGTTGTTTTCAACACTTTAATTGCTTATAAACAGTGAGGACATGGAAATTGCAAGTTAGTTTCGAATGAGTGACTATGTATCGAATGAATAGTGTTGTGCTGTATGTCAGTATGAATGGCGCTGGTACTTCTTACCTCTGTGAAACGTCACGCAGTGATATCAGTTCCTAAAAATAGCCATTCGGGCAAGCCGTGTTATTGTTCGTACTATTGTTCTTACTGAAAACCATGTACCAGGCGTTAAATTTGTTAATCTGAATATGGATGTGCATTCCAGTATTTAGTTACAGTGGGGGTTAAGCCTGAAGACTGTATAAAACATATAATCAGTGGTGGAGGAAGAACCCGGGAAAACCCCGGAAAGAACCACCGACCCACGAGAAGCTACTGGCAAGCTTTCTCATATACCCACATTGGCCGAGTCCGAGACTCGAACCCACGCAGACAAAGGTAAGATGGCAGTGATCCGTAACGAAGAGCGCTTTAGATCACTCGGCCACTCGGGCCCCTTGTCGGGAGGTACAATTTTATGCATGTATTGATGGAACAGTAACACAAAAACTGCTGTCACTATTGACGACAGCCACCCTTAAAATGATACAAATTTTACACACAAACACTAACTGAAAAAGGAAACAAAGTAGACATCAATAAATAGTATTGGTTTCAACACATTCATTTGGGGGACACACACACACACACACATCTATCTATCTATCTATCTATCTATATATATATATATATATATATATATATATATATATATATATATATATATATATATATATATATATATATATATATTCCTTTAATATGAACCAAGGAGAGTTTTACTAAACGAAGAGTGGAAACAATACAAACGGATGACAAAGATATAAAATGTACAAAATTATTACTGCATAGACTCGTATATTATAGTTGAATATATAAAAACATTACATAGTGAGGGAAGTGCACATAAAAACAACTTTGTTTTTGCATATATATCGCGAATTACTACCTGTTACTAAGAGTCTCTTGGTGCTTTGTCCGAAAACAATATGGCGGCAGCCTGGCACAATGAGGTTATGATCTATTTTTAGCACAAGGTAGATTTAGGTACAAGCGCCAATTTAAATCCATTCGTGCACAGAATGGATTAGGTAATGTTTTAGCTACGTTTGGAGGCATTACGTAAAAATTCAGTGAGAAACAGACGCGAATATCATTCCCGATGCTATACTGAACGAACTATAGTTGTTTCTGTTTATTCTTTCCTCTCCCTATCATATTTCTCTTTTCCCTCAACCTTTCTATCCTCTCTTGTTTCCACAGATAAGGATTGAACACTAGGCACAATTGCAGAATAGCAGAGGGCAGCTCAGAGTTCAGCCTTACTGTTCAAAATCTTCTCCTCTAGTCTCCCTGTCATCCATCTTTAATCTCTCCTCACTATGTCTCGATTCTCATCTGACAACATCTAGTGACTGTGGAGAGAGTTCTCGTTCCAGAACGAGCAGATAAAAAGCAATATTTCCAGGAGCTGTGCAACAGTTGAACGCCCTCCACGTCATGATTATTTAATCTGGATCCATTCTTTCTATATTTATACGACTCACCTCTCTCTCTCTCTCTCTCTCTCTCTCTCTCGTGTGTGTTATGCAGTACTTCCAGAATTGTACCAGTAGCCAGATTCCTGTGAGAAACACTAAACAGTCTTAGCAGTTTTGTTTAGTCTTGCGCCTCTTTCTTCACACATTTCTTCCCTTTTTTAGGGTGGTGGCAGCCTACCACTAGGTACACTTGTGACGGCATATCTTGTATGAATCGCAGCCATATATATCTCTGCAGGGCCGGAACAGGTTATGTGCTGGAGGGAGTGGGGTCAAAAATCTCAAAATGGCCCTGTTTTTCCTGTCTATTTACTCAAAGTGTGCATAATATCCAACAAACATGCGCAGGAATAAAACGATGGTCAAATTTAAAGTGACCAGTAACTGTACGTTTGTGTTTGTGTACGGGTTCTTTGGGGGGGGGGACCACAGACCCACCTCTATCCGACCCTGATCTGAAAAGGTTTCCATTCGTGAATTAGAGCCCCGGTACGTTACAATATCATAAATTGGTACATAACATTGCATCATTACGCACTTCATCAACTGAGTGTTACGTTCACACGTGTATTGCCTGAATTTTTTATAAACCCATGTATCCATGTAAATGAATATGTACATTACTTACAGTGACGCAAGACCTACAACTTTCAATTAAAGAATATATTTACACATCGCTTAAGAAGACAATTTAGTAATTTTTTTATGTTTATTCTTCTTTAAAGAATGGTTGGTTTTCTTGATGAATGTGGCATCGCTAGGAAAACAAATGTACAAGAATTGGTGGGTACAGCTAAAAATAATTAAAAAAATCACTCCTGATATTCAATGCATGTTTTTGGATAAAATTAGAATATTTGTTGATGTTAATAAAGAAGGTGCGCCAAAACATGTACATATGACATGCAGAATAGCTGAACTCGCCTGCAATGAGTGTTTGAGTATTTGTTGCAAACCTATTTTATTAAGTCCCACACTATAACTTTCTTCATCAATTTTAAAAGAAATGAAAAATATACATGATATTAAATTTGAATAAACCGACTGAATGACATGGCTTCCTATAAAAACTGGCAGTATTATATAGTCGGCAGATTTAGTTCGAAAATGGCCATAATAAAATAACAAGATGCTTTCTCGTTGGGTGTTTCTCGTGTTCTAAATTCTGGTAACCTACAGCTCGACTGTGATTTACCAGAAAGTGGTATTCCACTGACGGTCGTTAACAATTGGAATATTGAATAATGACGTCAGACTCTGCTGTATCTAGTCAAATACACGAATAGCACAACGAGAGAGAGAGAGAGAGAAAGAGAGAGTTTTCAAAATCAAGTAACATGACGGGTAGACATTAATAAGTGCTCGTATTTATCGTGCAATCCTAAATAAGAACAATGAACGAAAAGCTTAAAAAGCGGAGAGAAAAAATAATCAATCTGCGTGAGGAAAAATATGGTTTACGATGAGAAACAGATTTTCAAAATTGATACAGAGAATACAATTTAAAAACAGATATGCAAAATTACATGCATTTTATTGTGTCATCCTGTGAATAAACAATTTGCTCCACGAACTGTCGTCCGTATATTCAGTTTGACAAATCTTCAGGATATTTTGTAGGTATGTAGTCCGCAAAATTCATGCTAACACAATTAGGATATGTTCCTGAAAATAAAGCAAATGTAATATTTCCAGGTAAATTTAGGTTACATTATTTAACACTTTGTACTTTTCGGTCAATTTTCCTCAGCACATGAAATAATTTGCTTTCTCAAAACCATAACATATGTAAAATTGGCAAATTTTGACGATCTGAAAAACACGCGAGGGCAATGATGTGAGCAATCCGGATGTAATTTGCGACGCATATTGACAGATGATGTAACGTCAGAGAAAGGGGGAAAGCTAACATAGGGTGCACAAGAGAAAGATGCGACCCAGTTGAAAAAAGATAGTTGGTCATAAAATACAATCTGAAACACACCAGCTATCATAGAATAAATCAGTTATAGAATATTCTTTCGTGTGATACCAGTGATATTGTGGAGGACTCAAGGAGCATTGATAGAGAAAGCTCGGTTGCTAAAGCGCCCTCGATTTCTCTCCCAATACCCCTTTCGACGTCACACCCGACAATATTGACAGTATTCAAATGGCGCTTAATATAATCTTTGTACATTAATGGTAAAAACTTACTGAGAACGTGAATGTATTTCCTCCAAATACTTTCTACTTCTGACTTAAGGAATCTTGGTAAAAGAAGTGATCATAAAGCTCATGCGCAGTGCATTATATTCATATGTGTGTAGACCTTTTTCAAGAAATCGAAACTGGGTTTTCCACTCCAATATTTAACGCATGCGCAATCAACGTAGGGGAACTTTTAAGCGATTGTCATGAACATAGTGTATGTTCGTGAAGAAAGTTTCAAACAAATTTTTAAAGGTTTCACATCTGTACACCATTCACAGATAGGCCTATAGTGTGTTTAAAAATCATGAGTAAATAGTTCAGTAACCTTACGGTTTTACATTGGAAAGAGCTATCATGAGCTGAACCAGTCTAGTTTATACTATTTGGTCTATATCGTTCTGCGTCTATCGTCGTCAGGCTAATTTTTACTGGCTACAGGCCTTCTTGCGGAATAATCACTTTTATTTCTGTAAAAGGCGTTTCCTTTGGCTGCACTGTAGAAACGATGTGATTTTTCATGAAACCTGTTCAAATGAGAATGCTCGGTACCATAGTTCGCTTTGATCAGTGTTTTCTCAGCTGAACAGCATACAGCCGGTTCTTGCAAGCTAAGTTATATATATTATATATATATATATATATATATATATATATATATATATATATATATATATATATATATATATATATATATATATATATGTATGTATGTATACTAACCCACATTGCCATGACGTGTGTCAACAAAGGATACAGGTATTCAAAGTCAAGCAAAGGACCAATATAGTTTTAAGTAACTTGATCAATAAAATACTCTGTCACAATACAGAGGGCAACAGTTATCGACGGTTTCCCCACGAATATATATGTGTCAGGCTGAGTAATGTCAATAGCCGTTCAGGCAGAAAATTCTCTCCTTTTACGGAAGAGTTTAAAACTCTTCCGTAAAAGGAGAGGATTTTCTCCCTGAACGGCTATTGACATTACTCAGCCTGACAAATTTATTTAAAGCTTCATGATAACACATTACACGTTATTTCACTTACAAGGTGTACAACTGTTTTGAACATTTGAAAAAACTGATGCGAATTCTCTTCTGAAAGAAACGTGTGTTCTAATGAGTCTTTTCAGAAAAATATTGCATTTTAATGTTTTCGTCAAAACATTATGTAGTCGATGAAAAGCACTATTTTCGTTTTCTTTTTTTAAAAGTTAAATTTTCCATGATAAATGATCATTTCCGTAAACCGCATGCATCAAACGCGTAACAAAACTTGTAATGGTGCAGAATTTTGTAGAATAATCTGTGATATAATTTCAAAGTACCTTCTTTCATGGTCAGCGTTTTAACCCCCTTCACCACTTCCTGCGTACATACTAAATGGACGGCCCGCTACTTGTTGAACTAGAGGCCCCGAGTGGCCGAGTGGTCTAAAACGCTCGCCGTTCCTGATTACTGCCATCTCACCCAGGGAAGTCATTTCAACTTTTTTCAGGGGGGCAAAACTTGATTGGGGGGGGGGGTGTAAACTTCATGGGGGGGGGGGGGGAACATGACGGGCTTGTTAATTTTCGTATATAGGCTACAGCAACTGTATAGCACATGCAAATTCCGGGGATCAAATGCCCCCTGCCCCCCCCCCCCATGACGTCCCTGATCTCACCTCTGTCTGCGTGGGTTCGAGTCTTAGATTCGGCTAACGTGGATACTTGAGAAAGCTTGTCAGTAGCTTCTCGTGGGTCAGTGGTTCTTCTCGGAATTTTCCCCGGGTTCTTCCTCCACCATTAATTCTGGCCGCCATGTATAGCCTATCGTGTGCTGAAAAATGGCGTTAAACCCCACTACAACAACAACTTGTTTAACTACGTGTACAGTTCACTAAAAACTTGTTCGTCGATCGCCGCATTCGCGAGCACAAATTTGTAATGAATATCCAGTAATTGTTTATATTCTGCATCTCACCCGAGTCAGTGATTATAAAGGTTTGCAGTTAACACGTATGTGCGCTAAAATATCGACAAAATTTCCTTTTCCATAATAAATTAGTCACGAGGTCTCTCGACTTTCGTCATCAGATGAGCGTCTCACATAATACATTTCAGTATACGTAGCCGTTTTAGTTTGGTGACGTCAGGGGTCACAGAGATACAGGACTGGGGTCAAAGTACATATAATACTCGACCGGCAGGTAACGTTTGAATCGCATCACTGCAGTCAGTGTTGGTTAGTGCTACGTGACAATCTAGAATGCAGGCGTTGGGTGAGGTAAGTTTAAAAAACTTAATAACACAAAACATGTACTTGAAGAATAATTGTTTTAATCAGTCATTACCTGGAACGTCAGTGATCAAGAAGTTGCAGACTTTAACTGTTTGCCGTGCTGTGTACCTCTATGCACTCTATCCAAAACACTGATATACCGTATACTTTTTCTTCTGCTTGAAAATTAATGTCAATAAAAAGTTCCTTCAAAATATATTTCAAAGTTCTTTTATTTTGTAATTCTTTTTAGCAGACAGTGCGCCCCCACAACTTACCGTTTCCTTTAACTTTAAAATAATTAATAGTTGAAGTTTAAATAAATCCAAAGATTTTAGTGAGTTGTTAAAATTTTATTTCATCCAGACTTATGATATAAATTCTAGTATACTCAGAAATATCCAGTCAACATATTATATTACCATTTCGGTGAAAAATAACTGAATTTTGCATCGGATTTATTCGGTCAAATTTCTTTTTATGCCAAATGTAATACAGTAAATGTTATAATATTTTTGAAGTCGCAATTCACTCAGCGGATTATTCAAAATGGTATAGGACATTAAGGATCATAGATAAATTACAATGCATTAATAAAACGTATGGATTATAGCATTAACAGATGTTACTGAATTTATTATCGTATTTGTCCTGTTCAATATACAGTGTTGTAGTTCTCAATACTAATTCAAGCAGCCTTATTTTTGTGTGTTATTTAAGAACCCATTCAGGTTAAGAAAACCCAGTCATGTTAGATAAGATTGTCATAGTGGTGTAGCAAGTGGCATCAGTTAGCGTCAATAAATGTTGCTCAAAGTAACTGATACGTTTCGCGCACTAAGTATTTCAACACCGTTCGAATTGACATACAGCGTAACACTATAAATACATACTATAATTTGATGCTGCCAAGCCCTGTGGAACAGTCGATTTGTTTATTAAGGAGTGATCAGCTTTCCTATTTGGTCATTGTATAGTTATCTCCCTTTGATCTAGGCAGTATCAAATATTCAGAACTCGAGACGAACATGGCGAATGGCATGTACAGATATCTGTCTTTTCCAGTCATTCATTCTAAATTAACTTGCAATTCCAGTGTTAAGAAATTGTGAAAAATGAAAATTCATTTTAATGTTTTAATTAATATTTTGAAGGACCGGTGTGCATTGGAGTTTCATTTTGTGAAAGTTTCTGCACATTGAACTGACATTAATGTACAAGTATACAAATCTGCATGTAATTTACGTTATTTCCATTCATCATAAAGTAAGGAGTAAATAAACTGAAAATTCAGCAAAAGGATTGGTTTAATGGTTTGTATTTAACTCATACAAACAGAAAACACAACTGAAACATTAATATTACACTATCTGAGGAAATTTCTTGTGAAACAGGCCAACATTATTCTTGTCATATATATATATATATATATATATATATATATATATATATATATTAAAAGATTATTTTGCCAGAAAGAGCTTCTTTCATGAATTATCTTTTACTAGGATCTACTTTGACACCTTCATTGATTTATTCTGTGAAACAGCTTGTCAGTATGAGTTGTCGTCTTATTTTGGGATATTTTCTAGGATTTATTCCAGAAGATTTGTATCTCTTTCCGCCTTTGACCTTGACATTAAGGGGATACTCATTTATTCTTCAGTCGATATAACTGTTTTCAAAGTGTCTCAGTCCTATTCTTTAACAATGAATTGCCACTTCCAAACTAGTTATCATCCTTTTCTATTGTGAAATTCGTCTGCTAATTCTCTTTTTGGTAGAAGAAGTTGGAAATTTTACAATGAATTTGGCTAGTCGATGGTAGGGGAATGTCACTCGTGGTCGATAATTCATTAAAGCTCGCAGCTTCAGCTACGTGCATTCCAGTTCATTCGGTGTTTACTTCGCATGCATGGTCTTGTTTTCAAGAGACAACCTATGTTATTTTTTTTATAGATTTTTCAGTACTGTTTACTGCCTTTCGTCCGCTTCCACAGCTGAAAAGCTGTCAGTTTGCAATCATTTTTGGTTCTCCAAGTTTCTGCTTTTAGACAGTTACTTTCATCTTTAGCTCTCTCTCTCTCTCTCTTCTTTTTGTCGCTGAGGGTGCGGTTTAGCCATACTTTCCAAAACCGAAAAGATATATCATTACTGTTACTACTGAGTATTGTTACGTAATAACTCATATTAAACAACAGTAATAACCTTGAAATTATTATTATTATTATTATTCCCTTTTCAATATTTATTATCATTTACGCTACTTCTGGATTCTGGTTACTTGGTATCAGTTGTTTTACAGCTATGGTGTTGCTTGCATTTTATGTAACGAAAACAAGCATAATATTTGTATCACACAAAACCTCTAAGTGCTTTGTAATATATAAAAAGGCCTTTGATTTGTAGTAAATTTATCTAACATTCTCATAGTTCAAAATAACAACTTGAAAATCATTGGAATATATTTATTTCCATAAGATAATCATGTTAATTCAATTGTATACCTACACATTACAATAAGAGTACTAAGTGTCCCATCTTTCTTTTAGATAATAAAGTTATGTTTCAAATACAAATAGCTTTTAAAAACCACAAAATTATTCATCATTCATTTAAAATGTATGAAAGCAATCTTAGAAAGATGTAAGTAATAAAACCTGAACGAATAAATGGGCATTTTTCTTTGTGTATTCTACTTGAGGAACTCGTGCAATTTACGCGAGCGTTTTGCACATCATAACTTATACAGAATAATGACATCTCTATAGCTAACAATTGATTTATATCATATTAAATCTGTAATAAAAGTTTTTTTTTTTATTTATTTAAAATACGGTAAGTACTGAGTACAAAAACGACGATTAAATTCAGTGGCGTCACTAGGGTTGGTGTCACCTAGTGCGGTAACTCATGGTGTCGCCCCCATGGACCTCGTTCTGTAACAGACCATACAGAATCCTTAGTAATGTCATTTTGGTGTCACCCCCTCCGATGGTGTCACCCGTTGCGGTCCGCACCCCCTGCACGTTACAGTATCATAAAATGGTACATAACATTTCATTATTACGCACTTCATCAACTGAGTGTCAAGTTCACATGTGTATTGCCTGAAATTTTTACAAACTCCGTAACCATGTAAACGAATATACACATTACTTGTCACCCGGTGCGGTACGCACTCCCCCCCCCCCCCACCCACCCACCCCCCCCACCCCAGTGACGCCACTGATAAAATTATATGATGAAATCAACATACTTTCCGTGTCGGGTCTTCAAGTCCGTGCGTATTGCAAGCGCCTGATCTAATCAGCTTCGTCATCTTGATCAATTTGTTGTAAGCAGAAGCGCGTCAAGTAAAATACTGTCACGTAAAATACGGTTTCTGATGCTAAAGTCTATTCCATCTCAGGTAGAAAGTGTTGTTAATTGAATTTTTATATACGATGGTTGCAAATGGAGATGTCTTGCATAGTAATAATTCATATCGGCAGTAAGTACCGTCAGGAGTGAGGTGTGTGTGTGTGTGTGTGCGTGTGTGATTTGGATTTTTAGCGTAGCTTTAAAAAAATTTCATTAATATCGCTATGATGTCTGCAGTGTGACAGTTTATAGTGATGTCTAGCACTGGGACATCATGCCGCAGACATGTAGAACGATGTCCCACCCAGTCATATTATCCTGACACCAGGCCGACCAGGGTTTTCCGAGGTTTTCGCGGGTTCTTCCTCCACCATTAATACTGGCCGCCATGTATAGCCTATCGTGTGCTGAAAAAAACGGCGTTAAACCCCACAACAACAACTTTCTTCACACATTTCTTCCCTTTTTTAGGGTGTTGGCAGACTACCACTAGGTACACTGGTGACGACATATCTTGTATGAATCGCAGCCATATATATCTCTGCAGGGCCGGAACAGGTTAAGTGCTGGGGGAGGGGGTCCAAAATCTCAAAATGGCCCTGATTTTCCTGTCTATTTACTCAAAGTGTGCATAATATCCAACAAACATGCGCAGGAATAAAATGATGGTCAAATTTACAGTGACCAGTGACTGTACATTTGTGTATGTGTACAGATTCTTTTAGCGCGGGGTGGGGGGGGGGGGGCGGAAACCACAGACCCACCTCTATCCGCCCCTGCTCTGAAAAGGTTTCCATTCGTGAATTAGAGCCCGGTACGTTACAATATCATAAAATGGTACACGACATTTCATCATTACGCACTTCATCAATTGAGTGTCACGTTCACATGTGTATTGCCTGAAATTTTACAAACTCTGTAACCATGTAAACGAATATGCACATTACTTGTCACACGGTGCGGTCCGCACTCTCCCCCCCCCCCCCACCCCCCGTGACGCCACTGATAAAATTATATGATGAAATCAACATACTTTCCGTGTCGGGTCTTCAAGTCCGTGCGTATCGAAACAACGAATGTCTTGTGCAAATGGTGGTCTATCCTTTCCACGTGGTTATTGCAAGCTCCTGGACTAATCAGCTTCGTCATCTTAATCAATTTGTTGCAAGCAGAAGCGCGTCAAGTAAAATACTGTCACGTAAAATACGGTTTCTAATGCTAAAGTCTATTCCATCTCAGGTAGAAAGTGTTGATAATTGAATTTTTATATACGATGGTTGCAAATGGAGATGTCTTGCATAGTAATCATTCATATCGGCAGTAAGTACCGTCAGGAGTGAGATGTGTGTGTGTGTGTGTATGTGTGTGTGTGTGTATGTGTGTGATTTGGATTTTTAGCGTAGCTTTAACAATTTTTTATTCATATCGCTACGATGTATGCAGTGTGACAGTTTATAGTGATGTCTAGCACTGGGACATCATGCCGCAGACATGTAGCACAATGTCCCACCCAGTCATTATCCTGACACCAGGCCGACCAGTCCTAACACTAACCTCTTAATGCTGAGCACCAAGCGAGGCATCTGTTAGTATCATTTTTAAAAGTCTTTGGTATGACTCGGCCGGATATCAAACCCACGACCTCCCGCATCCTAGGCGGAAGCTCTAACCACTAGGCCACCGGAGTGGTTAGGAGTGAGATAAAGCAACACGTATGATTACATTTCTTAAATGAGTCGCTACCGATCCATGGTATAAAATCATCCGTGGAAAAAGTTGTTTTTTTTATTATATATGTATCACATTATTATCATATATTTATTATCATATATGAAAGTTGTGTCACGTAATATACAAAAAAAAAAACAAAAAAAAAAACAGGGACACAATTAAGGCAAATAAAACATTTTTTGGTGGCATATTTAACCAAAAAGTTCTTTTTTCAATGGCATTTAACCACCACCTTGTACGATTATAAAGCTTTTTTTCACCGTTAATACACATTTATTCTTTTAGTTGATAAGCTATTGAACACTTATTTAGGACATGAGTTTTTCATAGTCGCTAACTTTCTACACACAAACACACAACTCGTATATACCAAATGTATTGAAAATCTTTGTTCTCACACAGAATGACATCATATACTATGTTAAAAAAGTCTTTTTAGTGCAATGTTGTTTTCAACACTTTAATTGCTTATAAACAGTGAGGACATGGAAATTGCAAGTTAGTTTCGAATGAGTGACTATGTATCGAATGAATAGTGTTGTGCTGTATGTCAGTATGAATGGCGCTGGTACTTCTTACCTCTGTGAAACGTCACGCAGTGATATCAGTTCCTAAAAATAGCCATTCGGGCAAGCCGTGTTCTTGTTCGTACTATTGTTCTTACTGAAAACCATGTACCAGGCGTTAAATTTGTTAATCTGAATATGGATGTGCATTCCAGTATTTAGTTACAGTGGGGGTTAAGCCTGAAGACTGTATAAAACATATAATCAGTGGTGGAGGAAGAACCCGGGAAAACCCCGGAAAGAACCACCGACCCACGAGAAGCTACTGGCAAGCTTTCTCATATACCCACATTGGCCGAGTCCGAGACTCGAACCCACGCAGACAAAGGTAAGATGGCAGTGATCCGTAACGAAGAGCGCTTTAGATCACTCGGCCACTCGGGCCCCTTGTCGGGAGGTACAATTTTATGCATGTATTGGTGGAACAGTAACACAAAAACTGCTGTCACTATTGACGACAGCCACCCTTAAAATGATACAAATTTTACACACAAACACTAACTGAAAAAGGAAACAAAGTAGACATCAATAAATAGTATTGGTTTCAACACATTCATTTGGGGGACACATACACACACACACACACACATCTATCTATCTATCTATCTATCTATCTATATATATATATATATATATATATATATATATATATATATATATATATATATATATATATATATATATATATATATATTCCTTTAATATGAACCAAGGAGAGTTTTACTAAACGAAGAGTGGAAACAATACAAACGGATGACAAAAATATAAAATGTACAAAATTATTACTGCATAGACTCGTATATTATAGTTGAATATATAAAAACATTACATAGTGAGGGAAGTGCACATAAAAACAACTTTGTTTTTGCATATATATCGCGAATTACTACCTGTTACTAAGAGTCTCTTGGTGCTTTGTCCGAAAACAATATGGCGGCAGCCTGGCACAATGAGGTTATGATCTATTTTTAGCACAAGGTAGATTTAGGTACAAGCGCCAATTTAAATCCATTCGTGCACAGAATGGATTAGGTAATGTTTTAGCTACGTTTGGAGGCATTACGTAAAAATTCAGTGAGAAACAGACGCGAATATCATTCCCGATGCTATACTGAACGAACTATAGTTGTTTCTGTTTATTCTTTCCTCTCCCTATCATATTTCTCTTTTCCCTCAACCTTTCTATCCTCTCTTGTTTCCACAGATAAGGATTGAACACTAGGCACAATTGCAGAATAGCAGAGGGCAGCTCAGAGTTCAGCCTTACTGTTCAAAATCTTCTCCTCTAGTCTCCCTGTCATCCATCTTTAATCTCTCCTCACTATGTCTCGATTCTCATCTGACAACATCTAGTGACTGTGGAGAGAGTTCTCGTTCCAGAACGAGCAGATAAAAAGCAATATTTCCAGGAGCTGTGCAACAGTTGAACGCCATCCACGTCATGATTATTTAATCTGGATCCATTCTTTCTATATTTATACGACTCGCATATAAATCTCTCTCTCTCTCTCTCTCTCTCTCTGTGTTTTGCAGTACTTCCAGAATTGTACCAGTAGCCTGTGAGAAACACCAAAGTCGTATTAGTTTTGTTCAGTCTTGCGCCTCTTTCTTCACACATTATTTACCTTTTTTAGGGTGGTGGCAGACTACCACGAGGTACACTGGTGACGAAATATCTTGTATGAATCGCAGTCATATATATCTCTGCAGGACCGGAACAGGTTAAGTGCTGGAAGGGTGGATCCAAAATCTCAAAATGGCCCTGATTTTCCTGTCTATTTATTCAAAGTGTGCATAATATCCAACAAACATGCGCAGGAATAAAACGATGGTCAAATTTACAGTGACCAGTGACTGTACGTTTGTGTATGTGTACGGATTCTTTTAGCGCGGGGGGGGGGGGGGGGCGGAAACCACAGACCCACATCTATCCGACCCTGATCTGAAAAGGTTTCCATTCGTGAATTAGAGCCCCGGTACGTTACAGTATCATAAATTGGTAGATAACATTTCATCATTACGCACCTCATCAACTGAGTATAGCCTGAAATTTTTACAAACTCTGTAACCATGTAAATGAATATGCACATTACTTACAGTGACACAAGACCTACAACTTTCAATTAAAGAATTTATTTACACATCGCTTAAGAAGACAATTTAGCAATTTTGTTATGTTTATTCTTCTTTAACGAATGGTTGGTTTTCTTGATGAATGTGGCATCGCTAGAAAAATTGTTTTCAAGAGTTGGTGGGTACAGCTAAAAATTTACTCCTGATATTCAATGCATGTTTTTGGATAAAATTAGAATATTTGTTGATGTTAATAAAAAGGTGTGCCAAAACATGTACATATGACATGCAGAATAGTCGAACTCGGCTGTAATGCATCTTTGAGTATTTGTTGCAAACCTATTTTATTAAGTCCCACACTATAACTTTCTTCATCAGTTTTAGAAGAAATGAAAAGTATACATGATATTACAATTTGAATAAACCGACTGAATGACATGGTTTCCTGTAAAAACTGGCAGTATTATATAGTCGGCAGATTTAGTTCGAAAATGGCCACAATAAAATAACAAGATGCTTTCTCGTTGGGTGTTTCTCGTGTTCTAAATTCTGGCAACCTACAGCTCGACTGTGGTTTACCATAAAGTGGTATTCGTTAACAATTGTAATATTGATTAATGACGTCAGACTCTGCTGTATCTAGTCAAATACACGAATACGAATAGCACAACGAGAAAAAGAGAGGTGGGGGGGGGGGAGTTTTCAAAATCAAGTAACATGACTCGTATTTATCGTGCAATCCTAAATAAGAACAATGAACGAAAAGCTTAAAAAGCGGAAAGAAAAAATAATCAATCTGCATGAGGAAAAATATGGTTTACGATGAGAAAGAAACAGATTTTCAAAATTGATACAGAGAATACAATTTAAAAACAGACATACAAAATTAAATGCATTTTATTGTGTGAATGAACAATTCGCTCCACGAATTCTCGTCCGTATATTCAGTTTGACAAATCTTCAGGATATTTTGTAGGTATAAAGTCCGCAAAATTCATGCTAACACAATTAGGATATGTTCCTGAAAATAAAGCAAATGTAATATTTCCAGGTAAATTTAGGTTACATTGTTAAACACTTTGTACCTTTCGGTCAATTTTCCTCAGCACATGAAATAATTTGCTTTCTCAAAACCACAGCACATGTAAAATTGGCAAATTTTGACGATCTGAAAAACACGCGAGGGCGATGATGTGAGCAATCCGGAAGTAATTTGCGACGTATATTGACAGATGATGTAACGTTAGAAAAAGGGGAATGTTGACATAGGGGCGCACAAGAGAAAGATGAGACCCAGTTAAAAAAAAAGATAGTTGGTCATAAAAAAAATCTGAAACAAACCAGCGATCGTAGAATAAATCGGTTATAGAATATTCTTTCGTGTGATACCAGTGATATTGTGGAGGACTCAGAGAGCATTGGTAGAGAAAGCTCGGTTGCCAAATGCCCTCAGTTTCTCTCCCTATACCCTTTTCGACGCCACACCCTACAATATTGAAATATTGATAGCATTCATCTGGCGCTTAATATAATCTTTGTACATTAATGGTAAACACTTACTGAGAACCTGAATGTATTTCCTCCAAATACTTTCTATCTCTGAGTTAAGGAATCTTGGTAAAAGAAGTGATCATAAAGCTCATGCGCAGTGCATTATATACATATGTGTATAAGCCGGTTCTCGAACCATACAAAATGATTTAAATTGGGAAGAGCTATGATGAGCTGAACCAGTCTAGTTTATGCTATTTGGACTATATCGTTCTGCGTCTATCCTAATCAGGCTAATTTTCATTGGCTACAGGCCTTCTTGCGTAATAACCACTATCGTTTATTAATAACTGTTTCCGTTGGCTGAACGTGTAGAGATGAAGTGATTTTCATGAAACCTGTTCAAATGAGAATGCTGACTATTGTTCGGTTTGATCAGTGTGTTCTCTGTTAAACAGCATACAGCCGGTTCTTTCCAGCTATGTTTTAAATATACAGTGTATATATAATTTTAACTCACATTGCCATAACGTATGTCAGCAAAAGATACAGCATTCAAAGTCAATCAAAGGACCGATATAGTTTAAGGTAACTTGATCAATAAAATAGTCACAATAAAGAGGACAACAGTTATCGACGGTTTCCTCAAGGATATATATATGTGCCAAGCTGAGTAATGTCTATCAATAGCCGTTCAGCCAGAAAATCCTCTCCTTCTACGGAAGAGTTTTGTAGTCAGCACTATTTGAAGCTTCATGATGACACATTACAACTGTTTTGATGATGCACAAAAAAATTGAAGCGAATTTTCTTCTGAAAGAAACTTGTGTTCTAATGAGTCTGTTCAGAAAAATGTTGCATTTTAATATTTTGTTAAAACTTGACGTAGACGATCAAAAGCACTATTTTCGTACTTTTTAAAAAGTTACATTTTCCATGAGAAATGATCCTTTTCTGTAAACCGCGCGGAACAAAACTTGTGCAGAATTTTGTAGAATAATCTGTCTGTGGTATTATTTCAAAGTACTTTCCTGGTCAGCATGACACTTAAATATTTAGATTGACATATGGGATAGCCTACGATAAACTAAGTAGCTAGCGACAATTAACATCTCCTGCTTGGGGCATGAATTTTATTTTATTTCGGACTCGTTCGGTTGATAGGAACAGACAAGAGTGCAATGTTAACGCGAGGTCAGAGCGGTAAAATGTCCAGAATTGATATGAACCAGGGAAAATTGTAAGAAGTTGAGGTCCATTTGAAGCAGGTGTCATAAAATGATATTTTCCAGAATAGTTATTAATAACGGCGGACTAGAGAGGATTATTCTGAGTCTGACTTATATGGGAGTGATAAGAATTTTGGCGGGTAAAGTAGTAATCCTACATGGCTAAGCGGGGTTTTAAGATAGTTCCCCTCGTAAACTTAATTAGTCCAAGTTTTCTTCTGCCGAGGGGGATAGTCTGAGGGACTCTATGGAAAATTAAGAAGTTGTTGTTGTTGTTGTAGGGTTTAACGCCATTTTTCAGCACACGATAGGCTATACATGGCGGCCAGTATTAATGGTGGAGGAAGAACCCAGGAAAACCCCGGAAAGAACCACCGACCCACGAGAAGCTACTGGCAAGCTTTCTCACATACCCACATTGGCTGAATCCGAGACTCGAACCCACGCAGACAGAGGTGAGATGGCAGTGATTCGTAACGGAAAGCTCTTTAGACCACTCGGCCACTCGGGGCCCCAAATTAAGAAGTAATTTCTTCCGTTAAACAAATTGTCGAAAGGAAAAGGGGGTCTGAAACTTTTAGAGACCCGTATCCAGAGGTTCATCTGAGACTGGTCATGAATTACGGACCTCTTGCATGTCTACTGAAAAGCAAATGGAGGTGAAGCCTCATAGGAGTACAGTGGTGTAGCAACTGCCCCAAGCAAACCATGTATCTGCGGGAAAGAGGATTCAAAATGAATATGTTATTTATAGGATATCAACTTTTTCTCGGGGTGTAATCATGACGGCACTTAGCATATAAATAGACACACATACAGAAAGATATATCTGTCTATAAACTTAGTACTGTCAGATACGTGCATGAATATGTCTACCAATGAAACCATGAACTGGACCAATCTATCCTGTTATGCATGAGATGAATCAAGAATAGCAGACGACACGGTGGATTGTAAACTTAAAAACGGATATTTAACTTTTCCCGTATCAATTTAAACAGTCTAAGAATGTGATAGATAAATAGATCACATGGTTGACTAAGCCGCGGCCCAAATCGATAAGTCTTTGCCTTCGATGAGCTTCCTAAACGCTAGGTTTTAAAAATAGTTGGTTTTTTTTCTCAATCTGATGAACCTTATTTCCTCAAATACTATTAACTTTAGTGTAATATACATTATGAGATATTTCATAAAATTCCCTTTGAGCACATATTTATCATTTTTTTTTTTTTATCGTCAACCAAAACCTAATCCTATCAATTGTTGAAGAAGGCTGAAGTTTCAGGACTATGAATATATCAAATACTATATCTAGGACAACAGTCAAATTTGATCTGCAGGAATATAATACTTATTTGTTTGCCTAATACAGAGGTTGTTGTTGTTGTTGTAGGGTTTAACGCCATTGTTCAGCACAAGATAGGCTATACATGGCGGCCAGTAAAAATGGTGGAGAAAGAACCCGGGAAACCCCGGAAAGTCCCACCGACCCACGAGAAGCTACTGGTATGCTTACTCACATTGCCTAATATAAAGGTAATAACAAGTCTTTGAAATAAGGATCACACTGAGAAGACGGCAGTTTGTATTTGCTTGCTGATCTGAAATTACAACTGCTATTCATGCCCACAGAAGCATGCAAATTATACAGCCCGTTGTCAAACCTGTTTTTAACACAGTAATCTTTTATAACGAGGAAATTATCATGTTTTTGTACTCGAAATTTAATTGTGAACGTATGTAATATATCGTACAAAATTATATCTCAAGAAGCGTGTACGTGTGTGTGTATATATATATATATATATATATATATATATATATATATATATATATATATATATATATATATATATATATATATATATAATGTATATTTGGTTTAATTTATATCTAATTTAATTGTTTTTAAGTTTTAAAATCTTTATATTTTTTCAATTTCATTATATGTCAAAATAATAGAGTTCTGTTTACAAGGAATGCGATACTTTTTCCAGAAAATTCTTTGACCTTGACTGTTCATTTCCGTAAACACATAAGGCTGACCTGGCTCCCGACCTTAGTTCAAAATTAGTAACAGTCACGTCAAAAAGATTTTTTATTATTTATTTTTATTGTGAGAATAATAAGAGTGAGATGGAGGCTGTATTGAATACGTGACCCTTGGCGTGTAAATAACTTTATTGAAGTAAACAACATTTTTTTATTATTTTATTCTTTGAGTAAAATGATTGGTTCTTGTCAGGGCTATGCTGAGAGTACCTGATGTAAACATGATCACGTGACCCTTATCCGGGCATCTGTTTCGCGCGATATTCAAGTTTTAAACGATTGCTTCGAGAGAAATCTCTCAGTCGGGCTTCTAAACACTGAGACGTAAAGGTGTTTCTTTAGCTGTGTCAATTTGGGAATTACATTTTAATCTTTATTCAGATTATTTGGATTCTAAAAGATTAATTCGTTTCTCTGGAAATATTTTGAGTGCCCATACAGAATTCTTAAACTAAGACATTTCTTAAAAAGTTTATTCGGATTTCAAATGCCGGATTATTTCTTGTGTTTCTACAAGGAACGGTAGACTTCAACACAGTACATGATACAGCATGCGTCATCGCCTTTCATATGGGATTCTTCGTCGGGACTCGAACTTAAAATCATTAGAACATTTCATTATTAGGACTTCTACAATTTTATCCGTGGATTATTCTTGGATTAATTTTGGATTTAATTCTTAAAACCGTAAGTCCTTATTTTGTTTTTTTATTTTTCCAGTATTTTTCCAGGGAAATAAATAATTTGTTAAATTTTTAAAAACTTGTTGTTTTCACTCTTTCTTGTGTATTACTGTTTATTCGAGCCTAAACACGTTATTATATATATATATATATATATATATATATATATATATATATATATATATATATATATATATATATATATATAAGAATGAAGGTAAGACGGCAGTTTGGTATGTAGGTCGGGTAGGCAATACATAACTGTTTAATCCGTTCATTTGCAGATATGTTTTAAATGATAGAATTAGTTCATCATATAATCGAGTGAACGATCGAAGTCATTGCCTTGTACAACTTCATAACCTGCTTATTCTGGTCCTCTCCGACTTCACTATGGTGGTTCCTCCAGGTCCTTTCGTTTTCTCCATTTTCCGACATCCCCCTACTTATTCGCCTCTTTTCGGCCCAAAAAGTTTGTGTGGGTAGGTGGATATGTAAGTGCGTATATACTTGTATAATTGGGTACGTGGATACGTCCGTGGATCTATTTCCCCTTACAAAATAAACAGAGAAGCGACCTAAATCTTCTGTCAGTTGTCCTACTGGGAACAGATCATACTCCCCTCTCGTTATGTCAGATATCGTTCTAGCGGAATTCAAACAGACCAAAGGCTGTCTGGTCAAGCTAAACATGGCAGACCATAAACAAACCTAGTTTCACAAGATTAATGTACTTCCTAATGGCTATTTCAGTACTGACTCCCATTAACATTACACGAGACATAACGGCCCCGTTCTCGTCTCAATTACACATGTGAATGAAAGAAATTCATTAGATGACGTAACCACGTTATTTTTTAGCGAATACGCACATTCAAGTTTTTAGCATACCTGAAATCATCTAAGATCGGTGAATTCAAACGGATTCTCGTAACTCATATCAATTCAAGTAATGCATGAAATTCGTAGATTCCTATAACAATCAAGACGACAAATTCAAACAATTCGTCAAACTTATATAAAGAAGATCATTCTACGAATTCAGATAGATTAACTCAAACACTGTTACACTCATTTCAAGAGTATTGATCTATGGATTTAAACAAATAAGTTCATGCAAATATAAACAATTAAATTCAAGCAAATCATTATACTGGTATCAGCAAATTACATGAAATTGACGCAAATACCTTCTGCTTTCAAGCTGTGTTCGCTTCTACTGTCAAAATTGTGTCCGTTAACTTTCCAGACATCCGGTCCCCTTGACCAACGTTTACGCGAGAATTTTTTTCAGATTTACTCTCGGAGTCCCTTATATTTTCACTCTTGCAAGAAAATTGCAGACTGACTAGATTTTTTCGATGAGGGCAATTTACCCCGAAGAATTTTCGTGTGGGAACCACGCCCCTTATTTAGATTAACCAATTAGTATATTTACCTCCTTTTATAACTAGGCGCCAAAATTGCGGTTAGCATGACTTATAGAATTCCAAACAACAGATCTTGAAAAACTCAGCTTCTGACAGTTCCGATATAAAAATCGAAGTTAACCGTCCCTTTTCTAGTCGTCTAACGGTTAAGTAAACGAAGGCTTAATTAAGAATCACTTCCTCTCCCAACACAGATATATTAGAAATCATTGCAGTATAGCGATTTAACAAGCACCTGTCCCCATAAATGTAATTAATTCTTCTCTGGCCCAGATTAGTGTGTTCTTCATATATCGACAGAAATTTGCATCCTTACAATAGGATTCCAAAAAACAATCCGAGTGCATAATGTGGGACAGATATGGCTACGATATACAAATTATGTCGTCAGTTTCGTATCCTTTACTTTACTCATTCGCTTCAGAATATTAGAGGCAACAAAACATGACCACATTTGAAAACATAGGCTATCAAATCTTATGACTGCTGATGAAGAGCTTGAAAACCTGATCTTATAATTGCTTTACATCCTTGAAGTTAATTTAGACTTTTGTTACTATCGTAAACAACTCTTTATGACTGCTGGTTATAAGTTCGATTATAGTAAAACACTTTTAATGAAAGAACATTTATCACGGGTATACAGTGCTTAGTATTGAAATGTCCTTAAAGATCAAAATATCATTATTAATTGATTTTTGTTGCTGTTATCAATTTTGATGGTTTTAAGAAAGGATCTAAACCTGGTCCTATTGTCTTGATAGAAGGATTATTGCTGGTCTGCAGCAACGACGATACCCGCAAAAATTAGCATCCCACGAAAACAATCAACTTCACAATATTATAATTGCCTTTTGCAAATTTGTACATGGTTTGCTGGAACAAAATACATTTGATATAATTACTGAAGTGAAATTCAATTAAGTTTTGGATATCAGAAGGATTCTAACTTTCTCTGTTGAACTGCATCGAAATACAAAAAAAATATCACAATGTTAATGTAATAGTCAACGACAGACAACACGACATAATTAAATGAATACAATTTAAAGTTTGACGAACTTAACTTTTTCCTTTCTTGGATATGCATTGCTAACCGCTTATATAATAAAATGATATACTGCTTTAAACGTTCTTCTTTATCCCTTCGAAAGCTAATTTAGAGAAATTCCGGTGACAAGTGTGTAGTTTTAGAGGTAGATAAAATATTTAAAGGGACAGTTACAGGCAGTATTCTCCAAAGATTCGTTTTCGACATACTTTATGGTGCATAAAGATCATTTCAAATGCAACGGATCTTCGAGAGATCGTTACTCACATTGGAACGCTGCTGATAACACTGGTCAACAGTGAAATCATTACTGACTTGAAAAGGCCCTAATCTGTAGTATTTTGGTGTGCCGAACACGAATATAACCGTGAAAAATTTGTATTGGCTCTCGTTTTGAAGATATTCATATACCTCATTTTCTATGTTTCACTGTGTAAATTTCTCCAGTAGGACTGCAGCAACATCCGGAATAATGATGTAACATTGCATAATACCATCATGCTCACATCATCCACAGTTGATTGCATCATTTTCTGATGCAATGCAATACTAATGCCATGCGGCTGCTGAAGTAAGTTGACGTCAGCAGTGTACTATACATGTGTAGGCCTATTATACTAATGCCAGGCGGCTGCTGAAGCTGACGTAAGCAGTGTACTATATAAAGCCCAATCAGATAGGTTCAGCATTTAAAATATTTTAGACGTTGTGCGAGACAGTTCAAGCTACTGTTACATAAAACTTATTATTTTATCCATTTACGTACAATAAAGAACAGTAATGCCTCGAAAGTGTGTTAATACCGCGGACAATTTTTGCTATATTTGTGGGGAAGTGACATTTGCCAACCAGAAGAAAAGTATCAATTCTCAAGTGAAGAAGGCATATCATCTTTACTTCGGATGCAAGGTTGGTGACCAAGACAAGCCTTGGGCTCCGCATATATGCTGTGCTACATGTACAACACAGCTTTCACAGTGGTTGAATTGCAAAAGGTCATCAATGCCGTTTGCAGTCCCAGTGGTGTGGAGAGAGCCAAGCAACCACCTAAATGACTGTTACTTCTGCTTGGTTCCTCCTCTTTCCGGCGGAATAACGAAGCGAAAGAAGTCGAGAATAGTCTACCCAAACATTCCGTCTGCATTGAGACCAGTTCCACATGGTGAGGGACTTCCTATTCCAGAACCTCCAGCAGAATATTCTCTTGATTCATCTGACGAAGACAAAGGTGAGTCGACCTGTTCTTCTCCTGGTCCATCAGCATGCAGTGATCCAGATTTTCACTGTGGTGCATCATCAACCCCACACAGAATAACACAGGAAGAACTAAATGACCTGATTCGTGATTTGGACTTATCAAAGAACAAGGCAGAATTGCTAGGATCAAGACTCCAACAATGGAATCTTCTAGAAGAAGATGTCACAATTACTGCATATCGAAAGCGCCACCAGCAATTGGAGCCTTTCTTCAGAAAGGAAAGTAATCTGATATTCTGTTCCGATATTGAGGGCCTCATGAATGCTTTAAAAATCACTCATGACCCACAAGAATGGAGACTATTTGTGGACTCTTCGAAACTGAGTCTCAAGGCTGTGCTTTTGCACAATGGAAACATTCTTCCATCTATTCCAGTAGCGTATGCTGTCCACATGAAAGAGACATACGATAACTTAAGGCAGCTACTGAATTCCATTGAGTATAACAAGTACAGCTGGCACCTCTGTGGTGATTTGAAGGTAGTTGCCCTTTTAATGGGACTGCAGCAAGGATATACAAAATACATGTGTTTCTTATGCGAGTGGGATAGCCGAGCAAGGGAAATGCACTACATGAGGAAGGAATGGACTCACGGGCAGAATGTAGCCATTGGAGAGAAGAATATCCAACACCCAGCTCTGGTTGAGGCTCAGAAAATCTTGCTACCACCCCTTCACATCAAACTAGGTTTGATGAAGAACTTCGTGAAAGCCATTGACCGGACTTTGCCAGCATTCCGATACCTGCATGAAAAATTCCCTCAACTCAGCGAAGCAAAGATTAAAGAGGGAGTTTTTGTGGGTCCTCAGATTCGAGAGCTTTTCAAAGATGACCGGTTCAACAACTTGCTGGAAGGTGACGCGAAACAAGCATGGAATGCTTTTCGCCTAGTTTCTACAAACTTCCTCGGAAATGTTAGGGCAGAAAACTATAAGGAACTAGTAGAAGACATGTTGATGAAGTATAAGAAACTTGGCTGCAATATGTCTCTAAAGATTCACTTCCTTCATTCCCATTTGGATTTCTTTCCTAGCAACTGTGGTATTGTTAGTGATGAACACGGCGAACGTTTTCATCAAGATATCGCAACAATGGAACAAAGATACCAGGGAAAATGGTCCACTACAATGCTGGCTGACTACTGCTGGACACTCCTCAGAGATGCTCCCGAACAGCTGTACAAGAGACAGGCGAAGAAATCTAAGATGTAGTCAATGACTTGATTTTTTATAGGTAGGCTATTACAGTTGACCTTTTACTATTGGAATGCATTTCGTTATGTAAACATTAATTTCTTGCAGATTACAAAAAAAACTAGAGCCAATTTTGCAATTTGACTGTCATATTCGTGTTCAGCACATAAAAATTGATAAGAATTGACTAATTTTATTTCAGTAACATGACTTTTGTAAAAATTTGTTGTCCAGTGTAAATTAACGATGCGAAACGGAAATTTAATATATATAAAAAGAAACAAAACGGTATAGAATTCGCGAACGCTTCGTGGATCCATGGATTCCTCTTAATTATTTCAAGAAGACGAATACAGAACGTGTATAACTAGCAAAATTAACACAATAAAATAAAATCATGTTAAATGATAATGTAGTTAATGCATTCTTCATACAGATAAGTACTGAAATCTATCAAATAGATTAGGATAACAGGAATAGGTTGGGGGGAAATGTCGAAGCTCTAATGAAGACGTAGTAAATGTATCTGGATGTGCATTTATTGTGCCATTCCACGGAAAGAAAACAATTGTGGGGGCATTTCCAAAAACGATTGAAAAATTGATCACGCAGTTGCAAACTACCTAGAATTTGGAATGTATGCACGAATCGAAACTGAAACAGAACCATTTATAGCAAAAACTGAATCATCTCTGGACACCTCTATACATTTACATGATTATTGTGGGCCAATAAATTTAAATGACATTGCCGCCAGTCATATTAACAACCAATCAACACAAACCAATACCCTACTGAGGATAGATGTTTCTACAGTGTGATTTTAATGAAATGTCACCTGAATATGGCACCCCTGTTAACAAAGTGATAACTATAGATTGCGGGATACAGGTTAATTCCCCCATTTTAACATTTCAGGATATTGAACATGATGACCAAAAAATTATATTTTATACTGGAGTTCCAAATTCAGCTACTTTCAAGGCATTATTTGATGAAATTAAGGATGATGCTACAAGTCAGACAGCTCGTTATGGTGCTACAAGTGGAAAGGGACGTCCAAGACACTTGCGACTGAAAGATGAATTCTTTCTCGTCTAGATGCGATTGAGACAAGGCTTGTTACTGGAAGATTTAGCAGAACGATTTAATACCGGAATGTTGACATGTGGAATGATTTTTAATAAGTGGATTGATTATTTGTATATAAAGTTAGAAATTCTAATCCAATGGCCTTCAAGACGTGCTGTTGATGAACATATGCCACTTTGTTTCAAGGAAAAATATCCAAATTGTAGGGTGATAATTGACTGTACAGAGTTGCGCACGCCTAGTTCCTTACAGCATAAATCTTTCGATGTACAGTGATTACACTGGTCAACAGTGAAATCATTACTGACTTGAAAAGGCCCTAATCTGTAGTATTTTGGTGTGCCGAACACGAATATAACCGTGAAAAATTTGTATTGGCTCTCGTTTTGAAGATATTCATATACCTCATTTTCTATGTTTCACTGTGTAAATTTCTCCAGTAGGACTGCAGCAACATCTGGAATAATGATGTAACATTGCATAATACCATCATGCTCACATCATCCACAGTTGATTGCATCATTTTCTGATGCAATGCAATACTAATGCCATGCGGCTGCTGAAGTAAGTTGACGTCAGCAGTGTACTATACATGTGTAGGCCTATTATACTAATGCCAGGCGGCTGCTGAAGCTGACGTAAGCAGTGTACTATATAAAGCCCAATCAGATAGGTTCAGCATTTAAAATATTTTAGACGTTGTGCGAGACAGTTCAAGCTACTGTTACATAAAACTTATTATTTTATCCATTTACGTACAATAAAGAACAGTAATGCCTCGAAAGTGTGTTAATACCGCGGACAATTTTTGCTATATTTGTGGGGAAGTGACATTTGCCAACCAGAAGAAAAGTATCAATTCTCAAGTGAAGAAGGCATATCATCTTTACTTCGGATGCAAGGTTGGTGACCAAGACAAGCCTTGGGCTCCGCATATATGCTGTGCTACATGTACAACACAGCTTTCACAGTGGTTGAATTGCAAAAGGTCATCAATGCCGTTTGCAGTCCCAATGGTGTGGAGAGAGCCAAGCAACCACCTAAATGACTGTTACTTCTGCTTGGTTCCTCCTCTTTCCGGCGGAATAACGAAGCGAAAGAAGTCGAGAATAGTCTACCCAAACATTCCGTCTGCATTGAGACCAGTTCCACATGGTGAGGGACTTCCTATTCCAGAACCTCCAGCAGAATATTCTCTTGATTCATCTGACGAAGACAAAGGTGAGTCGACCTGTTCTTCTCCTGGTCCATCAGCATGCAGTGATCCAGATTTTCACTGTGGTGCATCATCAACCCCACACAGAATAACACAGGAAGAACTAAATGACCTGATTCGTGATTTGGACTTATCAAAGAACAAGGCAGAATTGCTAGGATCAAGACTCCAACAATGGAATCTTCTAGAAGAAGATGTCACAATTACTGCATATCGAAAGCGCCACCAGCAATTGGAGCCTTTCTTCAGAAAGGAAAGTAATCTGATATTCTGTTCCGATATTGAGGGCCTCATGAATGCTTTAAAAATCACTCATGACCCACAAGAATGGAGACTATTTGTGGACTCTTCGAAACTGAGTCTCAAGGCTGTGCTTTTGCACAATGGAAACATTCTTCCATCTATTCCAGTAGCGTATGCTGTCCACATGAAAGAGACATACGATAACTTAAGGCAGCTACTGAATTCCATTGAGTATAACAAGTACAGCTGGCACCTCTGTGGTGATTTGAAGGTAGTTGCCCTTTTAATGGGACTGCAGCAAGGATATACAAAATACATGTGTTTCTTATGCGAGTGGGATAGCCGAGCAAGGGAAATGCACTACATGAGGAAGGAATGGACTCACAGGCAGAATGTAGCCATTGGAGAGAAGAATATCCAACACCCAGCTCTGGTTGAGGCTCAGAAAATCTTGCTACCACCCCTTCACATCAAACTAGGCTTGATGAAGAACTTCGTGAAAGCCATTGACCGGACTTTGCCAGCATTCCGATACCTGCATGAAAAATTCCCTCGACTCAGCGAAGCAAAGATTAAAGAGGGAGTTTTTGTGGGTCCTCAGATTCGAGAGCTTTTCAAAGATGACCGGTTCAACAACTTGCTGGAAGGTGACGCGAAACAAGCATGGAATGCTTTTCGCCTAGTTTCTACAAACTTCCTCGGAAATGTTAGGGCAGAAAACTATAAGGAACTAGTAGAAGACATGTTGATGAAGTATAAGAAACTTGGCTGCAATATGTCTCTAAAGATTCACTTCCTTCATTCCCATTTGGATTTCTTTCCTAGCAACTGTGGTATTGTTAGTGATGAACACGGCGAACGTTTTCATCAAGATATCGCAACAATGGAACAAAGATACCAGGGAAAATGGTCCACTACAATGCTGGCTGACTACTGCTGGACACTCCTCAGAGATGCTCCCGAACAGCTGTACCAGAGACAGGCGAAGAAATCTAAGATGTAGTCAATGACTTGATTTTTTATAGGTAGGCTATTACAGTTGACCTTTTACTATTGGAATGCATTTCGTTATGTAAACATTAATTTCTTGCAGATTACAAAAAAACTAGAGCCAATTTTGCAATTTGACTGTCATATTCGTGTTCAGCACATAAAGATTGATAAGAATTGACTAATTTTATTTCAGTAACATGACTTTTGTAAAAATTTGTTGTCCAGTGTTACAAATCACATATGACATGGAAAGGGCTAATTTTAATTAGTCCAGCAGGGGTTGTAGTTGTTGTTGTTGTTCTAGGGTTTAACGCCATTCCTCAGCACAAGATAGGCCATACATGGCGGCCAGTATAACTGGTGGAGGAAGAACCCTGGAAAACCCAGGAAAGAACCACCGACCCACGAGAAGCTACTGGCAGGCTTTCCCACGTACCCACGCTAGCCGAGCCTTGGACTCGAACATACACAGACAGAGGTGAGATGGCAGTGATCCGGAACGGTGAGCGCTCTAGACCACTCAACCACTCGGGGCCCCGCAGGGGTTGTAACATTTGTATCAGATTTGTGGGCAGGGAGTGCAAGTGACAAACAAATTACTAAAGACAGTGCCCTGGTTGACATGTGTGAACCTGGAGATGCCATTATGGCAGACAAAGGATTCCTTATTTCAGATATCACATCCCCAAAAGGTGTCCATCTCATCATCCCTCTGTTTAAACAAAAGAAAAAATAGTTCTCCAAAAAAGAAGTGCAACAAACACGAACAATTGCAACTCTTCGTATCCATGTTGAGAGACAGATGGAAAGGATAAAAATAAAATAATATTCTTAAAATTGTTATGCTATAAATATGTCAAAACAAGTAACAAAGATATGGAAGATATGTACACGATTAACAAATTTACAGCCACCACTTTGCAAAGCAAATTAGTATTATAATACTTTAATTTAAATGTATTACAGCAGTCTGTTATGACATATGCATGACATTACTTTCATAATTTTTGTGGCAATAAATTTGACTTTTAAAAACACCTGCCTATATAACAACACATATTTAAAACTCATTTAGTAAACATGTCAACTGCAGTTTTAATAAAGAAAACATTAAACTCTTCAGTTCACATTGTTGTGTAACCTTTTATTCCAATCTCATTGAGTCGATAAATTACTTGAAATGTCACCTTATGTCATTAATTTGACAATCACTTTATTTCTCTTTCTCGTCATCACTGACCGACTGGCAGAGAGGAGCACCTCTAAGCACACTTGCTGTGTACATTTCAGGAATAACTGCTTTCAAGTAGAAAGAATTTAGTTTTTCTACCATAATATTCCAAATTCTAAATTGAATGGAATGCAATGAATAGTTGGTGGTTGTTTCAAAGTCAAAACCACAAAATCACACCAGTCCTTGCCCGTAATGGCCATTTGTCCTTGCACTTGAAAATAATATTCATGCTTCCTTTCTAAGATTGCACTGCCATGGAAAGAAATCTGAATCTTGAGCACATTCACTTAGAGATTTAAATTTCCATCTGTCGGATGCTGGACACTTTATTTCCAGTAACCCTGAAGAATCTTGACAACAAGGATCATGAACAACTCCATCTGGACTTGCACCCAAATGAGGAAAAAGTGTGTTAACATAAAGCCCACATGGTGTCATATGAAGATCTGGATGAGATTGTGCCATGATATTTATGTATGTTCTCTGGCCTACAGGTTCATGATCCCTACCCCATTTGACGTACTTGTTATCAAATGATGCATAGCCCAAGATAACTTTTACTAAATTGTCTGGTTGAGTAGTTTCTTCACACATTACCACTTGGCCAAACTTTGAACTTGTAATTCTCCCTTTGTGGTATTCCATCCACCTATTGTTAGTATGCTGACCTCTTGTTCCAAGTTCTATTTTGACACATTGTTCTCTAGAATGTGATACGTTTATGCAGTGATGATGAAAATGAATTGTGGCGCTTTCAGAATATAAAACTTTTTATCAGAAAACATGAAGTAATTGTTGTCGTTGAAAGCTGGTATGCTATCTTCTTCATCCTTGATCTTCTCAAAATTGGTTAACCATCCAGCTTTGGAGTTAGCTTTAAAAACCTTTGTCTAAACCTTTCAACATTAACAGCTCGTTTTATAGTGAGTGGTTAAAGGAAAGATCCTTTGATTTCTTAGGACTAAGACGTCATTTCCTGGGATTATTCCATTTTGATTTGGCAGAAGTCAAAGCATTAGTTCCTTCTTTGTTCTTTTAAGATATATTCACCAGTTCATATAACATTGCCCCGATATAATTGCAGGCTTCACCCAGACTGCAAAAAGCAATGTCAAGAAAAAGAACCGGTGTACAAGGTCTCTCACTGTTAATATATGTATAATTAAATATATATTGTAATAAGTGATTAAATTAAACTAGGAGTAGGGTAGGGTGGGAGCATGTTGTAAATGCATAGCCATATATTTTTTCTATTATTCCAATTTATTTTTTAAGTATGATGTACATTTTAGAATTTTTTAAACAATATATATGGGTATTTTTTAAACCTGGAACATGGATATTTAAATATCTCAACCAAAAAGTACAGGATATGCAGATTTATATTTTAAGCCAATTTGAGAAGATAGGAAAATTTATGACCTTTTTTCTTTTGTGTGGCATCCGGGCTTGACATTAACTGTTAATAAAGCAAGTATCACAAGACAAAATATATAAAAATTAAATAGTTACCCAGCTGTACAATTGCAATCTGCTGAATTCACATTTCCAGTGACTTTGGACAGACTGACGCATACAATATAATCCTTCTTATCACTGTTTGGTAGTGATGGTATCACTTGACATCTCATGTAACAATGTGAACATTCCTCCGAAACACTGTTAAATTCAACATTATGGACGTGCTGGTTTTGAAAAAAAACACTTCACTCTTCAACTGTTGCTTTGCCTTCATTGTCAAAACTAAATAACTGTAAATGTCATTGTCTGTAAAATTAGGAATGTTACACTGATCTTTCGTCCAATTATTCAATGACGACGGCGATGGCATTTTCTCATCAAGAGGTGTGACCAGCTTCCTGGTGGTCCTTGAATTGTGTCCTTGCTGATTGTTTAACAAAACACAATCTACAACTTGTAGGCCTAATGCTTTAAACCCCTTCGTTCACTTGACTAATTATTCTTTCTCCCAGTAACATCCTGCCCATGCTGTCTCAGGTAAGATGTAAGTTCTGGGATTTTACACCTTTCCAAAGCGTCATCGTTTCAATAGCTGGCCATAGAACACAATTAATTTTACTATATATTATCTACATTTGTTTCTCAGTGCTGTTCTTTCCACTGTGTGACAATCAATACAAATCATATGTTAATCTAAAATACCTTCAAAGATGACTTCACGGTGAAGTTCTTGTCAAAGGTTGACCTGCACTTTTTTGAGATGCTGGACTGTCAACAGAGCAGCATGTAAACAGAACACAGATTTCCCTTCCGAATCATCACCAAGGCCTTGTTACTCACTGTGCACTGTCGCCCAAATACACATGGACAACCACACCCTGAGCTCATATTCTCAAGAATAAAATATTACCTTTAAATCCCTACCAAAAATGTATGAATAAAACTCTTCTATCATCACCAAAATGAGAGGAAAAAAATGTTTTTAGACTAGAACTACATTCATGGGTACTGAACTGGAAGTACTAACTGTGGCCTGATTCCAGCTCATTGTAGCGAGTAATCAAAATCGATAAACAATAGCCCCTGGAAGTTGATTAAGTGATGACATCGCCCCCTATCTAAGGGAAGTAAGTAACTTATTGAAAAGGCCATAGAACATAATTAATTTTACTATATGTTCTCTACATTTGTTTCTCAGTACTGACCTTTCCACTGTGACAATCAATACAAATCATATGTTAATCTAAAATACCTTCAAAGATGACTTCACAGTGAAGTTCTTGTCAAAGGCTGACCTGCTCTTTTTTGAGATGCTGGACTGTCAACAGAGCAGCAAGTAAACAGCACAGGGGTTCATTACAAAGAAAATCTGGAGAATCCGTCTTTGAATCAAGGGATGGGGGTTCTAACCTCCCATCCCTTGATTCAAGGACGGATACTCCAAAGTTTCTTTGTAATGAACCCCTGTGTGTATGTGAATGCCCTTTCCATTTCTTTTGATATACATATTAATTACTGTCCCTATATTATCTGATTATTTGATATGTGACTGTAAAAGTGGTTTTGGGATGGTATTTTCTGACCCAGTGGTCAAGCTGTTACAGGGATAATAAAACAAATAAGCAAAGAATCAACAAAAAAGAACAGATTGCATATGGTGAAACCATTCAAACGTTTCCATTAACTTTGCATCATTCCACTACTGAAGCACCTATATGTTAGTTTAACTTTCTCTTTTTTTGTAAACCTAGTAAGTATGGAATCAACGCCGTATGAAATATATTTATCATCAGTGTTCTGTGTGATCATTACCTCCATATCGGGATTTTGTCAAACTAGCTTCTTGGGAACTGGATAAGTTATTACTGAAAAGTCGTACATATTTTAGTTATAAATTAAACTGCATTATGTGCTGGACTTCTGACTTGCCTGTTAAATGATCTAGGATACAAAATTTAGAAGTGTTAACTTCATCATTAAAAACGTTCTGTGTGTGTTATTTGCACTCAGTAGCAAACTTTATTACTCGTTATGTTCTTATTATAAATATGATATACAAATGTTTCTCACCGTCCTCTGTGAACACAATAGGTCTTTTACTTCAGTCCTGTTTTACATACACTAAATTTGCAAGGTTAAACAATGCATCGTAAAAGTCTTTAAAACAATATTTATCTCTTTAAACTCAAGGTTTAACAATATCATCTTAAGCATATTTAAATATATATAGAGAAGTCAAGTGGACTGTTTTGACTAGTTGTTTTGTGCCCAAATTGTTTTGAGCTAAACAACTTTTTTTTTTCTCCGAGTGAGGGTCATTATCTTAAGCCGAGTCAAGGACATTGTATTCATTTATAGCTAGACTAAGTGACGATTGTCACGTTTTATTGTGATTCTGGTGAGAGACATCCTAGTTATAACTAAAATCTTTATTTTCCTTCTAGAATAATGTACTGTTGACCCTCATATAACTGATATTTTTTCTTCTTCTTCTGAAAGTCTGTCATTCGTACTTCAAGATCTAGCAGAATCACTTTGTATTATTGTTGTGTTGTGGAAATATAGACTTGGATTTATAGTGAAATACAAACAAATGGATATATTCTCAGATTCTATTATTGTGATCTAACAAAAGACTGTTGGCATATCAGCATTATACATGATCACACATCAACACTTTCAGCGTTGGACTTAATTTGGATTTCCACTAAAGTTTATTCAAAAAATTATTAGGACTTGTGTCTGTAATTCTAGGACTATTTTGGGATTTAATTCACAATACTTTAAGTTCTTTTTTATTTTCACTTTGTATTCTAGGGAAATAAATTATTTATTGAATTTTACAAAGCTTGTTGCTTTTCACTCTTTTCTGTTACTTTGTTTAAGAGCACAGACTCGAAACAATTATTTAATTTAGTCGTGTTACAAATCATTAAAGTTTTAATTTTATTATCCATGTCAGATATATATTATGAACATTTCTTTAATTTTGTCATGCTACAAATCATCAGTTTTATTATCATCGGTGAAACATCCACTGATTTATATGGCAACAATTTCTTCAATTTATTGATGTTACAACTCCTAAAGTTTTCAATGTTGATTATTCAGGAATTGTCATTGTAAAAGTTTCAGACATAAATTTATTTTGCATCATTTATTTCAGTGTTTTATTCACATTTACAAAGAATGGTACTTTTATATTGGTACCTTAATTTTCATATTCCATTCAGTCCTTTGCTCATTTGCACAACCCATCCATCACTACTGTCTTATCTAACCTTATTATGCAAGTTTGTGCCCAGAACACTTTCTACAAGCTATTGGCATGATTTTACAAAATATTTTATTCATGAAAGATGGAGCTGCCTGTTGGCTCACAAATTCCATTTAATTGTGAAAATTCTATTCAAAATTTTATAAATTAGTATGTAACTAATTCTCATTAAGTTACTTAATGTGACCGTCTAATTCTAAATAAAAATAACTGAAAGTACCTAGCTAATTCAGATTAAAAGGAACTGAATGTGACAATTAGTGACTATTATAATAAATTGTCTTGCAGTAATAGAAAGTGTCATTATTGCCATCAATGGACAAAGACATGTGGAAGCTTTCAAAAAACAAAATTTGCAGCTGTTTTTCCTCATCCGTTACATTCTAGAACTCATTTTCGTTCCAAACATGCATGCAAAAGGAACATGCATCAAACATTGCCGATAAATGTATACTCTAGTAAGCTGTATTTATTTATAAGCATCATCCTTGAAATTATACTCTATTGTTATCGCCTGTGGAATTTTTACATCTGTGCCAATGTTTTTAAAAAGTTAACTTTATCAAGAATATGGAAATATTTTGAGCATTTTATGGAGCAATATTAGCAGGCTTTTTATTTTTTGTTATCTAAAAAAAAGGTAACAACTAAACCATAATCATATTTTCATATTTTTGTGTTATCTAATCAGCAAGCCAGACTGGAAACTGTTCATTAAGCAGTCCAACAATTGAAACTGACCGAAATTAATTAATCCAATAATTTGCCTCATTTGTCTTGGTCTCAGACTTCTAATTACCATGAAAAACTGGAAATTTTATTGACCAAATGGTCAATTCTGTTCATCAATAAGGGAGCAGCATAAACAATTTTCTCTTTTATACTTTCTTGTTTTATATTTTCCTCTGACTGATGATGGTGTTTATTGACATTCCCCCACCCCACCTGGTTGGAACCTTTGTGAAGGCAACCTGCAAGGTCCCCTATCATCTCAGAGGTATCACAATTCTTTCGTTTGTTGTGACATTAACAATTTTTAATGGTATTTGTAATTAAATTTTTAGGGATCCACTGCAAAACTTATTAATATAATATAATATATATATATATATATATATATATATATATATATATATATATATATATATATATATATATATATATATATATATATATTAATGTCTGCTAGATATATAGTCTACCCTGTTTGATATGAACATAGATGATACAATTTCTTCCTATTACAAATACTGTGTCACAAATCCCAATCCAACAACTATATATAATTATATGAAAATAACCCTGCTTAATATCAGTAAAGATAAGCATTCACTGAACTTCGTGTAAAAAAAGTAAATTGTATCAAATTATTTTGCATGTGAGATGCAAAGTAATATTCTTTAAAAACTAAAATATCATCAAAGTTATTTACCTCCTTTTAACTGATTTCTCAATGTGAGGAAAAAAATAAATCCAGAAGAGTGAATGGAAAGTCATTGTTTAGTCATTGTTCACCATTGCTGTCTTCTGTATGCTACAGAAAATGAACAATTTTGCATAATGGTGAGGTATGTAAATATGTACTTTAACAAGCCAGGTATCTACAAGCAGCTAGTTTACAAGCTCACAAAAAAACCAAGCATGAAAAAAGAATGTTGAACAAATTGTGCAAGTTTAGCTTGAGGTCATTTTTTGATTTCCCAAGGAACTCCAGACAACAGTTTCTGCACTGAAGTGGATTAATACTAAAATGTGACTGCCCTGGTGGCCTAAGTGTCTACATCGGATGAGGAAGGTCATGGGTTCAAACCCTGGCTGAGTCACACCAAAGACTTACAAAAATGGTACTAACAGCTGCCTTGCTAGGCACTCAGCATTAAGAGGTTAGTGTTAGGACTGGTCAGCATGGGGTCAGGATTATGTGACTGGGTGGGACATCATGCTACATGTCTGTGGCCATGATGCCCCAGTGCTAGACATCACTATAAACTGCCACACTGCAGACATCGTAGCGATTTGACGGAAACATTGTTAAAGTTATGTTAAAAATCCTAATCGCACACACACTCCACAACCACATGCTTAAACAACTAACATACCAACTAAATTGCCAACAACTGCTCCCTGTGACATTTGACCTCCTTGGCTTCAATCTCTAGTGATGTTTCTTTGTTGCTCATGCATTTGTGGACAAAGTCTCATGAAAATCCATTCATAAAAATCAGGGATATTATACTTCAAAAAACTTAAATCAGAAAGTTGAAGCCAGAGATATGAACATGTCTAACGTTTTGCAATGTCTGTCACAGGTGAGACAAAAATTACAACTCCATCAACCAAAGACATTAATGTCCAAGTGTCCAGAAAGTAAAATCTCGCTTTATTGGGGTTTTTTCCAACAGATACCCTCACCATATATACACATTAGCATTAGCATGTCTACAAAATCCATTACATGTGATTTAATGATAACGCATTCAACCATCCTACATACATACTGCCGTGCCTTACAATTTTCAATGTTTGTCAGAGATCAGAAAATAAATACAATTCCAGCAACCAATGACTGATGTGTAAGTCCATAATGCACATTCTGGTTTTAGCAGATTTAAATATCTCATTCTAAACAGAAGAAAGACAAACAGATGAACTGAGTGAGATGACAGGAAACTCAAATCAGTAACTTTAACACCCACATCAGATACATCCATCTTAGTAGATGTACTATCTGCTATATTTATAAGAATTCTTACATAAAAACTATTACATGATATTTTATTACTAACACATTCCAAGGACCTTCATACATGAATGTCTTTTGTATGAGTGAAGTAATAAATACCAGTATTGAGATGAGGATTCCAAGCTATAATCAACATTAAAATATCAAAACAAAGATTGGTTAAACCTTCAAATTTATTATATTGCACATATAACTGTAAAGACAGTATGAAATATTAACAATAAATAAATGACAAATACTTCATTCTTATATCATTTGTTCAACCCTACTAATGATATAATCATTCATCCATCTATCAGCATGAAGAATCTTGTTCCAATTCAATTCTTTCATATTGCCAGTGGCAGAATTTTTTTGAAAATCTATGGTCATTTCATGGTAACCAGCTTTGAAAAATTGACTGCCCCAATTTTTCTGGTTGCCCAATAACTTAACATGATTGCTATCTTGTTTAGTCAAAACAAATTGTACAGACTCAGATCTGCTGGTACATTATGCAATGGCAGATCTGGGTCTTTGATGTTTGCAGCTGAACTCATAAGTGAGTATATAAGTACACACTCATGTACTAAACAAAGCCATTGTTAAAATAAGTTTATTCCCAAACTTGATAGATTAATATGCTTACCTAATAAATGTAAATCATCAAACTAAATCATACAGCAAACGATTGCTGCAACTATTAAGCATTGCTTCAATAAAATAAAATTGTGAAATAAATGCTGTTTTAATCATAACACGGCTTGGCCACATTATCAGCCGATCGTAACATGACAAAATGACTAGCTGCTGAAAACAGTTCAATTCTTTGATAAAGAATAAACTCTGTCTATCCCTAAGTGTATTTAAATTCTATCCCCAATTTCTATCATTAAGTAGGTGTGATTAGATAAACTCTATCCCAAATGTCTATCCCTAAGTGTATTTAAATTCTATCCCCAATTTCTATCATTAAGTAGGTGTAATTAGATAAACTCTATCCCAAATGTCTATCCCTAAGTGTATTTAAATTCTATCCCCAATTTCTATCATTAAGTAGGTGTAATTAGATAAACTCTATCCCAAATGTCTATCCCTAAGTATATTTAAATTCTATCCCCGATTTCTATCATTAAGTAGGTGTGATTAGATAAACTCTATCCCAAATGTCTATCCCTAAGTGTATTTAAATTCTATCCCCAATTTCTATCATTAAGTAGGTGTAATTAGATAAACTCTATCCCAAATGTCTATCCCTAAGTGTATTTAAATTCTATCCCCAATTTCTATCATTAAGTAGGTGTAATTAGATAAACTCTATCCCAAATGTCTATCCCTAAGTGTATTTAAATTCTATCCCCAATTTCTATCATTAAGTAGGTGTAATTAGATAAACTCTATCCCAAATGTCTATCCCTAAGTGTATTTAAATTCTATCCCCAATTTCTATCATTAAGTAGGTGTAATTAGATAAACTCTATCCCAAATGTCTATCCCTAAGTGTATTTAAATTCTATCCCCAATTTCTATCATTAAGTAGGTGTAATTAGATAAACTCTATCCCAAATGTCTATCCCTAAGTGTATTTAAATTCTATCCCCAATTTCTATCATTAAGTAGGTGTAATTAGATAAACTCTATCCCAAATGTCTATCCCTAAGTATATTTAAATTCTATCCCCGATTTCTATCATTAAGTAGGTGTGATTAGATAAACTCTATCCCAAATGTCTATCCCTAAGTGTATTTAAATTCTATCCCCAATTTCTATCATTAAGTAGGTGTAATTAGATAAACTCTATCCCAAATGTCTATCCCTAAGTGTATTTAAATTCTATCCCCAATTTCTATCATTAAGTAGGTGTAATTAGATAAACTCTATCCCAAATGTCTATCCCTAAGTGTATTTAAATTCTATCCCCAATTTCTATCATTAAGTAGGTGTAATTAGATAAACTCTATCCCAAATGTCTATCCCTAAGTGTATTTAAATTCTATCCCCAATTTCTATCATTAAGTAGGTGTAATTAGATAAACTCTATCCCAAATGTCTATCCCTAAGTGTATTTAAATTCTATCCCCAATTTCTATCATTAAGTAGGTGTAATTAGATAAACTCTATCCCAAATGTCTATCCCTAAGCAGGTGTAATTTGGTAAACTCTATCCCTGACGTCTATCCCAAAGTAAGTGAAATTAGATAAACGCTATCCCCAATCTCCATAAGTAGGTGTAATTAGATTTTTGATGTATATATACTTGAGGTCAATAAATTTATTGATAGTGGTCTTACATTTGTGAACACACCCACCCCATCTTACCTCTGATATATATATATATATATATATATATATATATATATATATATATATATATATATATATGTACAGTATGTCTTTATGCAAGTTTTGAAGTCATCAACTGACTACACAAGCAAGTTTAAAATCTTATTCAATCCTTCTTTATTTCTTGTCAGCAACACAGACAACATACCACTTATTATTGTGTTGCAATGTTACATGAACTTTAGTTGGTCACTTACCATTTAAGTTCCAGGGGTGGAGGGGTTTAATGTTATAATTAATTATGCTGTTCAGTAGTGTAAAGCTAGTTCACAACAATTTTAATGAAATGAAGGGCTTAGTTCATTTATTCTTTCTGCTATCTTTTAGATAATGAATGAAGTAATTACTGGAGATCCCTCTTTACCTATAAACTTGAATGGTTACTCCTGAACTCGGCAGAGGCTTGTTCCATCATACGGAGGACAAAATACACTTTCTGCATCTCAAATACAGTTTTGCACCAGTTGCAATGTACATCTTAAGTGCAATACGAGTTCCACACCCATGTACATGATGTATGAGTTTATATTAAACGATTTCTTTTCAATCATGAGTACTAGTTTCTTATCAGACACTCACACCAGCTGATTTTGGAATTTTAAATCAGTCCTACTGGACATGTTCAGCATGTGTGAATATTCCTAAAGATATACTGCATGATAAAGACTTCGAACGGATCTAGTCAAAAAGATTCAAGAGGTCTGAAATTTATATGAAGCTGCTTAGTAACTTAGACACATAAACATGCATGCTGAAATGTAATTGTCCCATATCTTTCTTTATGTTAATCTTCTATTAATTTTTTGCACTGAATTCAAACACATCATGATCTATGATGGAATGATTACAAATTATGCTTCATTCTGCACATTTTCTCTGAAATTAGTGTAATGGATTCAATAAAATCTGTTAGCGAGTGTAGATGTACTTTAACCTTGCTATTCAGTTTCCAATTTTCTTGTACATGTCTATACCAGTCCAAGGTTCGCTGCAAAAAGTTAATTAATAATATGTAATCACTGCATTTTAAGTATTTCTCAATTTAAGTTGGTAATAGCATCACTAAATCCCTTAGTTTTGTGCACACCCACCCATTTTATGGCCAGGATGATCCACATGCAACATTTTTTTGAGTCAACTGGCATGTCTTAATACTGCATAATACATTACATAAAACAATGGCAATCTGTCAACCCAAACTGTCATGTTATGGTGCCTAAGAAATGTGCTATAATTCTGCTTATTCATTTGAGACAGGTGCTCATAGCAAATGAAGATGCAAAGTTAAGATATAAACCAACATTCTACAAATAATTGCATTTGAATACAATCACTATAGTATGAAATATGTAACTTTCACAAATTTTTACACAGTACCACCAATGATGCTGGAAAAGTTATAACCATTGGAAAAGTTATAACCTATGAGAAGCAATTCACATGCAAAAAAAAAATCATCAAATTTGATTATACAGAGATTACGTTACAATTTATTTTTAAAAAACTGTGATAGCAAAAATGAACTTCTATACATGGAAATTCAGAAAAATTGTATCTCCTGTCTGTCAACATCACGCAATATTAATGTGTGTGGTTAAATAATTATTGGTCATGATCAGACGAGGTAATTTGAAAACAGTTAAATCTGTCCAATTATATAAACAGCCACCCCAAATTCTTTCCAATCCAAACAAATTTCAATCAAAATGGCTAACTTATTATGCTTCAACTGTATCTCCATGATAATAAATATCCAACTAGTGTTTGCGTCAACTCTGCCGCTCCACGTGGGGAAACAACCGAGTTTGGAGACATATTTTCATGTTGGTGCTGGAATGGGGGCAAGGGCATCAGTTCCAAACAAAGCTTCAAAATGCCGGACATACTGCTCGCAGTGTTCTCCTGAAAAATTAAGCATAAATTATAATTAGTATCTCAATCTTCATCAAATAAAATATACAGGGCTCTCAATATAGAGTCCCTCAGTCCCTCACTTACAAACTAATGGAAATGAAATTGAAAAAGTAATTATTATTATTTCTGGATTAAATTCTCAACCTGATAAGATCACAAGAAAGAAAAACTGTTTTATTCAGTCAAACATATTTTATATCATACTGCACTCTGCCATCTAATTACTGCAGTCATTTGCATACTGCACTCTGCCATCTGCATACTGCACTATACCATCTGCATACTGCACTCTGCCATCTGCATACTGCACTCTGCCATCTGCATACTGCAGTCATTTGCATACTGCACTCTGCCATCTGCATACTGCACTATGCCATCTGCATACTGCACTCTGCCATCTGCATACTGCAGTCATTTGCATACTGCACTCTGCCATCTGCATACTGTACTATGCCATCTGCATACTGCACTATGCCATCTGCAAAACTAGTTTTTCAAATGATTTAGTTTCTTAACTTTATTCTGTTCTTTGACTCAATAAATGTGTTAGGATTATCTATATTTTTGGAAACTCCTGGTACATGATTTTATATAATTTTTGTAATTTTTATTTAATGGTTGTAAACTGTATGGATTATCTGTAATTAGATTTTGCCTATATGACTAGGGTATGTTTTAGGAATATTAAGAGTGTAAAATTATATAAAATCTATAAATAGATGCTTATGTATGTGCTGACTGTTACTAATAATAATCTTAATAACAAGAGCTGACAATGACTTTGGGTTAACCTTTCATTGGCTGGTGAGGTTTGGATGGTTTTAGAAGAATTAAGAAATTTCCCATTGGTTGGGTTTGGTTAAATGAAGAGGCAATTTTGAAATAAGTTGAGAGTAAGATCTGTCATGTGGGATATATTGAAAAATATGGTCATAATAGAATGTGTATACAAGGAGAGAACCGAGCAATCAGGTTCATTCCTATTGTGTTCTTGTTGTAAGCCTGCAAATGTGTTTTATCTTGTCCTTTGATATTGTTCAAGTGGAAAAACATTTGTACCTTAAGTTCCTCCACATTTTCATTTATAACTTTGACAATTAAATTAAGTTTCACAAAACATATTGGCTTTGCTTCTTTCTCTTACTTTGTTTATTACCTTAGAGTTCTAACAAATTCATGTATTGCATCCTGGTCTTCAAAATCTTCAAATTCAAAATGATCCTATATTAATTATTCTGATTCATTGTGCAGCAATCATTTGTCACACCAATTACCAGAGTTTTCTCAACAAGACAGGACTGTTATGTCTGCATACCACAGCAACCCTCAACAACAATTAATGATTCTAGTTAAATTTTGTGACAGCTAAACAATGATAGCCACAAGTCAGTATTTCCACTTTAAGCAAAAGGATTTTGCTTCACAACAGTATTACACCACTCGCAAATTGCTTTAAATGTACCATCTTATCCCCTTTTTTTCAAACAATGATAGCTGCTTCCTCACTCAGGTCTGTAAATTCTCAAGTTTAAAGTTCTTTTGCCATTTTTATCAGCATCTTTCACTTAGATGAGACTGTGTCAGCATTAAATATATATTCCAAGTCTGAGTTCTCTTCGTTGTCTTCATTTTTGTCTGTCTTTTGGCTTTTGTTAGCATTACTGTCATTTATGTCTCAAGTCTGTTTCCCAAAGTTAAAGTACTCTGCACTCTTTTAAGAAGTGTCTATTGGAACCATAGTGAACTAGTCCAAATCACATGTACTGACATTGCAGTTATTATTATTATTATTATTATTATTATTGTTGTGGCACATTGATGATTTGACAATACTGTTTAACTCCAACTCTGAGAAAGCTTTGATTACTTTCATATTTATTTATTTACATTATCACAAATTTAAACACTGTCAAAACAAAACTACATTATTTAAGTCACAGGTGCTTACATAAACACATGACAGAACACCAATTTCTTTACAACTGAAAAGGTTTTTTCCTTGCTCTGGATAATTCATCATCATTAATAATTTCCCATACTCAGAGCATAAATATCTCAGGAATTCAAAATATTTGGCAACATGTGAAGGACAAAACAGATATTTGAAAATATTTGTTGTGGTTATTATATATCAAGTGAAATGATTCCGAGAATGACTACATCTTGGAAACAGACAGAGTATTAGAAACAAGAATTAAGGAACATGTCAGAAGAGAGTCATTGGTCATTCATGAACATTGTAGCAATATGGGCCATTCCATCGTTCCCAATCAGACCACAGTCATCACATCAGAGGACAACATATGGAAAAGGAAGGTGAAGGAAGCAACTAAAATATGACACTAAGGCCAAGACTAAACAGGGATGAGGGGTTAGAATTACCACCTGTCTATACCAGTCTCCTCGTATCACGTGACCTTTATAAGTCATGTGGATCAACATTGGTTGCTGGATGAAGGCAGTGTAATACTGCCAAATATTTCAAATGTTTAACATATTTATGCTCTGAGTATGGGACATTACTAATGATCAATTTTTCTGAATTCACATCAGAGAAGGATTAGCAAGTAATTAGTCACATTGGCTTTATGCCTGTTTAACTAAGTCTAGCCATAAGCTGCCGCACAGATCAGCCATGGCTGACCAAAAACATAAAAAGGGGATCTGCAATGTCAATATACTCACTTATAAGTCAGTCAAACAGCAAACTACACCAATCCCAGCAAATCTAGGTAGATGCAGTTTGTTAGGATTAATCAGATGAACAACACAGACCCTTATCTGCCAGCACATGTGACAGGAGATCAGAGTTGATATTATTTACAGCTGGGCTTGACTTATAAGTGAGTACATACAGTACCTTGTTCACATGACTAATTAGTGAGTACATACAGTACCTTGTTCACATGATTAATTAGCGAGTACATACAGTACCTTGTTCACATGACTAATTAGTGAGTACATACAGTACCTTGTTCACATGACTAATTAGTGAGTACATACAGTACCTTGTTTGCATGACTAATTAGTGAGTACATACAGTACCTTGATCACATGACTTGTTAGTGAGTACATACAGTACCTTGTTCACATGACTTAAAAGTGAATACATACAGTACCTTGTTCACATGACTTATAAGTGAGTACATACAGTACCTTGTTCACATGACTTGTTAGTGAGTACATACAGTACCTTGTTCACATGGTTAGTGAGTACATACAGTACCTTGTTCACATGACTAATTAGTGAGTACATACAATACCTTGTTCACATGACTTATAAGTGAGTACATACAGCACCTTGTTCACATGAGAAGTTTTAGATTGTTGACACCAGTAGAAGTATACTGGCTTAATCATTCACCTATGTCAATGCAAAAGATGTTTAATTAATATGGTATATACTGCCCAGTTCTAAATGTGTTAGACCTAGCATAATTGTAATGGCTGTGCAGTAATCTCTGGTGTAAATGCAGAAAAGGTGTCATGTGCAACAAAATGGCAGCAAAGAAGACAGAAGATTTGATCTGGCAAAAAGGAGTAAATAAATAAAAAAAAACGCTAATTAAATTAGGAAGTGACCCAAAATTTCAGAAAGATCTGGATACTTGAACAAGAAAAGTTTTGACCTGTGGACACAAATTGTTTGTGTGTGTGTGTGTGTGTGTATCCTGACACAAGGCCTACCAGTCCTAACACTGACCTCTTAATGCTCAGCGCCAAGCGAGGCAGCTGTCAGTACCATTTTTGTAAGTCTTTGGTATGACTTGGCCGGGGATCGAACCCACGACCTCCCACTCTAACCATTAGGCCATCAGATCAGTGACACAAACTGTAATGGTATAATTATACCCATCTATATTACTGGTTCAGTAACTTCATCTATGAATAGTTCAAAAATGTAATGTAAAAAAATATAACCTACAAACAGTTCAGAATCCTTATGTATCAATGGTTCAGAAACCTCATTTATCCATGATTGAAAAACCTCATGTATGAATGGTTCAGAAATGCCCTGCATGAATGATTCAGAAACAACAGGTATGAAAGGTTCAGACACCTCATGTATGAAAGGTTCAGACACCTCATGCATGAAAGGTTCAGATACCTCGTTTATGAAAGGTTCAGACACCTCATGTATGAAAGGTTCAGATACCTCATGTATGAATGGTTCAGAAACCTCATGAAAGGTTCAGACACCTCATGTATGAAAGGTTCAGACATCTCATGTATGAAAGGTTCAGATACCTCATGTATGAAAGGTCCAGATACCTCATTTATGAATGGTTCAGAAACCTCATGTATGAAAGGTTCAGACACTTCATGTATGAAAGGTTCAGACACCTCATGTATGAAAGGTTCAGATACCTCATGTATGAAAGATCCAGACACCTCATGTATGAAAGGTTCAAATGCCTCATGTATGAAAGGTTCAGACACCTCATGTACGAAAGGTTCAGACACCTCATATATGATAGGTTCAGACACCTCATTTATGAAAGGTTCAGACACCTCATGTATGAAAGGTTCAGATACCTAATTTATGAATGGTTCAGAAACCTCATGTATGAAAGGTTCAGATACCTCATGTATGAAAGGTCCAGATACCTCATTTATGAAAGGTTCAGACACATCATGTATGAAAGGTTCAGACACCTCATGTATGAAAGGTTCAGATACCTCATGCATGAATGGTTCAGATCCCTCATGTATGAAAGGTTCAGATACCTCATGTATGAAAGATTCAGACACCTCATGTATGAAAGGTTCAGATACCTCATGCATGAATGGTTCAGACACCTCATGCATAAATGGTTCAGGTAAATCATGCATGAATGGTTCAGACACCTCATGTATGAAAGGTTCAGATACCTCAAGCATGAATGGTTCAGACATCTCATGCATGAATGGTTCAGGTACCTCATGTATGAATGATTCAGGTACCTCATGCATGAATGGTTCAGAAACCTCATGTATGAATGGTTCAGATACCTCATGCATGAATGGTTCAGATACCTCATGTATGAATGGTTCAGATATCTCATGATGAAAGGTTCAGACACCTCATGCATGAATGGTTCAGACACCTCATGTATGAAAGGTTCAGTCACCTCATGTATGAAAGGTTCAGAGACACAATGTATGAAAAGTTCAGATACCTCATGTATGAAAGGTTCAGAAACCTCATGTATGAAAGATTCAGATACCTCATGTATGAAAGTTTCAGACACCTCATGTATGAAAGGTTCAGACACCTCATGTATGAAAGATTCAGATATCTCATGTATGAAAGGTTCAGATACCTCATTTATGAAAGGTTCAGACACCTCATATATGAAAGGTTCAGATACCTCGTGCATTAATGGATTTAGAAACCTCATGTATGAGAGGTTCAGATACCACATGTACGAAAGGTTCAGATGAAAGGTTCAGACACCTCATATATGAAAGGTTCAGATACCTCATGTAAGAATGGTTCAGAAACCTCATGTATAAATGGTTCAGATACCTGATGCATGAATGGTTCAGATATCTCATGCATTAATGGTTCAGACACCTCATGTATGAAAGGTTCAGATACCTCAAGCATGAATGGTTCAGACACCTCATGTATGAAAGGTTCAGATACCTCATGCATGAATGGGTCAGACACCTCATGCATAAATGGTTCAGATACCTCATGCATGAATGGTTCAGACACCTCATGCATGAATGGTTCAGATACCTCATGCATGAATGGTTCAGACACCTCATGCATGAATGGTTCAGGTACTTCATGCATGAATGGTTCAGACACCTCATGCATGAAAGGTTCAAATACCTCAAGCATGAATGGTTCAGACACCTCATGCATGAATGGTTCAGATACCTCATGCATGAATGGTTCAGATACCTCATGTATGAAAGGTTCAGACACCTGATGTATGAAAGATTCAGATACCTCATGTATGAAAGGTTCAGACACCTCATTTATGAAAGGTTCAGACACCTCATGTATAAAAGGTTCAGACACCTCATGTATGAAAGGTTCAGATACCTCATGTACGAATGGTTCAGACACCTCATGTATGAATGGTTCAGATACCTCATGCATGAATGGTTCAGACACCTCATGCATGAATGGTTCAGATACCTCATGCATGAATGGTTCAGACACCTCATGCATGAATGGTTCAGGTACTTCATGCATGAATGGTTCAGACACCTCATGCATGAAAGGTTCAAATACCTCAAGCATGAATGGTTCAGACACCTCATGCATGAATGGTTCAGATACCTCATGCATGAATGGTTCAGATACCTCATGTATGAAAGGTTCAGACACCTGATGTATGAAAGATTCAGATACCTCATGTATGAAAGGTTCAGACACCTCATTTATGAAAGGTTCAGACACCTCATGTATAAAAGGTTCAGACACCTCATGTATGAAAGGTTCAGATACCTCATGTACGAATGGTTCAGACACCTCATGCATGAATGGTTCAGATACCTCATGCACGAATGGTTCAGACACCTCATGTATGAATGGTTCAGGTACCTCATGTATGAAAGGTTCAGATACCTCATGCATGAATGGTTCAGACACCTCATGCATGAATGGTTCAGGTACCTCATGTATGAATGGTTCAGGTACCTCATGTATGAATGGTTCAGAAACCTCATGTATTAATGGTTCAGAAACCTCATGTATGAAAGGTTCAGATACCTCATGTATGAATGGTTCAGAAACCTCATGTATGAAAGGTTCAGATACTTCATGCATGAATGGTTCAGAAACTTTATGTATGAATGGTTCAGAAACCTCATGTATGAAAGGTTCAGACACCTCATGTATGAATGGTTCAGGTACCTCATGTATGAAAGGTTCAGAAACCTCATGTATGAAAGGTTCAGAAACCTCATGTATGAAAGGTTCAGATACCTCATGTATCAAAGGTTCAGATACCTCATGTATGAACACAGTATTAGACTTATGGAGAACAAACTATGTGAAGTTCAAAGATTAACCAAAAACCAGAGGCAAGACTCCATATAAAAAGCAAAGCCATAGGTTAAGAAATGTTCCAATAAAATTTTTAACTGTACTAACCTTATGTGATAATTATTTCTGGATAATCATTATCTATTGATTAATATGGGGATAATCCTACTGATTATTATAGAGATAATCCTATTTGATTATTATAGGGATAGTCCTATTCATTATTAAGGGGACAATCCAATTTGATTTTTATAGGGATAATCCTATTGATTATTATATGGATAATCCTATTGATTATTATAGGGATAGTCCTATTGATTATTACAGAGATAATACTATTTGATTATTATAGGGATAATCATATTGATTATTATAGGGATAATCTACTATGATTATTACAGGGACCATAATGCATTACAAATTTAACATCAGGGATGTGAACAAAATATTAAGAAAAATAAGGAACAAAGCAAATGGTAATATAATATATAATTCAACTTGTCATTGTTGTAGTTGGAGCGTTTCTGCTTGAACAGTGTCACATGTCTGGTTGATTGTACGTGACCTTCAAGCACATCTATACCTTGACTGCTGTAACTAATTTGCATTACACACAAATTACATGATCCTGTAAAATCACATTAAAAAAGTGTCACTGAGTTCAACTATAGATTCATTCTGAAAAATCTTCAACTCAATAAATGCTCTCAAGTCATTTCAAAATGTATTTTTAACATCCTTATCAATATACTTTGCTCTTATTTCCTCGTTATTGACAAAAAATAACATTTTTCTCGGATGATTTGGTTTAAAATATTTTTCAGCCACCAATTATTTTCCCATTTTCTCAAAGTGGGTCTTTGGGGCCCCAAGTGGCCGAGTGGTCTAAAGCGCTCTCCTTTACGGATCACTGCCATCTCACCTCTGTCTGCGTGGGTTCGAGTCTCGGATTCAGCCAATGTGGGTATGTGAGAAAGCTTGCCAGTAGCTTCTCGTGGGTTGGTGGTTCTTTCCTGGGTTTTCCTGGGGTTTTCCTGGGTTCTTCCTCCACCAATAATAATGGATGCCATGTATAGCCTATCGTGTGCTGAAAAATGGCATTAAATCCAACAACAACAACAACAACAACAACAGAGTGGGTCTTTGAAAAGCATAGCTTGATTGGCTCAAGCTTTACTTTCATGAATGTCGATTGGTTAATCACACAACCAAAATAAAAAAAATTTCCGACAAGGAAAATTCCACAGAAATTGGTTAATTCATTGACAAACTTTATTGTTGTTGGTGATGAATCAAATCAGTCTCTCTATAACCCCACCCCTCAATTTCCAAAGTTTTGCTATTCTCAAAAATTACCTTGGAGACACTTAAATTTGTGAATGTGAGGAATATTCTCAGCCCTATAATGTTCACTGAATCCCTTAAGATGATGTTCAGGGGTTTCAACACTCGAGGGGTCTGGTGACTACACTAGGAAATTCACATAACATCTCTGATTCTAATAAAAAAAATATGTGCACAGCATTACTGGAAGAGGTTTATCAATGTGGTGTTATCCATGTATTGGATTTCACACTATTGATATCTTTGTGTGTTACTGCACATATATCTTTGTGTGTTACTGCACATATTTCTTTGTGTGTTACTGCACATATCCCAAATTTGGGGCTACCCAGATTCAATCAATATGCATTCCCACATCATTTATTAATTGACTTGAACATATGCATTCCAGTTACACAGAAGAGAGAAATTTTCCGAGCAGAAAAATAAACAATCTTTCCTGCTCTAATACACATTATTAAGAGCGACAAAAATAACAATGCATGCAAAGGGGATTTCTGTACTCATCTGTTTCACAATAAACCATGTCTATTCTCATTTGTGTATAAATTAAAATACAGAATCTGCATAAGAACAATGGTAGTTGTTTTATTCCTCAAAAATGACAGCTGTTTTATTAAATGATTCATTAAAGTAGTTATTTATCAACAGATCTAAGAAGCTGGCTCTCATACAAGAGGCTCATTCATTTTAGAACAGCTGACTGGGAGTACATACTGCCGCAGAAATGGGTCAAGTAAAGCAAATGCACCAATCAGCACCTTCACTTTTAAAACTTTAAATTGCATCAGAAAATTTACAAGCTGTAATGAGATCTTTATGTATTAATGAAAGAATCATGCATATTTTTCTTGAACCAGCATTAGCTGAATACCTCAGGCTTGTTAAAACCCTCACACTTCAGGCTTAAGCTCCAACAACCCTCTCAGGATTCAGTGTATACTGATACCAAAAAATGTCATCAATGATCCCAAGATTAGAAAATAACAGTATACAAAAACGTTTAAAATTTAAAACAAAAAATTAATAGTTTTCCCAATGAAGACACCAATCCTGAATGTGTTTTTTTCTGGGGGTCTGTAATAGTAAGTATATTTGTATAAATGGAATTTCTAATTCAACACCACATATTATGAGGACATTCCCTGACTGTTGGACTGACCTTGTTGGAATCTGGGATTGTTCCTTAACCTTGAATTCCTCTGTTCAAAAAATTTAAACACTGTATAGAAGACCTGGTTGTCCTCGGTGTTCATTGCTGCTTCCAGAAATTTTCGGGCAGACACTGTATCTGTGATACCTACACTTCGAATGAACCTGAAATATAATAATAATAATAATAATACTTCAAATCAGAATTCTGTGTTTGCAAAATATGTTATCCTGGGCCTCCCCATTTAGACCTCCTCTCCAATGTTTGAGGCTCATATATTTAACTGTTGCCAAGAAATTCAACATGATGTACAAAGATTCCATGATAAAACATCAATTAGCTGTATTTAATGAGAGTCATACTGTTTTTCCTTACAATTATAATTTCTTTCTTGAGTTATTTATTATTACAAATGTTATTGCTGCAGTAATTGTTTATAGTTTTCATACTTTAATTATAATCTACACCATTTTATCATTTTAGTGCTTGGTAACTCACAAGCCCACTTATAACACAGGTGCATGTGTTGATCCCATATTCTTCTTACAGAAAAATATCAAACACAATAGGTCCCTTTGGTTGAACTTTAACAAAATTGTGATAAAAACTGGTAAACAGAACCTTAATATATCACTAATTTTACTGCCAAAAGTAGCAGTTAGTTCTTGGAAATCTGTAATCGACATCAAGAAATCTGCTACGTTAATATGAAGTCATACGGTGTGTTGAATTTTTTTAAAGGAAAATTCTCAACAAACTGTAAATAAAAGTATATGACCAAAAAATATACTTCTGAAATTATAAGTAATTTCCATACTCAGAACATAAATACCTTAAAAATTCAAAATTTTCTGCAATATCATGCTGCCTTCATCAGCAACTAATGTTGATAACATGACTTATAATGGTCACATGATATAAGGAGACTGATAAGGGTAAATGGCTATCCAGAGTGGATTTTCAAACTTCCAGAAAAGCAGAAAAAAACACCACACAAAACCAGGAGTAGCCTACTTCAGTATGCCATATATCCATCGTGCCTTCAGTAGTCCTGGCTAGAGTATTCAGACAGCACTGTGATCAACGTGTATCAAACCATATAACTCTTTCAGACAACAATTTACACACATGAAGGAAAAAACAGAAAATTTGAGAAAATGTGGTATGGCTTATTTTATCAAATGTAATGATTGTGAGAATGATTACATTGGAGAAATAGGTAGAGTGTTAGAAACAAGGATTAAGAAACGCATCAGTAGAGTCATCAGTCATAAGCAATGATTGTAGCATTATGGGACATTCCATCACTCACCATTAGACCATGGTCATCACATCAGAGGACAACATATGGAAAAAGAAGGTGGAGGCAACTGAAATACAACAGCAACGGCCAACGCTAGTCAAAGATGAGGGGCTTCAATTACCACTCATCTACACCAATCTCCTCATATCACATGACCATTATAAGTCAAATGATCAATACTAGTCGCTGATGATGGCAGTGATATTTAAAACAATGTCAAATTCTTAAGATATTTATGCTCTGAGTATGGGAAATTATTAATGATCAAAAAATATAATGACTGATGAAAATATTCATAATGCTTACTGGTGCCAAAATTTTAACAAAAAAGTATCAATCAAATAACTCTTTGCCAAGTGAAATTTGTGTTTCAGTTTTTATTTTTTAATTCATTTTTCTGGATAATCATAAATGCCATATGCCTTCTGTGAAAAGGAGTTAATCACTGAGATGCCTGTGAGAATTTATGTCAGAAATTATTTAGCGCTGATTGCGTTCTGATCTGCAACTTGTTAAAGTGTTTGGCACATTTTTACAATCAATTAATAGTATACTTTGTATTTTCCTGTCAACTGCATCTTTTGTATCAAATAAAGTCAAAGGGTTATATAAAAACTGTTAAAAGACATGCAATACTACCTGAATATGAGCTAGCAGTCATGGGTGTGTAGCGAAGTCAACTCATTTCAATTGACATTTCGAATAATGTTTTAGATATTATTATGTAAGTAACATCATTAAAGTATCTAACAGTAATCAGTGACTTATCCTAATCAATCCCATATGTGATAAAAGTTAGCAGGGGGACCAACCAAAAAGGCCTACATATTTCATCAACAAGGTTCATGATGGTGAAACCAGATCAAAAGTTTGTAGTGAGCTTAAAATTCCCAAACTAACACTCTGAGGTTTGCTCAAGGATTAGAAAAATTCTGGGGATTATTTGCAATAAAATCCTAAATATTTTACCGATGGAACAATAGAAAATAAAGTTTCAGTGTTTGTTTTTGCTTGAAATAACTGTCCACCTTTTTGAAGAAAAGATTCTTGTAATGTTCAACAATAACAATGTATCTACATTAAGCTGCAAAAAGCAGTGACATCATTCACAATGTTTTTAAACGGTATAATGTAATATGTCCTAAAACTTCTTGCTGTAATGTTTTTAACTGTCTTTCAAATATTTGGTTACCATAAAAATAAAGTAACACTAATGGTAATTTATTGAGACTTATTCTCAACATGATTATAAAATGAGTCTTCAACCATTTAGCCCCTCCCCCAACTCTCCCTCTCTCTCTCTTTCTTTTCTCTATCTTTTTTGGTAACTTGCGCTTTAGCTTAAACTGCAGTCTGTGTTTAGGACCTCACTGTGCATGAGTTGTCGTGGGAGAGGTGTATTTAGATATCAGCCATAGAATTCAACTTCACAAGTTCATAAAATGTATTTCAGATAAATTAAGATGCCCTAAAAAAATTTAACTAAAAAAAGGTTTATATTCATGATAAGTATATTTTCTGCAACTCATTTTTAGAATGGGCTCATTTAAATGGTGGACTTATTTGTGAGGTAGGTATATTTGTTGGATAAACAAACCGAATTGATACTTACTAATATAATAATAATAATAATTTATACAAATATAATATTTCGTGTATCTCAGAGTATTGAATGGGCATCAATAAAACATCACAAAATTTTAAATTCATGTTCTTCAATTTATAACTGATAACATAATTGTTTATCTTAAACTGTTTAAATGATTCTATGACAGTTGTACATATAGTTTAAAAAAAAAAATTCACATAGACTATTGATTTCTTCATCATGGAATACTACTGATTTCTCCATCATGGAAGACTATTGATTTCTCCATCATGGAATACTATTGATTTCTCCATCATGGAATACTATTGATTTCTCCATCATCAAATACTATTGATTTATCCATCATGGAAAACTATTGATTTCTCTATCATGGAAGACTATTGATTTCTCCATCATGGAAGACTATTGATTTCTCCATCATGGAAGACTATTGATATCTCCATCATGGAATACTATTGATTTCTCCATCATGGAAGACTATTTATTTCTCCATCATGGAAGACTATTGATTTCTCCATCATGGAATACTACTGATTTCTCCATCTTGGAAGACTACTTTGTCACCACTGATATCTTGACTGAAGAATATATAAACAAGTTCCAAGAGCCTATATTTACATGCACAGTCAAAGGAAGCTAACTTAAATTGTAACTTCACATTAAGTTTCACAATATGATCAGTTGGATACCTTAGGACTGTCAGTAGCTGCTGTTTAGACAGAAGCACTTCAATTATTTCTTCATTTGCTGTTGAAAGCCTCTGAAATTGGAAAAAATATTGATGACTAAGTACAGTGTACAGTAAGTTGATTTCCCTTAAAACCTGATTACTGATCAACAGGCCTGATTACTCATCAACAGGCTAATTTTTTTAGCTTTAATGTCTATGGCAAACTTATTTTACACCCAGCAACATTTGATTTCAAGAATACCATGAACAGCACATTATACATCACCTCATGTTTAATAGTCCTCTGTACAGACACTAGTAGAGCATGGTTGATTCTGGAGATTATTTACCAATCCATGGTATACACCTTGGGTCATCTACACCTACTCAAGAACAAAGTTTGTCAGCGAAACCCATTTTTCTTTGAGCCAAAATGACCGTGACCTTTGACAAACTGAACTCAAAATCAACAAGCTTCTTCCATACCTTAAGTGCAAAATCACTCTACTAACTCTGTCAAGGTACATGTCTAGAACTTAAATTATTATGCCACAAAAAAAGTTTCTTTTTTCAAGTCATATTGGTAATCATCTTTGATCTTTTTCATGCTAAAATCAATAAACTTCTTTCTGACTATATGTGTAAGTCATCCACAAGCTATGGTTAAGGGACATGGTTGAGAACTGTTTTTTTTTTACAGAAACCATTCTTTCTTCTTTCTGTCAAAGTGACATTGACCTTTGATCTTTTGACCCCAAAATCCCATGTGCAAGTTATCCACAAAGTTTGAGCGGTGATGTAGAACTAATTTTACTGTGCAGAAACAATTTTTCTTCTTTTAATCAGTGTGGTCTTTTAACCCTGAAATTTAACTGATATGTTACTTCCTTACCTCATGTACAACTCATCACATATTTTGTTAACTGTAGATGGTGTCGAATCCCCAAAACTTATACAAGTTAGAAGTAGAAAGTCATAAAGGAGACTTTTCTAGCATAATTTTTTCCGTTAAAACCTGTTTACTGATTAGCATATTTTATTTTTTATTTTTTTATAAAGTCCACCAAATTTTTTCGTAGATGGGGAAATCCTCTTGGGGGAAATGCAGATTGTGATCTGGGATTTTGGAATGACATGGCTAGGGGTGAAACAATACACCTGTGCCATGCATCAATATGATTCGCAATATGCAGCCTGCGATACAATACATACTGATACACATATGAACTTGATGGTCTTTCCATCTTTGGAAGGTAGGTGGTGCCCTTTCATGTAAGATGACATTCTTGGTTGTATTTCCAGTATACAGACTACAGACAGACATATAGTTATCATATATTTTCATGCAATTTTCATTGATAAGAAGATAACAACAATACTTTCAAACAGACTATCTGTTGGTTGCAGTGAGTTTTATCCAATGTTTTAGGCCATTTATTGGTGGATCCATCTAACTCCCTTTGTTTTGTACAACATGAATGATATGAAAAGTAATTTTTCGTGTCTCAGTTAAACTTGGAAGACATTACGATGTTATCTTCAAAACAGCAGTAATAATGCAATTTCCTCGTGTAAAGAAAATCTCACATAGAACAAATCTAGGCATAATAATAATAATAATTAATAATAATAATAATCTAGGCATAATAATAAAAATAATTAATATTAATAATAATGAGGACTTTGTATAGCGCCTAATCTTTAGAAGCTCTAAGCGCTTTACAACATTAGACAACACCTATAAGATAAAAAACATATAATGATATGATTACAAAAACAAACACCATGAAATTTTTAAAAAAACATCAAAAGAACATACTGAGAATATTAAAGGTAGGAAACATTATTAGGTCTTTAAGTTTGTTCTTGCAGTCGAAATAAGTGAGTTTTGAGACCCCTCTTGAATGTGATCACTGTGTCTTTGTGTCTAAGTTCAGTGGGCAATTCATTCCATGTTGCAAAAGAACGCTGTCCATATGACTTTGTTTTCATAGTGGGAATAATGAGTATACGATTGTCAGAAGAGGAGCGTAAGTATATTGCTGGTGTGTACACATGGGTGAGGTCAGATAGGTATGTTGGACTAGAGTCCGACAGTGAAACGTAGCACAGAGAACAAATTTTGTGTTTGATTCTGGATCGAATGGATAGCCAGTGTAGGGTACAGAGCAGCGGGAAGGTGTGCTCTGATCGTGGTACTCTAAGTATGATCCGAGCGGCTGTGTTTTGAACTTTTTGAAGTTTCTGGAGCAGATATTGAGATGAACCAGACAGAATTGAGTTACATTAGTCCAGTCTTGAAAGTACTAATGAACACACAAGTGTTTTAGTGGCAACCCCTGAAAGATATTTGCGAATGGAGCTGATGCGTCTCAGCTCAAGATATGCAGCCTTGCATATGTTCATGACATTCTGGTGCAATGTGAGAGTACTGTCCAGAGTAACACCTAGGTTTAGTACTGATGTGTGAATTTAATGTTGGTGTTGCTGATATTTATTGTTTGAGATAAAGGATGTGAATGAGAAAGTCTTTGTGTTGTGATCAGAATGGCCTCAGTTTTATCATCATTCATCTGCAGCTTGTTACATGTCATCCATGATTTCACATCAGAAATGCACCTCTCTACACCTTGGATGGTAGCATCAACTTCAGTTGGGTGGCTAGATTTGTATATTTGGGTGTCATCAGCGTACAATTGGTGAGACACTGGATGATGATCTATGACACTTGAGAGCGACTGAGTGTAGAGAATGAAGAGAACAGATCCAAGAACAGACCCCTGTGGAACACCACAACATAGATCAACTGGGATGGAGTGTATTCCATTTTCAGACACAATTTGTGTCCTGTTGACCAAGTAGGACTTGAACCACAGTAAGGCTGTATCATGAATGCCAAATACATGCTGGAGACGGTGAAGTAATATATCATGGTCTATTGTGTCAAATGCTGCAGATAAATCAAGGAGGGTGAGGACTGTAATCTTTCCGCTATCCAACGCACAGAGAATGTCATTAACTACTTTTAGAAGAGTAGTTTCAGTATGGTGGCAAGGGCGATATGCAGATTGTACATTGCTAAAAAGACTGTTTGAATTTAGATGAGATAAGATGAGATACAAGCAGGGATAGAACAAACTTTTCTAAGACTTTTGATATGAATGGGAGATTAGAAACTGGGCAGTAATTCTTTAAATCATTATGGTCTAGTGTTGGTTTCTTCAGCAGAGGCTTTACAATGGCAGTTTTGAAAAATGATGGGAATTCCCTGGATGAGAGAGAGGTATTAATAACATCAGTTAATGAAAGCAATACTGGATCTAAGCACTCAAGCAGCAGTGATGTTGGAAATGGATCAAGTTCACATGACTTTGGTGCACTCTTCATCAGGATTGTACGTACGAAATCCAAAGAGACAGGTTCAAATGCTGCTAATAGTTGCTGCTCAAATTCTGTATCCCAACTGTATGGTGATGACAAGTCAATTGAAATTGTGGTGTCAAGCTTATCTCTAATGGTTTGTACTTTGTCATGGAAGAAATCTGCAAACATGTCCGGAAGTTCGACTGGAGAGAAGGTAGTTGGAAGTGGTGTAGATTTGTTCCTTGACATTAGCTTGCTAGTAGTCTCGAAGAGCTCTTTGCAGCTGGAACTTTCCATGATCTTAGTAGTGTAGTGTGCTGATTTCGCTGCATGGACTATATTTGTGACATTCTTCTTAGTGGCTTTATAGATTTGCTTATGAATAGTGAGTCTGGTGGAAAGCCAAAGCCTCTCAGCTTTACGGCGGTCTCTTTCAGCAGTGCGAAGCTGGTCCCTAACACTGCTATACCATGGAGAACACTTCTGAATTGATCTCTGCACTTGGTAGCTGGTGCATGTTTGTCAAGCAATGAATGCAGGCAGTTATCGAGTTGTTCTGCGGTAGGAGGTAAGCAAGTTGTTAGGTTAGCTTGGATGTTGTGCATTAGTTTGGTTCTATTTATCATACAGAGTTTCTCTTTGTAGCAGATAAAGGTGGAGGGTTAGGGACTGATATGTCAAGATGGCATATAATGCAGACGTGATCTGATGCAAGGTCATGGGATACCAGGGAGGACCGTAGAATGTTATCAACAGGTCTATGAAGAATCCAGTCTAAAATGTGACCATGTTTATGGGTGGGTTGATTAACTGACTGTTTGAGGTTGAAAACATTAATGGAATCTATGAGTTTTGATGTATTTGGGTTTCCGGGACAGTCAAAGTGAAAGTTGAAATCTCCAAGAATAATCAGGTTGCCACCTATCGAATTTCCATACTCCAGGAGTTTCGGAAACTGCTCCAAAAAGAGAGAGTCAGCCAACTTGTTTTTTCTACCAGAAGAAGGGCGGTATAGGCAGAAAAAATGGACTGACCTTTGCTCCAGTGAGTGTGGTTTGGACTAGTTCAAACGATGTGTGATCGAAACTGAATGTTATGGTGTGTTTAAGACGTTTTATCATGGAGTTCTTTGCGATGACAGCAATTCCACCTCTGCGAGAATTATGGGGGAACGACTTGATGGAGTAACCAGTGGGTGTTAGATCCGCACACTTGGGCTCATCACCTGATGTTTTTAGCCATGTTTCTGTCAGGAAAAAGATGTCAATATTCTGGTCGTTGATAAAATTAACTATTTCTGTGCGCATTTCCAGTGGTCCTAATGGCTGGGCTTTGAATAATGCAATACGCAGAGGTATCTCCTGGATAGTTGACACAAAGGTTGACAAGTTAATAGGGATTTGAATTAGGTTATCTAAATTAACGGTCGAATTTTGTTTAAATTGTTGAGCTGAAATAAGGGAGATAACTGGAATTCTTCTTCCTGTTCTATGGTGGCCAGCTTTGAAACAACGTTTCTTTTTTCGCTTCTGTTTACATTTTGGTAATGATGAATGTAGTCCCAGTTCGTTTAGTCTAGGCATGGGAATAAGGTTGAATACCAACAAACTGTATCACATTTTATTTCCTGCATATGCAAAATACTGCTGCAGCAACAGATACTTGTATTCATTAGTGAAGAAGGAAAACTACTGACTACCCCCCACAGTCTTATTCTACAATTTTCTTTTAACTTACACAAGGTGATAAACTTAAGCAGTTTAAAATCTGCCCCATCGATCATTCTATGCTTATTTCACTTATTCCATCAGCACCTTCATTCACTGGTTGAATAGAAATTTCAAATTTGTTTCCCATATATGATTTGAGGAGAGATGATAAGATTTTACCTTAAGGGAAACCTCCCCCTTATCAAAGAAAAAAGGAGTGGAGGAAGAAGCGGTCATAGGTCAATATTTATCTAAACTTCAATATCTCTCTCTTCCAACTCAACTTTCTACTAAAATCAACATCTTTGACAGATGTCACCTCTAGTTGTAAAAGCATTAATTTGTTAAATAATTCTGAGCATACTCTGTTCCTTTTCTTTGTATCAGTATTGTTCTGTGCTTCTTTCTGAATAGGCATATACATAGCTAGCTTTGTCAGATTGATTATGTTGAGAAACTGATCTGTGTGACTGTTATGTACAATTTTCTAGAGATCACAGATATTACCTTTTGGATAAATCTGCTTCAAAATAGGAATTTTCACTAACTTAAATCTCCTTTGTTAAATCAGTAGTTTACTGACTACTGTGCCAAATTTCTTATCTGTTTCATAATGCTGTATAAAAGGTATTTAGTTTATCAATGCTTGTGCAGACAGAGGTATTAAAATAAATATCTTTACTTCTTAATTGCATTTTATAACCCTTATTTTTTTCAATTTATTTTAACCCTGATATGGAAACATGTATACTGTTTTGTAGCATATGATCTGTGGAGCGAATTTGATTAATTAAAAAAATGAAAATTGCATTATACTTTTAAACTGTATTTTAATTATGCTCAGCATTCTGAACCTAATTAAAACACTGTACATTTAATTTTGAAATACTGCTAAACAGGTCATTCCAGCTTTAAAAAAACTGTCCATCCAGCATGTACATGTGACTCGTATTTAACACCATTTCAGGCTCAAAAACACTCACTGGTGTCTCCATTAACACTTTACAAGCTCCAATATTCTGATATACTTCATACCTTTAATAATTATTGTCATTATCACTATCATCAGCCAGTATTTGCCAAATGAAATCTTAATGAACCATGCCGGGAATCAAACATTTTGGGTTTTCTAGGTAGCCCGAATTTTAAACACGTATTTGTAAAACTTTCTTCATGAATGGTTCAAACTATGCCATAATTTTTATTCCTGGGTACATTGCTCAAATCAAATTTGATTTTACAACCATTTATGTTGTGATTGAATAACATCGATGTGGAACAGTTGCTACCCGAAAAACAGATGTCTTGACAAGAACGGTTAAAAAAAAATTGTATACTTACCCAAGCACATTTCATATGTGGAACTTTCAACAAATTTGAGGGAATTTCCAAGTTTCTCTGGTCTCCAAGTGCACAAATTCATACACAGTTTGCACGATTCGCACAATGGCACACCCTGACAGCATCTTTGCTTAAGTACTTGACATATCTATTGACTTTTCCACAAAGTCTCTCTGTTGTTCTGCCTATACTTCCTGTTTTTCATGCAGAGAATAAGCTACATTGATTTCTGATTGGTGGTTATTGTTTAACCTGGAGCGGAACAAGCAATAACCACAAATGAGAATTCAATGCAACATATTTCAACATGCAACACATCAGTAGCATAGCTCTCAAATTGAAAGGAGACAAGATACAATTCAGAGTAGAAACTTCACGTGAAAGTTGTTATTAAATGATGAGTAAAGTACTTCATTAAACATGTGGAATATGTTTGGAATGTAAAGTATATGCTGAACATACTTCTGGGTTAAGATAATTAGCATGAAATGGAGGGGATTAAGAACCATGTTACTCTGTGTTAACTTGTAGATGGCGAGTGGGTATTCTTAAATAGTCTTTTTTGTTTTTACTAATAAACATGAGTGCATGTGACTGCAAATGCTGTTTCAGATGGATTATAATTTTGCAGAATAACAAGGCAACTAAAAGTAATTATTCATGACTGATGTAGACTAAAATAACATGCATACGTTAAGTATTGTTTTGTATCGATTCTCTGTTTCTTGTATCGATATGTGTATCATTTCAGCAAAAGTATCAATGCATTGATATATCAATTAATCGTTTCACCCCTAGACATGGCACAGTTTGTTGATAGTTAAGTCCGTTGAGTATATATTCAGTAGAACTCAAGTTGTTACTCAGAAACCTATTTTACTTCGTATAATCATAGTGAATTTGACCTTCGACCTTGGGAAATAATAAGCTTTTTATTAACACCTTTTGTCACTTTTTTGATGACAGACTGCACTGTCATGATACAAACGTACACCAAGTTTCTCAAATGGTTCAGAAGATCTGAAGTGCCAAGTCAATTTTCAAACATGGGGTGATAACTCTAAAAGTGATGATTGTATCAATGTCATATGGAACACAAAATGCTGCCATGGTACAAATGTATACCATGTATCATGAACATATATCAAACAATAGATACTAACTGTGCAAGATTACGATAGATGGACAGACACAATTTGCAGAATGATCCTAAAAGTAATAATCTGACAAAGGTAAATCATATATGGCATACAGATGATTTCCATGATACAAATAGTTCAGTTGTTGTTAACTAATGAAGAGTGTGGTGGATAGATGAACACATATTTTTTGTAATAAAAATGGAGATAACTCCTAATACGCTGACCAGACATACTCCATTTTTTTAAAATAGGATACAATGTTTAGTCTTGATAAAAAAAACATACCAAGTTTCATCAAAATATTCAGGACATATTTAGTATAAAAAACAGTGTCATGAATGGAAAGGCAAACTGTGTTATAGCCCCACACCAACATAAACAAAGTGTGTGTGTGTGTGTGTGTGTAATAAAACTTTAGTATCAACTGGATGAGTCAGCTTAAAAAAGATCCTGTTTCAAGTAGATTTAACTGTTATCCCAAAATACCCAGCAAAATATCCTAAATACTGTCAGTCCTGGCAGTTCAAGTTTCAAATGCCTTATTTGGTTGTTTAGATGTATAATATCAAAAGTACTAGACTGGTACAAATTTACATTTGTGATAAAGAACTGTTCACTCATACCGCTATGCTCCCCATCCTCAACCCTCCTAACAAGCAAAAGTTTAAGTATAAATTAGGCAGTGTATCAAGTAAATGTTGAAAGTCATGCAAGGACAATAACACTGCAAAATATTATCAAAATTTTTTGTATCCTTGAACTTGTTTATGATCTTGCAAGTACATGAATGAAGTTTCAAAATAAAATCCAGTGATAAAAAATGCAATGACTAAAGTACTCACAAACAGCCAGGTTATTCTAAGTTGATCAATGACCCATAACTCTGTAAAATATCATCTGCTGATTACTAATTCATCTGAGACCTTGTTAAGATTACTAATTCATCTGAGACCTTGTTAAGATTACTAATTCATCTGAGACCATGTTAAGATTCACAGCACATTTGGTTAAAATCAAACAAAAAAATGCAGAGCAATAACATGATAACTTAATCAAAAGTCATAACTCTGTAAAATACTTTAAAAATCTACTCATCGTAAAACCAAAGTCAGTTTCAAAAAGAGAAGACTTGGTAAATGCTTTAAGTTTTCTGAGAGAAAAAAATTGGACAAATTAAAAATAACAACAAACCATAACCACTGCAAATGCAGTAATTTCTGTACAAATCAACCACTTTTGCAAGTCACTTGGAAAACTTCTGGCAAGGTATTGTGGGTAAAACTGATACCATATTTCAAAAATAGATCACACCATATATTAATATAAACTTTGCAAACCAGAACCTAATACAGTCATACCTATAATACCTTGCAGAAAATTACCTCCAATGACCTGTAAAGTTAGATATGATATAGATTGGAACATCCATTGCATTGGCCATTTTCTGTTATAAATCATACATCTAAATAAAACTGAAATTCATTTTCCTATTAAAAATAATTGAACTCTCATACTGCCAAGGTTTGTATTAAAGTATCAAATTAAATCTGGTGCAATATTTATTTCACCTGACTGGAATAATATATCAACTTTATCTTTTGGAGATAGATCTTAGGGCTTAAACTTCTCAAAAAAAGCTCTGCAACCAATCTGGTTGAAAACAAGCAAAATTATGACTGACACAGTGTTCACAGGTGACCAAGACAAATGTCCTAATCCAATCAGGGGCAATAACTCAGTAAAATTTCAAAATCTGCTGAGCAATGAACAAATTGGAATAAACTTTATGGCAATTGGTTGAAATCAATCAAAAAACATGAAAGTTAGTGTTAAAAGGGCATAGAGATGCTTATTCAAAACTGAACATGGGCCAGAATCTGATGAAATACAGGGACCATATCCTCAATAAAACTCATTCAAGACCTTCTAGGAATGAAGCTTCATGAACAAAATAGTTAAAACCAAACAAGTAAATGTATTTTGATGGTTTACAAGCTTGTGCACTGATATATGGGCTAACAGACTGATAGATGGTTGGATAGATGACCTGATTGATGGATTCAATTTCTGTGTCCCATCACTTAAGTGGCTGAGTTTCAAAACATTTCAAAAATGAAATAGCAAAGTGGCACTGACTATAAAATATAAAAATTAATGGATTCTATTTACTTTTAAATTTCATCAAGTTAAAATTTAGACAACAAATGGACACATGCACCTTTAACTTTTATGTTCTTTCCCATTTCTTTAAATATAAAAGTTAATCTTCCTCCTCTTTCTTTGTTTTTTTCTTACAAAATCATTCTGAAAGATGCTAATTTCAAGATTACTTGTCATAAAATTCAGGAAAATTGTCAATAGTAGAAACTGTCTCAAGCAACCACCTGTGGGGACCAAAAAGGTGACTGCTCAACACATGTGATCCTCCAACACAGGTTTTATGTAAGCATTCAAAGTATCAAATACAGAAATAAAATTTCTGGTCAGTTAAGACAGGCCATCTCTTAATGATATGGTCTTCACTGCAATTAATTCAAATCAATACAGTGCATAGGTGAATAACAATTGCATATTAATTATCTCACCTTAACATGTCATTTGTTGGGGTGGGGGTTAACAGGTTGGAGGGAGGAGAGGCCATTTGTACGAGTTACTTCCCTACATCTGTAAGATACATAATCTCACCATCACTAAGTCAAGAGTCAACCGATGCATGGGCATTATGGAGGTTATCTGAACTAGTTATTTCCCTACATCTATAAGACACATAATCTCAACTACAACAAGTCAAGAATGAATTGAAATAGGGCATTATGGAGGTCATTTGTACGAGTTTCTTCTGTATTTCTACCAGAAGCATAATCTTGCTTTCAACAAGTCATGAGTCATGTTAACTGATGTAGGGCATAGAAAAGGTCATTTGTATGAGTTACTTCCCAACATCTACAAAAGACATAATCCTAACTTCATCACGTCAACTGATGTATGGGAGGTCATTTGTACGAGTTACTTCCCTACAAGTCACATAATCTCACCTTTAACAGGTCAAGGGTCAAGTGATCTAGGGGCATAGGAAAGGTCATTTGTACAAGTTACTTCTCTACATCCACAAGACACATAATCTCAACTTCAAGAAGAGTCAACTGATATAGGGCACTGAGAAGGTCATTTGTACAAGTTACTTCCCTACATTTATAGGCTATATAATCTCACCTTTAACATGTCAAGAGCCAACTGGTGTGCTGGTGGGTAAACACTCTCCAGAGACAGCATCAGGCAAGCCTTAAAGGTATAAAATGCTTAATATTATTAGAAGCTGATGTACATTTGTCTACCATAATTTAAGATGGTTGGTTAAGTATTGAAATATTTATGAAGAATAATTTCTGATGCAGTTATTTTACTAGTAAAATTTTCTCCAACAGAAATATAGCAATTTGCCAGTAAATTTATTGAACAGTTAGAATTTCCCAAAAAATACCAACTGCATTGCCCACCAGTCACTAATGTAGAAGTAGACTGATGACACGGAAATTTCAAGTAAAAATGATGTATTTTATGCAGTATGCTGTCAGAAATTGTGATTGAAAACAGAAAAGGGGCTCTTTTTTTTCTTTTTAGTTTTGTAAATGAAGAAAGATGAAAAATTAAAATGTATTAATTATAACGTAAGAAACTGGGAAATAACATGAGGAGCTCTCTCAGCAGCCCGTAAAGTTTAATTTTTTCCCCAAGCCAATAAAGATATATCACTGAGGCAATCATCAGGGGATAATGAGGGACAGCAAGTGAGACAATGCAAGAGGGAAGATAATACTGAAAAATAAGTAATCTCCTTTTATAAGGTACAGATATTTTAATTGTAAACATATCTTCACTAAACCTTTGCTTGGCAGACTTACAAATAATAAATAATAACAGCAAATGTTAAGCGAAGCATGCATAAATATTATGTTATGAAATGCATAAGGTGTTACATTTACAGGGGGTGGGGTCACCCATTAACCATTTAAATAACTGCAGTTCATTTGAAATGAGTTATTGTCAGTAAGTTTTACCAAAAATTTGGATATGATATTTGAATTTTTTCAAAGTGGATTATATAACATAAAAGTTAGAAAATATGCCAAGATCACATTCTTTGCTTGAATGCACAGTATTTTTGGGGAATTCTAATTATCATCATTTAATTTTTCATTTTTCATTTTTTCTTGATCTCTCAAGGACTATACTGACTGTAGGTCTAATATTTTAATAGAATCCCTGTTTATATCATAACCCATTGCAAATTCCCTACACTGTAATCTCTCTGTCAGCAAGTTCTTTGTTCTAGTGATATGTCAACGCTAATTCCAACTTGTGTGAGGGTCATCTTTTAAACTGTAAACTGTAAATGATTCAATAGAAATTTATAAGAACAATTAATATAGTTTTTTTATACATGGAATATTCAAAATTGAGTTTAAAAAGAAACCGCTATATTTTACTTATAAGCAAGTTTCACTAAGTTAATACTCTCAACTGAGTTAACCACTAGAAGTATGCTTACAGAAAAAGGAGTCTGAACTATAGCCTTTTACTGCAGAGAGATAAAATGAAAATAAGTCTGGTAATATAGGTAATGTAGAAAAAAACAATATCACACTTGTATCATCTTGTAACAGTGAACAAAGAATTTTTTTTAGACACTGGATGTGGGTAAGTGAAGTGGCTTTTAAACAAAAATCACTTGCCCTGACCCAAAATCTGCTTGCCTGACAGGGCTATGTTATTTCGTTATTTGAACATAATATTGAAACTGCTATACAGTGGTTCCCCCTCTTGAGTGTAAAGTATCCCTCTAGGGCAACTATTGCTCTAAGGCCAAAAAAAGTGCAGGCATCTTAGTGTAGGAACTGTCAAATCTACCATTCATGTAGGGTCAAATAATAGGGTTTACAGAAACATGAATATAAAGTAACTAACTTTAATCCATACAGAGAGGTAAGTAATCCAATTATCCTTACTGGTGTGTATTTCATGGATATTAGGTGTAATCACCTTGATAATTACTGACTACTATTACCATTGGTAATTATCAAGATTACAAAAGATAACCAATGAGAAGCACAGTATTGTTCAGTGCAAGTCAGTGTGACATTTTGCAAAGTAAAATGGCATGTAAGGACTGTTCCTTTAAAATATACATGGGACTCAGGGAAGGTACTTTAAAAGTAGGGTACTCACCCATAGATGTAAGTTAGAATTGTCTTATCATTTTAATATGAACTCTCTGAAATCAAAGTACCCTGGCATATATTTTTTTTTAACTGCCTTCCCTGGGTACCATGTATGTTTAAACAGAACAGCCCTAAGCCATCATAAGTCCTTTCCTACTAGATTATCAATTGTATATGACAGTGCACCTGACTAAAACAAGCTGTTCATATGACAAGTTCATTTCCTTTGTAAAAACTGTGCATTTTTGTAATGCAATGTAAATTGCCTACAAAAGAACCTGTTGTTAAGAAGAACAAAATGTCATCAGATATTCACAGTTTAGAAGGAAAAGTAAAACCAATTTGCCTAAATAAAAAGCGGGGAGTCTTTTGATCACTGCTGTGAAATTTAATGTCAGAAAGATGCAAATAAACAACATCTGTTTTACATTCTTCAGCACTATCAGCAGTGTTAAAATTGAATGGATGGACAAATGATAGTTCCAGTCAGATGTGTGTACCTTGATTTTATTCACAAACTGGTCTTTGCACACTGATTGGTGATTATTCAAAATTATTTCAAATAACATCAATGCTAGTTTTATCACAATTATTCCATAACATGCCGTTGACTTTTAAATAAAAATATTAAATGTGACAAAATTAGTTATGCCATTCATAGTTTATATGCAGTTATTACTCATGTAAGTAGTTATTATTCATATCTGTGTGATACCCCCTCTTCACAGGCCACCTCTCCTGCAAGGTCACTTTCCTGCTGCAGATGGAGTGGCTTTATAGAAGGGAAGCAATATACTTTAAATAAAAATAAAAAATATTTTAAATCAACTAAATTTCTGTGTTATTTTTCTCTCAAATTAATGTACATCAGAAAAAAAATTGCTGTGAATTTATCAATAAAAATTTAGATTTCATTAAAGGCAATGTTTTCTCCAGGTCCTGATGTAAATGAACACTCCTAAGTTTTGTTGTCTATAAACTGCCAAAAAAAATCTCCACATTTCAAGATCAAAATGAAGGAGTAGAGTAATTTGTCATTTTTATATCAATCAGTAAAAACAGCAGTTTTATGTTTCAAAAACAGTTCATGCCACAGTACTGTGGATGTGTCACAATTACAGAAATAAAAATGAAAATATATAGAATGTAATTATTTCATTTCCTTTAAGGTGAAAAACAATATATTGAATGTTTCTATATATTTCTAATTCCCTTGCTCAGCTTACTTTTTCAACAATTGCATAGGTACTGCTTGATATATATATATATATATATATATATATATATATATATATATATATATATAGAGAGAGAGAGAGAGAGAGAGAGAGAGAGAGAAAGAGAGAGAGAGATACACACACCACTAATGCATTACCAAGTCATTGCGAGCAAAAGATAGCTCATTATTATTTATGCAGGATACGTGAGTGCTAATTACAGAAAACAAATGATATAAGGTGAACTACTGTTCCTCATTCATTCAGTAAAATGCATCGCTTTGCACACAAAGTTTATACCTTTCAACACAATTAATCTGACGATCTTATTAAGGTGGAGGGAGCTACAAATGAATCCTGATGATTATTAACAATTTACAAGTTTCTTTCAAGACCTTCAAAATGAAAATGCCACATTTCATTTCAAGGTTTAGAAGGGCACTGGTGTTCAGCTATCTGATTATTTTAGTTCTGTGTCAATGTGGATATAATGGTATGGACTACCTCTACCTGTAGTGGTTGTAAAGTGCTGGGTCAATAATGCTGACATTTGTGAAATTTTACATATTCAAATTTTTCAAGAATGGTTAGAAAATACATGTTCACATGTATTACTTTATATAATCTAATGTAGTTCAAGCAAATAAAATTAATTACTTGTTTCTGCCACTGTTCTGGCTTTAAATTATATATTCTAAAGATGTAAATATTTATGATGAAAAAGAATACATACCAAAGGCTTGGAATCACTTAAGACATGGTATTGTAGAAACTGATGTAACTGGTAGAAACAGTTATTATGCACTAGAATATTGATGACTAATTCATAGAGATAGTGCTGAAATGAAAAAATCAAAATTTTGAAATTACTAATGAATTATTCTGCCTATAAAATAAAAACATAATATCCTACTTCACATGCGGATAAATTATTTTACCAAATTTTACTGAATTGTAACAGTAAATATTTTAGTCAGATTTAGTATGAACTTTTAATATTTCTCAAGGTGAATCATTCTAAATGAAAAATGGTTCCAAAACATTCGCCCCATATACTCACTTATAAGATGACTTCAACTGCAAACAACAGAGAACCTGATCTGCCATTTTATAATGTGCTGGCAGATCAAGGTCTATACTGTTTGTTCTACTGATTACTCCCAACCAAATCTGCATAAACCATGATCAACTGGTGCATTATGTGATGGCAGATCTGGGTCAATGCAGTTTTCAGTTGGATGTGATTTAAAAGTATGTGTATATGGTAACTGGTCAGATTAAAAAGAGGCCCAAGGTGGTCTGAAATCACTCACCTGGAAGGCGTCTGCCTAATAGTCAAATGCAAGCCAAGAAATCTGAGTCTGTAGGATGCATTCTTTAGAAATTTCTTCTTATGTTCTTAATTGCATGCTTTTAGGAAAACACTTGTTTCAATTTTTCCTTTTTCCCTTTATGATTTTGTAGAGTTTGGTCAAATTTTGTTGGGCAGTTTTATAAAAGAAGTTGATTAAAGGTTTTACTATTTTATTTACAGTAGCCATTTTTGCTGTCAGATCACCAATATATGTTAAAATCTATTTTAAAAAAACTTATGCCAGGAAGATTTATGCCAAACTTGGCAAATATCTGGAGAGCAATTTTTCCGAGAAAATGGTAAGTACCATATATGACATGTATTCACTTGAGATTTGCTATTTAATAATTTGTGAGAAGTTGCAAATACGAACTCAAATTTCCTGTAATTAGAACAGCAAGAAGGCCATTTCCTGAATTGTAATTTCTTTTCCATGATAAAGAATTTAAGTGTAACAAAAATTCAAAAGAATGACAACTGCAGTGCCAATTAATGTCAAAACAGGATATGCCTGTGATGATAAATGTTCCATGGAACCAAAGGTCTCACCAGTAAACTGTGTTATTACGGAATGGTTCTCTGCTTACACAGACAAGATAAGAACTCTAGCATATCTTCATGCAAACTTTTGACAGTGTAACCATTTACAAAATCATTAGCCAAATACAGAAACTATCCTCGAAGATTTGGTTTGAAATAAGTGTATTATGGCACAAAAACACTTTTAATGTTATAGTGTATCAAAGCAAATAGAGCAAAGTGCCCAAGGATATAAAAAATGTAACTGATCCAGTGGTGGAAATCAAACCCACATCCTCTTTGGTCAAGAATCCAATGCCTTAACAACAGAGCAACCACCACATGTTTAACATATGGGACTTTACAAATGCAAACACTGTAACACTGTTGATGCAGCTACAGTTGGCAGCTACAAGACCGTGATGCCTACATAAAGTTATTAAAAGAGATGACAATAATAGTAATCTTGACATTTTTCTGCTTTTAAATTTACTTAGATGCTGGTGGCAGTAAAAAAATACCCAGGAGATTTCCATCTTGTACAATACACTAAACGTCATCCCATGATCCTGAACTGTGGACTTTTCACCTGTCAATAAACCTGGATTTTTTCTACGTAACTTGGTAAAAATAGAAAGTCTGATAACAAGAGACTTACTAATACAGTAGATATTGCAACTTCAAAATTCTTGAATCAAACATTAAAAGCTCAAGTCTGATGGTCCCTGTAACTGGTATGTCTTAAAAGAGGATTAAAAGACACTGAAACATATGTTATTTTTCACTGAAATGAAATCAGAATTCAACTGTGTGCATTCAATTTGTTTTCATTTGTTATCATCTTGTCATTTTTCATTTATGCATCAGAAATACATTTGGATCTTATGTTTATTTCATTCATCCTTCTCTTCAGTTTTTGCTGGTTTTGAACTAAAATGGAAATGCACTAACCAATGTTCGATTTCCCATTTTTGACAGTTGAAAAGCAAAATAACTACTGTTTTCATATTTTCCTTTATTAACCGTGTGCTGTAATAAAATAGCATCAAGGCAAAAGACAGGACTGAATTTACAACAAACTGCTAACAATATAAAAAATGAAGCTGTAGAGTACTTGTCAGCAAATTTTATTTCTTGTTTCATTTTGTTCAAATACAAATTGTATACAACTACCAGTGATGAAGTCAATATATCAATGGTGAAGTTACTGTATTAATGGTTAAGTCACTGTATCAATGGTGAAGTCATTGTATCAATGGTGGTTGTTATGTCTACATGAAATTTTAAGTGTTCAGAGTCTAATCCTGGATAACCAAGTGAATGGGCTTTCTACTGGGGAAATTTAGCAGCAGCTTGAAAATAACTGATTTCAAATCCATTAATGAAATGCACTCGCATTTTGTTCCTTTTTTGTTTCTGATTTATCTGTCTCCAATTTGCATTTGCACTCTCAGTTTTGTTCAAAATATATTCATCAAGCTGCTTGCATTTATCCTGCATTTCATCTACATCCATTTTGTATTCTTTTTTATTTCACTGGTAAAAATATCTGGTTCAGGGTTTGTGCATGCACTAAAGAATGTTTCATACCAAACTTGAAATATATCCAATGACCAATGAAAAGGATGCTCCTATTAATGTGATGGGGATAAGATATAACAGGGATAAAAAAATTTACCTGTACAGGTATGTCCTGCTGACTCAGTGACCGAATGTACTCTATCAAGACTGCTACTCTGAATTTGTATGGAATGTCCTGTAGACAGAAGAATTCAAAATTTATTTAACATCACACGATGAGTTTTAACAACTTATTCAAATGCACCCACATGGAACAGATGTCAATGTGATGCAGTCTTTGGGGTGAAGGACAATCGTGAACCCAAAGAAACCATCTACAATCAATATTGGATATAACAAACAAACTATGGCCTTAAGACATACTTTTTTGTTCCTGAATTTCAATACTTCCATTTGCAAGGAAAAATAGTATTTTAGTATAAATTATACATTGGAAGAAGAGAAATACTTGTTTTAAAAAAATACTTGTTTATAATGTTAAACAATCACAATGGATAACATGTACAGTAAATGCATGAATAGTTTACAGCCATAGAATCAAATGCAAATGTGTAAGGGTACATGACTCATTTTAATTTGTAATCATACTGGAACATGAGCTTGAAATATGAATCAATTTTGCCAAGCAAAATAAGTTTCTTCAAGAATACTTACCCAAAACATAATACCATAGGAGAACTACTACTACTACTACTACCTCACAAATCCAGCCCTCCTAGATTCTACTCTTAGCTATAGTAAAAGCTACAAATTGTCTGCTGACCTATGTGGTGTTCAGACAGAGTGATCTCCCCTTACATATAAGACTTGGCGGCAAACTCTAAGAATACATCAGTTACTACTAGACTGGAAGGCATGCTCTCTATGGATGTAACTGCGGGGAGGTTGGAAGGGTGTATTTATATTATGATTGGATAAATATTCTTGAAGAAACATGTTTTACTAGGAAAGATTGGTTTCTTCTTCAAAAACATTACCCAATCATAATATCTTAGGAGAATAGGTAACAGGTAGAAGGAAGTACATTCCCTTGCTTTGGAGATATCATCTCCAGTCCCCTATGGTATTTGAGACAGCTGCTAGGTAACCCAACTGGAGGGGACTCCATCTGTCAGGACATGGCTTCAAACCGGAAAAATTTACCCCTGAAAATCCAGAGAAGTTGTGAAGCTGCATCTTAAGAAACTGCAATCGATCTGGAAGGGTGACCTGTTGAGCTGCAGATATATGTCCTATCAAATCAAACTGGAATGACAGACTTTGGAGACAAAAGCTAGAGAATGTGGGCTCCAATCTCCATCCCACAGCCTGAATGATGTCAGTTAGCAAAGTTCCTGACTACTGCTTGATTTCTGGCAACTGCTAGAACTTCATGAGGTGAAATGAGTAATAAGTTCATTTTAGCTGAGGTTATTTCCTTATTTGCTGAGTGAATAACTTTTACTCCAGGATTAGAGAGTCTGTTTTGATATATCATCCTTTTTCTGAGAAATAGCAAGAGGCGTATGATCTCCATCAACACAATGGCTCTGTTCCATTAGGGTACCACATGAAAGCCCAGACTGGGTCTTATAGGTGGCCTTCAGCTGACGAGTCCACATGAGACAGAGGGTTCATGACAAAAGTTTGGCTACCTATGGAAGGGAGACATTTCTTGGTCATGAAAGAGGATGGGTCTGCTGAAAAGGCAAGTATTTCATGAATTCTGCCTGCCATCACTAATGCCATGAGGAAGCAGGTCTTGTAGAAAAAGAAGCACCAGAGAAGTCCTTGAAATTCAAAAGGAGTCTTGTTAAGCCAGGTTAATACCCAAGATAGATTCCACTTTGGGCATGGGGATGATGTTTTTGGCTATGTAAACACAAAGTTGGCGAGTAGGTCAGATAAGTCCTGGGTTTGTCTGATATCTTCTCTCCCATGCCATGATGATGAAAAGTGTCAGCAATGGCAGAACCATAATCTTTGATCGTACTCAGTGCTAACTTTCTCTCTTTGAAGAGAAGGAGGAGAAAATTACCTATCTGCAATACAGATACCTGGAGAGGAAGGATATGTTTGTTTGTGTACCACTGACAGAAAAGGTGCCATTTGCCTTCAGATGCTTTCAGAGTGGAGGGCCCTTGCACCTGAGCGATTCTTTTCATGACTGGTTGCAAGAACTGTTTAAGTCTGAGGGTCTTTGTGATATGATCCAGACATGCAGGTTCAGGATGAAACATCATGGTTGTTTGAGCTGATGAAGGAAAACCCAAACTTTCTGCAGGGTTTCCAATGCTAGATTGATGAGGTTGTTGATTCACAACTTCTTCCATTGGAGCAGAGTGATGAGGATGAGGCAACAGAAAAACCCAAATTTTCTGCAGGGTCTCCAATGCTAGATTGATGAGGTTGCTGATTCACGACTTCTTCCATTGGAGCAGAATGATGAGGATGAGGCAACAGGCTGATTCCCTTGCTTTCTGTATCACTTTTGGAAATCAGAGGTGTTGGAGGATATGTGTACGCATTTGACCTTGTCCCTTCGGGTACAGATCTGAGTGGAAAACTGAGGGATGATGAGACCATTCCTTTTGTACTAGTTCCGTGACAAAGAGTCAGACAGCATGTTGAGACCTCCTGGAATATGGCAAGCATGTATGTGGCTCTGTTGATGACAACACCACTTCAGAAAGTCTCACACCATGATGCAAAGGTTGGGGGAATTGGGTCCTCCTAGTCGTTGGAAATTAATGACTGTAGGACTGGGTTCATCCTGGTCATTTGAGATAAGTCACCACTGAAGAGTTGTCAGACAGAATGAGAACCCTCAGGCCAAGCAAATATTCCTGCCACCAGTGAAAGGCTTCCACAATGGCCATCCTCTTCAAAATTATTGACACAAAGATGTCGTTCCTCGGCACATCATGCACCGCTGGAGCCAGAATCGATGGTTGATGGTGGGCTCCCCAGCCTTCTGTACTTACACTGGTACAGACTGTAATCTCAAGTGGTTGGACATGTAAATGTATTCACACAGTGAGCTCCCAATTCCACAGATGGTGCCTCAATTGGGTGCAGATGGTGAGAGGATGGTCCAGTCGGCAAACTTTAGGATTCTGTTCGTGCAGAGGAAACTGTTGCAATGGGCACATAAGAAGGTGAACTTGGACCATGAGGTCTGTTGCCACGCTGTGCAAGCCTAGTTGGCAAAGGAATTTCCAAGCAGATAGAATTTCCTCAAAAGTAAGGTACAACCATGGGTCATATTTCAACGCCTGATCCTGAGGGAGACAAAATATGTTGCCTGTGTATTGAACTTCACACTTAGGTGAACAAATTATTAATCTGGTACTAGGTCAGATTTTTTCTTGTTGATGAGAAGTCCATATTGGTAACATGAGATATCACGTTTTGTTAGATCTAACTCACAGATGTTGCTGCAGGATGTCATCCAGGTAACTTGATGTTGCCACCATTAAAATGGTCCAGACATATGCCATTATTCGATTCATCAGACAAGTGAAGACCAAGGGACCAATTCTGAGTCGTAATGAGAGTGCCCTGAATTGGTAATACAATGTTGTAAGTGAATCACAGGAACATCCTGGGAGCTTTGTGAATAGAGACAAGAAGGTATGCGCAAAGTCCGTAGTGATGGCAAAGTCTCCCTCATGGATGACATTCAAAATGCACTGTGGTGTTTCCAATGGGAACTAAGGGGTGTGGATGAATGGATTCTGGATGTTTAGGCCAATGACCAGATGTAGAGTGTCTTTGCCACTGGGACCAAGATAAAGTGTGTGGAATGAACAATATAAACCCTCTCAGTGCTATATCTGCTTCGGTATGTGAAAAACTGTGACTTTCGCTGGGTGGAGCTTTGATGGATGGCTTTCAGAGGTTCGTGTCCTATGAGTGGCCCTTGTGTACTTTTGCTGATTTTCCATACTATCCCTGTATCAATGCTGTAGATGGGGGGGAGAGAAATATGCCTCCTTGATCGCTTGTTTGCAGACTTCATCCATCTGGAAGTTAAACAGAATGTTCAAGGATAGAGGCTGTGCTCTTAGCTTGGCCGTATAATGGTCCTTTAAGAAAATGCAGGCAGAGGGCACTAAGTTACGTTCTGCCAACTGTACTTGCAGCTGCAGTTATGGCACTGGCCAATGTGTGCTGAGTGGCTCTGTTCCATACTTGGGCCATTCTTGAGACCGACTCCCATGCATATCCTGGGTATCAGGAGTAGTAGAAGATAAGCTATGTTCCTTCTGTTGGAAGACAGCACTAGCAATGAAAGTCCAATATCAAAGATCAAAGTCACAGCAACGATATGCTCACTAACTGCTGAGAGTCAGTCAAGGCCATCCGGTCCATGCTAATGGAGGTGGCTTTGTTATCCCTAAAGCAGTGATATCACTGTCAACTGCTGGAGTTCTGAATGAAAAAGTGGTAGGGGGGCAAAGGTGGAACCGCTGATGACCTGATGATGAAGGCTGGTCAGAACATCTGTAACTCTCCCAGATTGCAGAAGTAATTTAAGTCAAACTCTTCTGTTCCTTTATAAGATCAACAGATGCTGGAGCTCTGGTCCAGGATGTTGATGGAGTCGGAGGAGGACAAAACTCTGGGGCAGAAACAGTCACTTAATGGTATTGATCTAGAGTATGATGGTTGGACAGCACAGTTGGCAACCAATTCAGCAGCCAGATGACATGGCTCATTCAAATAAACCCCATGTGCCTGGACACACAGGCCTTAAGGGCATGCTCAGACATGCGGCTGACTTATGCTCATCAGGCTGCCAAGAATTGGGTTGAAACTCTCCCAAAGTGTTGAAATTCTAAACTAAACTAAAACAGAAGAAGATGGAAGGATGGAGAAAATCGGTCAGAACTAATTAACTCATTGCTGTACCAAACAAGAACACCTGTAACTCCAGAGATCACAGTGGAGAAGTTACAATTTCCTCCATTTCTTCTGAGGTAACAGTATTAGCAGGTAACGTAAGTCACATCTTCCTTGGGGGAGGGGTACCAATGGCATCCCCCACCAAAATGACCAAAGGCTCGGTATTAGGGAAAATGCATCAGTACCTTCAGACCTTGATTTTACATGTATCTTCCTATTTTTTTTACAGCTTTTGTAAGTACTGTCAACACTGTATTCTCCAACCAACTGGTGCATATGCTTCAAGTAGCCGACAATTGACACTTTGTACAGGTGAGACATGAGTCATGAGAATCTTCATTGGCTTTGAAACTTCTTGCATTTAACACACTTAATCATCACTGTTAATCTGAAATGGTGATAAATAAATCATGTGTGAGAACACAAGCAACAATGTGTTCTATTACAATGTTGCTCTGTGGAACCAAGTGGTCAGAGGAGGCAAAAATTAAGTGTGTGTAGGTGGAAAAATTCACATAATGATGGTCAAAAATTAAAACAATAATGGATACTACCTTTAAAATAATCCTTAATACATCTGAAAATAAAATTCTCAGTGTATCAGATGAAATTTAGCACAAATTTCAAAATGATTTCATGAGGCAACATTAATGATGCATTGTCAGTTTACAGCAAGTTTAAAATCAGCACCACCTGTCAATGGCATGGGGAGGTAATGCACAGGAGTTACTACCCTTTGGCTACATCATATAGGGAGAAAAGACAAATTTTTGTCTTTTGGGAGGGGTTGAGGAGGTAGTGGGGTTTATATTCCTAATGTTAATGTGATTGGGGAACGTATTTGAAGGAGAAATTTCCATTTAGGAAAATAGGATTCTGATCTGGACCTATTCATTTCAAAATCAATTAGCAAGTCTGATGGCTCCTTATTGCTGCTTATATCCATGGCCCATGCTTCTGGATCAGGGACTAGAGGGACTAAAGAAGGCATTTCATGGATCAATCTCATCATAAAAAGGTGTGTATTTTTGGATGCCCCAACAAAAATACTGAGTCTAATAGATGACGAGTCTGGCTCCTTTTCAACAGTGAGTCAACTAGGACACTGTGGCTACCAGCATTTTAGTGATGGCAGATCTGTTTTTGCAGTTTGCAGCTGGACTTGACATACAGTATATATGGTACAACTAATATATTAAAAATTACCCATGTCCACTGAATGGTGTTTTATTAAAATAGAATTATATTAAGCCACAGAAAGACAAACAAAAACTACAAACTGAACTACCCTATATGCTCACTGATAAGTTGAGTCTAACTGCACACTGCAAAGCTCAAAATTAGCCATCACGTAAGGTACCGGTATATCTGGGTCTATGCAGTTTATACTGATACATTATGCAATGGCAGATCAGGGTCTATGTTGTTTGCAGTTGGACTCTACTTATAAGCAAGTATATATGGTGCACATATACTTTTTTATGAATATAAATTTTCATGGTTTGACAAAAAAATTATGTTTTTATTAGTACTTAAAGATTGTGAAGGGGATACTATTATGTCTATGCAATGATAACTGTTTTTAAGTATGGAAATTCTTGGTTTTGACGTAGCCATTAAGTCGCAAAAAACAATTACCTGCCAATGAAAGTCAATTAACAGTATGCAGATTGTACAAATATCCCGACTTAGGTCAATCATTTGTTTTATCCAGCAAAATCACCATATGTACTCACTTATAAGTCCAGTACAACTGCAAACTGCACAGACCTAAATCTACAACTGCATAATGTGCCAGAAAATTTGGGTCTATAAAGTTTGTTAGGAGTAATTAGAAGATCAAGCAACACAGACCCTGATATGTCACTGCACTATTCAATCGCAGATCAGGATCTATACTGTTGGAGCTGGACTCAACTTATAAGCGAGAACATACTGTAAATTCATTTTGATCATATTTGACTGTTTTACCTTGTTATCTTCAAATATTGAGAAGACATTACTGTACATGTCAGACTGATCAATAATTACACATCTAGAAGTTCTTTCTTGTCGATGATAAATGTCACTAGCCTGAAAAATATTAAACAAAAAGTTTTAAAAACTTGCACAAATGTGAACAGCCAAAGTGTAATGGACAGGACAGCCGAAATGAACCAGTCCACATTGCAGTGTCAGTCTAAATTGGCACATTAAAAATAAAAAGGGACTGCTGACAGAAAGCCACAGTCTTTAGGTAGTTAACATGTCACACTTGCAACCAGAAAGTTGTAGCTCTGAATTGTGCCCAGACGTGGTCAAACTGGCAGCTGCAGTGTGTCTCTCAGCAGGACACTACTACAATTGCCTTATCACAACATAACCTTCAGAGAGTTGATGTGCTGCTAAACAATGGTCAAACAAATCTAACAAAAGCTATGTATGAACTATACATCCATACCTGGACAGTGTCATTCTTCTGAGTTTATACCAGTGTGGGTCGAAAACTAGGCAATATTTACTGCATTGTAAAATGGGGATCTGTGAAACTGACATTGTTATAATTGACTTAATTGGTAAATTTTTCAAAAAAGAAAATTCTGACTTACAGAAAATGTTAAGCTGAGTGTAGTAATTTTGATTGTAGCAATATCTCCATTAAGAAGCAAGTTAATGAATTCATGAACAATGCCGTTTCCACATGGACTGTATATTTTAACATATTCTATACATTTCTGAGCTAAACCTATATATGTAATATTGCTCCTGCCCATTCACATACAGAGAAAGCCAAAGTGCAGAAATAAAGTACAAAATTAATTATTTCCCAATTTAAAATATCAAATTAGGTTGTTTCAAAGATCACAGTAATAAAAAAACTTTCCTTAACAGATGATCAGAGATTTTTTAAAAAGTGACAAGTTTTCTTAGGACTATAAATAACATTGCATCATCATCAGAAAAGCCAAATTACAACTGTTACTACAAAGTCATCTTTCTGTATCCAAATACAGATGACCCTCACAATAAAACCCCTCAGTATACCACTATCCCTCTTATAATATGGATATGATCATGGGTACCATTATTTTGGCTGAATTTTCTTTCATAATAATGACTGTATATACTTGCTTATAAGATAAGCACAAATGCAAAATGCAGAGACCCAGATCTGCCATCACATAATGCAATTTATTAGGAGTAATCAGTAGAACAAGCAATACAGACCCTGATCTGCAGGCATATTATGAAACATCAGATCAGAATCTTTATATTTTTAAGTTTGTCTTGGCTTATAAGCTAGTATATATGGTAGGTATTTCACTGTATTTTAGTTTTGGGCTGAAGAAATCCAATCATAATGTAATTTCATGCCTTAAATATTTGTTAGTTTTTATTCATGACCTTTGACCTAATAAATCCAGAATCAACTTGTGCCTTTCCTGTTTCAAATGCAATTCATCCACAAAGTTTGGTTATGGTTGGCAGCATAGAACTTAAAGACTTATTTTGTGGAAATTATTTTCCTTCTTGGAGTCCATCTGACCTGAAGCTTTGACCTTTTAACCCCTAAATCAATTAGTGTCTTCCATGTCTCAAATGCAAGCCATCTACAAAGTTAAGTTTAAGCAAGTGGTACAGAAATTATATAGTTCTGTAGAATTAATATTTCTTTCAGTCCCTGTGTCCTTCATCTCTGGCCTTTCAACTGCAAAATGAATATGGCTTTCTGGTCTTAAATGCAAGCTATACAAAGCAGGTGTTAAAGAACTCAAGATATCATGTGGAAACCTTTTCTTCTCAGATTCACTGTGACCTCGACCTTGGCCTTTTGACATCCCCCCCCCCAAAAAAAATCAATAAATGCCATTCTCTTAAATTTCAAATCCCAGCCATTTACAAGATCTGGTATCTGGTACAAAAGTCAAGTTATTGTGAAAAGTTTTCTATCTTTTAGTCCCCATGACCCTTGAGATTTGGACCACAAAATCAAGAAATTTTGGTGGGGGGGTGTAATCTCAAATGTCAGCCATATACAAGGTTTTGGTTACTCAAATAGTTAGGAAGTACATCTAGAAGACTTAGTATGGTTATAACAGTTTATTATGCATGAGGTAGTAGTATGTCAGATGTATATCTGGCTGAATGAGAAACTCTGATTTTAATACAACTGGTTAAGCAGACATTTTCATCAAACACTTTGCATTGTTCAATCAACTTGCTTTTGGATTAGAAGCCAGAATAAGAGATAACTACCTCTCATACTAAAATGTCCCAAAATTTGGAGCACATTTAAAAGTTATATTTAAAAATAATTTAAGGTGTCCCAATTTTCAAAGGGATCCAACTTATATGGCAAATATGGTAAATCTTATTACAACTGCATACTCATGTCATGAACGTGTATTCTCAAAACTATATGAACACAAAACTCAAACTCAAGATTCCATTCTGAGCACAAACTCAAACTCAAGCTCAATTCTGAGCACAAACTCAAACCAAACTCATGCTCAAGACTCCATTCTGAGATACAACACACAGACAGCATCTATGAGAGAAACTAACTTTAAGATCCTGAAAGTTCTTTTATTCTGGCTTCAATCCAAGAAAAAAATTACAAACTGTCTAAACTGTTATCATTAACTTCAGTTTCAGTTTTGTACTCAAAGGTTTTGAGAAAACAGTGGTTGATTAAGTTTTTCTATAAGAAACCCCCAACAAAATTAGACTCATACAGGTCTGAGATCACAAGCCTCGCTAATCTCAGCCAAATAACTTGTAAGAACAGTTGTTCCAGAAATCTATGTTAGCAAAATGTTATTCAAATTTTTCAAATTTTGTTGACAGGTTTCACTTGACTTTACAACCTAGTGAGAATTTTTTTCCACTTTCATTGGAATTAAAACCTATTACTTACCAGTGCCTGCACTTCTGAGTCCAAAAATGACTTGTACACTTTGTTCAGCATGTCGTACACTCGAGAAATTACCATAAGATTGGCTTGTTGCCCTGGTAGCAACATGTGGTGACAAACAGACAAAATAACATTCTTACTGTTTCCTCTTTGAAGTAGGAACTTTATCAGCTTGCACTGAAAATAATAATGGTAAATTTGAATAGCAATACTAATGTTTTCATTAGCCTCATGTACATAAAGTAACTTCTCATTCATACTAAGATCAATATGACTTTGTATTATACCTAATCCGTGACACACTGTAGTCTGTATTTGAACAACTGTCATATACAGTGTGACCCCGCTATAGCACACTAACTCATAACATGAATTTGGATATAACACGATTGTGGCTTGGGTCCCAAAATTTGATCTTTTTTTCCATACACAAAAAAGTAAATATTTGTTTTCCAAAGTACGAAAAACAATGCATAAAATGTGCATCACCATTTTGGGGATGAGACTGTGTATGAATTCAAATGAAAGACCATTGGTTTAAACCCTGGCCAGGTCATGCCAAAGACTTATAAAAATGGTACCAACAGTTGCCTAGCTTGGCGCTCAGCATTAAGAGGTTAGTGTTAGGACTGGTTGGCCTGGTGTCAGAATAATGTGACTGGGTGGGACATCATGCTACATGTCTGCGGCATGATGCCCCAGTGCTAGACAACACTATAAACTGTCACACTGCAGACATCGTAGCAATATGACTGAAAAATTGTTAAAGCTATGTTAAAAATCTAAATCACACACACACACACACACCCACACCCACACACGCACACAACCGAGCACCAAACAATGCAGCAGTTAATAAAAGATTCTTACCTGACTTTATAAATCAATTAAATTAAGTAAACTGCTAATTATCAGTTAATCGCAGAGCTAAAACTTGTTCAGATTATGGGGCAATGAATTATAGAACATAAGAAAACAAAAGCTGCCAACTTGTGCATGTGACTTTAGCAGTGTTGTTAGATGCAGTCAATTGACTAGTGAATAATGTTATCTATTCCATACAGAAATGACCTCATTGTCTATTTTCTTGCTATGGTCAGTCAAACAAACAGGTGTAAGAGTGTTAATTAATGGACATTTACAATGCATAACGGTACACAGAAATGTAATGCTTTTACCATTAACTCCGGTGTTAAACAATCCTAAATAGCTTCATATTTAGGTGTTAATCAGTCGACCATCCGAGTACAGCAACTGTGACAATACATGTAACATAAAGCAGCTGAAAATCAACACCATTTACTGACCTACTGAACCTTAAATGTGCTTCATCATTCCTTACATAATTTTGCTATTATTTTTTCCCCACTGAATTTAGATACATAATGATCTGTAACAAAATTATTGAATATTTTAAATCTGTGCATATTTATGATGGAATTACATGTATTATTGATTCACTAATGCCACGCGATACAAAAAAATTGACATTCCAATGTTAAATCACCCATCATTCAAGTCATGCATTTAACAATAAGTATTGTTCCAGTCATAAAACTGACACAACAAAACACCTTCTCCAATCTTTGAGGTCCCATCTTATACACACTCCCTTTTGCTCTCAGAATTCAAGCTACATTATCTGGCAGCCCTATGTGCTTTATAAAAAAAATAACATGCAAACATGTCTGAGCAAAGCTTCTTTATGATAACTGATGGATTTAAGTAGTTCATACAGATCACAATATCTGCATCATACTTATTTACATTTTTCAGTTTTCTCAGATAACAAACACTAATATCAAAACTACCTGCATAAAAAAAATGTGTACTTTGCCGCTGTAACTACTTGTGCCATCATCCAAGTTTATCATGTTACGTTACAATTGTACTTTGCCATTTTAACTACAGTAGTCCCCCTCTTGAACGGCCCCCTTGACCAGCGGCCACCAACTCCTTACGGCCAGAATCTGTTGGCACGTACGAGTTTGTGTTCAAAAGTACCCCTCACGAAAGGCCACCCAGCTAACGTGACCAGCGGCCAGCATATTAGTGCAATAATATAAAATTCACCCCTCACAAGCGGCCGCATTTTATTTTGATATGTATCCAGAACCAGTATTTTATTCATAAGGTGTGTCAAGTAATCCGATTTCTTTTTCCCGATGTCAGGTTTTCGTTACTGAAAGAAGTGTTGACTAAAGTACATGTACCACAAAGGTTAATATTATATCATTTACGCCTCATGAGAAGCTGCATTTATTCCACAAAGCTGAGAAAGACTCAAATTTTAATCCATAATAAAGGGTAAGTACATGTAATCCAATTAGCCTTACTGCTGTGTTATCATAAGATGTCCAGTTTAGTCACTTCGATAATTATTAAGATTACAATTATTGAACAGTAGTAACAGCTGAGAAGTGACAGCATCGATGTACAATACACAAGTCAGTAGGAAAATGGTTTGATAGCCTTTATGGCTTCCCTTAGAAAGATGTTCACTTTGATAATTAGTGGCTATTACTACTGACAATAACTGTCAAAATTACAAATCCTAACGGCCGCGAGGTCAAATCTGCGTGATGTTAACTGGTACATATCGAAGCCGTTTTGGCTTCACTCACTTAGTGTAAAGAAATGTAAAAAAACAATAGGGTACCAGACTGCTACTAACAAATCACGTGACAAGATCACTTCCTTTAAAAACACATGGCAATTTGTTTAGATGCATAAAAAATTATTTTATCAGTATTGTAGATGGCAACATGAATAACTTACTGCAAAAAGATCAACATGTCATCGAGGAAAAGAAAAATTCTCAGTATAAAAGAGAAAGTGAAAGTAATTCGGGGGGGGAGGGTCAAGGATCCTTACAGAAAACTATATTAATGAAAATATTAAATGTTTTAGAATTAAATGTATTTGTGACTTTCTTCATATGTATTTAGTATTCACATTTGTAATCCCCCTCTAGAAAGGCCACCCTCATTATAAGGCCACTTCCCTGCTGCAGTAGGGGTGGCCTTATAAGAGGGGGACTACTGTACTTGTGCCATCATCCAAGTTTATCATGTTAACGTTACAACTGTACTTTGCCATTGTAACTACTAATGCCATCATCCAAGTTTATCATGTTACAATGTTACAATTGTACTTTGCCATTGTAACTACTTGTGCCATCATCCAATTTTATCATGTTACCATGTTACAATTGTTATTTGCCGTTGTAACTACTTGTGCCATCATCCAAGTTTATCATGTTACAACGTTACAATTATTCATACTGCTGAGTAGACTGCTCTGACAAGCTCCTGCTTTCTGCTGATCCGAAAAATCCAATGATATTTGCATTTGACAATTTTTCTGAAATAAATATGATTTAAACTATCTATACAAAAAGTCAACTATTACAAAGACAAGACCTGGATTTTACCAACAGATTATAAATTGGACATTCCAGATATAAAAACTTTTCACAACTCTTTGAATAAGTCTTAGATGACTGAAACAGTTTATTCGATGCCTGCCTGAACTGGCAATGATCCTGAACTTTTGCCAGTAATCAGCAGTTATAAAGGATGACAATGACAAAGTCTGTGCTAATACAGTGTGATAAGAAAGCACCATACATATTCTGCTTATAAGTCAAGTCCAACTGCAAACTGTTCAGACCCAGCTCTACCGTTGCATTATGCAAATAATAAACACATAACAGGCAGATACAAATTTACCTACGATAAAAATATGCTAATACACAGTATATCATACCTTATCAGGGATCATGTTGACAAGTACTTCCAACTTCAATTCCACATACCATAAGCACCCTGCAAAAAAGTTTATACCATAATTAAGAAAGATTTCATCAATAATAACAAAGACATGTATCAGTATTGTCGCACATATAACTGATATTGTCCATTTGATAATAATGCTGACCTTTGCACAATTACCTCCATTAATAAAAAATTCCTGCCAATATTTGGTTCAAACCTCCAATGAATTAATACTGACAGCAGAAGTCATCAATTACATATGATTCAGCAACATAAATGAAATGCAATTCGACTAATTTTCTTAACCAAATATTACAATAAGTATGGTATTTCAGAACACTTGCACTTGTAAAATAAGAAGTTTTAATGGATTTTGACATTTACATTGAAACCCCACTACTAAATGTCTGTAGATGCAACATGGTCATGGCATGGATTATTAATTTTTTTACAATCATTTCACTAATTTACCCTGACTGATGTATGAATTACTATCAAGTTGTCCTTGCACTGTAAATTAGTGTTTTGTTTGTTATTCTGGCAAGATCTACTTTATTCTTTAAGAAATAAGATTTTCTTTCTTTAAACAAATACTGATATTAGAAGTTTCTGTTGTGAATTTCAATGCAAATGTGTTGATATGACATCAAAGGATTTTGTTGTTAGTTGCCCTATTTCAAAGATCACAGTTCTTTAAAAAAATTCATAATTGTTAACCTAATTTGCATTAACCATAAAAATAATAACTTTCTGTGTTTGTTTTCAATGTATTGAATATAATTGTTGTTCAAAACTAAGCAAACAATAGACAACCAATGCTTACTTAATCAACCAGCATACCCAAACAAGTACACCAATCAATGTAATTGTTAAACTAATGTTATCACTCAAATTGATAAATCAGTTTGAATAATTAAGTATGTAAAGTCCATTCCACAACAAGTGACTATCGCAAATATCAAGCACTGCTTTACTTGAAAAATTAAAATCAATTTTAATATCTCTGAAGTAATTATATAGCTAAATCAACATGTTTCAAATCTGACTTGATCCTTGTTTCAAATCTGACTTGATCCTTGTTCTTTTCATATAAAATAGCCAGAAATTCAAACATCATCTCCATATCAATCTGATGCATGTATTTAAAACATAACTGTAACTGTGATGCCAGATGAAGTTACATGCATTTACAACATAACTGTAACTGTGATGCTAGGTTAAGTTACACATATTTACAACATAACTGTAACTGTGACGCTTGGTTAAGTTACATATATTTACCACATAACTAACTGTAATGCTAGATGAAGTTACACATATTTACCACATAACTAACTGTGATGCTAGGTGAAGTTACATGTATTTACAACATAACTGTAACTGTGACGCTAGGTGAAGTTACACATATTTACAACATAACTGTAACTGTGATGCTTGGTTAAGTTACATATATTTACCACATAACTAACTGTAATGCTAGGTGAAGTTACACATATTTACCACATAACTAACTGTGATGCTAGGTGAAGTTACACATATTTACAACATAAATGTAACTGTGATGCTAGGTTAAGTTACACGCATTTACAACATAACTGTAACTGTGATGCTAGGTTAAGTTACAGATATTTATTGTCTTTTACCAATACAGTGAACAAGATTATTTCAAGTTACATGTTCTGTTACTGGGCTCTGGATCAGAACCATTTAAATTCAAGGTTGTAAAGGTGAAGGGGTATTCTGCTATAATCAATAATGCTACTCCACTTCTGCAGCAAAGTATTGCAAACACTTATTCAATTATTGTAGTGCTCATTTCGTTTATTATTATCTCTTTCTTTCAGAGATTAATTAAACTGTTTGGTGGAGATTCCTCTTTACCATTCAAGGTTAATGGTTACTATCAAACTGTTGTCTCATTGAACTGTATATAAACTGTTGTCTCATTGTACTGTATACAAACTATTGTCTCACTGTACTGAATATAAACTGTTGTTACATTGTACTGTTCACAAACTGTTGTCTCATTGCACTGTATACAAACTGTTGTCTCATTGTACCACATATAGAGTATCCCTGTTACAGTTTCACACAATTGTAAATATCATTTGTCAAACCTGAATATGTGATTCAGATTAGTAACTCCCACGTCCAATTTGGACATTTTTGGGTTGGTTTAAAATTAAAATAAGAATTCATTCCCATAAGACATGTGCAGCATATATCATGGAAGTTGACATTTTATACTGGAAATTTGATTCATGCAGAGTAGAGATCACTTTATATGTGTGACATACCAAAACTCTGATTAATCTGTTGGTAATATTGAAAACTCTGGATGTCTGTAGGACATACTATTATGTATATCTATATTAAGAAATTATTTTTATAATAATAGCTTCTTTGGATCATTTAGTTAATGATATGTTTAATGCCTATGAATGGGTTTGTATTGCAAGATGAGTCATGTATCAAATGTGTAAACTGATTCATTCATAAGTTCCAAGGTTGAGTTGAACAATATGAAAGGTAAATATCACATGATCTGACAAGGACATGAGTTCTGGGAAAAGCCAAGCTGACATAATTTCTTGATTATGTAGTGTAAACCATGTGACCCTTGTTTACTTTTAAAAAGTGATTTTGCAAAACAATTACGATTCATTCAAAGCCTTGTATAGCATTCTCATTACTGCATATTATCATTCCATATAATAGAATTAAAATTTAGAATTGGGCATTTTTAGTAGTACAGTCTTGGAAGAATTATTCAATGAGAGGAATTTATAACATTTACTCATTCATTGGAATAACAGGGCTCTAACTTTCAATTTAAAGTCTACCATGTAACGCCGCTATAACATGATGGTTGGGGTTCATAGAATCTGACAGTGTGCTGAAGAAAATGATGCAAATGGCTGGGGTGGATGGATGGGTAATAAAAGTGAGTACAAAAAAAAGTGCTTTAGATAAATGAAGACAAAACTAGTCTGAAATAAACTTGTATAATAAAAACCTAAATTTCTGTAGTACAATCCATAATGCATAATGTATACAAAAAATCCATGAATTTGAGTATAGGTCACATGTTATAAACTTCATGTATCAGTCACATCCCATTAGAAACACAAATAACACATATATAAAAACGGTAGTCCTTGTTTTATGTATATCCCATCATCCAACAACATGTGTCACTAAACAATTTACTACGAGTTCATTGTCGTCGGTACATGCTACATGTACATGTACTTAAACTGGATTAAATTTTGTTCAGCTGGAGACAGACATGATCTTGCTGAGGCTACCTAGGAGCTGAGGCTATTCATAAGGAAATTAAAGCATGTGAACAAATTAAAAAGTCTAACAAACATCAAGATGTCCTGCTTTCAATTAACTTGATGGTCAGGTATCCATGGCTTCAAAAGACAGGAAATTTAATTTGCGTTTTATGTCGCCTTTGGTAGCGATCATAGTTATAAATATTTTTCCTGCAAAAAGAAACTTTCATGGCACAATAAATATGTTCCAGTCACTTTGGAAAATGCAACAATCCATCACATTCCATCGCTTTTATTTTTAAGTTTGATGCTAACTTACTTTCATGAAAGGTACTTTGTTTTAATTGAAGATTGTAGTTGGCTTGTTTTGATGAAGTGTGCATGTGTTACTGAAGTCATCCCTAAATGCCAGCTTACCAAACAATTGCCCATTTGTTATTGTGGTGGCAATATCAAGTAATTGTAAAACATTCATTGAGACTGAATTTTTTTTCCCATTTGCTTGGTATTTATAAGGAATGCTCTGTGCTTCAAATGTAATCAGTTTTCTTTGAAGTTTCAGCAAAACTATTTTGTCTGGGTACATTTAAAAAAAAAAATAGCTGTAATTTGATCAATTGTAGCAATCTATATTCCTGTTTTCAGACACTGGTCAACTGTAGCTAGTCCAGTAGCATGAATATTTGAGTGTATCACATCATAAGGTACCCAGGCCAGATGACAGCATAAGCAGATTGTTAATATGGTATGTCAATATGTACAAAGAAATTGTTTATGTAAAAATAGATAAATTCCAGTGCATTTCCAATCCAAGTTTGCAGCTTCCTTTCATGGTGCCTTTGAATTTCTCCACTTCAAACTGAAGAATGTGTGTACAAGTTTAAACAACCAACAATACTGTCACAAAAAATTCACCACAAAGTATATTTTCTTGCCAATAAGAAAAAATTTTTAAATTTGTGACACTGTCGATACCCCATCAAAAGATGGTGAACAGTGATTTGACAGGAACTTATTGAGAAAGTTTATGACATCACATGTAAATTATCAACATAAGATTAAAAATGCTTGAAATGAGAAATCTTTTATTTAAAAAAATTAAAAAGTTAGTATAAGAGAATAACCAATGACGCAGAGCTACATTCTGCTTGCAACAAGATTCTCTTAAAAAACTGACAGTCTACTCGTTGAAAATAATTTCCAAGAATTCAAGATAAAACCTTTTATACTATTTAACTGCTTTCAAGATCTAAAACTTGCTTTTCAGGTGTATTATAAATTAAACTCTCATTACTGCAATACTTTATCTGAAATTAAGAAATGAGTACACAAGAAAAAACTTCTTGTATACTTCATGTACTAGAAGCATTGCAATTCTCAAATTATATACCACAGATAACTTACTTTTATTTATTATCAAACAAAACATAATTTTTTTACATTACCAGCAGTATACATGTGTGTGGGTAAACAATAAACAAAGAAATTATTGTTTCTGGTATTATGATATATATATATATATATATATATATATATATATATATATATATATATATATATGTATATATATATATATATATATATATATATATATATATATATATATATATATATATATATATGTGTGTGTGTGTGTGTGTGTGTCTGTGTGAAGTCCAAGAGCGAATGACAAAGAACCTGATCTGTCCACACATTATGCAGCCGCAGATCAGAAGCTATGTTCTTTACTCTAATGAAGACTCCTATAACAAACTGCAGAGACCCAGATCTGCCAACACATTATGCAACAGCAGATCTGGCTCTGTGCAGTTTGCAGGTGGTCTCAATTTATAAGCATGTATACAGGGTACACATCATTGCACTTACCTAGTTTGGCATCAATAATGGTATCTGGTTGGAAAACAATCCAATTGGCAGAATCTTATCATGAGTCAAGGATCCTCTCATTTACAAATACTTCACTTCCTCATTATACAGCACTCCCTCATTATAATAATTTTTCATTCAAATGGATTCATTACAATGCAAATCTCATCATACTACACACCTTATACTACACTCCATCATAATATGTGCACTCATATGATGCTCCCTCCATTATTATTCTGCACAAATTTATTATAATACACTCACTCATTATAATGCTCTCCTTCAAGTATACCACCATATAGTAAGACTGCCTTGAATTAAATAATATTATATGACTCTACTACTAAATAATGAAATGTGACTCATGACCATACCCAGTTTATAACACAAACTGTTTTTAAAATGAAGGGCATTATAGTGAGGGAGTGCTCATACATGTTTTTCTAACCTCAATGTTTGCTGGTGCAAAAATATAAAAAATATTTAATAATAAGTCTTATATGGTCACAGTTTCCGATGTAATTATATTTCCAAGAATACTGATCACAAAAATAGTATATTCCATGTATTTATAGTTGAGTAAAACCTCAACCCAAAAACATTTCCCGACAACCTTGCAAAATACTTTCAAAAAAGAAATTGTCCCATTCTTAGTAATATAAATAAACCAGTTGTTTGCATAAACTAATAATTCAGTTTGAAGTTATTCCTGATGTAATCTTTTAAAGGAGTTAATATTTTGTTCATCTTCTTACACATACTAAGAAGTAAAACTAAACTCCACATGTTACTACAAGTGAATCTAGGCACTGCAACAAATTTTGGCTGAAGCAAGGATACAAAGTTCACAGTTGTATTCTGTCTTCTCCTGCACCTGAAGGTTTAGACCTGAAATTAAACATGAACAAATTGACCCATGTAATTCTCAAGCTGACCTCTAAGTATTGATTTTAATATGAGCACATAAATGATTTAGATTGTAACTGAAAATTAACCAAAATTTGACACTTCAAAGACATATGATAAACTAGAAATCCAAATACTGAGAGTAAAGATGACTTGGCAAGTTCATGAAATACGTCATTAAACAGGACTGAAGGGATAAATAGACCTTGAGAGATATTGATGATATCATGAACCTTTTTAGGATTGTAGACTATACCCTATAGTGCATATAATCTTAATTATAAATATTTTACTTCTTTTTTATCTTTATCTATTAAAAGAGAATTAATTTTACAAAAATTCTAAAATATTTTGAGAAAATAACTAAGCAATTGCCTTTTTTCAATCTTTTTCAATAGAATGATTCTTTACCGTCTGATATGCAACCTATCAAGGGATACAATCAAATAAATCTCTCAGGAGTATATCTGAGTTATGTCCCTTCAATTGTTTTGACTGTTCTTTCAATCAAGATTACAAAATAGCAAAATACAAAATGTGCCTTATTATTAGAAACACCAACGACTTCTAATAACAAAATATAGGCTGCATGCCATATGATTTGAGAGAAGAAATCCCTCCAATCCCCAAAATTCCACTGTGACTTCCTATATAAATTTTCAGTTGCTGGCCAAAACGGTAAAACCTGATTTGAGTGATCTCTGCTATGAGCAGCCAACAGTTGTTGTTGTAGAGTTTAATGTCATTTTTCAGCACACAATAGGCTATACATGGCGGCTAGTATTAATGGTGGAGGAAGAAAACAGGAAAACCCCGGAAAGGACCACCGACCCATGAGAAGCTACTGGCAAGCTTTCTCACATACCCATATTGGCTGAATTCGAGACTCGAACCCACATAGAGGTGAGAAGGAGGTGATAACAGAGAGTGTTTTAGACCACTTGGCCACTCGGGGCCCCCAGCCAACAGTTATTTACAATTGAAATTGTTGTTGTTGTTGTTGTTCTAGGGTTTAACGCCATTTTTCAGCACAAGATAGGCTATACATGGCGGCCAGTATTAATGGGGGAGGAAGAACCCTGGAAAACCCAGGGAAGAACCACCGACCAACGAGAAGCTACTGGCAGGTTTTCCTGCATACCCACGCTAGCCGAGCCTTGGACTCAAACCCACGCAGACAGAGGTGAGATGGCAGTGATCTGTAACAGTGAGCGCTTTAGACCACTCAGCCACTCGGGGGCCCCACAATTGAAATTGTTGATTTTACTATATAAATGCACTGCTTTGAGCTACCACCTACCAAAACTAACCACTGAACATGACTTTTTCACAAAATGTGAGTTTCAACGCTGAACAAGAATATTGTCAAACCAGACACAAAAACTACATGTTTATTTAATCCTTTGTAATCATAATTGCCAAGCACCGTCTGCAGGCAGATTGTTCCAAACTGACATTCACAAAAAATGAGGGGAAAAAGAATCTTGTTACTGGTTTCATTACATTTATTGGGTAAAGCTGTATTATTATGACCATGAACCGGACTTACAGACTAACCATTTATTTTTGGTTGGATCGTGAGATTTTCTGTAATTTTGTTTTCCTTTACCTAAAGATAATTTGTTGGGGAAACTAATATAATAGGTAAAATTAGTTCTTTTTCTTTCTACAAATCACAGCAAAAGTTTATTTTTCAAGCCATTTGGTGGATGGAAATTTTTTTCTTTTTAAAATCCTAAGACCCCCACCTCAAAATCAAACAGTAACTCCATTATATGCTTGTCTAAGAACCATTGTATTGCCAGATACCATATTCATCAAAATCCCTAATATGATTAACCATTCTATCTTTAAAGGATTACCAATCACTGACATGCATGGTCAGTTCAAAGGTTTGTACTGTTTGTTGTGAAAACCTACACAATGCCGATAATGTCATTTTGGAAGATTATCTCATCGCATCAAGACAGGTACTTGAATTGTTTGTGGAGTAAAAATATGTAATGATGAGTGAATTAGGTCTTTTTGCTGTCTTCATATATTAAATTGGATGAGTTAATTCAACAATTTTTTGTAAAATTCTTTTTTGTTTTATTGATGTTACTCTCATTAAAACCTATGAATGGTGGAAATATCTGAGATCTTGTCGTATGTTCACCTTAGTGCAGCTGTTAATCTGTCTGTTTACTGAGCCAATCCATCAATATCTATGCTATGGGTGACTTAGATTTTGGATTTTGGCTGTAAATAAATTCACCGAATAATTGTTATCATTGTGAACTTCAAAGTATATGTACAAGATAAGTGTTACCTTATAGATAACTTTGCAAATCATATGCTATTCTGAACTTCATATATAACTTTTTCAAATTTATGATGGATGTAATTTTAGTGTCATATAATTTTCTAATCAATGCATGTAATATTTTAGCTAGAACTAGGAATAAAGAACAAAATATATATACAGTAATTCTAGGTATTTTTCTTTTTCTAACCCAGTTGAATTTCAACCTTAAAAACTGGCCCACCTTGTTATGAGTGATCACCTGTCTTGAGTGTCCACTCACCGTTGGCAGAAGGGGTGGTTTTTAAAGACAGATTTTACTGCAGCAATTTTCAATGGCTAACTATGTGAAAAACTTGAAACTAATTCTGCAACAAATGGATCCAGTGCCTTGAACTGAAAGAACCTCTCATATTCCACATAATGTTCCTGCTGAATACTGTGTGTGTGTGTGTGTGTGTGTGTGTGAGAGAGAGAGAGAGAGAGAGACTCAAAACCTTTAACCCAAAACATCTTACAATTGTTGATGCCATCAAGAGTGACATACTATGTCTAATTATCTTCTAAAATGAAGGCGACAAAAAACTTACTTGGCATGAGTAGTTTGAATGGCCTGATAGGAAGAGGAGACACTACAGGATAATGTGCCAGACAATAACCATCCGATTCCCCATCCAGTCGAATGTCAAACATCACTGTGGTCTGAAAGACAAGCATAATGAGAATTTAGTTATACTTTGTAGGTTATCAAGTTTCATTGATACAATGGTTTCTAAAAACCATTCATTTAAAGACTCAACGAACAAAAATTATTGCATTATATAAGGATCAACATAGACATACATATTTTCTAATTTGATTGCAGTTGTGATTCATGAAAATAATAAATAAATATTGTAGTATCTTGCTTGAGAAAACTTAGTGTGGAGGACAACTATTATGAAATAATGATCTATGTTGAAAAGTACTACAATCTATCAGAAATTCTGTACTGTTTTTTAAACACATCCAAGCAAGGCTTCACAAATGCTATGTACAGCAGCCTGCAATATGACTAGAAATGTTGTCATGGAATACCAGTGCCCTGTCAACCCTTTTCAAACAATTATGTAGTCAAATGTGCATGAGAAACTATCAAGAATCACTGAAGCATGGAATACAGGTCACAGTGACCTAATTTTGGCAAAGTGAAACAGATATCTTCAAAGTTACAGCACTCTTCCTAACAATACAACATCTGTCCCTCTTTCTCCCTGCTTGACCCTGTTAGATATCTGTGAATGATGACACCTCTAGTTCTATATTGTTTCGGAGCTTAATCTGTTCTTTATCTGTGTACGAATATTGTTCTGTGCTGAGAACCCCATTTCACAGTCTGCATATACACAGCCAGTTTTGCCAGCTTGAACAAGTTAGAAAACTGTTCTTTACAGCTGTTATGTACAATTTTTCACAGCTCACAAATATTATCTTTCGGATAACTTTGCTCCAAACTAAGATTTTTCACTAACAAAAGCTCTGCCAAAATTTCACTTTCTCGAATCATTACAGACTACTATGCCAGATTTCTTATCTGTTCCATAATGCTGTAATTAGGGTTTTAAGTCCATCAATGACAGAGGTATTTTGATCAAATAAATATCCACACTTCTTAATTTCATTTTTAAATTTGTAGTTAACTCAGTTCACTTTACCTCTTATAGTTTTGTACCAGAGGATCCAACAGAGTTAAATTGTTTGAGAAAAGAGTTGAAGATTGTGCTCTACTTTTAAACTGTCCTTATTTTAATCAGGTGTGGTATTCTGTCTTGTTGACATTTAATTCTGAAATACCGCTGAAAGCAGGTTTGATGGGAATGCCATCCATTTTTGTCCATCCAGCATGTACATTAAGCCCAACACCATTTTCAGGTTCAAAATCATTCAATGGTATATCTATTAACATTTTCCCAACTCTGATATACTTCATAACTTTAAAAATCATTGTCGTCATCACTATCATCAGCCAGCATATGCTGAATGAAAGCATAATGTGAAGATGAACCATGCTGGGAATCAGACATTTTGGGTAGCTCCTATTATAATGCACTCATTTGTAAAACAAATTTGATGAAATGTTCAAACTAAGACAGAATGCTTGTTCCAAAGTCCAATGTACTAATAATTCATTCATGTCAAGCTGAAGAACCCAAATGTGAAAACAGTTGTCTACCTGAAAAAAGACAGATATTACAACAACCACTATGATACTTCTACTGACATAACTTGTAATAAGCAATTTAAGGTGACGAGTTAAGTAAAAATTGTATACTGTGCAGATTATATTTTCGTATACACAACTTTAAACAAACTAAACAAATTTATACAACTTTTGTGCAATTCATGCAACCACACACCCCTGCGCATCTCTGAAAGTTACATGTATCTGTGGCTGTGGCCAATTATGCCTGAGAAATTGACCTAAATGTACAACCTAACCAAAGTCAGCTGTAGAACATAGTGACCAATTTTGATAAAATGGTTTTGTGCCCACCAAGAATCATCTATGTATCAAGCTGCAAAATTCTGAAGAGTATAATGAAACAAAAGCTAATGCAAATCTGAACCAAATCAACTAAAGTGCAAAATGTAGGTTACAGTGACCTATTTTTAATAGGATTGTGTTGTACCCACCAAAACACATCTGCATACCAAGTCACACTTTCATGAGGGCAGAAATTGCTTAAGAAACTGACCTAAATTCAAACCTTAACCAAGGTGTGATGGACAAGATGGACATATGGATGGATGAACGAGGATATCATTAACTGTCCCTTCCATATTCATGATGAGGCCTGAAGAAAAAAAACTTGCGATTGGCAAGAAAGTTCTTATCTGTTTCTCAGAATTCAATAAAAATACAAAGAATATTTTTCATGGATTGTGTGCAGCCAATACACAACTTTCAGATTTTCCCAGCATAGTAAAGTATGATTTCTCTTTCTTTTTGAAAACAAAGTGAACATACCTTAGATGCCTGGTGATGAACTAACACCAAATTGTCCACTATGTTGATAGCAAACCTTCCACTCATTTCTAGCTTCAAAATATTTGTTTTTTTGGCAGGACTATCCCTAAACAATGAAAAGATATTCCAATTATAAACAATGGCATATCATTCATACCTTAGATAAGTCTCTTTTGTAGAAGATCTGGTATTACAGAAAAGGATAATACAAGTCTTGTGACCATATACTGCCGCTACAATGTAAGATATTCAGATTCAGTATGACAACAATATCTGCACAAGATATAGACTGGTGGTATCATACAGATCTGAGATTAAGTTAATGTGTCCCAACAAATACAGTGTCCCAATATATATGGTAAATATGGTTCACACAATCTTTCCTCAACAATATTTGCACACAATATAAATCTGTGATATTAAATGGATTTGAGATTACATACAATCCATTTAAACTTCCAGTTCACCACACCAACACAAAGCACTAATACAGAGTACCATGTTTACTGTTATCAGTGGTATCCTCAGCATTAGTACATGCAAAGCAATATATTTTATCAGATATAAATAGTAACAGTCTACAGGCAATGGTCCATAGAAGAAAACTAAGTTGCCATGAACTGTAACAGTGGCCTTAAGTTGTCAGCAAATCCCAAGAATATCTCACTTAGCAAGGCACATGTTCTCAATGGGCTTTTGTAGATAAATAGTATCAGAATTTCCATCATCAATAGGTCATGATAATCCTGAAACAGAATTTACATATTTCATTATTATCATGAGGGTAGTGATGAAGTGTACAGTGTTCCAAGTACCTATAAATCTTTACTGGCCAGAGGACAACCTACTAGAAAATTGTCAAAGCCCAAATAACTGGGTCACCCTGGACGCTGGCAGCTGAAATCATCTGAGCAGAGTTTATAGTAAAAGATGATAAAACCAATGTTTCTGGTAACAAATGTTTCGTTGATAATACTTACCCAATCATAACACCTTATAAGAGGTACAACTATCTCGCAAATCCAGCCATCCCAGATAAAAACTTTATATCAGAAGCTAAAAGTTGTCTGCCTGCCTATGTGACAGTAAAAGTGATCTCCCCATGGCACAGAGACTGAAGGCAAATCCCATGAATATCTGTTACTACTTCTGCCCAGGCTCTTGACAGAGATCTTGCAAATTCCACTATCAAGCTTACTTGAAGTTCTACACTTAAAAGATGGAGAGTCTTCACTTCAAAGGGAAGTATAATACATCTAATATTTCAAACTTTTCGTTCTTCCCATGATAAAAAATTCTGCCTTTGCAATTTTATCACTTTGCCATCATCACACATTTAATAGCATTTATTTACTTGCACAGGTAGCTTATCTGACATCACACATAGTTATGGTTATAGTTATATATTGTGAGTGCAAGTCAGTCATGGGTGACAAAAAGTCTTAAAATATGTATAATTCTGCTATGACCAGGTACATACAGGTAAGTTTTCTATACCAATGTAATCTTATTGTCTGTGTGCCAAGCTTCACTGAACTTACATGTACACTGAGCCTTCCTACAGGTAACATTGTTAATTAATATCATATATTGACACTTCATTGCCTTCATTAAGTTGTCTGCTACATGCGCCACATTCCAGTAAACAAAAGCAATATATTCAGAGACAGTTCCAGCCCGCATTCACTTCTACACAGGATAAATCCTTATTGGTGATACCAATAGGCTATTCCACTGCAAGTTTCAACTCCATATCTATATGCTGAGAAGAGAGAGGATGAGCAAACTACACAGCCTAAATTACAATCTCGCACAAAAGATGCTCAGACTGTCTACATGGATCAAGCATCACATACCTGGTCCCAACAGCATGAACTGGATGTCAATACCACAAAGGTGGCCCACATCCATTATGATTGGACTAGACCATACACATGGGATCATAATGGGCCAAGACCACAAAAGATAATACATTATAAGCCACCAGAAGAACATCTGTTGTCCAGTATGTCTAATCCAGAAAATACAGGCACTCACATGGATCAGCCACTGATACAGTGCCTCAAGATACTTACTACATATGACACCCAGCTTAGTGCCTCAATATCCAACAGAGTCACTTCGCAATATTCTCAAATTTTTGCCACTCAAAGGGAGCCTCTAAACAGTGACCACTTGGAAGCCACTGTATTGAATTCAGGGCACTCCACAAGTTTACAGAGCTTGACACTCATCTCCAGTAAATTTACAGGTACCACAAGAAATGTCAGACTCACCACCTGCAAGCAAACACGACAACGCTTCATTCCTTTATTGATACTAGAATATACAATTGCATGTGAAGACTCAGCCTCCCAAACTTCAAAGAATTTTTCTGGCTTATACCATTGGAGTCATGCCTTCCTCCTCCCACTTCCTCAACTACAGGGATCAGAACCCCAGCATCAGTTGATACTTGAAATGAAGAATACAAATTTTGATTACAACCACAGTCTGGCAGAGTTACTGACATTTTGGACTGACTAAAACGTCAGCTGCAAGACCCAAATGTTCTCACAATAGCACCTTCCATCAAATTTTGACCAGTGGTTCTATTGGTCCCATACCCCAGTATTTCAAATGGACACTTCTACAGTCGAATGAGATATCGCAGCCTTGGAGACAACAAAACCATACGAGATATCTCTGTTGAAAGCATGAGACTCAGCATGAGCCAAAGCAGTAACAGATATTCACAGGATTTGCCATCAATCCCTATGCCAAGGGGAGATCACTCTAACTGAATGCCACCTAAGTGGATAGATTACTTTTAGCTTTTTAGCTAAATGTTTTTATCTGGGAGTTCTGGATTCGTCAGGTAGTCGTAGTTCTCTTGAGGAATTATGACTGTATAACATATTTGAAGAAGAAATGTGAAGGTTTTAGTTAAGGCAAAGTAACAAATAATTATCCACAGCATTTATTTCTTGAAGTATAGTTAGATTAGTCTGATAAAACTGTCATCATCTACTTCAACCTCAGACCAGCCATTCCCATTCATTACTTGGAGTTCTCTAAACCATATGACCAGTACACATATACATACTGCCTGACTTCAAATTCACTAATAAACAGCCGTAACTGTCATTTTCTTCTGAAGATAGTTCATATTAATAAATTCTTTACCATATATCTGTTTATGCTAGTTTGATTGACAACAATTTTAGTGCCAACTAAATTTTCCATGTCCACATTCTTCTAGATCCATGCCATTAAATGAGGTTGATTGCACAGGTCAATTTTAGACTAATCACTTTAACTGTTATATAATCCAGACTAGTCATATGCAGAATGGCAACTTAATATAGGAATTGTTAGTTTCATGATCACACAAATGCTATGAATTAAACTGTATCTGCCAAATGGTTTTAGCACAAAAAGTGGTATTTAGTTGTAATTATAAAGTTGTTTTTATTCTCTAGTTGCTGCATGATAACTCTAAAGGTTGGCAGAAGTTGACAACTAGTTGACCATTGTCACTCACCAATTCTAAATTTGTAGTGGCAAAAATAAACCATCAGCATCAGCAATGCATCAAGACTCATGAGTGTAATCAGACTCCACATATCATATACATACACTGTACAGTGTCACAATGTTACGCGTGATGTTGAAATATTGGATACATTTTTACCACTTTATTATAAATATTGTATGTATCCATAGGGCACTGTTTCTGACTCAGTGTGATGGCTGCCTTTGTCAAAAGTGAAATTAATAATACCAGATGACCCAAACCTGCATCTTTTAGGTATAGCTTGTATGAAAGAGGGCATGGTTTTTACAGCTCATGACTGATCACCATAAAGTGTATGTGTGTGGATGCATGCATTTGCGCTTGTGTGATTCGGATTTTTAACATAGCTTTAGCAATTTGTCAGTCATATCACTACAATGTCTGCAGTGTGCCAGTTCATAGTGATGTCTACAACTGGGGCATCATGACACAGACATGTAACATCATGTCTCACCCAGTCACATTTTATGATGACACCAAACAGACCAGTCCTAACACTACCCTCGTAATGCTGAGTACCAAGCAAGGCAGCTGCAAGTACCATTTTATACAAGTCTTTGGTATGACTTGGCCAGGTTCAAAATCACAACCTCCCGTATCAAAGGCAGATGCTCTAAACACTTAGGCCACTGGAGTAGTCCCACCATAAAGATACACACATTTATGTTTAACATACTGTACCTGAAGGGTATACAAAATATGATACTTTGTATAATACAATAGCAGATGCATCCTCAATGAAATCTGAAAAATATAGTTTTGTCATATCCTTTATCTTTAAGGATATGGTGAATTGCACATTTGATAAAAAACCCAGAAAACCTCAGACTACAAATGTACCTGCAAATGGCTAAGGGTTGACTAATTAATGTACACTGTAACTTTTTGTTTGTACACGTACTGTATATTAAGAATATATGAAGCATGGACTGTTCTAGAAATAAAGGGTGGAATGGGTTTGAAGCCTCTTTTTGAAAAAACAAGAACAGACATCAAATTTTAATTTACTCATGAACAAAAAACACTTGCAGCCAGGATTATATATATATATATATATATATATATATATATATATATATATATATATATATATATATATATATATAAGTGCCTTATAACCCACATCTAACACACACACGACTACATGCAGATCACATAACCTAAAAATAATATCAACGCACGAAACTCTCCTCCCTTCTTTACTAAGATGAAGTTTGTATTTCAGACATGATTTTGGTCTTCCATAAAAAAAGATGAAACAGTTTCAAGGAAGGGTTTGGAGGTCCTCCCCCAATGGGTTCTTGAGCAGCAGTGCCCCCGATCCAGTGGTCCAGAGGATTAAAGGCCCCCGTCCAAAAACTCATTTTACACTCATAAAAAATTGCTCGTGGTGCAACTTATGATGATAAAATAAACCAAAATAATCATTTGAAAAACTAATAAACTTACCAAATATGTTCAACTTTACTTCAATAATTTCACAATATTTATAGTCACATGAATTTGTTCTCCAATACTATTGAAGCTTAACCCTTTACCTCATACAACCGTCTTTGGACGCCTCTACAAAAGTCGCATCGAAGCGACTTTTGACGCTTCTACAAAAGTCCCATGGAAGCGCCTTTTGATGTCTGCTGTAAACATCAGCCATTTTAAGCCGGTTTTTGTTGCGCCACCTTTGGGGAAAACCCCTTATTAGATACTACATTCATTTCTGTGAATGACAATTACGTCAGATCACGTGGTCACTTTTTATGTACTGGTCGATATCTGCTATTTAAAGTAACTGGGTCGTAATCTCCACTCTCCAAAATGGCACTCGCGGATTTCATTCAGTACTTACGAAGTGTTCATGATTAGAATCACAACTATGAAAGATTCAATAACCTAGGTAAAGGCTCTGATATTGATATAGGCTGCAATTAGTTTTTATAAATTATCAAATTTAGATGACTTAGTGATGTAGACACAGACGAAAAACTTGTAAATTTCGAGTATGAGAAATGGCAGCTACGGTTGGTCACACGGCCTCACTGACATGACGGTGAACGAGTTCTCTCCAGATTTTAAAGCACATAACAAATTCTTCCAAGATAAATAATTACACAGCTATAACAATCCGACTTTACTCTTAAATTGTTCCACATATAATAGATGTGTACCAAAAATGTAAAATGGTTAAAATTGCTGTTAAACGTAACACCACTACATTGCTTAACAGTTCACAGGCCGGCTATGCATATGCGGTCGACTAGGTAACGTGTTCTATTTACAGTGAGCTGCACTTTGTCACTATGCTCTATGAAGTAATGGGTTAAGTTATTTCATGTGCATGTCAGTGTTCACATCATAATTAAGTCACAATAATTTGTCAATTTTTGCAGCAAATATATTATACTTCCCTCTTTTCATATCAAATCTGTAAAATAAACACCCAAGTATATCAACTATATACAAATAATCCCATACATTCACTTGTCTTTTCTCCAATGGACACAACCTGTTGATATGCCAATCAAGCTCTTTTTGCGGCTTCAGCAAAGATTTCTTTAGTCTTCCTTTTTGTCACCACTGACTTTTTTGGCTCAATGTGCAATCGTTTCTTTTCCTTCTCAGTGACAGCCTTTTTCCTTTCAAGCTGGTGCTTGTATTGGTGACATGCAGTGCACATATTCTGACAGAGGACTACGTCTGTTCTTTCATGCAAGAAATCTTTCTTCTTAAAGTAATTCATTGCACGTTTTCCAGATGCTTTCTGAGCTTTGATTTTTCATTTTTGCAGCTTCTTTTGTAGGTGCTGTTCCAAACTCTTCCATACATTTTTTTTAAACCTTTATCTAAACTTCTTGCGTCAAGCTCTCTCTCAACAACTCGGGATGCCATGTTTTGCAGGCATGCTTCTTCTTTCCATTGCCCTCAATTTCCATTACACAAACATTCATTCAATGAATTTAAACCTTTGACCAATTAGAATACTCTTTACTAGAGTCATGTGCTAATTAATATATGGAATGAATAATTTACAAGTGTCGTTGCGAAATGGGACAGGACAGACTGTTTTTAAAAAAACCTGATCAGAGATGATATAAAAAATAGACTATATCAAGAAAAATCTTATTCATGTCAGGAGAAAAGCGGAATTCCGCTTTAAAACGGAGAAAAATCATGTCTGGTATTTAAATTATTCTATAATTGGATGGCTTGTTTCTGTAAACACAAGATGTTGCGTCCTTCAATGGGTAAATATCCTTTCTTTCTATGCTTTACTTTCTCAGGAATATTTTAAGTCATCCATATACAGAAAAATATCTGTTCAGTCATGGGCTCAATACACAAACATTAAAACAGTGATTGATAACAGTTGCAATTTTTAAAATAAGCATTACAAACTCTAGACCAATCTTCCTAATACTAAAATTAGTGTTGTCTAAACTCTTCCTTCTAATACCCAAATAAGTCACACAAAAATTAATCATTCCAATACTCAGGTTAATGCAATCTAAACCAAGCTTAATTAAACCCAAGTTCAATCCAAACCAATTATTCTAATACTAAAATAAGTTACATCTAAAATAATCCCTCTAATACTCAAACAAGTTATATCTAACTTAATCCAACTAATACTAAAATGAGTTCTATCTAACTCTAATACTCAAATGGATTACATATAAGCTAATCCTGCTAATACTCAAACAAGTTACATACAAAATAATCCTGCTGACACTCAAAGGAGTTACATAAAAAATAATCCTGCTAACACTCCAATGAGTTACATAAAAAATAATTCTGCCAACACTCAAATGAGTTACGTATAAAATAATCCTGCTAATATTCCAATGAGTTACATACAAAATAATTCTGCCAACACTCAAATGAGTTACATATAAAATAATCCTGCTAACACTCAAACAAGTTACATACAAAATAATCCTGCTAACACTCAAATGAGATACATATAAAATAATCATGCTAACAATCAAACAAGTTACATACAAAATAATCCTGCTAACACTCAAATGAGTTACATATAAAATAAGCATGCTAACACTCAAATGAGTTGAATAGCAAGAACAGCATGGTGGTGAGTCACTCTGGGATCAGATTTAGTTATAAAGGTTAGTAGTTTCCCACCAATCTTGAGGAGCATCAAAGTTATTAATATCTGACTCATGTAATATAGATTTTGTCTGAAAAAATTCAGAACTTTAATCAGGCACTGTCCAATCAAAATTCAGATCTTTATTCAGGAACTGTCCAATCAAAACAGGTGTTGTCTGTGTATCTATGATTTACACCAACATCCAAGTTTTATTAGGACACATGCACTTGGGTGGAGGCTGGGTAGAACTGTAGTGATATGCTTACTTTGCATCCTGTAATTGATAACCTGCAATAGGCAATTCTGTAATCTCCTTCAATTTATACCATGGAAACCAGGATAAGCTGTTGCCTTACACAAAAATGGTAGGGTACAATAGACTTTTATATTACTTAATGAAACTGAAGAAAAAGATTGCAACAGCTGGACTTACTTATTGGCCTGAATCTGATACAACACTATTTCTGCCCCTGTGGCCCCAGGGCGAGGCTGGTGTCGCAGGACAACAATGTACAGCTGACCATAACTGAAAGTAATGAATATCAATGTCAACAACATAAAAAAGGATATAGTACCAAATTTTACATTCCTCTAAAGTTTTAAAGTGGTCTATGTATATAAATTCATAAAACCATAGTTAATAGTAGCGAAAAACAGGACAGTGCTCACAAGTATTTCAACTACTATAAAGTCATCATTTTTTGTTGGGTACCAATTGTTTTTAAATTTTGTGGCTCTTACAAGCCATGCATTAAAAACCCAATGAACAATTATCCTTCTATGGAAACAAGGGACCCTTCTCCCATCCACAAATTAAAACACGGACAAAAATGTTATATTTTGCAACAAAAATTTAAACATTAGAAAATAAACCAAGTCATAGTATTCCTGTAAAACAATGCTGGGAACAACCTCAATATGAAGTGTACCAACAAAATAACAGTCCGATCTCAATACCATTTATACTCCCTTATAAATCATGTTCAACTGCACAGCTACATACACAGATTTGACATCATATAATGCACTGGTACATCTATGTCTAAGCAATAAATATAACAAAAAACATTGATCCTGATTTGCAAGTGCATTATGTAATTGCAGATCAGGGTCTATGTTGTTTGTAGTTGGGTTCGACTTATAAGTGAGTGTAAATGGTAACTGAAAAACGCCCAAGAGACCAAGATAATTATGTCAAGAGATCTGTAATTTAAATAAACAAGGTTTAATTAATTATAAGCTCTATGTCAGTCTGCATGACCAAGAGTATTTTAGCCAACTGTTTTTAGGCCAGTACAATTTGACTGTGTTTTTAAATGCAGGCTTGCTCAAATTTTGAGGCAACAGTCTAAACTACCGTATATACTTGCATATAAGCCAAATAATTTAGGAAAAAATAAAGCCCTGGAAGAAGGGGGGGAGTTGGCTTATCCACAGGCCAACGTCTAAGCTTGATAATTTTTAAGTCTTTTTGTTGACTTTTGTAATGGCTGTAAATCTTGGGACACGAAAAAATAATTTTTTCTGTGTCCTAAGACATATGCATGTAAAAAAAAATCATTTTCGGTGCCCCAACACTTATTAAACTGTTATAAAGCACTATGATTGATTTTGTTATTATTTTGCATGTGCATATTTTCTGATTTCTCCAACATGAAATTAAATAAAGGTAAATACAGACTTCATAATTCGCGGGCCAGTTGAGTCTACCCAGGAGACCAGGCTGAACTATAATGTACAGTACTTACACAGTGCAAAGTGTGCATAGCGTCACTTAAATCATTATTTATTCCCAAACATATTGGATGCAGATTTTGATTTATTGTTTTGACCAAATTGCATTTTTCCAGATAACATTTCAGCTAGTCCATAATAATTGTTTCATTTACATTGAATCACAAGCTCCCAAGTTACTCATTTTCGATGATATAAACGATCCTATGAACTGAGGTAATATCTATGAAAATGTATACATGTTTAACTGTACAAGGCACATAACAAGCATAACTTACATGTTCACGAAGAGTGGTAATAATCTACTTTAGTTTTGTGTTTTGGTTGAACAACATCATAACTTTCCACATAATGGAAAGCTTAAATGTTTTGGCATCTCCTTTGTCGATAGTTGGCCTGATTTGTCTTTTGTTTTCCGACAGCAGTACAGGCCAGTTAATCATTAAAATCCTGAAACTGGCTTGTGTTAAGGGGGAATTTTGACAGGCAACTATACCAGTACCTTGATGTGCAATTGCCTTTCATTTCATAATATTAGCATGATTACTGTAGTTTTGTAAAATGGGGTGTAAGGCATACCTGTAAACTTTTCAAAATCCAAATAGGGAGACTGAATAAAAAAATAGGGAGATTGGGACCTAAAAGTGTTTTTTCGTGGCATTTTTTTCACTAAATATTGAGAGCTCTTACGGGTCCAATATGCCTGAAATTTGTAAATAATGCACCAATTTTCCAGGTGATATACCTTAATTTCCCCCAGGACATGCCCTATTTTCATTTTTAGGTCAGCTGTGGCCAATTTGCACAATAGCTAAAGGTGAGTCTTAAATAAACAAGCAACAAAGCCAGCCTAACTAATTAAAAGTTAATCCTGCTTATCAATGCAACTATTTTGTGAAAATGATTGGCCCACAACTGTAATTCAAAGAAACCATGTTCTACACTACTGTGTGTTATGCAAGCACCATCAATAGATTGACAAATAAAGGATTCCCAATTCTGGTGAAGTAAAGAAGCTTAAATAGGCAGCCTCATGGTACCGTACATGTGGCAACTATTTTCCCTTTGTTGTATATCCAACCTTATTTCCTTACTGTCAACTCATAAGGCATTTAGTATTGTTTACTATAAACATATGTAGTCTGAATTAGTTTTTTTTAACACATTAACCCCTGGAGCTTTTTATCATATTTGCCTGAAAATCGAGTAGGAAACACATTTTGAAAGCTATTTCTGAACAGACTCGAAAACACCAAATCTCTGGTCATCTTTCAATAACATACTGCCTAGTTGTGTTAGAAACATTGGTTTTCATTGGCTATTTGACTCGCGCATGAGCAGAAGGGTAAAATTTGGAGTTCTTTTTTTCTCTTTTTTTTTGCTAAACGAAGCCATTATTTTTGTATGGAGACCACTCTTTATTCCAAATGCCCATCTTATCCTACTTTTTGCAAAGACTCATCTGTCTGTTTGCAGTTCATACCAGTTTGCCTTAGCTCTGAGACCAAAAAGTCTAAAATCCAAACACAAAATCGGATTCTTGGGTAAAAAAAAGTCAGGTCCAAAAAATGAGGTTCTTTTTAATCTGTATTTTGTAGTGCAACTAGATATTCCAGATTATTTGGTATCATTGTAGAGCTACATCTGTCTACCTTTCTATAATACCACCCACTTTAATGTATCATGCATGACCATGATGCTACAGAGCTCGGCAGTAGGCTACTATTTCCTGCCCCATTAAGTCGTCGCTAAGGGTTAATGTGTTAAGGTCACATATGCTGCCTGTTATGTATTTTCATTCCATCTTTTAATTTAATGATGGTAATTAACGTTCGCATATATGGAATAAAACTGCCAGGTGTTCACTCGAGTAAGTTTCTTTGGTGGGAATGGCTTTATAGCATATGGAGTTACAGCATTCATAGTGATCATTCTTGGGATTGAAATTAATTGTTGATAGTTTTATTGCTGTAGTTTATTTTTTGTTCTGGTTTATTTTCTGATTTTTGTATTCTTGTAGAGGTAAAAAAAATCATAAATTTACATGAGTAATATTTAAACTTAACATTCTATTTATTGCAGAAGCAAATTCTTTCTAGTAAAGTAATTATTTCGTCACATTAATATTCACAGGTGATACAACAAAACATGGTTTCCTTGAATTGCATACGATATATCTATTTATGTAGGACTTTTCTTTTTAAGGATAAATGAAAATCGAAGACATAATGTAATAACCAGGAGTTCTCTGCAAAAATCAGGAGATATTATGAAATCGGGAGGTGGGCGTGAAATCCCAGCATGAGAGTGGACAGGTATGCTATAAAGTCACTTACATCAAAGCAAACTACAACTCCACTTTTACGGCATTAGCATAATTTTTGAAGCAATATTTCTGAAACTTCATTACTGTATTTTGGAGATATTGTTAAAGTTCAGTGCAGTGGTGCCCATGATTAGACTCCAAGGGATGCACTTCACTCAGCAGAATGTACTTCATTCAGTGCATGTTTAAACCTACAATGTACATGTGGTGGCACCACATGCAAATATGTTCTGTTGCCTAATTGTGAGCATTGAATCAAACCGTATTGTTGTTCATTGTGTTGTCATAATGGGATTACATTTTAATAAGTTAGGTTTTACAATTTCAAGGCAAAATAAAAACATAATTACTGGTGCACTGATATAAAATGTCCAATGCAATAATGCAAAAACAAACAATAATTGAGTCAAAAGGGAGAGGTAGTGTTACAGCAACTTGTGAATGCTCAATTCTTGTCATCGTTCAATCAAGTTATACACAAATCTAAATTAGGCAGAAACAATAAGAAAACAGAAAATTAAATAAATTACTTTTCAAATAAGTTTATACCATTTCTTTTTAATGATTTTTGTTAAGATAAGTTTGCCTAAATAAATGCATTTAGAACTTACTGTGTGATGTCACAGAGTTGAAGGTCCGTTAATACATGGGTCATGCACTTTTTAGTGTTTATACCTATTCACTTGGGGGGGGGGGGTCGGCTTATACATGAACGGGCTTATACGCAAATATATACGGTACATAAACTATGCACATTAGGTAAATGCTCTTAATGGGAAACAAAAGAAGGTAAAATTTAGGGCATTCAAACAGCAATAACTGAGAGAGAAACAGTAGGACTCAATGCCAGATGTGACCTATATTTCAGCAGAAGTGGGTCATAAATCTAAGTTATACATTATAATATCCATTCAAAGCATTTATATTTCTGCACTTGACTGTAATTTCATCTGTTATTTTGAATACTAATAATTTTTTGGAGTCTAATTTTTAGAAAAAGTCAACAGTAGAGGATTTTAGTCCGCAAATTTATACAGGAATATATACAAAATTTGTCTTGAAAATAATTTTCATGCTTTTATTATTTTTAAAGTTTAAACTTTCAAAAGTTTCTACCACTTCCTCTATGTAAAAGTTTTAAACTTTTTTCTGCAACAATTAAAACAGAAAATGTATGATTTTTCTGTGTTTGACTTCAGAGAAATTACAGACGGTCAAGATTTTAGTTTTCAAATGTTTTACAGCAAAAATACAACTCAGGTATTTTGGTATAATTGTGCACATTACAGTAAAACTTTCCTTAACTGGAAATTATTGGGATAAAAATTACTGACTGTTTTATAGTCATGGCCAGTATAATGAGGTTTGATTGGTGTAAGAATAGCGGAACAAGGATCAAAACAAGAAGGCCAGATCTGCATACAACCCATGTACAGGCAGGCTGGCTTAATGAAGTTTTAACATAAAGTCTAACCTTTGGACGTTCAAAATGGGCCATAAAGTTTACTTCTATTACTGAATGTGATTTTTATCTTACTTACATGGCTGCAATACTGACATCCCTTTCTTGTAGCAGCTGCTTGAGTTGTTTGGGAAAAGAAGGAAGATCAACTTCAAACTTTGGCAACCGATTCTGTGAGCCAAACTGAAATAAATGTATGGTCAGTTTTATACAATTCTATTATGTATGTTATTCTGTGTATAGATGTTTCCATGCCATCATTACTCTCTGCTATTATTCTACAACTTTAATTTTAAGTACTTATCTAATCTAACTGTGCTGTAAACCAATTTCCAACAAATATTTAGTGAAAACTGAGTGTTACATGCTTACCTGAAATACAGAAAAATATTTTCAGGTATATTTTGTCCTTTGTATGCTTTATTTGAACTGACTGGGCACCATTTTGTTTATGAGTGGGCACCACTTTATTTGAGCTGACTAGGCACCATTTTGTTTGAGCTGACTGGGCACCATTTTCTTTGAGCTGACCAGGTACCAATTTGTTTGAGCTGACCGGGTACCATTTTGTTTATAATCTATGCTCAGCAGCCAGGAATGTGAGAAAACTATCCTTCATTATGCATCAGTGCTGAATAGGAAAATTCCATCCCCAAGATCAGAAGATCATGTCAGACATATGGCAAAGCCTCTTCCTAACATAAAATTTGGGCATTTGGGTGGAATTTTTCATTTTTACACTGCATATGAAATATTCCATTACCATATATACTTGCTTATAAGCCATGTCCAACAACAATCTGCATAATGTTACAGGAAGTCAAGGTCTATACTGTTTGCAGCTGGACTCAACTTAAAAAGTGAGCATACATGGTTGTCATAAGTCATGGGTTTATAATTGGTTAAATACTTTAATTTTTTTCATGTGTGATTAAAGCAAGGGTAAAATGCTTTCAAATTGTTCACTACAAATTCACTACAGATCCTTCTCACTTCATAGTCTCCAATCAGTTTAACAACATCTGAGCAGTAGAAATTGAAGAAATTATGACTTTCACTTTTAATGCAAACTTTCTATGTATATGTGAAGGACCTGCATTTTTAAATTTGCTTTCAGTCAATGCAAGACAAATAACAGTTACAGAAAAATGCTGGAACATTTAATCTGTTTCCTGAAACTTTTCATTACAACAATAATGTAACCCCCAAACAGTACAAGTCCTTTGATATCTACACTGTGTATCAAACGTTGTCTTCCCATATCCATCTTGTATAACTGTGTTACATATCCATCTTATATAACTGTCACATATCCATCCAATATGACTGTATTACATTTCTATCCTATATGACTGCGTTACATTTCTATCCTATATGACTGTGCCACATATCCATCCTATATGATTGTGTCAAATATCAATCCTATATGATTTTGTTAAATATCCGTTCTATGACTGTTTCACGTATACATCCCATCTGAACGTGTCACATATACATCCTATATGACTTTGTCACATATCAATCCTATATGAATGTGTCACATATCAATCCTATGACTATGTCACATATCCATCCTATGTCTGTTTCACATATCCATTGTATATGACTGTGTCACATATCCATTGTATATGACTGTGTCACATATCCATCCAATGACTGTTACATATATCCATAGTACATAACTGTTACATATATCCATCATATATGGCTGTTACATATATCCATAGTATGTGACTGTTGCATATATCCATCATATGTGGCTGTTACATATATCCATCGTATATGACTGTTACATATATCCATCGTATATGACTGTTACATATATCCATCGTATATGACTGTTACATATATCCATCGTATGTGACTGTTACATATATCCATTGTATGACTGTTACATATATCCATCGTATATGACTGTTACATATATCCATCATATGACTGTTACATATATCCATCGTATATGACTGTTACATATATCCATCGTATATGACTGTTCCATATATCCATAGTATATGACTGTTCCATATATCCATAGTATGTGGTTGTTTTCTTAAATAAACCTAATGTATCCTAAGACTTTAACATTTTGACTCTGGATCATAAATTCCTTCTCTATTTCTATCATGTTACAAACTAAAGACTTATTGGAAAGCAAGGAAAGCAAATATTCTCTTCTGATAACTAATTTTCTTTATAACTGATAATTACTTTGGTGATAAAAATAAGGTTTAACTATAATGAATTTAGTTTCATCTTTTGTTATAGTAAAAGCCCTACAGGTCATGTAAGTGCATTTACTCAAATTAAAAACTGAATTGTTCTCAAATTTAATACTAACATAGTCTAATCAAAACATATTACATCCTGAATGTTAAATGCTCTACACCTTAAACATCATTAAAACTTACAGATGAAAATTATTGATCAGTATTGAGTTTTACAATGGTAGCCAGGTACAAAACTGGGTCGATAAAAGAGAATGTCAAATCTATCAAAATAAGAAACATGGATGTATGAGGATCCAAATAAAGTGAATAATTGCCATTTAAAGGTATGTGCAATCAAATTCCAACAAATGACACCCATTACTGAAATAGATGGTTCTGAGCACCTACATGACCTGTATGACTTTCACTATAACATGGAACACAATAAGGCAGTCGGATCAAATTAAGATCGTAGACTCACAGTAAAGTAAATGGGTTGCAATGAGTTTCCTTGTGATCCTGTTGAAAGCAATAACAACCCTCCATCAGGTCGATTCTGAAGAAAAAAAAATATTCAAACAATAATGCATAAATAACAGACATACTTTTAAAATCTCTAATAAAATATGTTTAATTTTACTAAGATACTAAAAATCAAATGTACTACTGTCAGTCTGTTTTCATGAATAGTCAAATTCTACTAACATACTAAAAATCAAATGTATTACTGTCAGTCTGTTTTCATGAATAGTCAAATGAGCTATGTTGTGGAAAAAATAATTCATCTCCAAAAATACTGACAAATGCACACATATTGTACAATTACATAGCTGTCAATGTGAATTTAATTACTGAGAAGCATACTGTATATGTCATGTCTGTGATTTTATGGTTGGTTATTACAAGTCTATCGTAACAACAAAAGAAAGCCTGGACACTGCAATAGTCAAGAAAATTTCAGAAGATAAATACCTGCATTCATAAAAATTGCAATATTTGAAATAAGTATTTATCTCAGAAATAGATACAATATTTCAAGTTAATACCTGAATTCCAACTTGAAAAATAAAGAAAATTCAGCTTGTTTACAGTGTTTGCATTCTTCGTGGCAGCATGTGAGTTTCTCATTCAACAAATGGCTGAGTATTCTTGTGATGATGTTTCAATATTGCCTAGCTGGTGGTTGCTGTTTGTGACATGTAATCTCAAAGGAGGTCTCTACTGTGTAATACTGCTTTCTCTCCATGCATTGTATAGGAAGATGAATGATGTATGAATTGTATTCATGTTAAAATGAAGGACTGATTTTGCAAATCTGCCATCCAAGGTTCCACCCCAGCTTCTGGTATGTGAAAGAGTAAATGCTTTCCCATCTCAACTATTGTATATACTCATGTAAAACTGGATCCAGCTAAAAACTGTTGATGCAGATCTACCACTGTATAATATGCCGTATAAAAGTTTGACTCGACTTATAAGTGCATATATATAGTACATAATCCGAGCTCTACATAAACAAAATCCCCTTATGAGTATTAAAATTGTTTGCTATCTACATCAGATATATTATACAAAATCTAAGGCTGTCAAATGAAAAACAGAGAATCATAAAGATTCCAAAATGTTGGTTGAAGTATGAGTCTTGTACAATAACTTTCTATTTTTAGCAAGAATGGCTGGAAAAATTGGTTCATGTTATATTCAGGAGTACCCTATACCCAACAAAATACCAAAACCTGAAACAGCTTTCACTCTGCACAATAAAACTTACCATCCAAACATACCAAATCACTGTTATATTCAAAGACTTCAGATTCTTCAAGGTTTTCTTCTCAGGATTGACCTGTATTTAGAAAATGAAAATGTCATCCTCATTCAAAAAGTAAATATTTTTGTGAAAATATTTAAACTTTTGCAAGAACTGATATTACAAAGTTTTTGTCTTAAGTAAAAACAAATAAAAATATATCCATAAAAAGAAAAGATTCCAAGATCAATGCACAATTATTTCAAAGTAATTCAACGATCATTTATACAAATTTACACTATTTTAAAAAATACATTTAAGATTTTTTTAAAACCAATTACTATCATTAATAACATTATAAACATAATTTGCTTTTCAGTGTAACAAATAACTATATCGTGTAAAATAGAAACAAACCTGATAGACTTCTATACCATGGTCGGTGATGAAGACAATCTCATTGATATTTGTCCAGATAAACCCTTTAATAATTGTAGATCTTCCCTGGGGAAACAAAGAATGTTCAAATGACTATGACCATTAAACAAAATTTACCTGACAGAGTTAATAACTCAGATGCAATATACGTTCTTTTATATTGAGACATTTTTATTATAATATAGTATTTAATCCTCATTTCAAGTTTCCAATCCAGTGTTTTATCATGTCGTGAAAACTGTACCATAGTTTTCTCCTGGGCTGTTTACAGCTTGCAACCCTATCTAGATCTGACTAAATAATAGCACAATATTATTACAGGCAGAATTAAAATGATCAATTCTTTAGCATATTTTAAATTTTTAACCTTATAATCTGCATCTCAAGTGCCGAGAGTACGATATCCTCCAATCTGTTTTCACTCAAAGGCTCTTACGAAGTTTATATTCAGGAATCTGACAAACATAATCGTAAATTAGTTCATCATGTTACTAAATTGCTAATATATTTCTCATTACTAATGGAGTGACATAAATAGTGTTGCATTTGATGCCTTCTTGATTATGCTCTGAACTTATGCATTTCATGCATTTAGTTGACATTTCTTCTGAAATGACACAAGAGGGGAAAATAAAGCATAAATTAGTATGGCAGCATGCTAATAACTTTCGAAAAATATGAGGTGTGGTCTTAAATAGATGAAGTCCATAATGGGGACAAAGTTACTAAAATCTCAAAGAAATTGTAAAAACAATGCATAAAACCTGCATAAGAATGACTGTCCTATACAATAAATCTAAAACGAAAGCTTGATGGTTCAAACTGAACACTAAAACTGCTTGGATTGTTGCAGGAAAAAAAGTGTGATGTTAACAGTACAGTAGTGAAGCTATAAAATCAGTGACAGCTGGAGTGGCAAGAGAAGGTAATGGGTAAGAGTTATTGCTCTTTGTCTACATGAAATAGGAAAAGACCACTATTGCCTTTTAATAGGACTGGATTCTCGAGGTAGCAGGTTAATATTCCTAATGCAATGTCATTGCAAAACGTATTTGAGGGAGAAATAGAAAGTGTGAGAGATCTCTATCATTATCAAATGTCTAAGTCACCAGGATTAAGTTGGAACAGGATTAACTTTTTGAAAGTCTACCACTCTGAGTGCAAATTGATCAGACAGTCCTGGTTTTAAGATATAAAAGGTTAGTGAAAAGTTGAAATACCTAAGAAAATTAAAAAATTAATCCATCTTTTAGCAATAGTGTGCTTTCACTAAGTCACATTCAGGTAAGGGAACAAGTTACAAAGGGTCTAAACGAAAATAAAGACATTAATGTCAGTGATTGCAACCTTTACACATTGTTTTCAGATGCCAAATGTAATTTTTTTTCATGTCTGAAAACTTAGGAACAAAGAAAATGAATTCACACAAAACAAATTTCATTAAACTAAGGGTGGAGGTGGGGCAAGATTAACTGCTATTTTCACTTCTGCAATCAGCTGACTAAAATTCAGTCTGCAATGTAGATGAATCAAAATCAAACTCTTTTATGTCTATTATTCAACTGCTTTTGACATCTTTTATGTGAATTATTTTGTTGCCAAATAAGACCAGGAGATGAAGTGATCTGTATCCCACATGATACCAAAAATGCCTGGGGTCCCGAGTGGCCGAGTGGTCTAAAGCGCTCTCCGTTACGGATCACTGCCATCTCACCTCTATCTGTGCCGGTTCGAGTCTCGGATTCAGCCAATGTGGGTATGTGAGAAAACTTGCCAGTAGCTTCTTGTGGGTCGGTGGTTCTTCCCAGGGTTTTCCTGGGTTCTTCCTCCACCATTAATACTGGCCGCCATGTATAGCCTATCGTATGCTGAAAAATGGCGTTAAACCCAACAACAACAACAACAACCAAAATGCCTGTTACATGACAAATGGATTTATTCGAGATTTCATATATGTAATGTAGAAAGTTCACATTTCCAAAGTATAAAAGGAAGATTATGTTGTTGTTGTTGTTGCCATTGTTGGGTTTAATGCCATTTTTCAGCAAAAGATAGGCTATACATGGTGGCCAGTACAACTGGTGGAGGAAGAACCCTGGAAAATCCCGGGAAGACCCACCGACCCATGAGGCAACTAGTAAGCTTTCTTATGTATGCACATTAGCTGAGCCTGAGACTCTAACCCATGCAGACAGAGGTGAGACAGCAGTGATCAGGAATGGTGAGAGCTTTGGACCACTCAGCCATTCGGGGCCCCTACAAGGAAGTCATAGGCATCATTTTTTGTACACATTTAATTCGCATTAGTGGTATATCAGCTTCTGGTGACATGTGGATGGTTAGCAACAAAGTACAAGGAAGCATATACGACAGTGTATCACTTGAAACATTTATTTAATATAGTAACAGAATGTCTATATTTAGTCCAAAAAATGGTGAAACATTTTAGTTTTGTTGTGATCTAATTTTGGTATGGACAATTGGAAGATACACTAACTGTCTACAATTTTGATAAGATGTATATAAAATTTCATAGAATATCTTGAACATCTTTGGATTCTTGTACCAGAAATAAAATTGTGGATGGATGGATGGATGGATGAGTGGACATATGAAAAATAAATCATACTGGGTGGATGGATGAATGGATGAAAAATAAACCATACTGAAGCTGAGGATATCACAACAGCAAAAGGCAAAAACATATTAACAGTCTAATATATGAAACATGCATATCAGAGACACTGAACACTGTTATAGTCTAATATATGAAACATTCATATCAGAGACATACTGAACACTGTTATAGTCTAGTATATGAAACAAGTTTAACATATCTGAGAAGATATTGGAGTTTTGCCAATGATAATGGATGCTTTGATGGTCTGAAAAATGGACAAAAGCAATCAAATATTGGAACTGAAGAACTGCCAATACCAAAAGACATATCTAGTCCACAAGTCTAATACTTGTATCAAGTTTCACATGGATATCTCATATCATATTAGAACTGAACTCCAGAAGCCAAATGTTTTATTTAACATGTTTCTTTGGTAATGCACACACAATCATAATATATTAGAACATCTACTACCTTCCTAATACAGCCCTCCCAAAGCTAAACAGATATTCACCATGCCTTTGGCCAAAAGATCATTTGTTTTCCAAGGTTGAAGTCAGATGAGAGGGGTCTACCCTTAGAATGCAGGATTGACACCAAATCCCTTCAGTCATCATTTAATACAATTGTGAGTGTGCATACTCGTCCAGGAATGTAAATGTCAGGTGGGCACTAATATTATCATAAGTACTACTGAAAAAACATTTTACTCCAGAAACTGACTTCTTCAAATACGTTACCAGATCATAAAACATTATGAGAATTACATCCCTTTTCCTAAGAGTTGCACGTCACCAGTCTCCTAGCATATGTGAAGAAACTTTAAGCCTCATGTGAGATGCAGGCTAATGGTCAATATATAGACACAGTATAGAGAAAAATATTTGCTCCTTCTAATCAACCTGGGAAGGTAGCCTGTTGAACTAATGATATAGGCCCCACCAAGGCAAAGTGAGCCCTTAGGGATGAAAGGCCTATGAGGCAAAAGTCATCTCTGACCACCATTCTACAACTTAGATGATGTCATTCACAGAATCTTCTGAGCTCATGTCAGTACAAAATTCAGCTGGTCTTGTGTTAGTTCCTTATGGATAACTCAAAGGATCCAGGATGACAGAGCAGGACTGGAGATCTGATACCTTTCTTCTCTGCTAGGTAATAACAAGTGAGACTTGCCTACTTCATTAGCTCAGTCTACTTTATAGGTTCTGTATATGCCCACAAAGAAGGATCCAAAGGAAACCAGTTTTAATAAAAAAAAGACCAACTTTCCCTGAGCAGGAGCTTGTCCTCAGCAATGAAAGCAGGTGCTGTCATGAGAGAAACCAGTCAAATTGATCATCTAATTTTGGAGGGTTTACTGAATTTCATTCTTCCAATATTCCACCAAAACTTAAAATATGCCCTAGTTTATATAATTCATTAGTGAATTTAATCTGGTTTATTTGCAATGATTGCTAGCTTTTGAGGTATTTCAAGTGAAAATATCAGCAAATGATAGGAAAATGGTTTATATGTATCTAACAATGTATTTGATAAGAATATGAATTTGTATACATTGAGCTCTTATTCTATCGATGATATGCAACTCTTTTATGTAATGACTCTTATTCTATCGATGATACGCACCTCTTCTATGTAATGACTCTTTCAACAACAGACATTTAACAAAGAATTGTGAAATGCAGACAAACCAGAAAATTCTTAAGTTATTTTGGACTCTGTGGACACTTATCAATATAATAAAAAAAAGTTAATACTTCAAATTTTAACAAGCAATCATCCTTAAATATATTAGCTAACTTATTTCTGGACAAGCATACTCTAGTGACCAGAATGTCTTAGAATCTGGTAACTCATTTTTAACTGAGGCTTACTTAGAAAGTCATCTTCTTTTAAAATGTATAGGGTGCTTCCCTATATGAAAACTTAAATATGAAAATTTAAATGTAAAAACTTAAATGTCAAAACTTAAATATGAAAACTTAAATATGAACACTTAAATGTGAAAACTTTTTAAGATACAGTAACAATATGTTTACCATATCTATTGAGTCTGAGTCAACAGCTTTGACAGCCTGATTAGTTTATCAATGTCATTAACTCTTCAAAGATTCCACCAGAAATTTCTGCACTGTGCTGGATTTATATGTCAGACAGACAGACAGACACACATACAGAATCTCCATCATTATCTCATCTGCTTGATATGAAACATTTCTAGAGATGTTGTATATTATGATTCTGAATAAATACAAGGCTACTGCTAACACCACTTTGGGATGTAACTGTAGCAATTTAAAAGCAAAGGTGATCTGATCATTGGGACCTGCAAGTAACACAGGTGGTTACTATATTTTGGCACTGACATGTAACAAAGGTAGTTACTACACATTGGCAGATACATGTAACAAAGGTTGTTATTATACATTGGCAGATACATGTAATACAGGTGGTTACTACAATTCATTCTCTTTTTTTAATCCATTTTTTTGTTTGTTTAATAAATCTGTTGCTCATATAAAAACTTTTGCTGACATATAAGGCTTGAAAACAAGTTTTCCATTATAACAAAAATTAATTTTTAACCAACAAATTTTCTCTGGTCCCTCAGTGTTAATTATCAGCAGAGGCCACTACATGACAAACCTTGCATGTCTGAGAATATTCCTGCTGGTCTGTTGTCAAATCCTCTTGAAAGTTTATGAATTCCTTAAAAGAAAATATGTAAACATTGAAATATGTCATGTCTTCCCAATGTGTAACACTGAAGCAAAGGTTTTAGAAGGTACAAGAAAAGAGAGACTCTGAATCAGAAACATTGGTTATTTAATTATTTAACAAAATACATGTGTCAGTAGTAAAGTGAGTCACTTTAGCAACAATAGGAATTTAATGTTAAAAAGGGGTATATCCACTTTGGCGACAATGGGAATTTAACATGGGGAAATTTAACATGGAGTGAATGGGGAATTGAACATAGCGACAAGGGATTGGGTCACTTTAGCAACAATGGGACTTTAGTGTTAAAAAGGGGTATATCCACTTTGGCAACAATGGTAATTTAACATAGGGAAATTTAACATGGAGTGAATAGGGAATTGAATATAGCGACAAGGGATTGGGACACCCTAGCAATGGCCACTTAATGTCAAAAATAGGCATATCAAAATTGGCGACAATGGGAATTTAACATGGGGAAATTTACCATGGAGTGAATGGGGAATTGAACATAGCGACAAGGGACTGGAACACCCAGGGATCGTCCTGGGCTTCGCCAATGTCGCAAATTGCGATTTTTTTTCCTTATTGGCGACAAAAATATCCCATCTGGCGATTTTTTTGGCAACAGACTTTTTGGTTATTTAATTTGTACATACAATCATAGATTTGGACTGGATAAATTAAAAGGGAGAACGAAAGGAAGCCACAAACTTGACTAAGCAATGCATTGGAATCAATCTGTTACACAAACAATCCTTTCTTTGTATTGACAACCCCATCTTTACAGTGCATTGTTACATCATAATCTGCTTATGCTGACATCTGGGCCGAGTATGCTGTGATACAGTCAATCATGCTACCGAACTATACCTACAACTGACCGACTTCTGAAGACGCGAATAGAACAGATACAATTAATTGAATGGCTAAATCTTCTGTTGTTTTTTTTTTGTTTTTTTTTTTTTACATATACTAGTACAATAGTTTTGCTGAACCTTCATAGAAAACTGATAACCTTTGAAGTACCGACTACTGTGTATAAATACAAAGCAAATGGAAAAATCTCAATCACAATTATGTCTGTCGCCAGTGCAGCATTTTACTCATTGATCTTTTCCTTTTGCCATCAATCCGTGTTACGGCTGCTGAGACTTAAACTCCGAAACAAGAAATAGCACAAATCAAAAACAACAACCAGTTTTGCATAATTAATAATAATTATTTATTTCTCAAAATACAAGAGTGAAAGAATCTCTAAATTGGGCGTGAATTTATGCTTATATATACGGTCCAATATTGCCAGGTGTTGATTCGTGTAAGTTTCATTCGTGGGAATGTAGATCCTATTTTGTTTGTCGAGAAAATTTATACAGCATTCAGTGATCATTCTTGGGATTTAGGAAGCAATTCACTACAAGCTTTGTTAAGCTAGCCATAACAGGGGGGGGGCTGCTGATAGACTACTGGTGTCACCTGTCAGTGCTGTGGACTGTGAACGTGGATTCAGTAAGATGAACCTCATAAAAACTGATATCAGAAATAAACTCTGCATCTCATCTCTCGAGAATTTCATGAGAATCAGCATGTACAGATGTGAAAAATTAGACTTTGAAACTGCATTCAACAAGTGGGCAGCCCTAAAATTGCGACGGATCTTCATGTAACACTTTGTAACATTTTGTTAATGCTTGTTGTAATTAAAGAATTAAGTAACCCATCTTTTGTAATTTTCATTGCCTGTTACATTAATAGACTAAATTAACACTTGGAAAAATGTACACTACTTGTTCTGGCGACACTTTTTGAAAATTGGCGACAAAATATTGAGGTTGGAGATTTTTTTGGCGACAGCTTTTTAAAAGCCAGGACCATCCCTGAACACCCAAGCCTCAATGGGACCTTAATGTTAAAAAGGGGTACATACACTTTAGCGTCAAGGGGGAATTTAACATGGGGAATTTTATATCCACTCTAGGGACAATGGGAATTTAACATAGATTGGTTGGGAATGTATACGGACAAGGAAAATTGAATGGATTGGGTCTGTATAGGGACAAGAGATGTAGAGTGACAATGGATTGGGACTGTCTTGCAACAATGGGACTTTAACATGGGGAATAGGAACGACACTTTGGGGGCAATAGGACTTTAACATGGGAATATTGGATATGTATAGGAACAAAAAATATTGGGTTTGTATAGGGACAATAGGAAAGATGACATCATGGTACTGGACATTGGCAACAATGTCCACCAGGTGTTATATAAAGTTATATGTCCCACTCCACCAGGCATTATATCAAGCTATTTGTCCTGCCCAGCCAACCATTATTGCTTTTCACAGCGATTCACAGACAATGGAAATTCCAGTCAAAAAGGTTGTGGGCAACTTTGGGGACAATGAGAATTTAACATGGGGAATACATGACCGGCACTTTGGGGACAGTAGGACTTTAATATGGGAATAGTGGGCCTGTATAAGGACAAAAAAATATTGGGTCTGTATAGGGACAATACGAATGGAACAGGTGGGTGATGTCAAGGTACTGGATATTGGCAACAATGTTGCAAATGGCTGACCTCAATCAGGCAAAACAGTGACAGCGGGAAAATATCTATAACGCTTGGTGGGGCGGGACATGTAACTTTATAGACAAAGAATCACCTATCAAACAATGAATAGTGATGAGAGTGCTAATGTAAAATAAATTTTTATACAAAACAACACACTCATACTAACAAAATCAATGTTATTTACTATCAATACATTGTGGAGAATGAAATGTTTTATCTACAAAAGACACCATTACCTACAATCACCTCAACAAAAGAGTTAGTAGTTATAGTCACACTACTCCAAATTCACACAAAACAAACACATTGAGCAGGGACAAGGTTTTTTTGTTAAGAGAAAAAACAAACACATACAAAGGTACATGCACACACAAATAAAATACATACACACACACACACACACACACACAAATGAATGTGTGCATACAAAAACACACATACACACATTTTTGTTATGGGATAAGCTTTTTGTTAAGGGAAAGAAACAAACACACAAACACATACAAATATATGCATGCACACACACACACACACAAATGAACATGTGCATACAAAAACACATACAAACAAACACAAACACAAACACACATATACACAAACACACACACATATACAAACATGCTAATGCACACAAACACTTTTGTTGTTAAGGGATTAATTTTTTGCTAAGGGAAGAAAACAACACACATACACACATACAAACACTTTTTTGTTAAGGGAAGAAAACAAACATACACACATGCACACACACACTTTTGCTAAGGGATAAGTTTTTTGTTAAGGGAAGAAAACAAACACACACACACACACATACAAATGTATGCAAATGCACAAAACACATACAAACACACACACATACAAACACTTTTTTTGTTAAAGGATATGTTTTTTGCGAAGGGAAGAAAACAAACACACATACACACAAACACACATACAAACACATACCCACACAAACATACACTAATGCACACAAACACATATAAAAAGAACACACACATACACTTTTTTTTGTTAGAGGACAAGTGATTTTTGTTAAGGAAAAAACACATACACACACAAAAAAACATATGCAAACACACATGCACACACAAAAACAAACATAAACACATACAAATACTATTTTTGTGCTTAGGGACAAGTGTTTTTTGTTAAGGAAAAAACAAACATACACACACAACTGTACATGTGCACACAACATGGTTCCCATGCTTTTCTAAAGATAAATTTCCAGGTCACTTCCAGGGTTTATCCAGGACAAAATTACTTTTTTCAAGGTTCACATATAACCATTACTGAATGGAATTAGAAAACATGCATTTTCTAACTCTAAAGATGTTTCTTTCTCTTTCAAGGCTCTCCAAAAACATCGAAGTCAGAAAAAAGACCATGTACAAAACCACAAAATGTATCACACAAAACAAGTTTGATTATATTCCTATAAACTGTCATGTAAAGTCATTTCAATGTACAGAATAAAAATTCTAACTTTATTTTGCTGCATTATGTTGCTAAGTAGGAACAACATAATGAACATAAATTCTATAGCAATATATATAAAGAATTCTATAGCAATATATATATATATATATATATATATATATATATATATATATATATATATATGCATCTAATAGAAAGTAATATTTCCTATTACAGTATAAAAAAAACAATAAATGCAAATAATTAGAATCTTGTCTTGTAACAAAAAGAGTTTAACCCTGAATTTATCTGTGTCAATAAAATCCCAAACAAGATTTTTCAAACAACCTAATCTCCTTAAGATGATCTGGTTAAAAATCCATCATTTAAAAAAAACATTTTCAAAAGGGTTGATTTAAATTTTGACAAAAGACCTTCAAAATTATATACTGTTGTATAAACAAGGACTGAGTTTTCTGTAAAATCAACTTATCTTCTTGTAATTTGTTAAACCAGTCCCCAAACCTGTATTGATACAGGGGCTCCTATCATTTTTTAATATATAATACAAGGGATGACAATTTCTCATTTCAGCTCTGAGATTCAACAATTTGAACTACAAATTTGGCTTAAAACGAATAGCAGTCTGTTTTCAAATCCAAATATTCCCACCCCATTTTCCATATTTGGACATTTAGGTTGGGGTGTGGGGTCACTGCAACTGCATATAAAAAATTTGGAATTTGCCGCCACGGTGTGGTAGTGATATATGACAGTCACTTACCAGCAGGCCTAGAAAATTTTAACTTATGTTATATTGACTCATACCTGCATGAAATTGATAGGAAAATGATTTATTTTCTCAGAAATGGAAAGTATTATAATCGTTATGTCATTATTCCACTCACAAACAAGACGAAACTACAGCGTAGATGAAACCTGACCCAGTACTCATCATTTGCATTACTAGTCACATGACTAAACAAATCTCAAATGACAACATCGGAAGTCCAATAGTCACATGATATCAATAACAAACTCCTTTATAATGATGTACAGAAATTCAATCATATTAAATGAAAGTCAGATAATGTTTGCAAAAACTAGCAATCTAACCAGTCTGATTTATCAAGCAGAGAGCACATTTCAACGTGGTAGTCATGTGATACAACAAAACTCCAGAACCTGGAATATATAAATATGGAGAATTTTGTGTTCTTTCGATTTTGTATTTTTATTACAACCAGTATACAACTTTCATTTAATATTTTTCTTTTCTTTTCTGTACAAAATTTGAAAATGTGCATTGTTAGATTTGTGTACTCATGTGACTAGCAATGCAAATAGCGAGTAGCAGGTCACATTTCATCAACGATGTCACAGAGGGCATATGCTTGGTCTTCTGAAATTTGTTTTCGCTGCAACTTCAATACATAGCATGTGCACCCATCATAAAAACAAGCTAGCTTCAATCTTTTATAAAAACATGGTACTCTTCATCAAAATAAGCCAGCTACAATCTTTTGAGAATAATGCACTCTTCATCAAAACAAGTCAGTTACAATCTTTTACAGAACATTGCACCCTTCATCAAAACAAGTTAGTTACAATCTTTTATAGAACATTGCACCCTTCATCAAACCAAGTCAGGTACAATCTTTTATATAACACTGCACCCTTCATCAAAACAAGTCAGTTACAATCTTTTATAGAACATTGCACCCTTCATCAAACCAAGTCAGGTACAATCTTTTATAGAAAATTGCACCCTTCATCAAAACAAGTCAGTTACAATCTTTTATAGAACATTGCACCCTTCATCAAAATAAGTCTGTTACAACCTTTTATAGAACATTGCACTCTTCATTAAAACAAGTCAGGTACAATCTTTTATAGAACACTGCACCCTTCATTAAATGAAGTCGGTACCAAATTTTTTTAAAGGCAGTGAAATCTGATCAATTGTTGCATTTTCAAAGGTTATCAGAGACTGGAACAAATTAATTGTGTCGTGCAAGTTTCGTTCTCTGCTGGAAAAGAGGAACTTTATGCTTATGATGGCTAACAGTGGTGGCTTGAAACAGAAATTAAATTTACAATCTCTTGAAACTAAATATCTGGCTGTGAAGGAAATTGAAGGTGGGGCATCTCGCAAAGATGTATGTGAAAATTTTTCACTGAAACACAACACTCTGTCTGGATGGCTGAAAGTTGCAGAGTCAATAAAAAAAAAGACTATATTGAAGGCAACTGCTTTCCCGATAGGAAGAAGTATAAGACTGCTAAATCTGAAGATGTAAAAGAGGCCACAGCAAAATGGTTTCATGAAATACGCACTGCAAATTCAGATGTCCCAATAGATCATGACATGATTATTGAAAAAAGCAACAGAATTTGCTATAAAAAAACTTGGTGTGGAGAAAGTTACCACAAGTGGCTGGTTCCATCACTTTAAAGTTCATCACAACATTGCTTACAAAAGGATTTGTGGAGAATCGATGCCAGCAGACACATCAATGCTTGATACCTGGAAAGCCGAACTTAAAGATATCATTCAGAATTATAAATCTGAAGATAAAGACAATGAAGATGAAACAGCTTTATTTTTTTAAGTGCACTCTAGACAAGACTTCCTGCATCAAAGGTCAACCATGCACTGGTGGGAAGCAGCCAGAAGACCACATCTCCATTCTCATCACATGCAACATTACTGGAAATGACAAAATGCTGCTTTTTGTTATTGGCAAGTCTAAGAGACCTTGCTGTTTTAAAAAATGTACACCATCTTACTGTGGATTACCACAAACACAAAAGATTGGATCACGTCAGATATTTTTATGGAGAGGACAAGGAAACACAACCAAAAGACAAAAGTACTGGGAAGAACAACTGCCTTGCTTGTGGATAATTGTTCAGCAAATCCACATGTGGATGGTCTCCAATGTGTTCAGATAACTATTCTCCCACCTAACACCACATCACTCATACAACCCATGGATCAAGGAATCATCCAGAACCTAAAGTTAAACTATCAAAAACTTCTTGTTCAAAAAAAGCTGGCAGCGATAGGTCAGCAAGAAGAATTTAAGGAAGATTTGCTTGGGACTCTGCACAACCTGAGGATAGCTTGGGGATTAGTGAAACCTAAGACTATACAAAACTGATTTAAGCAAGCCTTCTTTCCTGAAAACGAGGAATTTCATGGATTTTCCCCATCTGATATACTGTGTAGTCTTGATGAAGGTTTATATGAAGCTACTGGAAATCAAAAAGATGAGATCATTCAAATGGCTGTTGAAACAGATGCCACAGAACAGTACCTAGCAGCTCTAGCAGATGACAAGATTACTGCTTCTGTCGAAATGAAATTTGTTTTAACAGAAGGAAAGGAAGACAACATACTGGAGAGCAATGCTGTTGATGAGTCTAAAACAATGCCTTTTCCATGTGTTTCATGCAGAGAGGCATTTTCAATGTGCAATGGTCTGACCAGATTTTTTTCTGAATCAAGCTCATTGGCAATATCAGAAGAAGCACATGGACATTTGGAAAGTTGCAGCGTCTCATACAGGGAGAACAACTGTCAAGGCTAAAACAGAACAAGCTTGCATAAAATTCAGAACTATTATTATCCCCCATCTCTGACCATTATGCTAAAAAGATCTGACTTTAATTACCTTAAATCTGAATTAAATTCCATTTTAATTAAATGTATTAAACATGCTATAGATAATCTTAATTACATGCATTACTCTATTCCAGAATTGTTAGCGTTTTACAAAAGTACAACTTTTATGCTTAATTAATTTAAAACTTGGTGACATTTTGTTTTGTTTCCCTTTGGGTAACCTTTTTCCCTTGGCAGCCTCATTAAGTTTACCTTTGTTGTCTCAGGCAGCCCAAAATCTAGGCCAATTTATGTACATGCAGCTATGTGCTGCTGGCCTCTTGGTTGGCAGTGGATTGTACAGTATAGCGCAATGGTAACTCACATGTAAGTTGTCAATATACAAGTGTTTTCCTGGTTTTGTCATTTGCCTTCATTTAATTAAATTTTCAATTGTTTATTTTACAAAGTGAATACCTTGTGCACTGATGAAAAGTTATCCCTTGCCTACTAATTTCACATACATGAATTTGCCAATTTTTTATTTTTTTTATATCCCCCCCCCCAACTATAACACTATCTCGACAGCCGCTTATGTTGACATTATTACCCCAGACCTGAGGATGTCAAGACAAACTGGTGGTACTGTAACAGCACATCTTTACTTACAACGGATTTTTGGGATCTTTGAATGGCCAAAATCTTCTTGTCTGGTGAAAATTTGATTGATGTCACATCCCCTCGATCTTCCATTCTAAAGAAAAAAAACTTGACATTTCAAATGCATTTTGAATAACTGTAGTGCCTTTTTTGCTGATATAACTTGCAACATTCACAACATTTCTTCATTAAATAAACAAATCTGATATTCTGATAATAAAACAGACACTGAAATACAGTATCCTGAATAATAATTATAATCCTGACAAAATAATGTCTTAAGGTACTTAGTTATGAATTATATCAGGTCTACTCATCTGGAACACTACATGAAAAATATATTAAAAATAAACTCAGTGGAAGAATAATATATTTTCTTACATTTACCATATATACATACTTATAAGTCATGTCAAATTGCAAACAACAAAGATCCTGATCTGCCATATCATAAATGTACCTGCAAATTTGGGTCTACATTGCTTGTCCTGCTGTTTACTCCTAGCAAAATGCACAGAACCAGATCTGCTGGTGCATTATACAATGACAGATCTGGGTCTGTGCAGTTTGCAGTTGGACTAATTTTATAAGTGAGTATATATGGTATTTTGATTATCAATCCCTACAGACACTTAAATTAGCATACCTATCACATTCAACTGCTTACATCATAGACCCAGATCACTTGAAATCGTAAGAGTGAATATTATAGAGAATGTCGTAGTGAACAATGTCTGCACAGTTAAACACAAGCAGATATTGTATTACACTCAATGTTGTTGTTGTTGTTGTTATTGTTATAGGAGTTTAATGCCATTTTTCAGCACAAGATAGGCTATACATGGCAGCCAGTATAAATGATGGAGGAAGAGCCCTGGAAAACACTAGAAAGAACTACCAACCCACGAGAAGCTATTGGTAAGCTTTCTCACATACCCACATTAGCAAAGCCCGAGACTCAAACCAATGCAGACAGAGGTGAGATGGCAGTGATCCATTACAGTGAGCGCTATAGACCACTCGGAGCCCTTTCACTCAATGTGAATTTTATATGTCGGTGCTAGTGGTCACCAAATTCAACAGCGGCAATACAATTTTGTCATACATTATGTACAGGGGCTTAAACTCAAGTAACAAGACAAGGTAAACCCAAGAAGCATTCAATTCTCCAAAATATAAATTTATTTTAAATAAATGACAAAATCAAACAAAGTTAAAGCATTAAAAACAACTTGAAGTGTATGAATTCCTATAATATCCTAAACTGCACTATCAATTTCTTACAAATCCAGAAACTGTCCAAAAGCATTCCAAATGAAGATTCTAATGTGTTTATGTACCCCCATGATACATCGTTGTTTTAACTGCAAGTTAATCCTGAGAAAGTAGAATATCACTGACATCCTTGAAAGCTGCACACAATCCAATAAATTTTAATATTCAAATCCTTGAATAAATTCATATCTAAAAGGTACTATTAAAATTAAATGTATTCCAGTGAACAATATTATAAATAAATAAAATAAATAAATCACAATTTGATCTCTATCTTGCAGAGCTGACATAAATGAATAATAAATATGTTGTGTGTGTATTCTTAATATATAGTCTTTATATGAGCACCAAATCAACAAAATGTGATTCACTAAAAGACTCTCATACAATTAAATCATTATTATATGCTCATTTTTTTCTCCATTAACTTTACATTGTCAGAATTATACAATATCACCCGATACTGAACTCGCATGCAAATACACATATTGCATTCACGTGCATAAAGAAACTGCTTTCTACTGTAAACAAACAATGGACGCAGACTGCAGCACTTTTAATTTGTAAACAAATCATGTACACCCGTAGTAGGCCCTTTACGTTGTGGTTGTTTAAATTTGTTTCTAAATGAAGCAAAGCAGATGTTTGTGGACTTACAATTTTACATCCTGAATTTCCTCAAAATGTACTTTCTTAGTTCTGCAAATTCAAATTACATGAGCCATGTCATAGGTTCTCAATCTTGATTACACATTTTGAAATTGTACTGTAATTTTGAATATAAGTGCAATTACATCCTCCTTACTTCACTCAAAATGAAAAAAGGATTAAATTCCATAGCGTCTTTTTGATAATTGCAATTGAAAGACTTCACATTTTTCCCACATTATGATTTCAAACATTCAATGACAGAAACTGAAACACATTTGCAGATGTCAACACACTTCTCCCTCACTTCTTCAATCCGATGTATTTCATATAAATCCAGTCCATGATCATGAAATTTCATAGAATGGAAAAAAAACACCAAAATCTATTAATTCCAGATCAAATAGAAAAGTTGTTGCAATGTGCATTCATTCACAATATGACTCCAAATTTCAATTTTAACTAGACATGCCATTATCTTTCGAAAGTAATGTCAAGCGCGCGACTAAGTCCAAATTTATCTGGGCAGAGTTATGTGCACAGTAATAATGTTGTTGTTGTGTAATGATGAATCTGCGTTTGTGTATTTAGTTTGGAGTACAGCATACATTCAGTTACTTTGTTTCTTGTAGTGTATTTTGCTCATATAATCAAGCATTAGGTTGAATAAAAAAATGAGCATATAATAAAAAGGTTACTACATTTATATGGGAAAATATGAACTCGTTTTCTTGGATGGATATCCTTCACTCCCAAGGTCATGCAGTATTTCCATTAAAAAAACTCGTTCATATTTTCCCATGCAAATGTAGTAACCTATGATTATTTGGAAATAACTCAAACAGTCATGTTCTGACCTCAGATTATTGAACCAATCAAAACTTAAGGGATGTATGATAGCTCTACAGGGCAAATACATTGCTAGTTTCAAATGAAGTTCAAATAGTTGTTGATTTGACCTTTGCAACTGGCCTTGTTATGAATGAGAATTCTGTAAGTAGTGTACATGTATTTTTACTATAACACAAGTCAACCAATGAATTAAAGAATTTAAAAATTTAACTGTCAAAACCCCAAATGACTTAAACAAAACTATCTTATAAATAAAACAGATTAAACAGATAGACGTAACACATACAATGATTCACTTCATTAAAAGCATGCATCTTGTGCACTGGTTTTGTCTTAAAATTGCCAACATCCACTAGTGCCATGTAGCATTTTTTGAAAATTATGTAAGAGACTAAATTTCTTCATAAAGGAACATTTACAAATGCAAATTGTAGCAACATTAGTTTGAAACAGAAGATTGAGAGAAAAATAGGAATTATGAACAATTTTTTCGGTTGTCAATAACTGGTCATGACTTCAGTTGAACAGAAGCCAGGTCTGGAGTGGAAAAATCCATAGAACAGCCCTTTTTCTGGTACACAAGAGATGCCTAAATTTCATGATTTGAGACATTCTTGTGCAAACATAGACTTTACTCAAGTCACCTTAACAGGCCATACAGCTTGCCATGGGTCATATCCCAAGCAATTTATGCTAAATTAAAATTATCATGTGGTGGTGTTGTGGTATATCATAAAAGTATGCTTCAAATTTTACTAATGTTTTATTTCTTCAAAGTTTTTACACAAATACTTGTATAAAGAGAATATATAATTAATGTTCACTATTTCAGCACTCAAAAAACAAGTTATCTTCAATTTTCAGGAAATGTAGTTAACATGACTTCAGTTAAATTGGACCAACTATGTTGAAAAGAGTGTCACATTCATCTTGTTCAAGCATGAACACAATCACACACATTCACTATCAGTGTCCCTACCTAAAGCTGATGATATTTTTCTCCTCTGGACCTTTCACAACTACCCCCATGGCACCACCTGACCTCACTGCAAATACCTGAAAAATTTGATATTAGATATTATAAAAACAAGGAAAAGATTATGTAATGAGGGGATTGAGATAAATGGCTCTATTCTTGGCACCTCAATTATAAACTTGAGCATTAATTATCTGTCATCAAGTTCATATCCAGATCTTCTAATCCTGGATGTTGTATCCAAAAATTAACATGGCACGATAAATTTGCCAAATGTTAATTAAAATATTTCAAGAGGTGAGTCAAGTCATGACAAAAAAGAAAACACTGATTACCTAATATTTAATGTACCAGAAAATATGTCATTTACATTTCAAGATTTTTCTGCTGCTCTAATTTTAGTATTTTCCTTCCATGATTAACTGCTTTCCTTTATAAAAATATGGTTCTTTTTCTTTCAAAGAAATATACTCATTTCTTTTTCATTAATTGACCCACAAGCTATGTTAGTGTCTTGAAAATATGTTAAACTAAACTAAACCTAATTGGCATTTCCAGTCAATTTGGATCATGTAGTTTTATTTCATCATGTCCCCAAGTAATTCTTTGAGGATGATTACCAGTAATTTTTTCTCATTCGTGTCTCAACTTAACATATTTTGTTCTAAAGATATCATGTGCTTGACCTTGACCCTGACCCAAACCACATGGTGTGAAAGACTGAGGTAATGTCTAGAGTACAGACTCTGGTGATCATTCATTTAAGTGGATTTTCATATGTTAAGGAATTAAATTTACATTTGTCTTGTATTATTTGGAGTGTTTCAAGAACTGGAAAAACACAATTGCCAAACAAACTCAGTCACTGACGCATCTATCAGTTATCCAACAAAGCAACAATGTATAAACATGATCTTGAATTAAACTTAGTCAGTACACATCTGAATTGACTGTCTGCCAAAGAATCAGTCTATAAACCAAATCAAGTTACCTTTGAATTTTACTTCATTAAGATGTTTACATGGCAGTTTAATGGATAAATAAATCAAAGACAAGTTGATTTAATGATATTTGAGAACTCCTACGACTGACATCCATTTGCTTAAAGTATGTTACGGTCAAAACCTTTGATCTAACCGACACTGTTGACAAATACAGGACAGAAATATTGGTTACACTTTTTGGCATCAATTATGTACTTAAACTGGTATGAGTGTATTGTACTCTGATATATTCCATATTAGATCACATATTATATATTGTTAAATATTTAGTTATATTGTATATTATCGTTTGTATATTCATTTTATGTTGTTTCAATTAGTATTTCTGTGGGTTTTTATTGCCATTTGAGAAGCATGGTTGTCAGAACAAAAGAACAACAAAGCAAATATGTTGACTATCTGACATATCCGCTGTACTGAAAAGTTCCTTGGGTCCATCTTAGAATGGTTAGACAGAAAAGCAGCTTCACACCAATTAATCCTAATTTTTTCTGTCATAAGGGGATGTAAAATATATACTAACTTCTAAGTAGGTTACCTGCAGTCATTTTAAATAAATCTCTTTTAGTTGAAACAAAATCCTTCTTAACAGTTTAATGATTCATTCAGCTCATCAACCACTACTATCACATCATGCATTGTCTGCTACATCTTCAATGCATACACACTTCCTTAGATTGAGCAAGAAAAGCAGGTTTATATCTAACTTATCATACAAGTCCAACTCCAAAGCAGTTAACCTATACTTTCTATGAAATAAGGCTAAGCAGATATTTAAATATTATTGTATCCTTGAATGATAGTAATCTGAAGTGGTTTTTAAATACATTTATTTTGTGCCACATTGAACTCTTTTTATTCACAAATGGCATGACCCAAAAGATTGTGATTCAAAGATCAAATATCATTCTCAACTTTGCAAAGTCACATGTGGTCAAACTAAGCGTCACAGACTCAATTTTGAAAGATATTGTTAGACATTTTACACAAATTTTAGAAATGAGACCAGTGTCTTGGTAGAAAAACTGTGGACGCAGGATTCTCGCTAGGATTTTAAAAGTTGGAGTCCTTGAAATCTTCCTTGACAAAAGATGGGAGTCCCAGCCCTAAAAGGAGGGGTGTCAACAATGAAAGCTCTTTTTCCTTTGCAGTAAGTTTGGGTATTATGTGTGTATTGTTGTGTCACCAATACCAATGCTATCAGTGTGAAATCTTTCTTTTATTTTGGGGAACAAATCAGTGGAATATATTCACATTTTCATTCAATTTTAACCAACATCAAAGAATTTTGAGGCATATGAGAATGTCCAGTTCCATTATCCATTCCACAAAGCACTCCCTTTCTTAGGTGTTGTGTTTCTTTGCCAAAAATGTATCCATTACCGACATCCCTTACATACAGAATATAACTGACTAACCCTTACTAAAAGAAGGACAGGGCCCACAGACTTACTAACTAAATGGTGCTGAACCAGCATTAAAAGGAATATGACCCATATACCCAGATTTGTCATGATGTAGATCTAGTATTTAGAAGAATATAACCCAGTTACCCAGATTTGTAAATGCCTTCCCAAATCCAACAAACTCTCTCTGATGATGGTTTGTTTTCCAAATACTCCTTCCCATTTGTTGCTAATCTGAAACCTGATACTGGTAAAAGTTTATGTTATTTGCTTCCCACTCAACCTTACACATTTAACATTTTTCTCACACTACAATCCCTTTGGTCAGAGATGCACAAAATGGTACAAAACTACCTGAATATTAGTTTGGTCATAGATGTACAAAATGGTACAAAACTGCCTGAATCCTAAGTGAGTTACCATAGACAAAATCTTCAAGAGTGAACACAGTGATGTGTTTTCAAATAATCATGACAACAACCAATAACTAAGAAAAGACATATTCCTTTCCATTACGAACACTATATCAGTGTTTGTTATTGTTTAATTTATACACTGAATCAATGTCAGAGAGATAAACTATCACCATTTACTTTATTGTGCAATTGATTCCAATTGCAAACTAGTTGTTTATTGTTGAAAGATTATTTCAAATATAAATGAAGAATCCAACACTTTTTATTTACCTTTTTTCCTTGTATAGACAGAAAAGAGATAAGAGAAATGAACAGGGCAGCACCCACTTAAGTTAATGTTTACTGATCAAACTATTTTATGTTGAATATACTATGTAAATAAAACAGCAAATGGTCGATAAATTGCAACTTTCACTCCTAGTAACAATTTTAGTAACTTAATAAGAATGACAACAGTCACAACTATTGCTACCACTATAAAAACAAAATACATTGTAATAGTGCTCAAGAAATTGCACCCACCCAACCCCACCCATCTCATCTGTTGATAGCTAAGTAGATCTGAACCAAAATGTACAAGATAGAAAACTCATCATCTGATCTGGCAGTATCTGCCAATAGATAACGAGTCTTTCCGTTTAAATCCCTTCCTTAATTTCTAGAGCTTGTTTCTGTGTGGCAATCATGCTGAATTGGAATCACCAGACCAACATGAGGCTTGCCAGGCACTGGTTAATTTTATGTTTCTTTGAAGATGCAGTGAAATTTTTCAAAATAATTAGCTTAATTTAAAATGTAATATATGTAACTTTTTTCAACTGACTGGTTGCAGAAATTATTGAAATATTAATAACACACACACTACTAGTAGATTTTCCAAAACTAAAACTAAACATGTTGTTCCAATGGCTTTGGAGTCTCTGTGAACCTTAGAAAGGCCTGATTCTATTCTTTGCATAAGAAATATTTAAATATTAAGAGAAAAAAACTCTTTGCAAAGAAGTCTGATTATAAACATATTACCATGTAACCTAAATTGCTGAAATAACAAACCAACAATTTGTGACTGTCAGAGTTACCAGGCAGTTTTTGTCTATCCTTACAAAACATGAGCATCTATATCACATGGATCTTTTCTGTGTCACTCTCATCCAATCGATGCTGCATTCAAAATAATGTTCAATTCATTTTTATATTATGCTTCGATAGGCTGGAGGTCATTTTTAGTAAGACCTTGCATTTATTTTAGCTGGACTAAACTGAGACTTCAGTCTGTAATATTAAGTATGCATAGTTATAAATATGCACAAAAACGTTTAGAAAAATATCTGGGTCTAGGTATGAATCTCTCTCCCAGCAATGGAAGTTATGAGTACTAATATTAGTACTAGGTAAGGTAAGGCATACTGCTGCTTCACTGACTGCATTCTAAACCCTTTTCAATTCTTTCTGTTTAATATTTATGTATCAAAGTGTCAGAATTTTTTTAATGTACCTCTAAATAGATTCCTGTACATGCATCAAATTTTTTTATAAAATAAGTTTGCAGACATCAGTTGCCTAAACACATTACACAATTTGCAATACATTTTGTAATACCTCACCTGAGGTCATGCACAACTTTTTACAGGATCCTTTAAGATAGTTTCAAATAGACCGCATATTTATATAGCTGTTTTATCAATTAGACTGTAATTTAAGTGTCATGACTACTGAATCCCAAAATTAATTGTTTATATTTGTGGACACGTGTAATTCCAATATATATTCTTGACATGCACCAAAGAAAAAACTATTCTACACAAAACGGTTCCTATACACGGGCGAAGAATGAGCATGCGCGTGCAAAACATTTTCATGTCTTAAAGCAATACTGTAGTTATGTATTCCTCCACCAACTGCAGTAAAGGCAATATCAACAGACATGGCTTAAGCTACAGTCGCTTCTCACAGACTTTATCTCTTATATGTTAACATCCTGAATGATTATCTAGGCCGCTTATCTAAATCAATTTTTTCCATATGTACAATTAAGCCTGAATATGTCACAGTCCCGTGCTGTAAACGAGATTGGAACATACACTCGAAAATAAGTCATTACTAATCAGTAGTTTAAGTGTTTAAAACAATTTCAAATCAAGGTGACGAAAATGTAAAAAAAAAAATGTTATAAGCAGCATTAACCAGACCTGTTTATTTGAATCATCATAAAACACGTTTGTTGCTTTGCTGACAGGATCGAACCGTATGGGCTTTTTACAAAGCTCAATGTAAAACGTACCCTCCTCCGACGTCGCCATCGTGAAGAGTAACAGCAAACGGACATGTCTAAGTTAAAAATGAAAGTACGGTCAGGTGCTTTCCATTTCATATCAATTTAGGAATAGTAGAAATCGTTGAGCGAGTTATACTCAGCGATTAGAATTAACACATTGATTTTCTTTTTTTAAAAATTATTCTTATAATATTTAAGTTAATACTGATAAAGACTCTTCAAATATTTTCATTTTGGCTGGAATTCACGATTTTAAAACACCTTTAGCAGCAGAGAGGGTGAACAGACCATAGAATTCCGACAAAAATAAATAAAACAAACAAATAAATCATCTCGTAGAAAGGTCCAGATTTTACAAATGAACTTTCCTTGAGATGTTTATTTTTGCAATGACCGATTGTGCTAATAAAACCTCAGTTCGAAATAGTATCTGAAAAAAATAAAGTACTCTACGTGTTTATTTATTTCTTGTTTATTTTTTTGACGACCAATGTTGGTAGGCACCCTCTCTGCTGCTATTAATTTACCACCATACCAAGTTTGATGAATATTTTTCAACACGTTCTCGCTGTACTTTCTCCTCATCTGTTTCATCTTTATTTGTTTCATCTTTATTTGTTCTATGTTTCAAGTAATATTCAAGTTCTGATGGTGGTTTTTCTATTTTTGGATTTATGTTCTTTCTGTGTTTATAATATATCATCAAACTTCTGTATCGATCTCCACCGCAATTTTTACAAATCTGATATAATCCTCTAACGCCGTTGTTACATCCAACACATCTTCGTGGACCAGCATGAGGGTTTTTCTTTATAAGATAATTATGTTTCTTGCAATATTCTCCACGGCACCTTTTGTTGCATTTATCTGTTGTTCCTTGACGCAGCCACGCACAGTTGTTCATTATATTAATGATATCTGTTTAATTAAATTTAATTTTATCATCACCCCTCTCTGCTGCTCCTCTTTTGCTGATATTAATTAAATTATTATGTTATAATAAAAATGGTACATCCAGAATCTCATACTGCAAGAACAGCTCGAGAACGATTAGAAACAATTAAAAAATTTCTTCCTGTCAGAGACTCATTTAGAAAAAATCTACAAGCGCAACAAGAAGCAAAAGTTGAGTATGAAGAAGACACTAAAAAACTGTTTAAGCCCGTCACTGCAGCTACTGAACAAGTTGCAACTGTCATCAAAGAAGATCTTCTTCCGGTATCAAAACAAACTGCAGTGCAGGCTGAAAAAATAGCAAGAAGAACCAAACAAACAAAGAAGATTTTACGAGACCTTCCAACTGACATAGCCGCAGCTCAGCCTCCATCTGTTGATGAGGAAATACTTGAAGGTATTGAAGAACTTCGTGCTGAAGTCGCCGATGTGAGAAAAAAACTTGCATCTGAACCCAAAACAGCAGAAGAGAGCTTAAGATTAATTGCAAGATTTAACGAAGGAGTTGTTGAGGAAATTAGAAACACTGAAAGAGAGAGATTACCTGAGATGATATTACAAAATATATCTAATAAATCTAGTATTTTAAAACCCGGTCATGAAAAAACAAACGATGATAATTTCATTAAATGGATATATCGCGTATATTACAATAAAAAACAAGCTAGAGGTCAAGAATTTGAAAGACTTAAAGAAGAAGTAAAAAGACTTAGAGGGAGACGGGAACAACGAGAGTCCTCCCAGTATCAGCTTCCTCCACCTCTGCAACAAATAGAACAACAACAATCTTCTTCGCCGCAGCAAAGGTTGATGTCGGAAATTAAAAAGGCTAAAGAGTCACTTAAATCACCCTCCTCGAAGAAAATTCCTGCACCGAAAATGACATTTACACCGACAGATTCACCACATGGATTTCGAGAAGGTTCACCCCCGGACACCACTGAAGTACTTACTTCGGTAATGCAACCACCACCCCAAGATGAACCTAAAACAGGATCTGGTTTATGTCCTGATAATATCATCAATGACGTGTCACGGTTAGAAGTTCTCATAGGAGGAAAACGAGCTGGAAATAATTCACCAGAAATAACCAATGAAGCAGCTGATATTTGTCGGCGACTATTTCAAGGTGGTATCATGGATATTGGCGTTTACCGAGAACTTATTGATGAACTCGTTGATGACTAGTTGTTAGATAAATGGTAAATAAAATAAGATGATCGTGCATGATAATCATCGTAAACCCACACAGGTTAGAGCGGTAAACTCACGATTACCAATCTATGAAGCAATTTACGGAGATGGACTTGGTGATGTCATTCGAGGATTATTCACGAGGATAGCTCCAAAAGTAGCACCTGTTGCAAAACAATTATCGATGAAGGCTATTGATATTGTTCGTGATAAAGCTCCTGGTGCAATTGTCAATGTTGCTGGTAAGGCGTTCTCGGCGATCAAAGAAAGACTAGCACGATTATTGCGACGAAAACAACAACCACCGGTGAAACTGGCAAGTACTGAGGTGATGCCTGCAGATGTTAGTAAAATAATAAATCAGGCTGCAAATCAAAAACTAGCGGCGATATCTGAAGAAGCAGAAAAAAATATAACATCAAATTTAATAGCAGGAAGTGGTCTTCGTCGACGATGATCATCATTTGGAAAAATGGTAACTATAATAAAAATGTTCAGGCGCGAATCAGACCCAGCATTTGATATGGATGCACCTGTCCTTAAGTACGAGTCAGTACGTGATTATCAATTTTATTCTTATGACGCAAGACTACCAAATCAGCGGGGGAGAATCGAATTACAGGTTCATGATACAAGTAGATATTTCTTGCCCGCTGAAGGGTTTATTGAAGTAGAAGGTAGACTTGTAACGAATGTTGTAGCTAATACGCCATATGCTGCTAATTTGCGTGTTGGTTTTGTCAACAACGGAATTATGGCACTGTTTGATAGCGCCACATACATGATTGATGGAAAAAATATTGAATCAATTCAGAAGGATGTTGATGTTGCTACAACAATAATTGGTCTGGCGAGATATTCTGACGACTTCACAAGATCAGCTGGTCCAACAATGATGTTTGCTAAGGATATTACCAACAACGCTGATCATGTTCAGTATACCAAAATACGAACACCACAAAATACTGCAATTAATCCACAACCAGTTGATTTTGAGCACGCAGACAGACCAGGTGCTGATTTTGATATTATAGGAACCGTTAATGCGACTTACAACCTGGGATTTGCAACACGCCGGGCGGCGCTGTCAGGAGATAATAGAAATTTTTCGTGTGCAATTCCATTATCTCACATCTTTGGATTTTGCAGAAATGTTAGAAAAGTCATCTTTGGAGCTAAACACACAATTGTGCTCGTAAGAAAAGGTGATGATAATGATGCAATCTGGCGAGGTGCTGGTGTTGCTGATGCTGGTAAAGTAAATATATCAAAACTTTCATTGTGGATGCCAGTAATGACTCCATCTATTACTGAGGAACAAAAATTACTATCTTTTATGGATCAAGGGGGTAAATCATTGCTATCATGGTTAACAGTAACCACAGATGCTGCTCAAAGCAATATTAATGGTTTATTTACATGGCATATAGCATCACAACAGGGTGTTTCTGCACCACGACATATTTTTATTGCACTACAAGATAATGCTCGGATAAATGATCAACAACAATCACATATGATATTTGATAATCTTGGAGTTAGTGAGGTTTCTTTACGGATAAATGGACATCAAGAACCATCCGAGGATATACAACTAAATTATGCACAAAATCATGTAGCGCGCGCATATCATCGTTTAATGTCATTCATGGGACGTGATCAAAATATAGATACCGGGTTGCAAATATCACAACTAGATTTTACAGGTCTATATCCGATTTATTATTTTTCACTAGAACATCTTGATTTATCCAAACAATCTGTTGTTGATATACACTTTCGAGCTCATGTTACTAACCCACCAGCTGGTGGTGCCTACAGAGCGATCGCGGTCATACTTAGCGACAAGGCCATGTTACTTGAAGGTGGCAGTGGTCGAATGAGGGTCGTTGATGCACCGGTGGAAAATCTTTAATCGTGTTATTTAGAAAAATATATTTTATATAAAAATGTCGTATGGTCATGTTAATGTTACTCTGACTCCTGGTCAGGTAAAAAAGCTTCAATCAAAAACCGCCAACAAATGCGGAACTAAAATATCACTAAAACGAGATCAGATTAGTGGTGGTCCAAACAAATTATCGTTGACAAATAATCAGATTAAACATTTCAATAAAGCCCTAGAATCAAAAACTGGAGTTCAATTCCATCTCTCCCCGAGCGCCATCAAAGACATGGTTAAAACGGGTGGTATATTTCCACTTCTTGCGGCCATTCCGGCATTAATAGCTGCAGCTGCTCCAGCCGTAGCAAAAGCGGCCGCGTTAGGTGCTGTTGGAACAGCCGCTGGAATGGCACTAAAGAAAGCAACAGGGCGGGGGTACAAAAAAAAGGGGCGCGGTCTAAGATTACCGGGATCTCGTTGGGGGAGAGGCCTAAGGCTTCCAGGGTCATTTCGTTAAATGTTCCATCATCAAATTTTGATTTACTTGATGCTGCTAAAAAATTAAAAATATCTGCCTTTAGAGGTGTTTTTATGCGAGATCAATTACCGAAACAACCAAACAAACTAGAAACAGGTATTATTAATCTCGATGAACGTTCCGGACCTGGTACTCATTGGGTATCATACGCGATTGATCCGCGTGGAATTGTTTATTTTGACTCGTACGGGTTAGCTCCACCTGTTGAATTTATCAAGTATGTCGCACCACTCCACGCAACAACTAGCGGTTATAAAGTTTGGTATTCAACGCTACCCACACAAACAATAACAGATCCGCCAATATGCGGCCGTGAAGTAATTAATGTACTCGACGCAATATCAAAATCATCCAAGCCGCCACATAAAGTCGTGCACGATTATACAAGCAACCGATATGTTGCGCGTAAAGCATTTTAAACAACGGATCTTATTATAATGGTTGATATTTACGGAAGATCTTCTACTGGTAAGAAAATAAAATCCGACGTTGATCTGTCAAAGTATGCGACTAAAGATGACCTCGCTGATATCATGAACCTTGCTGGAGTTGACCCAGATGAAGTTGTTATTTTTCAAGATCGATACGGTAAACTAAAAACCAGCAATATCAGATGGAATGATATAGTCCGGCGAGTACTTGGTGCAGTTACGGATAATATTCCTGTGTTTACTGATAGCGGCAAAATCAGAGATTCAAGTATGTCACTTAAAACCATCAGAGATGAAATTGTAAAAAGTGTTGCTAATCGCGTGAGAAACACCGGTGACACAATGATGGGTGAACTCAGCATGAACGGAAACAAAATAGTAGTTTTAAAAGATCCAACATCTGACGAAGACGCAGCAACAAAAAAATACGTTGATGTCAACTATGGCACCGTAGACGGTAAATTATCCACGCTACGGGCCGAGTATGACGTTCACACGGGCGCGTTTACAAGGCTTCGAAGAAATTTTCAAAAAACCGATGATGCCACAAATAAGTTCTTTGGAAATCCTCCCGTCATTGACATGAAACTCGTTGATATCAAAAGTAACCTAGACACGATCAAACGAACACAACTAGACATCGTAGCGGGAATTCCTGAGATTATCAATAAAATCAATCTGATTAAAATTTCACCTGAAATACCTCCCGGGCATATCATAAACATCGTATACACGGTATCATCGGGATTCGCAACATGGTCGCAGCAAAATAAAAATATCAAATATACCGCAACAGTCACTGGCGTGTACAGGCTATCTGTGTTTAGTGCTGCAAAATTTGAAATATTTACAACGGTTCCATGGCGTCATTCCACCGACAAGTTTTCTGGAGTTGTGTCTGTTATATTAAATAGCGAAACCGAAGAAGTATTTATGCTGGAAGCAGCTGATAAGACATTAATCGCAACATCTTACTGGTGGTGTTTGGAATTTGTAGCTGAAACACCTCAATTGTTTACTGCATAAATATATATGGACGGTGCGCAATACAGATACAATCAAGCGCGTGAATGGCAGGCTGCGCTAAAAGATCAAGTCGATCAATATACAGTAAAAGTAAAAAAATATCGACGACGATTGGTTATCGTTGATGTGATTGTTTATTCAGTATCCGCTGTTGTTGCTGGAACCGGTGTAATATTATCAGCGTTGACAACGATGGCACCAGTAGCTGTAACTGTTTGTATTTCAGCAGCAACAACTATTGCAGGTGTGCTTGGTATCATCACAAAAAAAATATGTACTTGTACGAACGAAAAGTTATCCGATTACAAAATAAAATTACATACAGCGACGGTAGCATACTCGAAATTATCCTCGTTGTTATCAGCGAGTCTCAGTGATGGAATTATATCTGATTTCGAATTTTCAATGATGACCAAAATATACGATGAAGGTATTAAAGATACAAGTATTAATAATGACAGAATTACTCCAGCAGATCGTGACCAACACAACTCCGCCAAAGATAACGATGATCTCGGTAAGTTCAACTAATCCTGAATTTAGTGTTAATTTTCCTACTGCAATTCCAGTAAAAGAAATAGCACTAGCTCAATTACGGGTATATTACAGCTGGCCCAATATCAGATCAAAATCGTTTCATGGTACACCAGCAAATAATTCGCTTGTATTTGCTAACAAGAACAAATCCGATGGAACACCTGACTGGGTTGTTGTTGGAATACCAACTGGCAGTTACCAGATTGAAGAGATCAGTGAGGAATTTGCACGTAGAATAAAATCAATAACGGGAAAGGAATCAAAAATATCAATAAACGTTCATGAGCCGACGTTGTCCTCGACGGTTGAAATAAACTCGCCTGATTATGCCGTTGATATTTATCAATCTTCAATCAGATCAGTGCTAGGTTGGCCGGATGTTCCCCCGGTGTATGAAGGACCACCAGAACCAACTCGGGCTGATTTTATCACAGATGAAAGAAAATTTATGATAGTTCCTGAATATAGAGGTAAATATCCATGGAGTGAGGACGACATTTACGTTTATACAAGTACTCCTGATGGTGAAAAAATTCGTATAATAATATATGATTTACGTAATGCTCGAGGTGCTAGAGTATATCCACTCGTAGATGAAGAATTTATTAAATCATATTCTGATCCTGTTATTTTTGAATTTAAACAATCAATCAACAAACTACGAAATTTCTTTACTGATAGCTACAGCGATGACGTAAAACAAAAAATCATTGAGACGATAAAACATCTAAATCAGGTCATATCAGATATTAGACACGTTAATAAAACTATCATTGTGAACATGGTTAGACACGGTGATGAAATTATTGATAATTATAAAGCTAAACCATGGTTTCTCAATCATTACAAAATAACTGAACAACAATTACCAACATTTGTAATACCGGGGATTGATGCTAGAGAACTAGTAAAATTATTAAACGATCTTATCAACGAAAACTTCCCTAAAATACTCGATGCGTGGAAAAAACTAACACCTCCAACTGTTCTCAGACATGATAATGATCCACATGGCGGCGGAAGACACGTATCCCCGCGGATCGTTAATATAACATCGACGGTCGCGGTCAATCTGGTTTGTGACGTAATCGATGGCAGCTATCAAATAGATCTCGGAAGATCAAATCAGGCTCAACAAGGATACATCCTGTACACGTTCACACCACAAGTTCCCCCTGGAAATTTAATCGTGCAAGAACCAACTAATCCCGTGTATTTGCGGTGTCACAATAATATGTTAACACGAATCAATTTTAAACTCACAGACCACCTTAATCGCTTGATTGACATACGTGAAGAAGAGCTTGTAATAAATCTGTATGTAAAGTCCTAAGACTTTTGTCTTAAGGATTTCTGTCGTAAAGACTTTATCGTAGATCTTCATGTGGAGGAGGGTTTTACACGCGAGGATTTCTTAACAGTTAGAAGAACATTTGTAACAGAGATCAGAATCAAATTCGATCAACTTAAAAAAAATAATATTTATTAATTTTACTGAAATTGTACAAATTACTTGATTTTGACTACCAACTACCCCCTCAGAAACATAAAAATGCACGAATTACTTGATTTTGACTACCAACTACCCCCTCAGAAACATAAAAATGCACGAACTACTTGATTTTGACTACCAACTACCCCGTCAAAATCAAGAAAGTTCTAACCTTGTCAAACTGTTCCTAACAAATTTTATTTATTTATTTACTGAGATTTTTATTTTTTTTATAACGAAATTGCTCAATTTTCCTGATTTTGACTACCAACTACCCCATCAGAAATCAAGTAATTCGTGCATTTTTCTTTGATTTTGACTACCAACTACCCCGTCAGAATCAAGTAATTTGTGCATTTTTCTTGATTTTAGTAAAAAAAAATAAATCCTCAGTAAAAATAAAATTTATAATAAATAAAATTTATAATAAATAAAATTTATTAGGAACAATTTGACAAGGTTAGAACTTTCTTGATTTTGACTACCAATACACGTGGTCAGCGTTGACATGGACCCCAGTTACCAAAACTTTCATTTTCATTATCATCAGTAACGAAGTTACCTTGGATCGTTTCATCAGTAACGAAGTTACTCTGGATCGTTTCATCAGTAACGAAGTTACTCTGGATCGTTTCACCAGTAACGAAGTTACTCGCTGACATTATTTTTCTTAATTGTCTTATGCGGGTACTAATCGTTTTCTTCGCCTCATACTCGTGGGATAATAACGACTTAATTCTTTCTACGGCGGTAGAAAGAGGAACGAACTCCTTCACATGATCATCTTCTACGGTAGCTAGCGACTGAAACATTGCCGATTGAATCCGTTTCATGAGCCTGTATTCAGATGATAGTGTGTGTGTCCCCATGGTTTTACGTTCTTGTAAAATCTCAAAGTCAGAAACTATTTTTTCAGGATTAAGTTCATCAGATATATTAATTCCATCTTTTTTTAATTTTTTAATAGCGACAATTACATCATTGATATTTTCATGGTTCATTATATAATATATAAATCTTTAAAATAAAAAAAATATCCCTAGAACACCTATCGAGTGTATTAGCGAGTTCGTCGGGATGTTTCAGGGACAGCACAGCCAAGAACTTGTAGCTTGCCACCGCAATCTACCAAGTTCATTAGGCAAATATTCCCTCTACGAGAGCCCCTAACCCGCCAAACAACGGTCTAGAGGCCCAAGAGGGAGGACGGCACAACCCTCATAAACTCGTAGCTTGCCACCGCAATCTACCAAGTTTAGAGGATATACATATAACATATAACTAACTAAGGACAGCACAGTCCTCATTAAACTCGTAGCTTGCCACCGCAATCTACCAAGTTTAGAGGTATACATATAACTAACTAAGGACAGCACAGTCCTCATTAAACTCGTAGCTTGCCACCGCAATCTACCAAGTTTAGAGGTATACATATATACAATGAAATGGTTATATACAATGAATGAAGAGCCCCTATCGAGTGTATTAGCGAGCTCAGATTATGAATGAAGTACAAACATATAACTTAACTAAGGACAGTACAAACATGTACGCTCAGCAAAATCACACCCACAATAATTAATCCAGTGGGTGATACGAAAATATGTATCAACCACAAGTCAATATTGTGGTTTGTGAATTTGCTGAGCGGAGGGGTTATTGCGGTTACCCCCACTATTATAAAAATCGCAATTATGCGCACCACCGACAAATTGTCAGCCATGGGGATTCGATCCTGGACCGCGAGCGCCACAGTCCAATACCATACTGATCGAGCTATCAAACATTGTTACGAACATATGTTTCGGAAGTTAATATATAGCTAAGGAACCAATATTTACACTAAACAGCGGTTTCTGAATAATAACGGTTTCTGTATTTGTAGCGGTTTCTGTATTTGTAGCGGTTTCTGTATTTATAACAGTTTCTGTATTTATAACAGTTTCTGAATAATAACAGTTTCTGTATTTATAACAGTTTCTGAATAATAACAGTTTCTGAATAATAGTTTCTGTATTTGTAGCAGACCGAAAATCAATAATAACAGTATCATTAATGCACCAGTCAAAGAACTTTCCAGAATTGTAAGTTCAGTGAACACACAACTGCAGGTCAATTACAATGAGTAACGGTTTCTGTTTACACACAGCTTCCTACGGATCAATAATATTATCTTTTGTATGATGGGAAAATATTTAAAAACCATAAATAATACTTCTACGAGTAATTAGTTACGATGTAATTAGTTACGATGTAATTAGTTAAACTGACTAATTACGATCATAAAAAACCAACCATCTACGAAGAAAACTATATATTACAAAGTAATCTCCCCTTAAATCAAAAATTCAGTAGTGTATGGAGGACCTACTGTGACATAAATTAAAAAAATTAATTCAATGTGGTGATGATAGTTAATAATGTGGCGATGATAGTTAATAATGTGGTGATGATAGTTATTGATACTGAAATGTAATTTTCTGCTTATATTTTTTCGAGAAAGCAGATCTGGTTATATTATCTGCTACATTTTGTACTGAACGCGAGTTAATATCAAAATATGTCGCAGCCGCGTTCATAGACTGAAACATAATTACTTTACCGGTTTCTATGTTTGTAGAAATTACCCCCCTCTTTCCGATTGTCTTATATCTTCCTGTATTACCACATGCAGAGTTCACGCTTCGAGTGACAACACGAAGGTTGGATAAATTATTGTTTTGAGGATTTCCATCAATATGATCAATAACAAGACCGTCATTGATCAAACCCTTGTGACACTCGTATGTAAATCTATGACATAGATATCTTCTCTTTCCAACTGTAAATCTAAGATAGCCAGTATTAGAAACATTACCAACTGGTTTTTTTAACCTACAGTGTCTGATGATACCATTAATATTTGATTCATAGTTTGTTATGACAGGATGTGGGACAAATATATTTTGCTCCATTATAATAATATTATATGTTTAAATCATTGTTTGTCTGAAATCTTGATATATAATCCTCCACGGATTTTATAGCGTTTTCACCGCTATTATTTTTTTTGTCATAATATCTTTTAAGTTCTCTGAACCGTTTCCCGCCGCACTTCCCACATAATTTTGTCTTTCCACGTACTCCAATACCACACCGTAGACATGGTATTGGTCCTAGACTTCCTCGTCGTATGTTTTGTGAGTGCATCCAACAAAATTCCTTTCTACAGGATTTGTTGCATCGATTTACTGAGCCGATCATCAACCATCTGCATTGGGACATTGTATATATATATATATAATTTTCTTTATTTAAATATTTGTTTTAATTATATGAACGAGTTTGAGAGATTATCCCAAACTAGGCCTGTTAAGTATAAATTCAACCTTGACAGATTATCTTCTGACTTGCCAGTACGAGATCTGGTTGATCCGAAAAATAAAAGTTTGATCTCGAAAATTCATGACGCTAAGAAAGAATTTTACACGGATGGTGCATCTCATACATGGTCAACGTTCAAGATTATACGCCTTAACGGAGTCAAGGACACTGACTTTGTCACGGACGCTACAATGAATGACAAGCGAGCAGCAACTATCATTAACTACATCGCTGAATACGAGGGCAATCAAAAATATTTCTTCAGAGTAAAATTTATTGTATTAACAGAAACAGGTAGTTGGATTATCCGTGACAAATATGATCCTGTTCTTGGCAATAATAAAACTATCATATTAAGTAAAAATTCCAGACCGGGTCTATTGACTGGTATTGATAAACCGTATTATGAGCGAGCGTATCCTGTAACAGCAGTTATTTATGGAATTTATGAGATAAATAAAAAACCCAACGTTGATAAACTAGCGCCGATGAAATTATCATCCTTGACCTTGTCAAGGTTAAATTGTGTGGCTGAACGAGTAATAGAACACTTTACAAACGCGATGCGTGGAAATGGATTAACTGATTTAAGGCGTGAAAAAATAAACTCGTGGGCTGATTCAGTTAGGGATACTGGTGCTACAATAAAAGATGTTGCTGAGTTAGGAAAAATATTAAAATTTCCAATAACCGTAGCAACAATAACGGGAGAAGTACTGTACCAGTCGAAATATAAATCGAAAGGAGCTCCAATAAATATTATCGATCACAACGCGCACGCATGGACTAACGCAGTAACAATATTTCCACGTGATCGAACTGTTAGATTTTACCCCACAGATATGGCTGTGGCAGATAATTCTGTGGCAGATATGTTTGATTTTATCAACGAAATAAGTAAAACCGATCCTGTATCTGTATGGTTATTCAAAAGTAATGAGGAGGGTGAATTTGATCAGTTTGTCAAACCGAACGGTGAAATATATCGCACAGAATCCCTCCATGACGAGATGAAAAATCTTGCGACGTTTTTACAGTGCAAGCACGCGGAAAATACTGACAAATTACTAACTAATTGTTTTACCGTTCCATCTGTTGCGGCTCATTTCGCCAGAGAACGAAATTCATGGAAACCAACACGATTTGATTTACTCGAGGACGTACGCGCAAGTTGCGTCGAATATGGACATGGCGGATTATGGAATACCAAATACAATTACAATGATGTTATTTCGGTTGATATGGTTGCATGTTATCCGGGAAGTTTTCTAGGATACGGAGATTGTTCTACGTACTTTGAAAGATTTGGTCACCCTACAAACGAGATGACGCGAGTGGCAATTAATGGACCATTACCTGATTTTGATCTGACTGGATTCGCCTGTATTGAGTCGTTCGAGTTTAACGAAAATCTTCACAAGATTTGTTATGTTTGGTTTGGCAGACATTTTTGTGAAAAACGTTGGGCACCTATAGTTCTGTTGCGATATATGCTAGATTGTGCGATACTGACATCGTTGGTGGTCAGTGAGGCAATTATATCATATCATGCACAGACCAAAGTTTGGTTGCCCATGTCAGATTCTGAAGTTATCAGCGAGTTTAAGGATGATATTCCTAATAAACTCAAAACCGCAAAAGATCTCGGTAGAAAAATTATAGGTAAATTTACTCAAGGTGGTGCATATGATTATAAAAGACATCACGCACGATTAATTTTAGATGATGCCGAGTACGATTTTATAATCGCTGATACAACGGCGAAAAATACATTTGTAAATCGAGAGAGTGTTTATTTATCCGACGGAACAAAATTAGGTACGATCGTTAGTTACATAAATGACGTATCCCCGCAATATACTCATCTAAGATCTTCCATGTTGGCTTATGTTTCTATAAATTTATTATCGATGATTAATAGATTTCCTGAGACCGCAGTCAGAGTCGCAACAGATTCGTTTTATATTTCAAGTAAATATTTAGAACCTGTTATGAAATTTACAAGTAATGATGAACGATGGGGTTCGTGGAGAATAAAAAAGGAACTATTACACAATTATGTAGAATCAGCAGATGTTCCAGTGAGAGATTTTTATCGTAAGGGTAATAAAATATCAGAAATGTCGAAAGCACCATCGTTGAGTGATCCAATAACCAGATATAAGACAGTATATCTCAATGGACCTGGTGGATGCGGCAAAACAACTCGAACGATTAATGTTTTTAGAAATTCAGATATGATCGTGCTGACACCCACACATAGACTTGCACGTGAGATGAAACAACGGCAAGTACAATCGTGCACGTATCATAGTTTCTTCCGATGGCGCGGGGATACATGGACTCCTGAACGGATGGGGGAAAAATATATACCTAAAATAATTATTTGGGATGAGATATGCACGGTCTCATTGGATACATTAAAAAAGTTTCTTGATTGGTTGTTGACGAAAAATACCGCTATAATAATGTGTGGCGATCATGGTCAACCTCCGCCCTTTGTTGGACCATCTCCACATGATTGGTTAAAAAATTTCGTTGATTATTACGAAGAAATAGATGATGATCATAGAGCTCTTGATGCAAATTTGAAGGAGTTTAAAAAATTAATCAGATTACAATCAAACAAAATTCAGTGTGAAATAATACGTGGAGTGATCTCAGAGACATCAATGAGTGATTTTTTGAACTCATGGAGACCCAACGATTTGATCGTAGCAAGTAGAAAAATAATCAGAGACGCTTTACAACAACAGTTATTTCAACTACATAAAGAACAATATTCAGAATTACCCGTACCGTTGTGTTATAGACCATCAGATACACGAAAACAGAATATTAATGTTGATATTCCAGGACCCTTGACAGAGTCAAGGAAACAGAATCTCGTATTAAATGATATTGTCGCCGTTGATATCAGTGTAGTCGAAGATGCATTACGCGCTGACAAATCTCCATGGGTGTTAGGATACGCTATGACAATCCACTCGTCTCAGGGATTAACTATTTCTGATACACGAGTCTGGATTATAGACGATCGCATCGAGTGGTCAAATTTAGTTTATTTAGCGGTATCGAGGGTCAGAAATATATCTCAATTACGTAGAATTATAATTCCTGAAATCGTTGATAAATTTAACATCATCGATGATGATATAATAAGAAGAAAATTAATCGGATACAAACAATCTGACAAAAAAAATAAACGCGACTTTGATCTTGATGTTGAATTTATTATTGAGTTAAAACAGCAGCAGAACAATCATTGCACCAGTTGTAATTGTATAATGTTATGGCGGTATTCGAGTAATGATTCAAGACAATTTACCGTAGATAGAAAAGATAATAGTCGCGGTCATACACGAGACAATATCATGTTAACCTGTCTTGAGTGTAATCGACGTAGAGGCGCTAGCGCCTTGGGTGCTGGCACTAGTGCTAGTTAAGTGATCGAAATCACCGAAGTGATCGCGGCGGTAGTTGTGTATCCGCGGGAATTATTTGTAGTTGTTCACGTGTAAATCCACGTTGAGGAGCAGCAGAATCTAATCTGTAGATTGCAGGTCTGGAAACGCCTACATTTCTTCCAGTGGATCTTGTCACGGTAGATATTTTGTGTGTGGTAACACTCCAAATAGGATCAGTTGCTCTCGCGCTACCACCTTCAAGTTCACCAGGCTCATATAAATATCTGACTGTAACATCACCTAATATTTTTTGTTTTCCAGCATCTTTTCGTTGTGTTGGTATATTTTTTTTTGTGACCGCGCTAATGGGTTTCATGTTGGTTGTTCGTGTGATTTCATTATTTAATGCAGCTATCACGATTGGTAATCTTGCAACCCATTCACGAGATCTCTTATCCTGAATAAATTCCCTCGCGTATTGATATCCAAATAACCGTTCAGCAAGTGTTCGATTAAATCGCTCAACAATTGCTTGATCACGGTGAATTGCAGTATGACCTCGTCGTATTTTGGTATTATGTTGTTTCATCAGCGATGATACTGGACCAAGAAATTCCTTACCAGGATCAACCTGTAGTAGCTGTGGCCATCGTAGACCACCTCGTTGATAAATTCGTTCAAACGCATCGGCTACTTCAGATGATGTTTTCGCCGATAGCGGTTCTGCTTCTTTATATCTACTTGCAACATCAACTACAGTTAACGCGTATTTGTACGTTTTTCCACGTACAGTATCATGCGGTAAAAACAGAATATCAGCTTGATGAACTTCATTAGGAACACTGACATCGAAATACGAGTACTGAATGTGTTTAGGACGTGGTAGATAAATTTGCCATATTGCTTGTTTAGATAACCACGCTTTAGCAGTAGAATGTTTAACCGATGCTGCATCAGCGAGTTTACCAATTGCTGCTTTGCCTCTCCAGTATCCCCTCGGCGAATAATAAATTGATTCCATTATTAATTACCAGCCCCAATCGCTAATTTACCTTTCATCGAGGATCTTACTAACCAATTAGCTAATGATTCTCTAATATTTTTATTTTTTATAGAATTTAATGAATGAATTAATTTTACATCTGCAATATGCCTATCTTGTAGATTTTGACTTTTATAAGCTACATCATGAGCATGACAAGCTCGATCAATAGCATTTATTGGTTCCTCGCCTGGTTTTGGTTGATCTTGATTATCGAGCCTGATATCGAGTCTGGTACCAGGACCGCAATAAGTATATCCTGGTAGATGTTTTTCCCCGCTGTATTTAGCCCATGGAGCACCTGGAAACTTTGACATCAAATTAGCAATATCACCCCCCCGCTTATTAGGTAAAAACGAAAATTTCTTTCTACAGCATACAGAACATTTTCCACCGTACGCTATTTTTTTATTTTTTGTTGTAACTGTAGCTAAATCAATAGTTGGAGTTTTAACTTTACAGCGTAAACAATATAAATTCATGTTATAATATATATGGATATAATTGATTTCTCAGCAACTCGGCAGCGAGAGCCAGTTAAGCATCATCCTGCGCTACCGAACTCCATCAGAATGATTATCATAGGACCATCTGGATCGGGTAAGACGCAATTATTACTTAATCTGATAATGAGATGGTTGAAATGGGATAAGTTGTATTTAGTAGCACCATCCGTTGATGATCAACGATGTTATGATGTACTTAAAGATTTCAATGAAAACGCGCGATTACTGGATGAGGATAATGATGTTATAGAGTTTATAACCGATATTGATGAAGCACCATCCGTAGATTCCATAGATGGATTTATTAATAATTTAGTTGTATACGACGATGTGATGCTAGATAAACAATCAAATCCAGCCAGAATATTTTCCCGAGGGAGACATAAAAATACAGACGTGATATATGTTACTCAACGATATACACAAATACCAAAAGTGATCAGAGACAACTGCAACATTTTAGTTGTGTTTAATGGCGTAGACACACACACGTTGCGAAATATTCATCAAACCTGGTGTGGTGGTGACATGGATATAATTAAATTCAAAAATTTCTTCTCACGAGCGCAAGCTACCCCGCATGGATTTATAACAATAAATTTACATGATCCAAGAACAAGATATCGTGTGGGTATTGATAAAATATTTGGGTAACAGGGGAGCAGCAGAGAGGGGTGATGATAAAATTAAATTTAATTAAACAGATATCATTAATATAATGAACAACTGTGCGTGGCTGCGTCAAGGAACAACAGATAAATGCAACAAAAGGTGCCGTGGAGAATATTGCAAGAAACATAATTATCTTATAAAGAAAAACCCTCATGCTGGTCCACGAAGATGTGTTGGATGTAACAACGGCGTTAGAGGATTATATCAGATTTGTAAAAATTGCGGTGGAGATCGATACAGAAGTTTGATGATATATTATAAACACAGAAAGAACATAAATCCAAAAATAGAAAAACCACCATCAGAACTTGAATATTACTTGAAACATAGAACAAATAAAGATGAAACAAATAAAGATGAAACAGATGAGGAGAAAGTACAGCGAGAACGAGTTGAAAAATATTCATCAAACTTGGTATGGTGGTAAATTAATAGCAGCAGAGAGGGTGCCTACCAACGTTGGTCGTCAAAAAAATAAACAAGAAATAAATAAACACGTAGAGTACTTTATTTTTTTCAGATACTATTTCGAACTGAGGTTTTATTAGCACAATCGGTCATTGCAAAAATAAACATCTCAAGGAAAGTTCATTTGTAAAATCTGGACCTTTCTACGAGATGATTTATTTGTTTGTTTTATTTATTTTTGTCGGAATTCTATGGTCTGTTCACCCTCTCTGCTGCTCCTTTTACTCGGGTACATGCTGTTCCGGACCAGGCAAGTTCAGACGAAATTACGGGCTACTTCTGATTAAAAGCCATACTGATTCGGATCATATTACAGGTTGATTATTACCCTGTGAAATATTAATAAGTTTTTCTTAGATTTTCATGTGACAGTTACAGTTGTTTCAAACATTATATTTATCATTACTTCCTACGTACTTTGCACAGTTAAAAACTGCATTTAATGAAACAAATCCCATAGGCGTTGTTCTTTGTACAAATTATACAAAATAGTTTCCGTCAGTAAGGAATGTACGGAAATTCCCGATGAATCTTGCTACGACTTAAATCATATTAACATCGTGTTTTCATTATTCCTGTCAAAATAGTTAAACAATCTAACTTTCTTTTTACAAAATTGTTGTATCTGTCATAAATTAATGGTCAGTAATATAATTATATTAAGTTCCATTAAATCTTACATGACATCGATAAAGATGTTCAGTTTATATTTCCGTATGGCACACCAAAATTTTCCGTATCACATACTCGGCCTGGAACTATTTTAATAATGGTCCGCTTATAAAATATCCGAAATTGATTTATTGATATACATTTTAAATTATTACAAAATGTCAATACACGTTTGTAATTTTAAGAAGTGCAGTCATATCTGAGGAAAGTGGACGCTTTTGCCGCTGGCGGAAAATAGGAGAGCACCGTAAATAGCGACGAGTACTTTATATGATTTCATGGTATCTAGGCCGAGATATTAGAGTTATTAGAGGTGGTGAACTGGACAGAATGTTTGACGATGAGTTCTCAGATAAACATTAAACGAGAGAGAGACAGACAGACAGACAAAGACAGACAGAGACAGAGACAGACAGAGAGAAGAAGAAGAAGAAGAAGAAAAAGAACTTTGCCGATGAAGTCTTGTATTGAAATTTTAAAATCCAGATAAAATAAGAAAGATCAGAGAGTAATGTCCAGATTCAAGGCATGGTTAGAAATTACCCTAAGTTTAATATCCAAGAGACATTCCATAATGTAAATCAGCTTTAAAGAAAAAACAAAAAAAAAAACCAACAACTTAGCCAAAATCCATTTCAACTTCAGGTTTACAAAAATATGGTTTACGAAACGACATTTTTTAAGGAGAAAGCTTAAGTGGAGGTACTTACAATTTGTCTGTTAAAATTTCAAGGAATCGAATTTGTTTAGTAAATCTGTTGATAAAACTCAGGGCCTGTTCGGGGAAGAGGGGGGGGGGGATTTCCATGGTTTCAGGAAAACCCACCGGGCTAAACAAAACAAAAACGTCAACACAAACGTACAGTCTCTCGTCCCTTATAATTAGGCCGTTTACATGGTATTATGCACACTTTGAGAAAATAGACACTTAGACTTTTGCTTGGAGCCCTTTTAATAAAAGTAAGGGTCCTTTTGACATTTTTTTGGGAAAACACAACACTTGACCTGAACCGACCCTGAAACTGCAACATAAAGGAAAATGTATCAGAGAGAGCAGCAGCTGTTTTGATTGTTTCGCAAATTTAGAAGAATTATATCTTGTTACGATGTTGTTTCATCAAATGCAACACATGAAGGGAACTGTATGTTTACATTTTGAATTCTTGCGTCTGTCAGGTAGAAAATGAATAAAAGGAAAGATAAAAAATATTGCAAACGAATATTCAAAATCTAGTCCGCACATTAGAAGGAGATCGACTCTCCGAGTTCTTAAGATATATATGTTCTTAAGACATATATGCTTCAAAATTCGTTGGATACTGCCTTACGGCCTCGACATTCCTTTGCCGCGTTCAACTCGTTCTTTCCGCCCACACAGAACAAAACACATATTTGAAGTTTTTTCTATGTATCGCACAACTTACATTACCGTGTCGCACGCCCAGCCTGGACTTTTACAACTTTACAACTTGAAATATTCAAGAATAGTCCACTAATAAATAATCGGAACTGATTTATTGCAATTCATGTTAAGCTGTTCAAACATATAAACACACTTTTGTAATTTTAATATTGGGTGAAATGGCACATCTGCCACTGGGAATAATGGAGGGTACCATAAGTAACAACGAAGAATTTAAAAGTATTTCACAGTATCTTCCGCCGAGAAATTAGAGTTAGCTGAGATTGGCAACAATATTTTCGACAAATATGTTTGACAATGAATTCTCATACGAAACGGGTGTTTCCAGTTGACACCAAAACACGAAAGAGAGGGAGAGTCCAAGTACTTTGACGCTGAATTTTTTACTGAAAATTTTAAAATCTAGACAAAATAAGAAAGATTTAGTCATGTCAAGACTATAAGCATGGTTAGAAGCGCTTCCACCTTTTGAGAAAACATTAACCTACCCCTTTTTAATCTGACATTTAAATTGGCGCAGAACTGATAATTTAATGAAACCGAATGGTGTGCTATAACATATATTTAAGGAAGAGTAACTACAGCTACAACATTTGATGTTCAGATGAGTTTGCTTATTGCTACAAAGTGCTGAATTCTGGGATCAACGACTTTTTTTATAAAAAAAAGGTTAAAAAAATCGGAGGATGAAACAAACTTAAACCTTGCGCCCTTTTGATACAGTTCCCAACTGTAGCTCTGGCAACACACAGAAGTAACATTCTGCAATGGAAAAAGAAACAAAAACAAACAAAAAAAATAACCGATGTCATGTTTTAGTTGCTTACTAGCGTATGCGTGTAATAATTATATTTACTCCTTTGTAATGCTGAGAATCATCATTCGATTTTCAGAATCGCACTTGTTTCTAGTCTGAAAAAAAGTCCGCTAAATATGTTCTCATTTGTTGGGTAAGTGTTTTATGTTTACTGTTTTCTCCCTAAATCCGTCCACACGTGGACAGACAGCGAGACTGACATTGTCCACTAAATTTGATTGGATCGGGCCAAAGCGACACCCAGTCGGAATTGTGATAACAATTTCGATCCAAATTGTAACTTCTAACTAGCAAGCGAAAACTTAGTCTCGCCTAGGAAGATTGCTGAGCTATATAGGGTTACTCCGAGGAAGCCACTAGCAATTTGGCGGTAAAACTTAGAGAGGAGATTCTAAGGAAAAACAAAGCTTCGTAAAGGTCAGTAAGTTATTTGCTCGATTTTTGCAGAATATTACGGCATTGCAATTGTAATTATGTGTAGTATGTATATTTAATTATTATGATAGTTTAGTACGTATAATTACCTTTGTAGTGTTTAATTTACATGCTTATTTGAGAAATGATCTTGATTATTATGTAGAGAATTATGTAAATTGTTAGCTTGTAGTCAGAATTAATTTTGTAATTCGCTGTTAGGTTACTTCGTAGCAAACTAGTGCATTTATTCATGTGATATGTTAGAATTTAGACATGCTTGAATTGTGAATTTGGAAAATGGTTGAGGTGTCTATAATTAGTTACTATGGATGTATGGATAGATTAGAGCATGGATATTTGAATATTTGTGTACTTTGTATGAGTTGTAATGTAAAGAAATGCGTCTGATTGTTGCGATATTGTTTAGTATAATGGGATTAGGAATATGTACTGATGTGACACAATTTATTGATGTATGTATGAGAAGTAATTGATACCGTGCTTTTATTACGACGTTGTTTCACCATACAAGAACGTATGAGTATTTCGATGTGAACGAATGCGTGACCGAAGAAATTTAATAGCCGTTATCTGATGATAGGCTGGGTGTAGTGTGATATGAGAGGGCTAAGGAAAATATTGTACAGTCCTTGTGTTTTCACAGGAAGCTTTTGGGGGACTGAACTTCCGGTTCAGGTGAGTCCCGAGTCTCTAAGAGGGGAGACGGAAGTGAGACTAGCAGAGCAATCTGAGTCTACAAGTCTAGTTGGTGGAGAGAGTCGAGGAAAAGGAGTCGATGAGGAGGAAGTAGAGAAGGAGGAGGAGTATAGAGAAGTCGAGGAGGAGAATGTATTTGGAGAAAGTCGGGAGGAAGAGGAGAAGGAATTGGAGGAATAGGAGATAAGAATACACAGATGGGTAGAATACAAGGACAGGTGGAAAGCTATCTCACACTACTAATCAAATGATGCAATATGCTATCACAGGGTCGAGCGGAAGGAGAGTACTTGGGAAATTTGAAGCACTTGACTACTGAATTATTATTAAATTGTTATTCGGTGAATTTCACTTTTTGTATCTTCAATCATTTAACCGTCGGCATTGCTGACTGGGGGCTCGGAGCTTTACATCTATCTTTCACTGATTTAACTTCCAACCAAAATCGAGCCTGGGTGGGATTTCGATAATAATTTGAATAGAATATTGGGAGCACCCCACCCCAATCATAACACACCTACCACAGTGGCGGCATAACATCCCTTCACGCACACATAATTTCAAATTACTTTTGTGCATTTATGTGCGAAGCACAGTGACATGTCTGAATCACAGGTGCAGTGTAAGACTTGACCGAAAGATACGATGCCATTTTGCTACTCTAATGTACCAGAACTGAATATGATTTTTATTTTAGTGCTATTGTTTTCTGACATGAGTGGGTTAGAGTTTAAAAAAAACACATACAAAGAAAACAATTAGTCTGCACCAATATACACATTCATCATACAACTCAAATAGTCTGCACCAGTATACACATTCATCATACAACTCAAATAGTCTGCACCAGGATACACATTCATCATACAACTCAAATAGTCTGCACCAGTATACACATTCATCATACAACTCAAATAGTCTGCACCAGTATACACATTCATCATCCAACTCAGATAGTCTGCACCAGTATACACATTCATCATACAACTCAATTAGTCTGCACCAGTATACACATTCATCATACAACTCAGTTAGTCTTCACCAGTATACACATTCATCATACAACTCAAATAGTCTGCACCAGTATACACATTCATCATACAACTCAAATAGTCTGCACCAGTATACACATTCATCATACAACTCAAATAGTCTGCACCAGTATACACATTCATCATCCAACTCAAATAGTCTGCACCAGTATACACATTCATCATACAACTCAATTAGTCTGCACCAGTATACACATTCATCATACAACTCAAATAGTCTGCACCAGTATACACATTCATCATACAACTCAAATAGTCTGCACCAGTATACACATTCATCATACAACTCAAATAGTCTGCACCAGTATACACATTCATCAAACAACTCAAATAGTCTGCACCAGTATACACATTCATCATACAACTCAAGTTCATATAGTACACGATGTATCATCAAGTGGTTTAAAAAAGCAATGACCGAAATTTATTTAAGGCGCGAATCTTCATTTTAGCAAAACTCGTATGCAAAATAAGAAGAGTAAATAATTATCCTAAGAAAATTATTACAATTATTAAAAATTATAATTCGTTCTTTTAAAGGATTACAATTAACAGAAGGCATCCAGTTCATTTCGGATGATTTTGACCGGTATGAAATTAACTGACAAGTAGGTTTATTTCTTTAAAAAATGCAATGACCCTAGTACAGAAGATAAAGGAAATACAAACGTTATCTTCAATAATTGTATTTTGCATACGCAGGCAAAGTTAATAATATTACTTTAATAATGTTGGCATACCTTTCTAGCATACAATCGCTTTTTTCTTATTCAGACATTATATATTTTCTTTTACTTTTCCTTTCTCTCTTATCTTTTTGTGTCTTGATTTCTTGTCATGTCTTTTATTTTTCTTATCTCTTCATTCCTAAATTCACAATTTTATGCATTGGCATATACATAATTGTTGTTTATTTTTTAAAACATGTGGAAAGAAATAGAAAAATAATCATTTTGCTTACAATATACTGAAAAGTAAACAAATATACAAACAAAAATGCTAACATTCAAAACTTTGTTCAAAGACCCACTCACAGCGATAAGTACGAAATAAATGTTAGTTTTGAAGCAGGAGAGCTCGTACATGATACAACATATAGCACTCGTGAACGCTTGATGCTGGTTCGAGTTAGGTGAGGATAAAACAGTCATCGTTCCGTTGCATTGTCAGTCCTTTGACTAACAGATATTTACAAAAATGTCTTAAGACTTTCCATTTTAGTAGCTGAAAATGTAATTCGGATTCACACTTTTGAATATGTGGAGCAATCGTCTGGAAGTAAGTTTAATTCATTGTTTAAGCTTTCAACAACTTTTCATTTCCTTGACAAGAATGTTTTTCAGCGATCTTTGTCATAAGCACGATAGTATTTTTTTAAAAATAGATAGTAGCAGACGAAAAATTAATCGGAGTGCAAAACTAAGATGTTCCGATGCTTTTTATTTTTTCACATTATACACTAAATCTCACGAATATTTTTCTTGCAAATTCTTATTGGAAACAAGATAACCTACAAAGTTCTTTTTGTGCTTTTCAATGTGCATCAAACATAAGAGAGACGAATTAAAGAAGCACGCACGTGGCAACCCAGCATGGTTAACGGTCCTTCTCAATGTGTCCAGTTTTATTACAATATGCAGAGTCAGCTCTTTTCAAGTTCTCTGCTGATAGTCTCTTTTCAGTTTACTGTTTGTGCAGCTCCAATTTAGAGAATGGTGATCCTTTTATTTGGAATAATCATTAATAACGCAGAACTTACATTCTATTACTGGTTATCGGTCCATTTAAGTCTCAAACTTATCTTAGCTGACCACTATTTATGACTGGGCGAAAGGACCCGATTATGTATCACATAATTAGTTTATGACATTAAATTAACACAGATCAAGGCTAAAATTGAAGATCTACGTCCGACACGCCCTTCCAGTGTAGGATACTCTAATTTAAATGTATTCATTGCTTGGAATCAGACTCATATCTATACGAATACATTTAGGTCCGTCTGCATTAGGAGCGTTTCTGGTAAAATTGTTCGAAAAATACAACAGTCAGGATTTTACGATTAAATCAGTTTCAGTCATTTCTGAATGTTCATATATACGTGTTTTACTTTATTTGGTGGCGCCAATCTTTCGTCATCAACATTGTATGTGTGTCTCTTTGCAATCCTGCAAACGGTAGTCATGACAATAACCACAATACATCGGCCATGCATCGACAGAGTCAGCAATATGCACGCGCACCATCAGATAAAACAAATAATCCATCATGAACTCTTTCAGTCACACGTGGGATTATTCAGACTTGTAACTGACGAACAAAATGAAACGATCAAAGGAATTTCATAAATCTGCTATATCGAAGTAAATCAACTATTATAATCTCGTATCGAATGTTAATATTTTCAAATGCTCTCGATTCAAACTTCGATTCTCTGGATCAAACGACGTATTCAACTGTAAAATTATTTGAGATGATTTTATCACCGTTAACCTTGTGCTATCATATACGGCTAAACAGTGCGTCGACATTGTAACGTTAAATGTTGGTCCCAGGTTTGGCCGTAACGACACACTCGACTCCAGTTTTGTTACGTCATAGTTCATGAAATAAAAATAAAAATATTTGAAACTCTTTAAGGAAATTCATCTGGTCATGGCAGTGAACGCTGTAACGATACGAGGTAAAAGAAACGTGGATGTTTCAATACTCGTTTTCTCACTAGGTAAAAAAAATACATGAATCACGTTCATCTCCTTCGGCCACAAACCAACAGCTCTAACAACATCTAAAGCATCAATAACATCTCCTTAATAAAAAACATAAATGATTAGAAAAGGGAGAATGATTATCGTTCCCTTCTTTTTGTTTTCGTTGTCTTCACTGTTGCTGCCATCTTCGTCGCAAGCATTTGTCAGGCGCAAATATGCTTTAATTCTTCCGAGATTTAATTGCCAAGTGTAAATCAAACATGTTGAAAATGAAATATATATGACATGTATCTGAAAATAAACATATCAATTTTGATGGCAAAAAGTCCAATTCCTTGTTTGTTTAACTTCTATTTAGGGATAGATTTGTCTCCCTTTGAAACAGATACTCTTCACAACAAGCGTTTTTAATGATATTTCATTACAATAGGTAGCCAAATATGACATAAAGTTCGATCACCATTCTTGGAGAGCACATATATCTATAAACCGGTTGCCTTGAACATTTGATGGTTGATCCAACTCCGATATATTATTTTCAGTATTTCCATAAAAACGACTGACGTACCAAATTGAGATTTAACTTTTGTTTAAATAATGTGAAGTGTGAAAACCCAAAACCAGTCCAGTCCTAGCTTGGGCAAACTTGTAATATTTGTCACCAAGACCGATGAACGTGAGTTTGCCCGACTTGACACTCAGTATGTCGGAAATACAATTTGCTGTGATATTTATTTTCCGCCTGTTTAATGGGTCGAGTATAAGCCAGATGTGTGAACGGAAGTTTTATTTGATACGTGAACAGTTATTAGTTGATGTAGTTCTTCCTCAAAATTAATAGACATAATGAACATTTCCTAAAGATCGATATGCTTTACTTCTCAAAAAAGACTGAAACTGTGCTGTGTATTACGAATACCTGTTTAGTACAGACAAACAAGTCGCTTATTGGAAGAAAACGAAAAATTTCGTTTCACCTGATTGAACGACGTTTTTGTCTGTCGGTACACTGTATGCACACAACGTGTCACAACGGTATGTAATCTCTGTTGACTTTTTGTCTTCCAGTTGTTTTCTGTCTGTTTTATTATTCCTACTTGATTTAGACTTGCGTGAGGAATTAAACATTTATAAACAAAACTGCACACGATAACTGCCAAAATTCAAATATGGTTCGTTCTACGCAGCATTGTAAATTTTATCCTATCTGTAACTCAGTAAATTTTCATGTCAGCGCCATTAAATGTAGATTAAAATATCCAATTCGTTTCACACGAAGTATTTTGAAACGATTTAGATATTTTATCTACATTTAATGATGCGGACCTGAAAATTTAATGAGTTCCAGATATGATAAAATTCTCGAGTCTGTGTGAATGAACTATACTTTTCAACTGCTTTAACAAATTTAAGCCTAAATTTTATTGCAATACATATGAAAGAAATATTTTTCATTCAGCTCTGCTATATTTTATTTGGCTTGTAGATATCCTAACATTGAAGACACATATATGTCCTGTAAATTGTGTTCTCCTTGTAAGATTCCGGATCTATAGTGTATTTGAAAGTTAAGTAACATCTTTTATACTATTTTATTTAGAATATAAGCGACATGGAGAATAAGCCTGGTTATCGGTTTTGTGTTAAACTCATACACGTTCGATAGCACGAAGAAGGCTTAGAATGTTTTTCTACAAAGGTGAGGTAACCCGCTGTGAGAAGCTCGCCTTCATAATGATATAAGCGGCCAAGCACCTGCTAAACTTCCGGGTTGGAACACAGTTAATATCACTGGTAACTAAAGTCTTTGCTAACATTGCTTTTATTTTAGCTCTAAATATTCTTTTAGTTACCAAGTAAATAATGGTTGCATAGATTCTGTTGTTGTCACAAAAAAGTACTCGCAGATAACAAGGAGATTTTGCTTCCTGGTTTGTAAAGTCGTTGGGATGGATCCAGGCCTCAGGCACTTAATTCAGAAGGAAGCCAATGATAACACCCTCCCCAGTTGGGGAAGGTGTTATCATTAGTCCCCACCCACCCCGACCCGGGTCACACTTTTTAACCGAACAAGACGGAACAGACGAAAATATCGTAACAAAAAATTGAAAATTCCGGAACAAAGTTTTAAAAAACAAAACAAGAAATTATACTTCTAAAACAAGTTGTACTCATGATTCCATTAATTTCAATAAATTTATACTGACGTTAGTTATTTTACCTTTTTTCTGTATACCTTAATGTAAGGTGGAATAAACGAAAATACTGGAACAAAAATAGGTAATACCAGAACAAATTCTATGCAAATATCAACCTGTGTTTCTTATGAACATTGAACTTTGTCAGCAAGATATCTGCATGAATCAAGTTTCTGTAAGTACTGGCTAGAAGTAGTACTGTATAAATTGTTTATTTGTTTGATAGTGCTGATATGCTGTTATTATTGTTTAACCACACGGTTCATTTTCTAGGACATGAGAGAAAAAACCCAACTATCTAATAGCATAATCAGATTCTTATTTTATTGCCCAGCATGAGCCTGTCAGCGGGCAAAACACATACCTGTCAACTCTTCCAGCGTTAGAAAAGAACTCCCAGTTTTGGGGGTTATTCCATGCCTACCTCCTGATTTAATTTTATCTCCTGATTTTTACACAGAATTCCCAATTATTATATTTTTCTTCAGTAAATAGAATGTTAAGTTTAAACATTATTCAAGTCATTTATGAATGTTTCTAACCTTACAACAATACTAAAATCAGAAAATAAACCACAACAAACAATAAACCACAGCAATAAAATGGTCAGCAAGTTTTTTCAATCCCAAGAATGATCACTGATCCTGTAGCATTTCCATTCCCATGAAAGAAACTTTCATGAGTGAACATCTGGCATTATTGTCCCTATATACAGATGTTAATTGTGACCATCATTAAATTTAAAGCAGGAGTGGAGAAACATACCACGCAGCTTATGTACCCTCAAGTTATTCAGAATAAATGTGTTATTTAGTAAACAATGTTAAATGCCTTTCAAGTTGAGAATAAAAAAGGGATATGAAACATGGGGAAAATAATTTGCCATATGTTCAGTACATGTAACTTAAGTCTGTGTGTTTAAGTATTTGGAAAGCTTTTAAACAAATATTAAATTAAATGCTATGCATTTATTTTTTTATTTGTCAAAAATGATATCATTAATAGCAATACACCACTCCTGCAATAACATGCGCCCTGATAACTCGCAAACCCGCTTATAACTTTGGGTCAGGCATGGATCTGATTTTTTTTAAAACTAGAAAATACACCCCCAAATTTAATCCTTATTTCTTGAACTTGAAAAAAAATCGCGATAAAAATTGTTAACTGAAACATTGACATATTGCTTGTTTTATGGTCGAAAATAGTAGAAACTTTAATTAACGTTTTGAAATTATCAACTTTTAATAAGAAGTCATATAATTGGTAACATTTTCTTTCCAAACAACATTTTTAGTACACTAATTAAAGATATTCAAGGAAATTTTGATCAATGAAAATGTCACGTATGCCTAGTGTAGGCAGTACATTAATATTTAAATGCCAATTAAATAATTTTTATTAAGTGAAATTTGTGTTTTAATTCTATCTTTTATTTTCACTTAAGCATAATTGTCATAAATGCAATGTGTATTTAAATGTAAAATGTGTCAATCTACCATAACAGCTATGTCCGCAAGCATTTCTCTGAGAACCTAATTAAATGCAGACTGTGCTTTGATAACTGACTTATGGAAGTAATTGTTGTATTGTTGCAACAAATTAACAACTGGCCTCCTTTGTATTAGGTCCTGTCATGTTAATTATGTCTTTTGAATCAAATAAAAGAGGTGGAATATAAATTTTAAAAAAGTTAAAAGGCATGCAAATCCAACATACTTAAAATCTAGCGGCCCCGGTCGTATGTTGGGTGAACTCACTTCAGTTGATCAATTGAACACTGTTATAAAATGTATTGTGTATGTAACAAACTACCTTAAATTAACTGACTCTTTCATAACTGTGATCAAAGATAGCAAGGCAACCAAGCGAAATGAATACGTCATAAAATAAAGAGCTTGGTTTCATAGATATGGACCATTGTGGGCAAGTGATTTTCTGAGAAATTCTGAACTGGCACTTAGCGAGATCCTCAAGGATGATAAGAAGTTTCACTGTTACTTTCAATGAAATCACGACATCAATATTGTACTACATGTAATTGGACAATACAAAAATTGAGTTTCGATGTAGGTAATTATCTCATGAAATAAATGTTGGTAGTTTTTGAAATAATGGAATCTTGTTTGGTGGTATATGTATATCAACAAATAGTCTAGTTTCCGACTACTTTGACTCCCGACTTGCTAATATACTATTTAATACCACTCCAAGAACCGGACTTATCAACAAAACAAAAAGCAGTGATGTATTACACTTTTTTTTGCGTACACGTGATGGTTGTTGAAACCATTTGGAACCATCTTTTACATGTCACAGTTAGCAGTAGAGCATTATAACATACTTATTTCTGTGGTCCAAATTTCTGATGCTTAAATTCAGTCTGAATGAAAATTATATTTACACTATGTTTCTTCCGCAAACTCTCACATTTAAATATGGAACAAAATCACTTATCTCATTTTGTTTTTTTGGTATCCATGTTTGAGCTTTGCTGTTACACTTTAAACAGTTTAAACTTTGGGCATACTGCTGCTTATGATTGTAAAAAATGTTAAATCAACTCCTGTACATAAATAAGCGTTGATGTTCAAGATAATTGAAAAAGGTCGTCTTGCAAGTGAAAACATGGCAAGTTGTTGAAAATAGTGCATGAGTGGTATAAAACACGGCTTATTGTGGGGAACAAAAAAACAGCATGGCATGAGAAAAAAAAAACAACTGGCATATGAAAAGAACAGCAATGCATCACACTGTCTTAAAATGGTCAGTGGGAAACATCATAAATATGACCACATAAATATATATTTTTTAAATGGATATCAGAAACAATATAACACATAATCTTAGTTTTCTCTGACTTCCCAACCCAATGAAAGCTTATTCAGATTTCTGTCTTGGGGTATGAAGGTCAGTATATCAAGATTATATCGTGAAATCAGAGGAGGTCACTTTTTAGCATCTGGTCACCAGTACGGAGATATATTAATTGTCTTTCATTGATGTGGTTTTTATTCTCCGTGATTGAATAATGTTACGTAATACCCAGCTATCCCCGTGCTTTTCATCTTGTTATATAATGAGGGAGTTACAGCTTTATGTCCATTTGTTTTGGGGTATAACATTCAAACCATTCAGTGTATGTTTTAATACACATTATAGATTTCAGAAAATCCACGGCTGAAATTTAATCCATTCTATGTCTATCAAAGATCTTGCATAGAAGTCATGGCTCAGAGTGGACAGTTATGTTTTATTGACCCACTGGAAAGTCCCTGAAATATAATTAAATAATAGTGGTTGTCCACTGCTACAAATGGATGATACCTGCCATCAGTGGACAGTACAGAATATTGAAAGACATGCCTGCTAAAACATGTTAGTATTACATGCATTGCTAGATATGATGGATACACATTTTTTAGCAAAGAAATAATATAAGAGAATTTTGGATGCTTTCCAAATTATATAAAGCATACTGGTATCATGATTTTAATTGCCATGCTTTGTGGAAATGAGAGAGAGATAGTTTATGTGTATATGTGTGTGTGTGTATGATTTTAATTGCCATGCTTTGTGGAAATGAGAGAGAGATAGTTTGTGTATATGTGTGTGTGTGTGTGTGTGAGAGAGAGATTTGGCTTTAAAAGAGAAAGTGTTTTTGTATGAACTGGTTAAAATGAGAAGAAAGAAGGTGTTCAAGAAGTTTGGGACATGATTGCGTGGACTGTTCATTTTCATTGTATTATGAGTATGAAACATAACACAAAACTGTTTCTGAATGTCAACAAATACATGTATTTATTATTAGACAAGTTTAGCATGTACCATTACATTATTACATTTTAACCCTACTGGCCTTTCTGAAAAGTTCACATGATTACAAAATAAAACATTGTTGCTTATGAAACATGCATAGAATGTAATTAAACAGGGTTTATGAATTAAGCCAGGATTGAAATCACTGAAATCAAGTCTTTAGTCATCAAAATGGGGCTGAATATTTGGAAAATGCAACTGAGTTTATGGTGACTGAAACAAAATTATGGACTCTGGGAGAAGAGCTAAAAGCAACACAATCATTTAGATATGTTCGATAGTATTAATATTACATACGTATTCACAATACTGAGAAAAAAGTTAATCAGTACTGGACAATTTGTAAATTTTTCTTTAAGCCTATATATCTTTAAATTTTACATGAGTTTAATAAGTGTACTTCTTAAAACCTAAATTGTGTTTCAATATAAATAGTTGTATTATAGCTTATTTAGAGAGAGAGAGAGTTGTCTGCAGGTTTGACATGATGGGTAATGCATGGATCATAACTATTGACTTCTATCTAAAGGGAACTCGATTATGATTTTAACTGTATACAATTTTAGAATAAAAATTGTGGTATGTTATTACATTTTAATAGCAGCAACGACTTACCTGTTGCTATTGCGTAGCTTTTACTTTTTGATGTTGAGGAAACCTTGTCCATTCAGAGCGATTACATTCTTCCAAAGAGTGGAGAAGAGTCAATAAGACACTGCCCAATCATGTACCTCACACAAAGAAGAGTTGTCTTTTCAAGGATGCCATATTAATGGACATGTGTTGACTTTGTGACCACAGGAAAATCTTTTTCAAGGATGTCATGTTAATGGACTTGTGTTGATTCTGTGACAGGAAACTTTCTAATTTTCCTAGTGCTTTGCTGCATTGTAGTCTTCCATCAACAAACATTATACAATTCATTGATTAAATGATAAATTGTTTATTTGCATACAATTAGTTCCTTTTGCCATTAATTTAACCTCAGAATAAATGACATCTTTACTGCCATAGATGTGCCTTCAGTCTAAAAAATGCATTACATCAGTGGTCAACAAAGACCTTACATTGCTTTTGTTTTGTTTTGTGGGTTAATACCATGTGTCATCACATGATATGCTATATTCATGGCAACCAGTATTTTAAATTATTGGAGAAAGAACCCAGAAAGAACCACCAACTGTTGGGAAGCTGCTGAAAAGCTTTCTGACAAACCCATTTTGGCCGAGCTGGACCTTAAACCGATTCAGACAAAGGTGATATACAAAGCACTCAGCCACATGGGGCCCCCTTTTCATTGCAATGTAACTTGGCAGACTACCATAGATCTTTATTATTTTGATTCATAAATATGTTGTTTTAAAATAGATGATATTGCCACCTTACAGTTTTCATTGCCTTTGCTAACTCTGGCTATTGCTAGTGCATAACATGGATGTAGATGGATGTACACTAAAGAGAAGTAGCACATGTATTTTTCAATATTTGTTTCCTGATGAAAGAACTTGCATAGTGGGTGCACAGGAGTCATGATTTAGGGGGCCTAGGCCACATGAAACCCATGATCCCACATTCAGGCTGCAACACTGAATAGACTGATTTCATGTAATAACATGTTTTTTGTGTATTTCAGAAACAAAAAATGAGAATGAAAACCTTCTATTCATAGCAATGTAAAGACCAATAAAATGGCAACAGGTGGAACTCCCCCAGGTCAAATAAAGCCATCGTCTGCACTTTACTTCTATGGAAGGATTACTCGGGATGAGGCTGAAATCATTCTCAAAGAGCGAGGATGTGTGGAGGGCATGTACTTGCTGAGAGAAAGCATCAATCCACTCGGAAATTATGCCATCAGTCTTTGTCATGATGGGAAGTAAGTATTTTGTTAATACAGTTAACAGAGCCAACAGATTAGTGTTTGTGTCAAATATAATTTTGGTTTACTATTGTAAGTTTTGGAGCTGGAGGGGAAAAATGTGGAGATGATAGTGTATGTAGATTTTGTCATTAGTGAATGTACTCATTTTAATTTGTCAGTGTATGTCAGTTGAACTCAAACACGTGCCAATATGTATGGACCAGTACTATCACAGGCAAAGTTGTCAGCATTGTGAGATGTACTGGTGGACTGGAATTTTATTGCATATTCAGAGCTAATGTCCATCACCTATCCAAAATCTGATATATACATGTATTTAAATTACTGATTCCAGTAATTGTAATTTACCCAGGTGGTCCAGTGGTCAGAAGTGCTCACCTTTACTTGGGAATGTGGGTGTGTGAGAAAGCTGCCAGCTTTGCATGGGTCAGTGGTTCTCACCTGGCTTTTCCAAGGTTATTTCTCCACCAGTTGTACAGTGGCTGCCATATATAGCATATCTTGCACTGAGAAATGGCATTGAACCCAAACATAACAATATTATAAATTAAATATTTTTCAACCATTTTTCATGACATTTGTCTTATGTACTAAAAACATGCTCTAATTCACATAGGGTAAATTTGAAAAAAAAATACAATGATTGTATTATGATCTGCCAGGAATCTAAGGAACCCAAACTCCTTGGTCAGATGCATGTGAAATTCTCAGAAGATGATACTCCCCCTGTGACATACCTCATTTTCCCCTTTGATGTTTCCCATTTTATACTTTTCTTCATCTATTGGCTGATCTGCTGAATAGCTAATGACTAGACTTACCTAAACAGGCATGAAGCCAGTGTGACTAATTAACAGTTACTTCTTCCCTGATGTGATGGCTTAAAAAAAACCCAGATATTCTCTTGAATATGTATGCAAGCACCTGCAATTATTTAGGAAAAATAAACAATGCCTGTTGTTGTTCTGGAGGTGTTTAAATTGATGATAATGATGCATTTATAAATCATAAAAGTAAACAAAGCTTTCAAGCTGTTTGAGTTGGATGGTATTGTCCAATAATTAATAGGCAATAATAATAATAATAATAATAATAATAATAATATAATAACTAAAGTATGTGCGATTTAGATAAGAGTAATACTGTATCAGTGGATGGTTTTTCAAAGAGTGCAAAAAAATACTTTGATAGATAAAAATGAGTCAGCAGAATGGGTTTCCATATTTAGAAAACTTATGATGAAAATGCCACTAGTACTAATAAAAGAAATAGAGAGGAAATTAAGAACAAAATTGAAGACAATAAAGAGAACTTGAAATGTATCTTTAAAGATGAATCCATATCTGTTGTGGAGAGGGAAGCGGAATAACTGAGAACATGAGATCTTATAGACTGAGTGAGACAAGCAGTTCTTATGGTTTAAAAAATGTGGAATCAGAGGGTTCATTAAATATAATTTGTGAGTTGTGTAAGAAAGCAAAATCGCATCAGCAATTTAAATGTTGATGAGGGTTTTCCTGCTATGCCAAAAAAGGTAGGCAATCCTGTATGCTGTTGAGACAACTCTTGAAATTTGTGTGAAATATGGAGAGTGCACAGTTTCATGCAATGAAACCATGAATAAATAATCATAATAATGGATGAGCATCCTGTACTTGAAGACTTCGATAACTAGAACACTATACGTACATTTGTTAAATTAAAGAACAGTAAAAAGTAACAAAACTAACTCAACTGAAAAACTCATTTGTAGATGATAGAGAATTATTTGACAATTACTGAAAAATAGTATCTATCTAATATGAATTTAATCCAGATATATAAACACAGTATTGATCATGTACCTTTTCATTTTCTTTATATTCTTTTTGAAATTGATGGACTTGCTAGTTTATATCAGTGACTGTTAGAAATAGGCTGGGGACTCCTGATTTCCTTTAGTGAAAAGTCCACGAGTCTTCATGCTGAAATTCTGCTGAGAACCCTGTCTGGTATGCTGAGGTGTAAGGCCTTGTTATCTCTACTCTGGTGATGAGTAGGGCATTGTTATCTCTACTCTGGTGATGAGTAGGGCATTGTTATCTCTACTCAGGTGATGAGTAGGGCGTTGTTATCTCTACTCTGGTGATGAGTAGGGCATTATTATCTCCACTCTGGTGATGAGTAGGGCATTGTTATCTCTACTCTGGTGATGAGTAGGGCATTGTTATATCTACTCTGGTGATGAGTAGGGCATGGTTATCTCTACTCTGGTGATGAATATGGCATGGTTATCTCTACTCTGTTATAAGTTAGTTAAATTAGCTTAGAATTACAATCCTATTCCTTGGCTCCATCCCACCCATACTGGGAGGGAGTAGATGCAAGAGTGAGGGAGGGAGATGGGGTATGTGACAGAGGGGAATCAAGAACTGTGGCAAGAACAAGGACACATGGTTTTGCAGCAATTTATAGTTGTGACTTACAGCAGCGTCGCTAGGGTTGGTGTCACCTAGTGCGGTAAACTCATGGTGTCACCCCTCCAGACTTCCACCATGGATTTCTTCTTCTTAAAATAACTCCAAATTTTGCTCCGACCAGCTCTGAATCTCATTCAAATAAGCACCAGATGCTCTGCAGACTGCATGGTGGCACCCTGTGCCTGCTAGTCATGTATTTAACTATGATCGGTTATCCGTTTATGAAATCCGACTAGACCGAGCAGTGTGTGCTCTGTAAAATTTGCAATTTTTCATTTTGGTGTCACTTCTCTGAGATGGTGTCACCCGGTGCGGTCCGCACCCACTGCACCCCCCTAGCAACGCCACTGGTGACTTATAAATCTGCTCAGGGTCACAAAACTCAGCCCTTGGCAGCAATCAACTCAATCTGGTGTTAAAGGTAGTTATAAATTATTTCTTCAGTGTACCCATTAGCTGGGGCCCAATATGGTAGAGTGGTTTAAAGCACTTGCCTTTACCTATCACTACCATCTCACCTCAGTCAAGCCTTAGGCTTGGACTGTTTGATATGGAGAAAGCCTGCAAGTAGCTTTCCATGTTCTTTCCAGGATCATCCTCCACCAGGTATACTGGCTACCATCTACAGTCTGTCATGTGCAAAATGGCATTAAATCTTCAACAACAACAACAACAACCCATTAGATGTGAACTGCATACAGAAAATCTTTTGATTGGTAGCTCTATTCTACATTATTCCATTTTGTCCTAGAAAATTAGCACACTCAGTTGATGAATTTTGTAGTTGCCATTAAATTGACAGTGGCTACACTAGAATATCATAAGTGGTATACTTTCTTTTAAACCCATGAAATTATTGTGTAGTATTCTCTTTACTAATTGGCTACGATCCTGGGAAAACTTTTTTAACCCTGCCTTCTGGAGTTTGTTTTCACTGAGCACTTTTGGATGCCATTTTTTTTATTCGACTCGCAAAAGGGAATTGGGAAACAATGGTCTCTTCTGTTTCAATTTGGCCAATTCCCCCCCCCCCCCCCCCCCCGAGGTTAATTATGGCATGTATAAAATATCATAACATGAAAAATGGCAAAACCCCATGACATGAACAATAACAACAAGTTAAACTACCGGTATTGCTTAGATGATAATGATGGTGGGGATGGATGTGCAGTACATGTATATCTATAGTATTTAATCCACCCCATACACAATTAGCTTGGTTTAAATGTGAACTTACTGAAGTAAATAAACTCACCTTTGTTCACAGAAGAATGTAGACATAAACTGGTCTCCCCAACTGACAGAACTTTATCCAACCACAGCATATTTACGCAGTAAATATGTGATGCCAGTCCGACTAAAAAAGAGATTTGTTTATGTCTTCTGTACAATCTAATGTTCCAAATCAAATACTGAAAAAATATCTGGTTACAAATACATTACAGTAAATATGTGTATTTCTGCATCCAGTAATCTCCTTTTCACAAAAATATCGCAACAATGTAAATTTTAGTTGTGATGTAGAATTTCAATATAGACCAACTCAAACTGGTACTGTGCACCGTATCAAACAATGTGACCTCACATGCATTGAACATTTTGTGTTCACAAATGCGTTGTCTTTTGTAAAATGTTCTGTTTATTTAGATGGACGCTTATTCTTTATTAATATAGTTATCGAAAATATATAATATAATTTTACTATTTCAGCTTTGTTTGGGACTATGTTTTACAAAAAACAAATGAAAGGTACAGCGTCTGTCCGAATGAACGAAATTATTCGTTCTTCTTTGTATCTAAATAATCTCTTCTGACATAAAACTTTGTGATAAAAAGAATCTCAAATAGGCAATGATTTAATATTAAATTTATTATGAAACTTGTTAAATGTCCTGCTTTTGCTCACCAAGGGTCGTAAAAGCTGGACGTTATTCAACTCGTTTCATAAATTCAATATTAAATCATTACCCATTTGAGAGCCTCTATGTTATACATGGACTTTATATAATACCTTTGGAAAATTTGTCTGTTTGCTTATTCCTCTTGATATAGATCAAGTATAGAAATGTGATCTGTTATTCCTCTTGATTTAGTAGATTAAGTATAGAAAATTGATATGTTATTCCTTGTGATTTAGTAGATTAAGTATAGAAAAGTGATCTGTTATTCCTCTTGATTTAGTAGATTGAGAATAGAAAATTGATCTGTTATTCCTCTTGATTTAGTAGATTAAGTATAGAAAATTGATCTGTTATTCCTTGTGATTTAGTAGATTAAGTATAGAAAATTGATCTTTTTGCTTATTCCTTTTGATTTAGATAAAATTAGAAATTTGTTTGTTGCTTTTTCCCCTTGATTTAGATCAAGTATAGAAAATTGATATGTTATTCCTCTTCATATAGGTCAAGTACATGTATATTATAACTAGAAAAAATGTAATGTCATCTTCTGATTTCACAATTCCCATTCAGTGGACACATTTACTAAATGATATATTAGTTGAAAAAGGTAACCTGCTACTATGATTCATTTCTATTTCCAACTTTTGGAAACAGACAGAGCTGATGAAACTGACCCAGTTTAGGACCTGTACATGTCATTATTCTTGTTACCATAAATATAGTTTAAGGAAATGATATTCAGTAAAAGGTAGAATTGTAACAATGACGTTTTTACAAAAATAGTTTATGGAATGCATTTAAAAATCTATACCATCTGACTGTGTGAGAGCTGAACAATACAAAATTTACTCACACGTACATTATATATAGATAACATAAGAAGTCAAATTAGGAAGGAATAAGGAAGTAAAATTACAATTATTTTTGCCACCTTTTAGAGTAAAGAATATTTTAGTACTCTGTGTCAGTTTAGTATCTATTACAACATCTCCTAAACTATTCATTGGAAATATAAAAGATATGTCCAAAAGGCATCATATTATCGGTACAAAGTTTGAAAGTCTCAGTGCATGTGAGTTTCTTAATTGGGACTTCAGACCTTTACTTGTGATATGCATTAAATGTTTGAAATAGACTGGTGGATTTATCTACCATTTTATGGTTATACTGCCTTATCCCAGTGACTTCATATTTCTCACAGTGATTAAATGGTACCCAGTGGCACAACATGCCAACAAACATCTTCGCGAGAGATGACTCGCAAACATATTGATATGTTTTTGACGAAATCACCCCAGGCCCGTTTTTAAACAAAAGTTTTATTTTGTAGCTGTAATTCTTGAAAGAGCCTTCCATTTCTTCATGCAGTCTGCCATCAATACTGAATAAAATATAGTTTTGAAAAGAAATTAGAGGGTTATAAGGTCAGCAGTATGATTCTATATCTCCAGTGGTATGGGCATCATGGCTTGATCTGTAGGAACGTTGTCATATTTTGTACTCTTGACTCGTGCAGGACAAGGACGGTGCAGTGAAGGAGCGATAATTTTAAAAATGTTATACTATAAATATATACACATGAGCCTGGATGGGTATCGTTAACATGTCAGATGTTTTGCTTCACAAGAACGAATACGGATCTTACTGAAAACACTTTGTCTTAGTACATGTAACACACCTGCAGTGAGTAATAACCACAATATACTGTCTTGAACAAGAACAAAGTACCCTAAGCAAATTTAATTAAGTGACAAAATATTGGACAAACCTTTGTAAGCTCAGTAAATTTAATTCAGTAATAATATTGAAGAAACTTTTGTACCCTAAGTAAATTTTAGTCAGTGGTAATATTGGAGAAACTTTTGCTTTCTCAATACAAGGTCTGAATATCATATAAATATAATTTTGATGAGAATTATAATATGGATAGTTCTTTTTGTTGTATTTAGGAAGAATATAAATGACGTCACATAAAGACCAGACTCAAATAAGAAATAATTTTGCAAGTTGTTGTTTTTTTCTCTCACTCTTACTTCATGGTCCTATGTAATACACATAGGTAGAAAATGGCGTCAAAATTTAATGATCATATTATTTTGAACTGCATCGTGTACACAGTAAGCGCTGATTTCATAAAGACAAACTACCTTGATAAGACAATAAATACAAAATTGTAAATTTCAAGAAAATCATGGTGTTTTGGGCACAATTATGTAGCTGCATCACTCCTAAATTGCATGCTGGGTTTTAAAAATGCACTCAGTAATTTAGTTTTAACATGTTTTGATTAAAAACATGGGGGGGGGGTACTTTCTAAGGCATGTGCATCAAATATGGAAGCTCATATTTTAATGCAAGAAAATTTTTTTTGAGTTCATAAAACATCGGTATCAATGCCATTTTAAAATCACCTTTATTGCAGCTGGTTATATTTTGAGTCTAATCTAAGGTGTGTGAAGGTGGGATTCACTTTAATTTTAAAATTTCACCAGTCATGAGTCTGTCAGTGCCAATCAGATGTAGATATATTTATTATAAGTATATGTAAATCTACATTTTAATCAGATTGATTTACACATGGAAAGTAGGTCACATTTAGTTGATAGTATTTTGTCAGCTACTGCACATAGAGGGGTACTATCATAGGTACCTGTTCAAAACGGGGTAACTTACAGCTGGTCATTGGGTGACTGCCAATGCCCTTTAGTAGCAGGTATGGTATACAGTATTTTTCATGATTAGTTCAGGAGTCAGCCTTGTGATCAGTGTAAGGGATCTCATTTTATACAAGGGCCTGATTTTAAAGAAATCTGTGGCAACTGTTGTAAGAATTGGCCTTATTCACACCAAAATGTTTGCCCTGTCTGCAAAGGAAACAAGAAGACAGAGGGACCTAATTAAGAAAGTTACATAGTAATTTTAAAGGTTTTGATGTAATTGTCATGTTAAAAAAATGTTTCAAATGAATTTTTTCAAAGTATTATTAAGCAGATATTGGTTTATAAGACAGATTTATGTGTTATCATTCAATAATTACTTAGTGCAAGGATACTTAGGCACTGAGCTGGGTTACATCAATAGTGTGTTGTATATATCAGTTAGTTGAATGTTATATCTCACATTGTACAAGCAAAGTTTACTTCCTTGTCACCACTGTGATAAGATTTCCTGTGCAGCCTGATTCTTTAATGTGTCAAGTTTAAATTTAATAATTAAGCTACTAGGGGTTGTTAAAAACAGATCTGGCATTTCCATCAGCACAAAAAGCTAAAACGTAAAGATGTCAGAATAAAAATGAAAATTTAGAACCTGTTACTTTTCTGATAATGTTTACACATTCTTGACCTTTGTCCTGTGTCTCATATTTACTCATGCAAGCCACCTGTAAATAACGCATTAATGTATTTATGAGCAGCCTATAAAAGGTGCTGCAAACTTGTGGGGTACAAGATCTTTTGAGTGGTTGCTAATGTTTGGAATGGGATAAGATTTTTGTGACTGATTATAAGTTTTCACTAACCAATCAGTGATTAAATAACGATTTGATTTAATTTGTGCTTCATTTGATTTAATTTGTGCTTCATTTGATTTGATTGTTTGTGGGTTTTGGAATCTTTTTATTTTCTTTACATGTCAATGTAATGTAATTTTGTTTACTAGAAATTTGATATTTTCCAGAGAATTCAGTTTGAATTCAATCTTTCCATAAATACCTAATAATAGAAACACTGTTTCTATTTTTGACTTAGTTCCTAGCCTTGATTGAGGGTCAAGTAAACAACTTTTATTTTTGGAGTAAAATGATTGGTTCTTATCAAGGATATACAGGGGCTACATGATTTTTATATGTAAACATGATCATGTAATATTCGGCATTTAAAAAATTGCGCATTACTTAGTATTAATAGTGATGTTTAGAGATAGATCTGAGAGTCTGGGCTTAAAAACGCTTGATGTCAAATCATTTCCTTCTGTTTTAACCAGCTTTTGAGTGATATGTTAATTTTTCTTCAGATTATTTGGATTCTAAAAGATTAGTTCATTTCTCTGGAAATATTATTGTGTTCATACAGATTCATTATTGTGTTTTTATTGTGAAATACATTGCATTCAGATCAGATTGTGCTTATTGCTTCTAAAAATCTAATGGGAAAAAAATGCAACAGTCAGAACTATAGAGTATTCATTGTGTGCCACATCAGAAGTATTGGATCCAAACTTGATCCAAATAGATACCAAGCATCAGGGAAACTTCATGCAAAATTTTAAATTAATTAATTATTAAATCATCTGTACAGTACTTAAATTGTTCTTGGGGCAAGGCTGACCATTTTTTTCACCCTCTTGTCAAGAACAAGGGATTGCAAAAAATTAATTTGTCCCATTTTACTATTCACTTGTACCAAAATTGTAATCACTTGCCAAGATTTGATGAGATGTATGCATTTTAATCCATAGTTATAATAAATGAAATAATGTACAACATAATTTATTTTTTTAAAAGAATTTGCATTTTTCAAAATATTGGTTGATACTACACATTTGGAGGGGCCCAGAGTGGCTGAGTGGTCTAAGGCGTTCACCATTCCAGATCATTGCCATCTCACCTCTGTCTGCGATGGTTCGAGTCTCAGGCTCGGCTAATGTGGGTACATGAGAAAGCTTGCCAGTAGCTTCTCATGGGTTGGTGGTACTTCCTGGGGTTTTCCAGGGTTCTTCCTCCACCAGTTATACTGGCCACCATGTATAGCCTATCTTGTGCTTAAAATGGTGTTAAACCTTAAAACAACAACACATTTGAATACTTCAGGTATATATGTTTCAGCTGTTGGATTTGAAACAAAAATGTAAGTGTACATGTCTGCTGCTACAATCAGCACTAAGGTAAGACTTGATAGCTGTGACTGGTTTGAAGTCCCCAAATTCTAGTCCATTTGCTGAAATGTTCTTTAGAATTTGTAAAGTTTCTTGGTTTCTTGAATTCCTTAATGTTGTCATGATTAAGCTCAATGAACTAAATTTTTTGATCACACTCAGCAGTGGACAGGCTTATAACAAATGCAATTTCTAAAAGTCTGTATATCGGACTAAGAGAAGTCTTGTAGTCAGGCTTATGGACAAATATGCTGCAAATAGCTACTACCATTAAAAAACTGTTAAGAACATCACCAGGTGGATTCTGTGACTGCTTGTATGACCTTTTCCTTGCTTTGTACCCTAAATACTGCTGACGAATTGCTGAATGGTCTTCCTTTTTGAAAATAACTTCAAGACAATTGAGAAATACCTGCAAGACTTTAATCCCAAATTTCACCAGAACTACCCTCTCATATGGAAAGTGCTCTGACAAATACACTGGCTGAATGTGCCAGTTTATGATATTGTTCACTAGTAACTGCAATCTTTTAAGTCAATAAATTCAAGCCAGGGATAACAATCAACCCAATGAAACTGAAAATGTCTGTCTTTTGCTGTCACATTTTAAGGCTTATGACTCTGTGGACACATAGTTACTTAATACTCAGTAACATTATTACATTCTGTCTCTCCACATTCATGTGAATTTTCCATTCATGAGTCTTCTTATTACCATCCTTGTGAAAATAATTTAGCAAACTCGTTTTATCCACAGAGTAAATATCACTGCACGATGACATCTACTTCTGATCATAACATTTTGTCATTAAATGCAAACAGAGAGAGCTCATTAATTATCATAATTTTTTCACTCTAAATGCCATATTGCACTTGAAAGTCAATTTTCTTTTTAATCAATTAAAACTTCAAGAATCATTAGTCATTTAATCAGTTCATAAAGGAAATCATCTCTTAAGTCGTTGAAGTTCATTTCATAAATTTGATTACACTTACTCATTGGATTAAAATCAGAGTGAGCCGTTCCTGAGGATCTGGTTTGAGTAAACACACAACAACAAGGCCACTTAAAACACTGCTGATTAATCAGACCAGCTTTGTCTTTGATGTGTTTTCATTGGGTTGCTTGGCTGAAAATGTAGTCTTGTTCTGAAATTATTCACAATACCTACTCCCCATCTACAAATTAATAAGGAGACTGACTCATTCAGTTCTGAATCTGCCCCACTGAAAATTCTGTGGTAACTTTATATTTATTCCATCAGCACACTAACTCACAGATTACATATATCAATGTAAAAGAATGCATTCCAAACTTCTTTCCAATCAGAACTGATCAAATCCCATAGCCAGATGTCCCAAGCTACTACTAATTTTCGAAGTCAGGCAAGTAAATAGTCACTAGTCTGGGACACATGCTTTATTCCTATTTTCAGAAGTTTGGATTTTCATATTTTTATATTTTAATCACTTTCTGTCCAAGATTATCATTAATCTGAATAAATAATTTCACCCAAATCAGATTCTGAACACAACAATAAGATTGATTCTGCCTAAAGATGTTAAAGCAGGAATGAATAGATGTTAAAGCAGGAATGAATAGATTCTTAAATAAACATGATAATATATTTTTAAAAATGAAGACACAAAAGAACCAGAATGTAGGACAAAAATTCACTTCTAGACCAATATAAGTTTTAATTAGACAAGGTCTGTTACTAAAATAAAGAACATGGAAAAATTAATGTCCAAGACTCAGACAAAGATAATGATATTAATATTTAACCCACACTCATAGGGAAATATTAATTATGTCTTACTTGTTTACCAAAACAAAAACAGCATCAGTGTCTCTCTCAGGAACAACAAGAACTTGATTTTGGTCAAGGTCAGGTCCGAAATACAATTATCCATAGCACATGTTATAATTGAGAAAAACTAACAAACAATGCAAATGACTTATACATAATGTAAGATAACACCATAATACCTTCCATCTTCAAATGAAGACATGAAATTGGAAATAAGATATTTAAAAAGTGTTCATGCTTTGCAAAAGAAAAGGAAATGTGACCAAGATGAGACTGGCACCTGATCAAAGGAAATAGTGACCAAGATGAGTTTGGCACCTGATCAAAGGAAATAGTGACCAAGATGAGTCCGGCACCTGATCAAAGGAAATAGTGACCAAGATGAGTCTGGCACCTGATCAAAGGAAATAGTGACCAAGTTGAGTCTCGCACCTGTTTAAAGGAAATAGTGACCAAGATGAGACTGGCACCTGATCAAAGGAAATAGTGACCAAGATGAGTCCTGCACCTGATCAAAGGAAATAGTGACCAAGGTGAGTCTTGCACCTGATCAAAGGAAATAGTGACCAAGATGAGTCTTGCACCTGATCGAAGGAAATAGTGACCAAGATGAGTCTTGCACCTGATCAAAGGAAATTGTGACCAAGATGAGTCTCGCACCTGATCAAGAACACGCCCTGTTCCTCCCAGTTCCTCTGATCTTTGGACAAAGCATTTAACTCCTGTGCCTATTCAAGATGCCAGATCTTCTCTCTGGTCATGGTAACCTTGTGTAAGAGATTAACTCTAGCCTGTAGCTATGTTTAGACATCATACCATGGCTTGTACTATTAACCTTTGTTTATACACAACTTATGAACTGTGGCTGAGCAAACATGATTATATATATATATATATATATATATATATATATATATATATATATATATATATATATATATATATATATATATATATATATATATATATATATATATATATACATACACACACACATACATATGTATATACACACATATAATTATATACATATATGGTGTATGAGAGTGTATTGGAGGGGTAGTACCTCTGGTGGGGGAACATTTGTGCCTCCTTTGGAGTAGCTCGCCCACCTTTGGTCCCCACATATACCCAGCTTTCACCTGTACCATGCACAGCAGCCATACCCATGCATAGCTGCCAACCCTCACGAATTTGGTGTGAATTTCACGACTTTTTCAGCGATTCACGGATTCACGCCACGTGCCAAAAATTCACGAATTCTCCATTCCTCAATTATTTTAAATCTTTAATAAAATAACCAATTTCCCGTTAAGCACTAGTCGTGATATTCGCAGTTGCCGAAACGCTCCAGTATTGCTGGTCGCGATATTAGTAGATCTACAGCCGATTAGTACAGTTCGCCCGGTAGCAAGCATTTTAGCCTATTTTAATCTATATGTATAGGAGTAGTTTTACAAATGCTTTTGAGAGAAACTGGGGCCTAATTGGAATTTTGCTCCGCGCATGCGTCACCAACACTGATTTGAGTTACCATTCAGCATTGCATGTAAGATCTTGAAAATGTCTTCACCATCAAGGAAAAAGTAATGTATTACTCAAAAAGTGAAGTTTAATTTGGAATATATCAAAAATTGGCCGTGCATTCAGACATTAAACATTGATATTCATCATGCTTTTTGCACTCAGTGTGCCATCACAGAGACGATGTGAGGAAGCACGTCGGTTGCAAAAAAACACGAAGAAGTTGGGAAAATTAAGAATTCGCAGATTTCAGCTCTGAAATATTTTAAACAATTGGCGGAAGAAAAGAAGGCTACCAACGCTGAAGCATTATTTGTGAGTTTTCTTGTCGAACACAATCTACCTTTATCAGCTGGAGACCATGCTAAACATTTGTTGTGACAAATGTTGCCGGGGACTCGAAAATCACTTCCAAATTTTCCTGTGGAAGAACCAAAAGTGCTGCAGCTCCTGTGCATTCCTCACAGCAACAGTGCAAGCGCAAGTGTATTTTCTCTAGTGAGGAAAAATAAGACTTTAGGGCCTCCTTAGCTGCAGAAAATTTGTCAGTAATTTTAGTCACCAAGATCAACCAGCAGGCAAGTAGTCTGAACTGTTTAGAAAACAAATTTACAATCAAGCAGTTGAGGAAGTTCAAGCCTGCCACAGTATCATGTCTTGATAAATAAATATTTCTGCATATATGTAGTGTTTTAGTTTTATATTGCGAATTTGATATAGTGTAGTATTGATAGTCAGAGTGGATGGAGTTATTGTCATGGTATTTTTCACGAATTCTTGTCCAAATTCACGACTTTTTATCCCTATTTTCACTAATTGTGAGCCTGGAAGGTTGGTAGCTATGCCCAGGTAAACCACTTTTACTGGGGGGCTAAACTAGGTGAGGGTAGCCAATGGGTTTTAAACCTTTGGTGAGTCAGGGCTTGGTTACCCAAGCATGTGAAGACTGGATTTGGCAGCCTCCTGAGCAACTGAGCAGCCCTTTTTAGGATTTGCACTGCTCACCTCCATGGTATGAGGAAGGGGCTAGAAAAGATGCTCTAAAAATTGCCTGCTCCATCCTTCCTTAGCCAGCTAACTGCATCTGGAAGGGACCCTACATCAACGGTGGAAACACTACAAAGAAAAAGATGAAAATCGTTCCTCTCACCCTCAGCACATTGAACATGTGCACACTTTTGGAGAGAAATGATGCTGACAGACCTCAGAGGAGAACTGCCCAGATTGGCAGGGAGGTAGCCATATATAACATTGATATTGCAACCTTAAGTGAAACCCGCCTTGCAGGAGAGGGCAAACTTTGTGAAAGGGGCACTGGCTACATCTTCTTTTGGTACTGAAGAGGAAGTGAGGAGCAACGTGAGGCTGGAGTAGGATTTGCAGTGAAGTCCGTATTTGTTAACAAGCTAGCTGGATTTCCAAATGGTGTGAATGACAGGCTTATGATCATAAAACTCACACTGTCAAATGGAAGAAACCATGTCATGGTCATCAGTGCCTATGCTCCTACCATGGCCAATCCAGATGAAACAAAGGACAAATTCCACTCTGTCATATCCTCTGTTCCTAAATCGGACAAGCTCATCATCCTTGGTGACCTTAATGCTAGAATCGGCTTTGACAACATCCCCTGGGAAGGGGTCATTGGGAAGTATGGCGTAGGCTGCTGCAATGGTTTTCTATTGCTTCATACCTGCGCAGAACATGAACTACTCATCACCAACACAGTCTTACGCCTCCCCTACCTGCAACAGGATGACATGGATGCATATCCGATCTAAGCACTGGCACATCATTGACTATGTGATTGTCAGGAAGAGGGATAGGCAGGATGTATGGGTGACCAAGTCCATGTGTGGTGCTGAATGTTGGACTGACCACCGTTTTGTAGTCTCCAAGCTAAACATCTGTATCCAACTTAAAAGATGCCTGCAAGGCTAGAAGATTCCAAAACAGCTGAACCAAGCTGAAGAACTCCAACTCAAAATCGACCTTTGTCAGCACTCTAGAAAACCATTTTCAGTTTACCCCTCCGGACACCCAGAATGTGGAGGCAGCCTGGACGACACTTAGAGAGCTGGTATACAACACCGCCACAGAGATCTCAGGACCTTCCCCCAGAAAGCACAAGGACTGGTTTGATTAGAATTACAAAAACTTCTGGGTTGGATGAAAAACATCGCCTTCACAAAGCATGCATAAATGATTCTAAGAACGCTTCAAAGAAAAATGCCTTCAGTAACATTCATAGGACTGATAAACAGAAACTCTGGCATATGCTGGACTCCTGATGCTTGCACAAACTTTGGCCTTACAATCAACACAAAGAAGACTGAAATAATGTATCAGCTATCCCCCGGAAAACTGTATGCTGAGCCAAAAATTACAGTCAACAGCTACAAACTGAGTGCAGTGAACAGGTTTACCTATCAAGGCAGCACTCTGTCCCAAAATGTTGTAATTGATGACGAAGTTAACTCATTCGGCCCTGATCCCGTCTGTAGGTGTGATCCGGTTTCTGCATTCAATGGCCGATCCTGCCTGTAGTCGTGAATTGTTTACTGCATTCAATGGCCAATCCCGTCTCCAGGCGTGATGAATATGTGTTAGATACAATGTCTCTGATTGGTTAGAAATGGTTTATTCCAAGAACTAAACAACTATTAAACCAATCAGAAATGATTTTACTTTCATTTGTGGAAATTTGAATTGTTCAGAAGCCAAGGGCTACAGTTTGAGAGAGGTTTAACTACACGTGTTCTGTTCATGAAAAATCGTAAATGATGGCGGACGGAAGAGTGATTTTTAATGAGAACAAAAATGTGGAGTTTCTTGGGTTTGATCTTGAAAATATTGAGCAAGCTGAGGAAAGATATGTTCGGCAGTTGGATATTTTGTGAGATTTAGATTTGGACATAGAAGTTTCTGAGATTGAATCATCCGAAGATGAGGATGCTGACAGCGATGATGATGGAATTCTTACGGATAAACGTTGCACATAATTTTGTAAATACTGTATAAATAAGTTGTGAAAGACTTTGACAAATAAGGAAAAAATTACATCAATGTGTCGACAAATTCATTTGAAATAAATGGTGAAAATTTCGTGGATTTTATTTGGATATAAGAAGAGAAATTAAGGTAAGAGTGAATGCATGTGCATGATGTTTTCAAACAGGTAAAAACTATGGGGCACAAGCAGCTAGACACAGCTTTGTGCTTCTGAGGCATAGCCAGTGGTGTCGCTAGGGGGGTGCAGGGGGGTGCGGACCGCACCGGGTGACACCATCTCAGAGGGGTGACACCAAAATGAAAAATTGCAAATTTTACAGAGCACACACTACTCAGTCTGGTCGGATTTCATAAGCGGATAACCGATCATAGTTAAATATATGACTAGCAGGCACAGCAGTGGCGTCGCTTGGGGGATGCAGGGGGTGCAGACTGCACCGGGTGACACCATCAGAGGGGGTGACACCAAAATGACATTACTAAGGATTCTGTATGGTCTGTTACGGAAGGAGGACCATAGGGGTGACACCATGAGCTACCACACTGGGTGACACCAACCTGAGTGACGCCACTGGACATAACAGCAGAGATACTGAAAACAGTGCTGGGGCCAAATGAGTTAATGCCAGGATTGCAAAGACCAGCACAGCATTCAGGGGACTACACGCCAAGGTCTGGACCAGAAGAGGCATTAGTCTTCGGACAAAGTTGAAGGTGTACAGAGCGATAGTACTCCCTGTGTTATTATATGACTGCAAAACCTGGACAGTGTACCAGTGCCATGCAAAGAAGTTCCACACTACCTGCCTCAGAAGACTCCTAAACATCAATTGGCAAGACAGGATCCCTGATACTGATGTCCTTGCCCAAGCAAGCTTTCCCAGTATCTACACCATCTTGATGCAATCACAGTTGCAGTGGGCAGGCCATGTAGCTCACATACCAGACCACCGGCTTCCAAGAACACTCTTTTATGGCGAGCTTGAACAAGGAAGACGCAGCAACGGAGGCCAGAGAAAATGTTGCAAGGACACCCTGAAGATGCCATTGAAGAACTTTGGCATTAGCTATGACACATGGGAGCAGACTAACCAGGACAGGGTCGTGTGGCACTCTTCCATCACTAAAGGTGCTGTATCTTGTGAGGCCAACAGGACAGCCATGTCTGAACAATGGAGGCAGGCCAGGAAATCCCAAGCCAGTAATCCAATGTTAAGCGTTGCTACCATCCCATGTCCACAATGCCACAGAACATTCAGAGTGCACATCGGCCTCATCAGCCACTTATACACCCACTAACAATTTGTTCCTGATTAAACTCACTATGACTAAAATGGTTGTCATCGACTTGATGGATGAACTATATATATAATTATATACAAAAGGATTTTAGTATCATTAAAACTTCTGGAGCAGGGTATGTATTGTGTGAGTACAAATGAGTTGAAATGAGTATGGGAGTTGAGTACAAATTGAGCAAGGCTAGGAGTATTGGAGCTGAGTACATATTGAGCAGGGCTAGGAGTACAAATGAGTTGAAAAGAGTACAGTACTCAGTAATCATGGTGTACCTCAAGAGATATGTGACACTAAAATACATGTAGTATATCTGAACCCTTTTGTCTTCCCTTCGTAGAGATCATCCTGACATGAAGGTCATTACAGTTTTACCAATTATGCCCAAATGTCACGAATTATGTCTACCTTTTCTAAAAATAGGACTATTAAAAAACCAATTTGACTAAATTTGCCAGCAAATATTCTGGTACAGATTTTCAAATGATGCTGATTAAAAATAACCACTGTTACAATAAAAATACAAAATCCTTTAAATGTCTTCTTCTGAAAAATCCTTTGACAGAATTTAAGTAGATTTGGCATTAAGACATTTTAGTTTATGAAACCAATCTGACATCAAATATTGTCACGAGTACTTCAATAAAAAATATTTAAAAAATAATAAAATTTGACCAAGTATCTTCTCATGAGATCAGTTTTAGTTTGTAAAAATGATATCGATCCATTATCAAATATGGCTGCCAGTATTTAAAAAAGAAAAAACATTAAACATTATCTTGGAAATTTGTCAACAGAAGTTGACCAAAGTTCAGAGAAAGTGTTTAGGCTGTATGGCTGCCGGTACTAAGCAAAATAGGAAAACCCTGGTATTTGAATTTTAGATGCTGGTCATATGAGCAGTCTCGGGCACACTTGAACTTCTTGCATTAACACTTCACTGGGAATAAGTTTGACAATCATTAAAAAGTACTTCAGTATTAAACAATCCCTTGTAATAACTCAAGTTTTTATATGGTTACCATAAGTTGGATGGCTTGAATGGATTTCAGTTCTCCATGTTTATGGCATAGTGTTCATTCTAAATATAGCTAATGTCAGTAATGAGAGGTCTCACTATGATTTTAATACTAGGAGTCCAGGACTCCCTTTTTGGTAAAAATAGGGGAACCACCAGCAAATGTTGCAGTTCCCTCACAAAAACTCTGCAAACTAAAACTATTGGTTGTCACTGAGTTTAATTTTTACATTCTTTATAACATTGACTTAGCTCTTGTTCGTTCATCAGAGTGAGACTGAATTTTGTCAGTCCAAAAGAATGTCTTATTCCAAGCACTAAGCTAGGCACGAAAATACTTATCCAAATTTGCAAATGGCATTTTGTCTAAGTCTCAACATGTCTTGATTCCAAGGTCGCATGCACTGCTTATTCCTCTGCAATCGGAAATTTACACAAAAATGAAATATAAAGTTGTTTATTTGATGTACTCTTATAAATGACCACATGTATATCTCTGGGTCTTTCTGTCCCGGAATTCAATCACTGTAAATGTCAGTACATTTTCCCACACAGCCGCCAGTCAAAGCCTTTGAACTTGCCGCCCAGCTATTGCATCATGTTCTTTTGATGTACTCTTATAATATAATGGCAACATGTACATCAGAGGATCTTTCAGCTACTGAATTCTGTCACTGTAAATATTATCACATTTTTCCCGCCCTGCTGCCAGTCAGTCTTTGAACTCGCCACCCAGCTATTGCATCATGTTCTTTTGATGTACTCTTATAATATAATGACAACATGTACATCAGAGGGTTTTTCTGCCACTCAATTCTGTCATTGTAAATATCAGCACAGCTAATTGATCAACATATTTTCCCACTAAGCAGGTGGCTGAAGCAGGACTGGCAAGTCTTTGAATTTTGCTGCCCGCTTATTACATACATATGGAGGACTCCCACTTAAGTGATTTTTCTGCATCTTAGAAAAAAATTGGCATCCAATTAAGAGTAATTACCTCTGGTAATAATAGTAATAAACTTTATGGCTTAACCAAAATTAAAAACAAGGTATAAATCCTCTGACCTTTTATGTAAATTTTATGCAAGGGAATCAATTCAGATTTAGGTAGATTAATTGCCTTGATTGTAGTTAACTCCCCTTGATATTGTTTCACAGATAGAAACATTTGAAACAATAATAGAAAATGCTGTTAGAAGGAACTCACAATAATGTCACCAATAATGTTTCAAATGTCAGTATAAAATTTTCTTATAACATGCAAAGATAAGAAAATTTACAAACATATTTTAAAGAGAATAGTAAAGTGACCATAATCAGCAGTATCTCTTTTCTTCCATCATAACTAACAGCTGTGTCACTTGTCACTCAGCATTAAGAGGTTAGTGTTAGGACTGGTTAGCCTGGTGTCAGGATAATATGACTGGGTGGGTCACAATGCTACATGTCTGTGGCATGATGTTCTAGTGCTAGACATCACTATAAACAGCCACACTGAAGCTATCATAGCGATATGACTGAAAAATTGTTAAAGCTACATGTATGTTTAAAATGTAAATCACACACACACACACACACATACATGCACTCTTCCATCATATCTTATGTAATTATGTAATGTCCTTATCCAAAATCATCAGTATTCCCAGTACCTTGATTAATATTGAGTTTACTTCATTTAATTTTTCTTGTTGATTATAACTCATTATACAGCAATTTCACAAGGATGATGCTATTCACATTTGGTTTTGCATTCATCAAACCCATTAGTACACATAACACAACCTTGCTTTAAGTTAAAAACAGAGAATTAGCCAGTATATATAGAGGTTCATGTGTCACTACATCTAGGTGATGCTGGTATCCAAAGTGCAGGACCTTGCATGAGACTGATACTTAAATGTGTACATTTCATACTCTTTTTGCCAAAAATAGATTACCTATGTCACCACTTTAAGTGCTGCTGATACCAGCTACCTAAAATAGTTATGGGTACAGTACTTATATAATGATTAACACATATGAAGTGTGGAGATAGGGGAATTATCTGTGAATCAGTTCATGACACATAGACCAAGGGAAACAGAAGATTGCACTACTTAATGATAATGGAACTACACCATGTCATACAGGATATGCAATACTTCAATATAGGTATGCATTAGATAAAAGAAACATCAACATGCAATTGTGTGTGTGAGAGCGGAAAGAACATTATAGTAATTCCCATATCCACATGTCTGTCTGTTTGTCAAAACTCCTCATTATGTTTCGAGACAAAGGTATTGCATCTCAGGCAGCATTGTTGTTGGTATCAGTGTTGGTATAAAAATTGAAATTTTCAATAATACTTCATTTTTCAAATGCAGACCTATGTGCAGTTCACCTGAGCATGTGACATACACACACACACACACACACACACACACACATGCACACACACAGTGAAACTCCCGAAAACTAACTTCATTATTCTGGAATCTACCTTTTTTCTTAAAATACAGTAGAACTAGAACATGTCTTAAAACACCACCAGAACATAATGGTCTCTCAAGACAGGTGATCTCTCACAACAGTTCATAACACTACATAACCAATTAATCTGTGAGAACCTGGTTTCTCAAGACAGGTTGTCTTTCAAAGCAGGTTTAACTGTATCATTTTGTATCCCTGTCACCTGGAACCCCTTAACTTCAGTTATCTGAAACAAAGTGTGACCCCTATTTCTTCACTTTTAAAAACCCCATAAAACTGAAAGCCACTTCTAACTTGTGACTCAAGTTTGCCTGCTAAAATCCTGACACACTATGGAACAATAATTTATCTATGAGAAAAAGACCTGGAAAATATCCCTAAGGCACATGAAGTTAAAAGCAATACTTGACACAAGCACCAGCATTGATTATGGCTGACAGTAGACTAAGATGAATCTTTGTACAATAAAAAGAGAATCAGCTTTTTTTAAGGTGAATTATTAAAAGAAATGCTTGTAGGTAAGCCATTTAAGATAATGCTTATCTGTTTATTACCTAATTGTGATGTTATTCATTTGTATACAAGAGCTGAAGAACATGTTTGTGTTGTTTTAATTAAATATGGCTTTATTAATGAGGTATGTGGCCTCACTTTTAGTGCTTTCTTCACAGAGACTGACAAAACAGTATTCTACAAGCCAGATTCACTCGATTGAATTACAGTTGAGAAAAATCATTACATACATGTACATTATTTAGGAAGCCATGACTGTCATTTGTTTTCACTCACATGTCACAATGTCAGAACAACCAGCTTAGCATTATGGGATTGAACTATTCATACATGACAAAATTAGATTAGAAAGTATAAATCTGTGCCAAAACCGACACTGAACAAATGGGGACAAGTCTACTGCTCTAACGCAAAGTGCGGATTCTAGCGTTCACCGACCCTTATCTGTGTTTTTCATTATCACAAAAATTATTTTATCTGTCTTATCTGCAGAGTTTGGATCATTTTCTGTGGATTTTGCTGACATGTGTAAATAAGACTTTAGATGTCTAAATAGCCTTATATAAACACCTGACAATTATTTGTTGTTAGTGTAAAAAAGAAAATTAGTTAACCATGCTGGGGGAAAAGACAACATTACATGTATCATTAGCTGTGGATACTGGTGTGAAATGTCATGTACTGTTATGGCACTCATTTAAAAGAGAAAGAGAATTTGTAGTTTCATATTATGCAGAAACATTTTTGTCAACAAAGAAATAACGTTGCTTTGTTGTATTTTTTCTTAGTGAAAAAATGATTTACCAAATTGTGGGTTAGGGGGTTAAACAATGGTAGTTTTCATAAATTTCTTTTTTTTTTCTACTGAAAATAGAATCACTGGATAGAGAGACAGAGACAATGTAAACATATTAGCCAATGGATAGATAAATAGATGGATGGTTGTATGAATCATTTGTATGATAGAATCTGTTGCAATGATTACACTTGATGTTTTGTGCGTAAAGAAGATTAACATAGGTCTGAAGAGGAATTTTTTAAATATGGCACATAACTTCAGATTTATTTATTTATTTTATTAGCATTTGCTGGCACACCAGCACAACCATGGATACATGGTACCAGTTCAGAGTAAATTTATACAAGTATAAAAATGAAAAATTGCATATAAAACTTTAGACAGGTATACCCTTCCAAATGAATGTAAACATGAAATACTATGGATTGATGGATGAATAAAATGGATAAATAGCTTAAAGGATTAATGTATGGATTGTACAAAGCAATGTGATGTCTTTATAGAACTATTCTTAATTATCTTTTTCAGAGTTCATCACTATGTCATAGAGAAGCAGCCTGATGGCTCGTACATGATACCACAAGGGCGCAAATTTAATGGCCCAATCGAGCTCATTTCACACCATCAAGAGAGTAAGGATGGTATTATTACTCAACTATCGGTGCCATGTAACAGACTGCCATACCAGTCCCCTGTGGCATTCAGAGGGATGACTTATACTGACCTTGAGGCTGAATTACTAGGCAAAGCCAAGTCAATGAAGGTCCGCACTATTTTGAATACTAGATGACTGTATTTTAAATATCAGCCCCATGCCTTAATATTAAGCACATGCTTATTGATACATACCAGTTCCATGTCTTAAAAAGCACATGCTTTTGTTACATACCAGTCCCATGTCTTAAAAAGCACATGCTTTTGTTACATACCAGTCCCACGTCTTAAAAAGCACATGCTTTTGTTACATACCAGTCCCATGTCTTAAAAAGCACATGCTTTTGTTATTTACCAGTCCCATGTCTTAAAAAGCACATGCTTATTGTTACATACCAGTCCGATGTCTTAAAAAGCACATGCTTATTGATACATACCAGTCCCATATCTTAAAAAGCACATGCTTTTGTTACATACCAGTTCCATGCTTTAATAAACATATTTGTTTTTTTACATACCAGTCCCATACCTTAATAAGTACATGATTTTTGGAACATACCATCCCCATGCATTAATAAGAACATGCTTTTTGTTACATACCAGTCCCAAGCATTAATAAGAATACGCTTTTTATTACATACCAGTCCCATGCATTAATAAGAACATGCTTTTTGTCACATACCAGTCCCAGTCATTAATAAGAACATGCTTTTTATTACATACCAGTCCCATGCATTAATAAGAACATGCTTTTTATTACATACCAGTCCCATGCATTAATCAGAACATGCTTTTTGTTACATATCAGTCTCATGCATTAATAAGAACATACTTTTTGTTACATACCAGTCCCATGCATTAATAAGAACATGCTTTTTGTTAATACCAGTCCCAAGCATTAATAAGAATATGCTTTTTATTACATACCAGTCCCATGCATTAATAAGAACATGCTTTTTATTACATACCAGTCCCAAGCATTAATAAGAATATGCTTTTTATTACATACCAGTTCCATGCATTAATAAGAACATGCTTTTTATTACATACCAGTCCCATGCATTAATAAGAACATGCTTTTTGTTACATACCAGTCCCATGCCTTAATAAATACATGGTTTTGTAACATACTAGTCCCATGCCTTAATAAATACATGCTTTTTGTTACATGCCATCCCACGACTTAATAAGCATATGTTTTATGTTACATACCAGTTCCTTGCATTGATAAGCATATGCTTTTTGTTACATATAGACCCCATGCCATAATAAGCACATGTATTTTGTTACATACCAGTCCCATGTCTAAATAAGCACAGGCTTTATATTACCTACCAGCCCCTTGTCTTAAGAAGCAAATGTTTTTCGTTACATACTATCCCCATTCCTTGATAAGTACATGGTTTTTGGCACAAGTCACATAAAAATGATCCATTTCCAAATGCATTTGTTTTAATCCTAGCATGCCTTGTGACAAATAGCCAACTAGCAAGTTTGTTTAATCAAAGTTGTATCGTAATAAGGTTTAGTTTACATTACAAGAATTTTTGAATAAAGGTCATAATTTTGCTTTTGGAAATTCAATTTCATGGGGTCATTTGTAAAGAGGCTTTCATCCTGAAGTAGATCAGTTATGGGCAGAATAAGTGCTGAAGGTCAGCTCTGGCCAGCGACCTGCTTGTATCCATTGATTTACATCATGGGGCATGGCTTTGAAAATCACTTTTCTGGCCCATGCCCTGGAGAAAGTTGCCCATGCATGTGTAGACTTTTGTCATCAAATCAAAGTTGGACTGTTTTATATCATGAATTGATGTTTTAAGACCAGTATTGATTAGGTATGATTGTGGGTGTCCCCATAAGGGGTTTTGACACTCAAGCATAAGTTAGGAAGGATAGTACAGGTCTCCCCATAAAGGCTCATGATAGACAAAAGATATTATGATTAGAGTAAAAAGGTGCTTTTTTATTGAACAGAATTTGTAATTGTTACAACTTATAGTTTGTAGTATTTTCTCACAGAATATTTCTGTATTTAAAAGTGTATAGTTTCATTATTCTCTTGTTTCATATTTGCCTGGTTGTCTGTATTTGTTCGTAATCAGATTTTCGTAAACCATTAATCCATGCAGAATTAGAATTTTTTATGCCCCCAGTACTTACATCTTAATTTGGTATTGTTTATTCGTATGTTCATGCACCAATTTGCCCGTCTTGTGTCCAGTATGGCTACCATAGCAGTAATCTTCAAAATTTTGCTGTAGTTACTTTTACTGAATGAAAAGTCTTATTGACATGGGGTTTTCAGCAGAAGACTTCTTGTGATGTCTAGTTGGTCATACGTGAAAATGATGCTGATTGCACATCAAATATGGCCACCACAGTGGCTATCTTGAACGTATTGATATTGCCACTCCTCCTGAAAGGATGGTCATATCAACTTCTTGTCTAGTTGGACCTACATGAAAATGGTACCACTGAGATGTCATATCTGTGTACCTTGATGTCACTACTTCTCCTAGATAGCTGGTAATATTCACATTGCGCTTTCACTAAAAGACTTCTTATGTCTAGCTGGTCATAGTGGAGTGTGTGTGTTTTTGGAATTTTAATGTAGCTTTAACAAGTTTTCAGTCATATTGCTACGATGTCTGCAGTGTGGCAGTTTACAGAGATGTCTATCACTGGGGCATCATGCCACAGACATGTAGCATCATGTCCAACCCAGTCACTTTATCCTGACTCCATGACAACCAGTCCTAACACTAACCTCTTAGTGTTGAGTGCCTAGAAAGGCAGCTGTTAGTGCCATTTTTATAAGTCTTTGGTTTGACTCTGCGGGGGTTTGAACCCGTGACATCCTGCAACCGAGGTAGACACTCTAACCACTAGGCCACTGGAGTGGTAGTCCTAAATAGAAATGGTGCCAATATATTACACAATATGGCCACCATGGCAGCCAAAATAAAAATCTTGTCTTCATTACTCCTCGAGAATGGAAAGTCATATCAGCATGGGGTTTTCACCAGAAGGCTTCCTTTCATGTCTTGTTGGACATAAACTAAAAGGTACTGATTTGTTGTCCAATATGACCAGAATGGTGGTCATGTTGAAAACCTTGTTATTGCTACTCTTATTAAGTTGAAGTCATTTTAATATGGGGTTTTCATAAAATTAGCTCTTGTGGTGTATCCCAGTAGTTTTTTTTGTGAATATAATTTTTTGTGTGAATTTTTACAAAAATGGTGTTTCCATATGTGAATAATTGTTGGGTTTTTAAATTTGTTGATTGTAGTTGGCATGAAATCTATGAAAACTGGTTATTCTCCAAATTAAAAAAATCCATGCCATTGGGGCAAAAGGCTGGGTTGGGGCACAATATCATCCTATTTTCTGACTTGCAGTGGAGGATACATTTGTCAAGTAAGACATAGGAAAAGAAAACAAGAAATGTGTCCATGGAACATGGACTAAATGAACTGCATATAAATGCCAAACATAACCAAGACTTGATGGATGGATGGACAAGAGTAACCTTGCATGTACTTACCCATACCATGTAGGGCTATATAAAAATGCAAGTGTTTACATTAGAAGGTGCTTTCCATTACGGATCACTGCCATCTCACCTCTGCCTGCATAGGTTTTAGTCTCAGATTCGGCCAACGTGGGTATGTGAGAAAGCATGCCAGTAGCTTCTCGAGGGTTGGTGGTTCTTTCTGGGGTTTTCTCGGGTTCTTCGTCCACCATTAATACTGGCCGCCATGTATAGCCTATCGTGTGCTGAAAAATGGCGTTAAACCCTACAACAACAACAACAACATTAGAAGGTAGGAAAAAGTACACAACATAAATTATTCAAAAAAATGTTGGAAAGCATAACTATGTCAGTTTTCTGATACATATGGAATACAGGAAACATGTGTCCATGGTGATTTTTACAGTTTGTATTTACTTAAAAAGTACTTAAAAGTAAGTACCCTCCAAGCAGGTACCAGCAAACTTTGGTGGCAGACAAGTTGTTAGCAAATGTTTGCTCTATAATTTCTTTAGCTAAATTATTAGGATGATAAAGGATAGCAAGCAACTTTCAAGGAATTCATGCAGTGACCTTTAGCACACGTAGATGCAAGCCTAGAGTTGCTGTGAGAAAGCAATGGAGGAAAATATTAACAACAACAATTCCCCTACATTCAGACCATAGAAACTTAATTTTATTATAAGATTAAATAGAAACACTTGAAGAGCAAAGTTGACAATAGTGTATGATAAACTTCATTCTATGTGTGAGTCATTGGTACAGCTATAAATGGTCAAGTCATAGTATGAAGTATAGTTGCTGTAGATTTAATGTATATACTCACATAAAAGTTGAATCCTACTGCAAACGACAGACCCAACATGCTAACAGAAAAGGGTTCAGTGTGTGTGTTCTACTGATTACTCCTAACAAACTGCACAGACTACTGATGCATTATGTGATGGCAGATAAGACTCTGTACAGTTTGCAGTTGAACTCATAAGCAAGTATATATGATGGCATCCTCAATATAGATTACATGGCCTAATATATATATATATATATATATATATATATATATATATATATAATCTGTTCTAATTCATTTTCAGTTGTTTTAATTAATTTTTTTAGGAGTGCATTGAATGAGGTTTAAAGATGCTAGTGGGTATCTCCAGGTATTCTGATACCCACCCACTGATAATAAATGGGATTATAAAATGAGCCATTGGGTGTCCATTTGCCATAATGGTATGCAAGTTTTCTGCCAGTGCTTGTAATGGCAGCACTCACTTTGTTTTCAAGTTGACAATCCTTTTGATTGAGCCTCAGATACATGTACTTTTGCATTGCCAAGGAGAGGTCTGCCTCTTACATTGCCAAGCAGATGTCTGCCTCTTACATTGCCAAGCAGAGGTCTGCCTCTTACATTGCCAAGCAGAAGTCTGCCTCTTACATTGCCAAGCAAAGGTCTGCCTCTTACATTGCCAAGCAAAGGCCTGCCTCTTACATTGCCAAGCAGACATCTGTCTCTTACATTGCCAAGCATAGGTCTGCCTCTTCCAGTGAATAATTGACCTCAATCCTATATCTTGTAATGTTTACTCTGATTGAGACACAAGTGTGATAAGTGAAAATAACAGAAGATGGTTATTTGATCTTGCCATATAACTGACATGTGTTCAGTTGCAACCTTGAAAAGATTTCAGATATTGTATGTTGAAAGTGTTACTTACAAAGCTCAAGCTCAATCTCTAAGCATCCACATACGACATTGAGGCCAAGGAACTATGAGGATGAATTCTTGGACTATGTACCAGATGAAATTAGGCAGTGACATTTATAGGATACTGTGAATTTAAAAAAAAAAGGTTTGTATGCATTTAATACAATTTCCCTTTTGTCAGGTACCCAGTTAATTGATCAGTAGGATCGATGAGTACCTGGTGGAAAATTTATAAAATTTTGACATGTTTATTGAGGTTATTGTGGGATAAAAATTAAAATAGAGTCTAATTAATAAAAATAATAAATCTGAATTCCTGTACATCAGTTTATCTTTATTTGTATTTTAGGGAGTTAAGATGGAGAGAGCCCTGGGGCCTCAAAGGGAGCACCTGATTATCATGGTGGCAAGGGACCTTCATTTTAAACAGCCATGGTACCACAAAAAGATAGGAAGAGATGAGGGGGCCAAGAGACTCCAGAAGAGCGGCCACAAGGATGGCAAGTTTCTGTATGTTCAACGCTTCTTAAAAATATCAGTAACATATTCGCATATTTTCAACCTTAAAGTGCAAGTTTTAAACTTTCTAATGCTGAATGTCTCTTGGAAAAGGGAGATATTTGAAGCGTGATACATGATCATTGTTAGCCTTAACAAAAGAAGTATGTTACATAGTTGATTCAGCCTTGAAAAAATCTTGAATTTGGGATGTTTCCTTATAAACCATTTGAATTGTGAGAAAGTTAAATTTATTCTTGAAAAGTGCTTTAATTTATCAAAATGCACCATGAAGTTTTCACATAACTTCATGAATTTATCTGAGCATCACAAAACATTAAAACTGAATAAAATGTCACCTTTTAATTTAGAATTGTTTTTACTTCAATGTTTCAGAAATAATGAGTAAATAAATAAATGATTGGGATAAAATTGGGTGGATCAAATGACACATGAAATGGACATTTAACAGATGGAGTAGCATCCATTTGCAATAGTTTTAACTAACTGGTTATGTGTTTTGTATGTGTTAGTTTGTTTTCTTCTACATATGATATGGAGAAAGTTCAATTTCTGTAAGAAAAACTTGAAAACATTTGATTGTTCTTGAAAACTTCTTCAACATTTTTCTTTGGTTGAATGAACCATGTACTGCATTGTACGGACATATCTTAATTTGTTTTCAATTATTGTCAAATTACGATTGCAAACAAAAACAATATTTGCTTATTTGTAATGATTGTTTTCTAACTTGTTTCACAATATTGTTTTGCTGAATAGTAGAGATTTAAATCATTCAAATTGAATGGAGGACTTGAGCACATATATATATATATATATATATATATATATATATATATATATATATATATATATATATATATATATATAGTGCCTACCAATTTATATATATATACTACCTACATGGTTCATGTGTTATCTCACCCCCTTTGACTGTAACCCTTTATCTACTAACATATTAGAATTTGTATGTGCTCTGCCAGATATTCACAGCTTTTACTCCCCATCCTAAATCTATAAAGCAAAAGTATAATTTAGATAAAATTGATAATGTATTTTTTAATATTCATTTTCTTCCTTGCTCTTTTTCACTCACATGCTCTAATTTTCCCTCAGTGAGTGTCTAAATGATATGTCTAAATCTTTTCTTCATCATTTACATGAATTTGTGATGATTGGATTACTTGTAATGTATTTGGAACAAAATTAGCATGAGCACTTTTTTGTGTTTTTAATTACAGTTTGTTGTCATATACTCAACAAAGTCCATCATTTTTAAATTATATGACCATGCACTTAAACATCAGTGACTGGTCCAGTTATTATGGAATGACATAAGTAACTGCACACTAGTGCTTTGTCAAGGGAGGTAATTCAGTTGGTAATTTTGGACAATCTATTTTACCTGTGACTTTTGAAAATTCAGCTTCACTAAAATTTGCCCACAAAACACATGTTTAATCTATACGTAAAGTTCAACAATAAGTTTACATAAGTATGATAATTTTGATGATTTTCTTCATAATTTATCTTTAGGCTGCATTATACATGTATTATGAAAATATTTCAAAGATACGGTTGTTTGGTCTGAACTTCAGTTTTTTATTTAACAGGTCATTAAAAAAAATAAAAAATAAAAAAAAATACAGTTTGGACCAATCTTTGCTCTTTTATTATTCTGTACAAAATTGAAATGAAGGAGTGAAACCATCAGAAATTTGTCTGAAATTCAGTTGTTTTCCCTCACTGTGAGATATCACCACTGTATGGTATCTATTTTCAGTGTGAGACCAAGAAATGATGGCAAAACATATTTTCTGTCAGTAAGTTATCATTTAGATACTCTGCAATATTGCATTGATAAAACCACTGCATGGTATCTATTTTCAGTGTGAGACAGAGAGATGATGGCAAAACATATGCCCTGTCAGTAAGTTATCACTCAGAAACACGGCACTATTGCATTGATAAAACAAAAGACAACAAATATGGTATACAGGATGGACCAAAATTTGACTGCATTATGATGGTAAGAGCATAACTTTTAATTGTTTATTTGTATTGGAAACGTAACTTAATTAGTGTTATGGAGATGTTGCAAGCCATCCTTGCAGTTAAAGTAATTATACACAGTAGTGGACCTGCCAACTTTATGATTTTGCCATAAGTCTTCCGAAAATTACCCTTTAAATATGGACTTAGAATAAAAGCAAAACCTACAGAAAAATTATTGTTGCTGAAAAATCTGGATAATTGGTTCATCAGTGTATGATTTGGATCTGGGTTTTATATTAGTATTAGTAGAGTTAGTCAAGGAACCAGGCTAACTTTACAGCAGTACTAAAGATGCTTTAAACTGCACATATTTTTTCATGCAAAGCATCTGCATTATCAAACTGGTGATCATAGAATTTTTAGAAAATGGTGCATAGCAATTGATGCATGTTGAAGATAAAAGGGAAAATAAGCCTCTTATACAATGTTAATAATAAGCACAGAAGAAAGAAAAGGAATATTCAGATTCTTGTGAACAAAAGCAGGAAGGTGCACAATTATGTTTATGGGACATCACATTTCGAGTATGGTATGTCTTGTGGCGGGAGATATAATTGCCATTGCCATGTGAAATGGAAACAAAAATGCAATAATTATGTCATGTTGAGAGATAGCAACAAGTCATTGAGCTGCATAGGGTTTGGAACTGAAGTTTGTGCAACTGTACTAGTGGTAAATAAGGAATGTGTACTTTAAAAACTTTTCATTTGAACATAATGTTTACCGTTGCTGCATGTTTCAAATACAGAATTTTCAAGTACGTTTTCCAACTTTACAATAGCAGTTTATGACCTTTTGTTACACTTTACTGAAAACTGGTCAAACTTACAGAAAAGAGTCAACTGCCTTACTGAGACAGTCTCATCTGGGTTGGCAGGTCTGCAGTAGAACTTTGAGATAACTCAAACATCCATTTCTTAATTGCTCATGTGATTTGTTTGGCAGTGAAAGCTACTTAGCATACCAAATCTCATGAAAGACATTTTGGGTTGTAATTGTATGAGAAACAAGCTGGAAGTTGTGTGCTGGAAGGAACATAAAAAACAAAATATGGAACAAATTTACAAGATTTGCATGGAGAGCATTAAAAAGCATGTTTAACAAATCAACAGTAACAGATCATGTGATATTAAACCAAGACAATTTCAAACTGATAAACATGCTGTTTGACAATTCCCAAATGACAGACATGCTGTCTGACAATTTTAAATTGATAGATTTGCTGTCTGAAAATTTCAAAATCTGTTATTATTCTGGCCAGTATGATATTCCTTGATCCAGTGCCATTTGTTATTTATCATGTGATTTGTAACACACACACACATGCACGCACGCACGTACTGTCTATTTTTGAACTGAGTTTTGAATCCAAAATTACAGAGTGTATTACCACGGTTGTATCTGAGCCTCATTTCATATAGTAGATATGGTACATCTGAAGTGATCACTGGTCAGAGATTGTGTTGAACTTTAGAACTGTTTTGCTCAAGAGACAATAAATTTCAACTCTTTTTTTAACTGCAGCTGATTGACCATTACCACAATAAGCAGGATGGGTTATTATGTAAGCTGACAGAGCCATGTCCAGCACCTAACTTTGATGCCAAATTGTTACAGAGTAAGTATTCTTTGCATGTAGGAGCACTTCCATTCCTTTTTGGAACCAGTTTTAAACATACATAATGAATAATTGTTGTGGACTATAGATAGTATTTATTATATTAAGTGAAATGAGAGATGTGAAAACAAGGCCCACTATCATGCCAGGGTCCTACATTGTAAATATGCACTGTATTCATATGATGTTGTTTTGGTTTGGCATATTACACAATGTTAGCTAGAAAAGATTTGAGGTCCTTCATGATTGTTAGTTGCATCATCTGTATGATGACATATACTCTTCACTCAACTCTGTCAACCCTTGTGTTAATTATAGGTGAGCCATTTCAAGTTGCACATCACACTGATCATTTTCTATTTGGTTTTAACTAGTACTCAAGTTTGATGGACAGTATATGACATTTATGATCCCCAGATTGTCAGATTCACATATGACTCCTCCGGTGGTCTAGCAGTCAGAGCATCTGCATTGGATGCAGGAGGTCATTGGTTCAAACCCCAGCAAAGACATACCAAAGAATTATAAAAAATAGTACTAACAGCTGCCTCGCTAGGCAATCAGCATTAAGAGGTTAGTGTTTGGACTGATTGGCCTGGTGTGAGGATAATGTGACTGGGTGGGACATCATGCTACATGTCTGTGACATGATGCCCCATTGCTAGATATCACTATAAACTGCCAGATTGCAGACATTGTAGCAATATGACTGAAAAATTGTTAAAGCTATGTTAAAAATCCAAATTACACACACACACACACACACACACACACTCAGATTCACATATTATTTTTTTCACATAAGAACTCAATATTAATTATCGTCAGATTTTAACCAAATTTGGCTTCCTGAGTTATTATCTAGCCAAGTTATAGCCCCTGATTGTCAGATCTGCCTCTTTTTGTATGGGTTTGATAACTCCTGATATATTTTCATTTCAACAAGTTTAGTATCAGTGATTTTTGTTGTTGTTTTAAAGTGAAATTCCACTTTTCTTCTGCCCAGAATCTGATTTTCCTTTATATGGTCCATTTTTTTCTATGATCTCTGATCAGGTTCATAAATAACAATCCATGCAGACACATTTGACAATAATTTAACTGTTGAAAGATGTCTCTATGTTCTAGTATCCTTTCCGTATGTTATTTAACAGGTGGTCGTTGTAAAGATTATTCTCATTGGTCAAAAGTTTCTACTGTCCATTGAATCTGTCCATAACTGAAACTTTTGGAAATAAGCATTGTTGCCAAACATGGCATCTTGAAATTTCTAAAGAGACAGATAAATGAAAAGTTTGGATAAAGGTTTGAAAATTGTGTGGAAATGGGAATGGTTTGAATGCAGAATCAGTGGGAATGTAGTTGGTCAGTTTGTAGCAGATCTGAAAGGCAGAGGACTGGCATTTTGCAGTCTTTGCCGGAAAGATTTGAAATGTGATAATAAGGGCCAGCTGGAGTGGTTTTGTATTCTTACAGTCTAAAATGCATTTTTGGCATGGGGCCTTTATCCCCTCATCAGTGTCTTTCCATGGAGTTGTGGCCTCACATTGTCCATCTTACCAACTTTCCTTTCTGTGCAATAATTCCCTTGTAATGAACTTTATGTCGATGACATCTTAGCTTTGATGGATTTTTCATTGTTCGGTCTACATCCTCATTGAGCAGAGTTGTGTCCCCTGATTGTTGGACCCATCCAGTTTTGCTTCCACACATAATATTTTTAATTACTGTCCCAGTCTTTTCAGAGAAAAGTGGGGGATGTAGCATCCACATTTCCATCCATCCCTAACACTATTTGTGAAGTCATTTGAGATTAAACGATAAAATTTTGTATACTTCTGTATCATCATTAGAAGGTGTGGAGCATGACATGGAGGGGCAGGTCCCATCCATAGGGTTAAGGTCACACCTCAATAATTTGTGCTGTCAGCACATTTTCCTAATACTTTATAATTTTAATGCCATTTTAGATTAAGTGGTAATACCTAGTGTATTTATACCGCATCACTAAAAAATGTGTATTGTGCACAACATTAGAGGTGTTATCTTCAAGGTCATGGTTACAGCTTACTATTTTGCTTTCTCCATCACACTTTCTCTTCATCACTTTCACTTTAAAAATGTTTGAGATCAAGGGATGAAACTTGTACAGATGTACATCATCCAGAGAAATTGGGCAAGCCCATTTTTAAGTTCAAGGTCACAGCTTATTATTTTTCACACTTTCCTTTTATAATTCGCAATAATTAATTATATATACCTTTAATACTTTCATAGGAATCCAGAATGACTGTGTAGATACATGAGAATTAATTACTAGGTCGTCATGTGAGTGTGTCTGCTACACACAAGTGCATATAACACTGATTGAGTAACATTATTTTTTGGTGTGCTTAGTCACGAGGGAATATGGGCTCGTGTGTGCAGGCAAAGCGATGGGTGTTGTTTACCCACAGACCTGGGTTCATATCTCTGTAGAGTATGAATTAAAAATTCTCTAACCTGTATGGTAGTATTATTTGTATTAAAATATGAATTATGCCTACTATTATCAAGCATTCTTCTATAGAATCTAGGGATGTCACTTTCCATTCTGTCTGGTGTATATTTATAACTCTCATTGACCGCTCCAGTGACCTAGTGGTTACAGAATCCGCCTTGGATGTGGGATGTCTTGGGTTCAATCCCTGGCCAAGTCATACCAAAGACTTATAAAAATGGTACTAACAGCTGCCTCACTTGGTGCTCAGCATTAAGAGGTTAGTGTTAGGACTGATCGGCCTGGTGTCAGGATAATGTGACTGGGTGGGACATCATGCTACATGTCTGCGGCATGATGCCCCAGTGCTAGACATCACTATAAACTGCCACATTGCAGACATCATAGCGATATGACTGAAAAATTGTTAAAAGCTATGTTAAAAATCCAAATCACATCACATATAACTCTCCTCTCTCTCTTTATATATATATATATATATATATATATATATATATATATATATATATATATGTCATCATTAATGGATTTGCATCAGATTGGGGGGGAGTGCATCTTTAAGGTCAGTGTCATTGTTTTATGTTGAAGTTTTCTGTTATAGTTTCCTTCCCACTTCATAAGTTTAGGGTCATTTAAGATGAAAGGATCAAACATACTGTTATCTATATATCATCACTAAAGCAAATATCACATACCTATCTTTACATTTGCATTTCTGCATTTAAACTTGACAGATTATTAATATAAGTGGATAGAGTTTGGCATGCTTATATATTGTCAATAGAAGATGTATTGCATCATTTGCATTGCATGTTTGTAGTCTTGTCCTCAAGGTCAGGATTTAGGTCAGTATTGTAAGGTGTAAGCTTGTTTGTAGTCTTGTCCTCAAGGTCAGGATTTAGGTCAGTATTGTAAAGTGTAAGCTTGTTTGTAGTCTTGTCCTCAAGGTCAGGATTTAGGTCAGTATTGTAAGGTGTAATCTTGTTTGTAGTCTTGTCCTCAAGGTCAGGATTTAGGTCAGTATTGTAAGGTGTAAGCTTGTTTGATGTACAGAGATACATCATGTTACGCTTATATTTCTCTATTTGTTGTCATCTTTTGCATCATGATTAAAGTTTTATCTTTAGGGTCAAGGTCACTTTTCTTCAAATGCTACTTAAGACAGGCCAGTGATACTTAGTTCCTTTTCATGTCTGCTGATAAATTTCACAGCTCAGTCATGAAGGTCATAGTCATAGTTCATTATTGTAAACTTTTAAAAGTGACTTCACCATCGTTGGACATGGCTGGAGGAAGGGTGAGGTGAATTTATCAGCTTCTTGCATCAACATTTAGTATACTTATGACTGATGAATATTAAACCAGCATTTTATATGCAGTATAAATTCATGAAACCTCAGCTGGCTTCGATTGTGATTGTTCTGCATGACCAGTAGTGTCTTGCCTTGCAAATGTTCAATAATGTATCTACTGTGTCACGTAGCCCTTTCCTGTACAAATTTACACTCCACTACTTCCAAAGGAAGGTGGAGGACATCAATTCTCAGTATTTGCTTGTTTTTTTTCACTCAGGTTTGCAGTAAAATTCATCATAACACTGTCCCCCCACCTCCATTTTACTTCGTTTTATCCTTTATTCTTTGTATTTTACTACAAAACTACTGAATATATTGTTACTGCATACATTGTGAGAATTGACTTTGCTCCTAATTTGCCATTTTGTATAATAAGCTATTTCAGAAGTAAGCCCACCTTAATAATAAGCTATTTAAACATTATTCCTGCTTTAATAATAACCTATTTCAGAAGTAAGCATACCTTAATAATAAGCTATTTAAACATTATGCCTGCCTTAATAATAAGCTATTTCAGAAGTAAGCCCACCTTAATAATAAGCTATTTCAGAATAAGCCCACCATAATAGTAAAACATTCATAAGTAGGCCTACCTTACAAGTGACTATTTTGGAAGTGGGCATACCTTAGCAATAAGCAGTTTAAACATTATGCCTTCCTTAATAATAAGCTATTTCAGAAGTGGACCTACCTTAACAATAGACTATTTCAGAAGTGGGTATACCTAAACAATAGGCTATTTTGGAAGTGGGCATACCTTAACAGTAGGCTATTTTGGAAGTGGGTATACCTTGAAAATAGGCAATTTGGAATTGAGCAAACCTTAAAATATTGTAGTAGTTGCCTTCCTTAACAAAAGGCTATTTCAGAAGTGAGCCTACTTTAACAATAGGCTATTTTGGAAGTGGACATATCTTAACTTTAAAATATTTCAGAAGTTGACCTCCCTTAACAATAGGCTGTTTTGGAATTAGGCATACCGTAATAATAAAACTCTTCAGAAGTAGACCCAAACTAAATAAGACTTTGAATGATAAATTTAAGCAGCAGGTTATTTTAATATTTTATTGAAATTGAACATTTTTATATATAACACTAGAATGTTCTTGTTCAAGTTAATTATTGTCGTAAAAGGAAATGTGCAATTCATAAGTCTGTGCATATGTTCTAAATGGCCAGAGATGTGTGCAAAAATTAATTTTGTTTAAATAAAATGGTAAATTGGGATCAGCAGGACATCAGACTATCAAAATACTGTTGGATATGGATGACAGTTCTCTTAATATATGTTTTCTTTTATACAGAGTACATGGAGAATAGTTGCGATAATCTGCAGTACCTGAAGGTTGGACAAAACAGTTGGATGGAGCCTGGTGTTCCTACGACCATGGCGCCCCCACCTCCGACCTCCCCCATGTCTGATCTGATATCACGAAGAGAGTCCAATTATGTAAATATTTTCAATAATGTTAATTACTTTTTAACACAGTTTCAGCCTTGGTCATCATGTTTATCTAATTAGACACATAATAACTGAAAGAAAATCAGCTTGGCAATTTTGAAAGCTCCAGAGAAATTTGAAGTTCATAGGTAAAATGTGCCATTGTTTCATGTGTAAAGGTGACTGTATGGATAAGGTACATTTGTGTTTCCTCCATTTCATTGATAGTATGGAGCATAATTTATTTAAGCTTTATGCCACCACAGGGTTGGGGCGACATCTAGCATTTGCGTCTGCCATCTTTCACACATTTTCTTTCAGACTATAACTCCAGTTATACATCATGGTCTGACCTTGTAAGAAGATGACTCTGATCCTGTGAAAGATCTCTTTTGAAAAGATTTTTGGGGTCACTAGATGAAAATTTCTATATAACTCAAGTCATGTTTCTTGAATGTTGATCAAATTTTGGTTATACAGATGCCATTTGGCCAAGAAATATTTTAATTGGTTTTAAAGTCAGTTGAGTGAAGGTTAAGGTCACTGGAGATCAGGGTTATTCTTATTAAAAATAGAAATTTTGTTCCTGGTCTGAAATAATATAAACAAAAGGTCAATAAGACTTGGGGGGGGGGGGGTAAGATCCCTTTTGGCCAATATATATTATTTTATATTTTAAGGTCAGTTAAGTGAAGGTCAAGGTCAGTACCACTGTTTACAAGATTATTGTTGAAGGAACAAGTTAAGTTCATTATTTTTGCATGTGACTTTTGATCTGTTTCGAAGAAAATTCAAGAAAAAAGTAAAGGCAGACATATATTTAGGCATTTTACTACATTAATAATGGAGATTATTATTGTATTTCCATACTGAGCAGATGAATACAATTATTGTATTTCCATACTGAGCAGATGAATACATCATATGTCTCACAGGACCAAGATTTACACATAGGCTTCAGTAACCACTTCAGAGATGCAGTTAACTTACAAGCAGTCAATTTTAAATAAAAGAGAAAATAATTCAAAGAATTTTTGTTAGTTGAAGCTTCAAAATTTATACTTCAACTACTATTATCACAAAATCAGTAAAACTAGAAGCTTGTGTTTGACTTAAATACAAATCTATAATAGTATAATTTTGTACTTGTACCAGTTATATATATATATATGTGTCCCATCCTAGTATGGGAATAAAAAAGCATTAAAAAAATTAATAAATTGGGATGAGTTAGTTCAAAGGAAAGTTTGAAGAAAAAATACAAACAATAGTTTTAAAAATTTGTGATGCTGCCACAAGTTTTGAATTCATTTTCTCTTGTTTGGCATCTGGGAAACACAGAAAGACAAATGTGGGTGTTTAACATAATATCAGTTAATTACAAATTTAAAATAAAAATTGAAATAAAAGAATTGGGTTTGCCTCTGTAAGTTTAGAACTTGGGACCTCTTGTTTGGCACACATAAGACGCAGAAAGACAAATGTAGGTGTTTATATAGCTTAATTGCCCCTCCTAGGATGAGAGTCATAAATGAAATGTAAAAAAAAATCCAAAATTGGGATGAGCATATTTAAAAGAAAGTTTGAACCTAAAATTAGCAAAACATATTTTAATTTTTTTTTGATGTTATTGAATTTTTTCTAACTTGCCACCTCTTGTTTGGAGAGTGTGACCCACAGACAAATGTGGATATATATATATATATATATATACAGGGTTCCCACGCTACTGGGAAATCGGGAGAAAAAGTCCAGAAAATGATTATTTTTTCCCGACTGTGAAAAGTCCTTGAATTTGGCAAATATGGATGAAAGTTGGGAAAAACCTGGGAAATCTCTGCCACCACTTGATGTCCATAACAATCACATAATTGAGTTGTAACTAAACTGATCATGAGTTAAATTTATCGAGCTTTAACCAGAATATTCTGAGGGTGCAGTATGGATCATTTGATTGCTTGCAATAATAATAATAATGAGGACTTTGTATAGCGCCTAATCTGTAGAAGCTCTAAGCGCTTTACAACATTAGACAACACCTATAAGATAAAAAACATATAATGAAATGATTACAAAAACAAATACCATGAAACTAGAAAACATTAAAAAAAAACATGCTGAGAATATTTAAGGTAGGAAACAATTTTCAGTCTTTTAAGTTTGTTCTTGCAGTCGAAATAAGTGAGTTTTGAGAGCCCTCTTGAATGTGATTACTGTGTCTTTGTGTCTAAGTTCAGTGGGCAATTCATTCCACATTGCTGGGCCCTGGTATGCAATAGAACGCTGTCCATATGACTTTGTTTTCATAGTGGGAATAATGAGTATACGATTGTCAGAAGAGGAGCATAAGTATCTTGCTGGTGTGTACACATGGGTGAGGTCAGATAAGTATGTTGGACTGGAGTCTGTCAGTGAAACTTAGCACAGAGAACAAATTTTGTGTTTGATTCTGGATTGAATGGATAGCCAGTGTAGGGTACAGAGCAGCGGGGAGGTGTGCTCTGATCATGGTACTCTAAGTATGATCCAAGCAGCAGTGTTTTGAAGTTTCTGGAGCAGATATTGAGATGAACCAGACAGAATTGAGTTACAATAGTCCAGTCTTGAAAGTACTAATGAACACACAAGTGTTTTAGTGGCATCCACTGAAAGATATTTGCAAATTGAGATGATGCGTCTCAGCTCAAGATATGCAGCCTTGCATATGTTCATGACATGTTGGTGCAATGTGAGAGCACTGTCCAGAGTAACACCTAAGTTTCATACTGATTGTGTGAATTTAATGTTGTTGTTGCTGATATTTATTGTTTGAGGTAAAGGATGTGAATGAGAAAGTCTTTGTGTTGTGATCAGAATGGCCTCAGTATTATCGTCATTCATCTGCAGCTTGTTACATGACATCCGTGATTTCACATCAGAAATGCACCTCTCTACACCTTGAATGGTAGCATCAACTTCAGTTGGGTGGCTAGATTTGTATATTTGGGTGTCATCAGCGTACAATTGGTGAGAAGCTAAATGATGATCTATGACACTTGAGAGCGACTGAGTGTACAGAATGAAGAGAACAGGTCCAAGAAGAGACCCCTGTGGAACACCACAACATAGATCAACTGGGCTGGAGTGTATTCCATTTGCAGGTACAATTTGTGTCCTGTTGACCAAGTAGGACTTGAACCACAGTAAGGCTGTATCATGAATGCCAAATACATGCTGGAGACGGTGAAGTAATATATCATAGTCTATTGTGTCAAATGCTGCAGACAAATCACTAAACATATATGCTGAGTCAGTCCAAATGCCCAGTGGATTAGATTTGTCTAGTAGACTTTTATTTTCAAAGTCAGCTCGATATCCATATCTTTCCTTACAAGGAAGGTGTGAAAACCAGTCTGGCATCACAAGAGGCCAACATGGTGGTGGCAAAGCATAGCTGCTTACTGCATGGCCTCGGAAACTTTAAACGTTGTTAGATTGATTGATACATGCATGAAATTGATATGAAAATTACTTATTTTCTCAGAAATTGTGAGTATTAAAATCGTTATGTCTTTAATCTGCTGAAAGACAAGAAAAAACTATGTCGATGAAATTTGACCTGGTACTCGTGATTTGCATTGCTAGTCACATGAGTACACAAATCTAACAACCCACATATTCAAATGTTGTAGAGAGAAAAAAAGAAAATATTAAATGAAAGTCATATACTGGTTGTAATAAAAATACAAAAACGAAAGAACACAAATTTCTCCATATTTATATATTCCAAGAACAACTTCTAGAGTTTTTTTGTATCACATGACTGCCACATTGACATGTGCTCTCTGCTTGATAAATCAGACTGGCCAGACTGCTGGTTTTTACAAAAAGTATTTAAAGAAGTTTGTTGTTGAGATCATGTGACCATTGGACTTCCAATGTCATCAATTGAGATTTGTCAAGTCATTTGACTAGTAATGCATATGGTGAGTACTGGGTCAGGTTTCATCTATGCTGTAGTTTTATCTTGTCTGTCAGTGGATTAACAACATAACGATTATTATACTTGCCATTTCTGAAGAAAAAAATCATTTTTCTATCGATTTCATGCAGGTATGAATTGATAGTACATAAGTTTAAATTTTCTAGGCCCACTGGTAAGCGACTACCATATGTCACTACTGCACGGTGGCGGCAAATTCCAAATTTTCGATGTGCGGTTGCAATGACCCCACACCCCAACCTAAATGTCCAAATATGAAAAATGGGGTGAGAATATTCAGAGGAAACTCGGATTAGAAAACAGACTGCTGTTTGTTGAATCTCAGAGCTGAAATGAGAAATTGTCGTCCTTTGCATTATATATTAATAAACGATATGAGCCCCTGTATCAGTACATGTTTGGGGACTGTTTTAATGAATTACAAGAAGACAAGTTAATTTAACAGAAAATTCAGTCCTTGTTTATACAACAGTATATAATATTGAAGGTCTTTTGTCAAAATTTAAATCAAATCTTTTGAAAATGTTTTTTATATGATGGATTTTTAACCAGATCATCTTAAGGAGATTAGGTTTGAAAAATCTTGTTTGGGATTTTATTGGCACAGATAAATTCAGGGTGAAACTCTTTTCATTACAAGAGAAGATTCTAATTATTTGCATTTATTGTTTTATTTTTTATGTACTGTAATAGGAAATGTTACTTTCTATGTGATGCATATATATATATATATATATATATATATATATATATATATATATATATATATATATATATATATATATATATATATATGTGTGTGTGTGTGTGTGTGTGTGTGTGTGTATGTGTGTATATATCTATATCTATCTATCTATCTATATATATATATATATATATATATATATATATAGAATTCTTTAGAATTAAAGGTTTGAAAGGAAACAAAACATAATTTATGTTCATTATGTTGTTTCCACATAGCAACATGATGCAGCAAAATAAAGTCAGAATTTTTATTCTGTACATTGAAATGACTTTACATGACAGTTTATAGGAATATAATCAAACTTATTTCATGTGCGACATTTCTTGGTTTTGTACATGATCATGTTTTCTGACTTAGATGTTTTTGGAGAGCTTTGAAAAGGAAACATCTTTAGATCTAGAAAAAAGCGTGTTTTATAATTGAAAATGTTCTTTAATTCCATTCAGTAGTAGACATATGTGAACCTTGAAAAAAGTAATTTCATCCTTTAAAAACCCAGGAAATGACCTGGAAATTTATCTTTAGAAAAGCATGGTGACCATGTGTATATATATGCAATAAACTGGCAACAAACAGTGGGAAACTAGTATCTAACTAGCCTGAGCACTTTTGACTCTTTAATGAGTCTTTTTCAAAGGCAAATACAAAACATAGACAAGACAAACAAATAAAACAGAAAAATGGTTATGTTTGGAAAACTTTACATGGCTGTATCTACAGGAATTAAATCTTTTAATTTTATTATGTTTCCACTAGTTTATTTCAGCTTGTTGCTGATACTGGAAAATATTTGTATTGACCTAGAAATTGATGAGCCATAACGACATCTGTTATTTTATGTAAATTTATGTAAGCGCAAATTATATCCCGGATATTTCATTGTTATAGTAGTCATAGGCTATTAAGCAAATTTAGAGAATTATTTAAAAGAAAATATGCCGGCTGCAAAAGATAATTTTATTTGTGCATGGTTGTCTTTTTCTGGTCTTCTTGGTTTAAACCACTTGGTTTCAATTTTCTAAGGCAGCATATCCAGTAAGATTCCTTTTCTTTCCTGGTTTGGGAACTCCAGTTGGGGTTGTAAGCAATTGCAATAAGTGTTATATCTCTGAAAGTGTGGTCAGGGGAGAAGTTTTCTGCGACTGGGCTTCTGGACTTTCGTATTCTTTATATATATATATATATATATATATATATATATATATATATATATATATATATATATTAAGTTGATGTGTAATTGACTTTCATATTTAAAGTTAAAGGTCTCAGTAAGGGACAATGCAAGATTATGAACTGTTTTCATTCTGCAGTAAATTTTGAACTACTGGAAATACTTAAATGAAACTTCGCATGCATATGTCATGACTTGACCTGCCACATGTTTACCTGTACACAGATGCACATGAGTAGAAAGTGCATGTTATAACTGACTGTACACAGATGCATATGAGTAGACAGTGTGTGTTATAAATGACTGTACACATATGCTTATGGGTATACTATCACATAATTACACAGGTGCTTATCAGTAGAGTGTCACATAACTGTACACAGATGCATATGAGCAGTGTGTGTCATAACTGTACAGATACATATCAGTATACAGTGTCACATAACTGTGCACAGAGTAGACAATGTCACATAACAACAGAGATACATAGGAGCAGACAGTGTCACAACTGTACACAGATGCATATGAGTAGACAGTGTCACATAACTGTGCACAGATGCAAATAAGCAGACAGTGTGGCATAACTGTACATAAATACATATGAATAGACTGTGTCACATAAATGTGCACATATGCTTATGAGTAGACAGTGTTACATAACCACACAGGTACATATGAGTAGACAGTGTGTCACATAACTGTACACAGATGCATATGAGTAGACCATGTCACATAATTGTACACATATGCATATGAGTAGTTGTTGTTGTTGTTGCTGTTGTAGGGTTTAACGCCTTTTTCAGCACATGATAGGCTATACATGGCAGCCAGTATAAATGGTGGAGGAAGAACCCGGGAAAACCCCGGGAAGAACCACCGACCCACGAGAAGTTACTGGCATGCTTTCTCACATACCCACGTTAGCCGAATCTGAGACTCGAACCCACACAGGCAGAGGTGAGATGTCAATGATCCGGAATGGTGAGTTCTTTAGACCACTTGACCACTCGGGGCCCCTATATGAGTAGACAGTGTCAGATAACTGTACACAGATGCATATGAGTAAACAATTTCATATAACTGCACAGATGCATATGTGTAGACAGTGTAACATAACTGAGCAGATGCATATGAGTAGATACTGTGTCACATGACCATACACAGATGCATATGAGTAGACACTGTGTCACATGACCGTACACAGATGTATATGAGTAGTGTTAGGAATCTATATTAAAATCTAGGCAACAGAAAAGACTGCATTGCAGCAAGTTTTGTAAAATCAACAAATAATTTATTTCCCTTGAATGCAGAGTGAAATATTTAAAATAACTGATAGTATGGTGACTGAAATCCTTAGTAGTCATAAGTTCTGTTAAAAGTCCAAAAGTACTGAGTATTCCAAATGTGACCCAGTGGTATTCCAAATAAAGTCCAGTCTGTTGAGTTGATGTGCCAATAGTCTAAAATAGTTTGATGTGCCAACAGTCTTGATGTATCACAATGATATAATCCAAAATATCTTTAAATGAATTTATGGTAATTCCAAAATAGTTACTAATTTTGGAGTTTGTGAGCACCTTGTAATTCCATTGAATAATTGAAATAAATTCTCTCAACTAAACACAACTCAACTGAATCTGGTTCGACTAAGACTTATTTTTAAGATAGGAATAACTAATTCTCAGGTAAATATATGAAAAACTAAGATGCAATTTCGAACCAGAATGAGGTTCAAGTAATAATTTCTAGATCATGCCGTCAAAAAGGTTGGGTCCTTTACCAGCCAACCAATCAGTAATTCAGTCACCTGGTTTTCCGAAGGCGAAACTCTTGACCTGAACTCAGATCACTTCAAATTTGCCAGCAAGATTTCATCTACACCTTACAAGGTCAAATGGCCACAATGTCATGTTTACCAAGCAAAATGAGCTTTCTTATAGTACAAACCCACAATGGAGAAAATCTGCTATTTAATATTATTTACTAAATGACCCTTATAATCTATAATCATAAAAATTAACACACATAATAGAGATATACATAACAGTAAACTGTGTAAGTATAACTGTACACAGATACACTACATAACTAGATCTGTCATATTGTTTACTGTTCACAATATCATGTTTACACATGACACATGACTAGACTGTCACATGGATACTGAGAGACATAGGATGACTAGACTTTGGCTCTTGGACAACTGTACGCAGATACATATAATGTTTAAATTTTGTCACATATATAACTGTACATATATACATTTCATGACTAGACTGTGTCACATGTATAACTACACAGAAACACATGAATAGACTGTCTCATGCATAACAGTTATGTTTGCATTTCAAAGGCACAGTTCACTGCAAGAGAAAACAGTTATCAGTATTGTAGCTTTTGAAATATTGGTGATATTTCAATGAAACTTTAGTTGGAAGTGCAGATGACAGTGTCCAAAAATTTAATATGATCATGTGTGTACAGAGAGTTTATTAGTAGTTTTGTAATTATTATAGAAAACAGATGAAACAGACTTGCTGGCATTATTTAAAATTTTCTTCAGAAAATCATATTCATTATGATGGCCACATGACATTTTTATAAGTAAAATTATCAGTGATTTATTGTGCAGAAATTTAAGAATGTTTGAGATGTAAAAGTTTTGTATCTTTGCTTCAAATTCACTCATATAGAACATTTAGTTTTTTTTATACTAGGAATGAAGACTGAGAGATTTTTATTACTTTGTTTCTTCTCCTTGTTGATTTAATCTGAGTGGTACAGATATATAGTACCTTAATTTACCTTGTGGCTTTGTAAAGTTTTAGTAAATTTCATGCTGATGAAAATTGTAAGAATATTAGTCTGGCAGTTAGCTGTTAAATATCAGTTTGAACTTTATGGTCAAAATTAGTTTTGAGGACACAGTAATACCTGTCTAAAGCAGTCACCACTGGGAAATTAAAAAAGTTTCTCCATGAGACAGATGACTGTTTAAAAGATGTTTATTTCTCTACTAATTATGGTATAGGAGAAACAGAGATGGTGTCTAAGGTGACTGCTTAATACAGGTCACCTTTAAAGCAGGTATGACAGTATGACACTTGAACTCAAAGTTTTCTCATATGTTTATTTATAGGGAGCAGATGGAAATAGCCCTCCACCATTGCCATCTACTAGCAAACGTCCGAGTATTAGTAATGTGAAAAAACTGTCCATCGTCAATACACCACATCGGCCTCTGCCGCCAACCCCAGGGGCCTTGAAAAATGTGAATGAGAAGTTATATGGAGAGTGGGGTGGAGATGATACAATAGGTTAGTAATAAAACCTGAATGATTTTAAGTGCAAAACAATGACTTTGAAGTTTATGGGTGTCTGATGTAATTACTGTCTAATAGTAATTAATTAATTTGTATCCGTAAAGTTTCTGATATTATTTTTTTAGCACATGTTGGAAACATGGCAAATGTGAAACAGCTGTTTTAAGTACTTCTTGTTTAATATGGACTAGTCTGCATCAGTGAAGTCCATAGTATTTTACCCATTTCTATCTCCCCCTCTTTTTTGCATGGGGAGATTGCACCATTTTCTACAGCTATCTGACTTGTTTGGCTATAGCATGGTATGGTACATAACATGATATCGTTTTGTGGACCCAAATCATCATGCTATATCAGGGTTCTGCTGTACTATAGTATCTCACACCATCCTGTTTGTTTTTACCCCCTACTGATTTTAAAAGCAAAAGTATCAAGGATATAAAAGATGCACAAAACTTAGTAATTTTATTCATTGATTTATAATTTCTAACCTGATTGTCACCAAGGGGTCACTAACACTGTCACTGTATTGGTATTTCACAGCAAATGGAAGCCTTTGATGTAAACAAGCAGACAGACTGAGCCTCACTGTCCTTTTCTGGTTTCTAGAATAGTCCTTTTCAGTAATGACTATGTTGTCTGCATCCAATATTTGGAATATCTAGCGATAATATTTTTAAAACAAATTGAACATATGAAAAGGATGGCTCTTGTGTGCATATGTTGAAAGAGATTTAACTCCAAAATTGATGGAATTATTGAGATAATCAAAAATAGCAAACTGCATAACATCTGTTGCTTGTAAACATAGACAGGTCCATGCAAATATGGTGACCTTATCACTAAAGAAACTTTCATTTGGTTCAAAATGTCAACAAGTGTTTGGAACCGTTAGAAATTATTAATCAGTGAATGAAATGGCTAAGTTTTGTGACTTTTTTTATAACTTTGATGCCTTCTGTTTTTAAAATCAATAGGGGGATTGTTTGTAAATACTGTAAGCATTTGGATGGGCAAGTTATTTCACAAACCAGCATCCTGTACAGTGAGATCCAGAAAATTAGGGTCCAGCTAATTTTATGTCCATAGCCCAGGTGATAACAGAATGCTGAATATGGGCAACATGAAAGTCAATTGACTTACTGGGCTACTATTTGATGCTTTGAATAATTAATGAAAGTCATGTGACCTACTGGGCTGCTATTTGATGCCATGAATAATTAATGAAGTCTGGTGACCTAGTTGGCTACTATTTGATGCCATGAATAATTAATGCAAGTCTGGTGACCTACTGGGCTACTATTTGATACCATGAATAATTAATGAAAGTCTGGTAACCTACTGGGCTACTATTTGATACCATGAATAATTAATGAAAGTCTGGTAACCTATTGGGCTACTATTTGATGCCATGAATAGTTAATGAAAGTCAGGTGACCTACTGGGCTACTATTTGATGCCAAGAATAATTAATGAAAGTTGGGTGACACACTGGGCTACTATTTGATGGTAAGAATAATTATTAATTGTTGGGTACTTATAAAATGGATCAGGGAGTTAGCCAATTCCTTGAGTCTGTATTATTCAACAAACAGAGCTCATAATTCCATTGTATGTTTTTCTCCATCCCCATCCCATCTTTACTCTGTTATGATTATAGTTGACAAATATACACTCCTGAAAGATTGATGATGATGATGTGGTAATGTTTTGAACATAAAATGAATAAGTTTAATACATATTGATGGAAATGCAAACAAAAACGTTTTAAAGAAATTGTTTATTCCACTATGTTGTTGGGGAAGCAACACTGATAGTGTAAATGGACAAAACCATCTTCATGTAACTCCATGTAAAAAGTCCAGATTCCATCTGCTTTCTAATCAGATTTATTTTCTTTTTTCCTCTGTTGTGTATTTTGTAGAAAATGAGTTAACATATTAACCCCTGGAGGTTTTTGTCCTTTTCAACTGAAATTCGAGTAGGAAACACATTTTGAAAGCTATTTCTGAATAGATCCATAAACACCAAATCCCAGGTGATCTTTCAATAACATACTGTCTAGTTGTATTAGAAACATTGTTTTTCATTGACTATTTGGCTTGTGCATGAGCAGAAGGGTAAAACTTGGAGTTCTTTTTTTAAATTTTTTTTTATTGCTATATGGAGCCATTATTTTTGTATCGATACCACTCTTTATTCCAAATTCCCATCTTATCCTACTTTATGCAAAGATTCATCTGTCTGTTTGCAGTTCATACTGGTTTGCCTTAGATCTGAGACCAAAAAGTCTAAAATCCGGACACAAAATAGGATTCCATCCACAGGCGAATTTTGGGTAGGAAAAAATCGGGTACAAAAAATGAGGTTTATTACCTTTCTATAATACCACCCACTTTAGTGTATCATGCATGACCATGACACTACAGAGCTCGGCAGTAGGGTACTACCTCCTGCCACGTAACTTGTCGCTTGGGGTTAATATGTTAACAAGAATTTTTTAATTTTTTTACATATCGTCAAGGAATGGCTAATTTTGTAATTTATGTGCAATGTCGATGCACAAATGATTAAATACACAAGGAATGTTCAGATTTGGTGACGTCTTCGAAATGCACCCATTGACACAATAACCCCTGGAGGTTTTTGTCGTTTTTGCCTGAAATTCAAGTAGGAAAAAAATTTTGAAAGCTTTTTCTGAATAGATCAGAAAACACCGAATCCCAGGTGATCTTTCAATAACATACTGCCTAATTTTGTTACGAACATCGTTTTTCATTGGCTATTTGGCTCATGCATGAGCAGAAGGGTAAAACTTGGAGTTCTTTTTTTTTTTTTTGCTAAACGGAGCCATTATTTTTGTATTGAGACCACTCTTTATTCCAAATGCCCATCTTATCCTACTTTTTGCAAAGGTTCATCTGTCTGTTTGCAGTTCATACTGGTTTGCCTTTGATCTGAGACCAAAAAGTCTAAAATCCGGACACAAAATCGGATTCTGACCACAGGCGAACTTTGGGTAGAAAAAAATCGGGTACAAAAAATGAGGTTTTTCCTTCTATATTTTGTGGTGCAACTTGAAATTCCAGATTATTTTGTGTCATTGTAGAGCTACATCTGTCTACCTTTCTATAATACCATCCACTTTAGTGTATCATGCATGACCATGATGCTACAGATCTCAGCAGTAGGCTACTACCTCCTGCCAGGTTAGCATGTCGCTTGGGGTTAATGTGTTAACAGTATTTGTTGCATTTTGTTACAGGGTCACATAATGTTGGACGAGAAGGACTTTTCCGTACCATTGGGATGTCAGGTGATGAGATGGAGAGTATTTATGGACGCTTGCCAAGAAACGAAGCCTCTTTCAGCCTCAACAGAAATCAGATAGATCTACAGGACACATTAGGTTTGTAACTCAGTTAGATCTACAGGACACATTAGGTTTGTAACTCAATTATATCTACAGAACACATTAGGTTTGTACAGATATCAGATAGATCTACAGGACACATTAGGTTTGGAACTCAATTAGATCTACAGGACACATTAGGTTTGTAACTCAATTAGATCTACAGGACACATTAGGTTTATACAGAAATCAGATAGTTCTACAGGACACATTAGGTTTGTAACTCAATTAGATCTACAGGACACATTAGGTTTGTACAGATATCAGATAGATCTACAGGACACATTGGGTTTATAACTCAATTAGATCTACAGGACACATTAGGTTTGTAACTCAATTAGATCTACAGGACACATTTGGTTTGTACAGAAATCAGATAGTTCTACAGGACACATTAGGTTTGTAACCCAGATGTACAGGGCACATTAGGTTTTTAACTCAAGACTGATATACAGGACAGATTAGGTTTGTTCAGAAGTCAGATCTACAGGACACATTAGGTTTGTAACCCAGATGTACTGGACACATTAGGCTTATAACTCAAGACAGATCTACAGGATACATTAGGTTTGTAACTCAAGACAGATCTAAAGGACAATTTAGGTTTGTACAGATATCGGATAGATCTGCAGGACACATTAGATTTGTAACTCAGATGTACAGGACACATTAGGTTTGTAACTCAGGTATACAGGACCCATTAGGTTTGTGACTCAGATAAATCTAAAGGACACATTAAGTTTGTAACTCAGATAAATCTAAAGGACACTGTTTGTACAGTAGTCAGATAGATCCACAGGACACATTAGGTTTGCAACTCAGATAGATTACAGGACACATTAGGTTTGTAACTCAATTAGATCTACAGGATATGTTTGTACAGAAGTCAGATAGATCCACAGGACACATTAGGTTTGCAACTCAGATAGATCTACAGGACACATTAGGTTTGTAATTCAATTAGATCTACAGGACACATTAAGTTTGTAACTCGGATAACTCTTCACACATCCCTTTTGTAGGTTGGACTGTGAAGTGTATGAACCACATGTCAACATGCAGATGTAACTTTGTTATCTTCCCATATCATATTAGGTATAGAAACCTTAAACATAATGGCTCTTTTTGTGGACAGAGCTTATTGCTAATTACACCCCTCCCCCACCTCCACAGTCAATCAGAATTTAGCTTTAACTGTCATTCACTGTCAGGTAGTTACCAGGGCCAACCATGCAATTAAATCCAGATAAAGAATTACTGTCCTTAATAGCAGACTGATCATTTAAAGCCATTTGGTTTAAGGAAAAGAATATGACTTAGGCTTTGTATTTTCATCAGATATATTGTACCATCTTTATTCCTGGAATATATTTGTTTAATCTGTCCATCTGTTCACTTTTTTATCTGTTTTATGAAAAATTTAGAATTTTTTTATGTAATTTGATCCATTCTAGAATGTGTGTGTTTTCTTATAGATTAAGATGACTCCATAGCTGTGGTCAGTGCCGTCAGCTTCTGTAATAAATTATTCATGCCTTTGTAGAAAAAAGCTTATAAAACCAACCTGGAACAAATCAGTAGTCACTAGACTAATTTTCCATTATAATTAAATGGATTAGCATCTTTATTGCCATATTAACTGATAGAGTGAATTACACATTCAACAGGATATTTTAAATGTGACTGAAATTATAGATTCTGCTTTGAATACATTCCCTGATCACATCAACATTAGGAATATAAGCTCTGCTACTTCTCAGATCCTGCCATTCCAGAAAGATTTACATTTAGCACAGTTTCTCAGAAAGTTACTAGCAGAGTCCTGTTACTTAGTATTTAGATTCATCATGAGGAATGATGCACTTTTTGTTCAATATTGGGTCACTGTGACTATATGCTGCACTAGTATTCAATATTGGGTCACTGTGACTTATTTTGCACCCCAGTAATATTGCATTAACCATGTGTTTTCTTCAGTTTCCTTAACACTGATGTCTGAAGACTAATTTGATTTGTAGTACTATGACACCATTTAAGCAAAGGAGGGTAACTTTGCATTCTGTCCATACTTTGTGAATTTGTGATCCATAATAAGTTATTAAAGGAATCTTTTATGTTTGTTGTTTTTATTCTATTTGGAGTGAGAAGAATAATCAAGGATTGACATAGAAGCCAAGGAAAAATAGACAGGGATTCACGGTTTCTTCTGCTTAGTTTTGCCTTGCTGAAGGCAAATAATGAAACCAGTCTGGTAATTACATTGTCTTCTGCTTGGTAGAGTCTAGCAGAAGACAATGAAAACCAGTCTGGGAATTACATTTTCTTCTGACTGGTAGAGTCTTGCAGAAGACAAGTAATTAACACCAGTCTGGGATTTACATTGTTTTCTGCTTGGCAGAGCATTGCAGAAGATAACAAATTTAAGTGCTTGATGGAATTTCCTTGTCTCAATGCCAGCCCAAGCATAGGTTATGTTATTCTTATTGCAGGTTCCGGTCAGTTCGGGTCAGTATGTAAAGGCATGTGTACCATGAGAGATGGCACAAAGATCCCAGTAGCTGTCAAAACTCTCAAGAACGAAGAGGTCACTCCTGGAAATGAGGTACCATATGTACAGTTGAATAAGTATAATAATGCTCTGGCAGATCTGGATCTATGCATTTTGTTAGGAGTGCAATCAACATAGACACTAACCTGCTGGCACATTATGTGACAAATCAGGGTCCATATTGTTTGCAGTTGGACTCAACTTATATGCGAGTATATTTGGTAAACTCTTGACAGTAAGTGCATACAAGAAAGGAAGGATATTCCTACAACAGCTAGAAGCAGGTCTTTATTTTTATAGCACAAAATAAACACTTATATGAAATAGAAAAGACAAAATTTCCTTCTCACACTATTATTGTGTGATTCAAGTGATCAATTATTAACCCCTCCCTCGTTTTTGAGTGCCCAGATAACAGATAACTTGCAAACCTGCTTACAATGTTGGGGCTGGTGTGGATACAATTTATTCATATCCCCCTTCCCGAGTTTGGCCTCTGTTGCTGAATGTGAATTGTTGTTGTTGTAGTAGGGTTTAACGCCATTTCTCAGCACAAGATAGGCTATACATGCAGCCAGTATAAATGGTGGAGGAAGAACCTGGGAAAACCTCAAAAAGAATCACCAACCCACGAGAAGCTGCTGGCAAATTTTATCATATACCCACATTGGCTGAGCCCAAGACTCGAACCCATGCAGACAGAGGTGAGATGGCAGTGATCCATAACAGTGAGCACTTTAGACCACTCGGGCCCTCTGCTGAATGTAAATAAAATTGTGATTTAAATTTGTTGTTGTTGTTGTAGTAGGGTTTAACATCATTTTTCAGCACAAGATTGGCTGTACATGGCAGCCAGTATTAATGGTGGAGGAAGAACCTGGGAAAGAACCACCGACCCACGAGAAGCTACTGCCAAGCTTTCTCACATACCCACATTGGCTGAATCTGAGACTCGAACCCACGCAGACAGAGGTGAGATGGCAGTGATCCGTAATGGAGAGCGCTTTAGACCACACGGCCACTCAGGGCCCTTTATTTAAATTTGTAAATTAAATGTTGATATTGCTCATTTTATCATCAAAAGTTTTGGCTAGTGCCTGGAAATTTGAATCAGCATCATGAAATTCAGTTTTTATTAAGAGATTATTTCTTTCCTTTCATTTTCTTTTTAAAAAAACTTCTAAGTACACTTTGAATAACATTACATGATGAAATATTGATCGATGAAAATATTAGTAATGCCTTCTGGTGACAACACTTTAAGAGATATATACCAGTTAAATGAGTCTTGTCGGATGAACTTCATGTTTCAGTCTTGTCTTTTAATTTGCTTTCACTATAATCATCCTAAATGTGATATATCTTCTTGTACTCAAAGGTTTAAAATCATATATGAGCATAACAGCTATGCCCTCGAGTATTTCTTCTTCAAAATTGTTCCCCAGTCAGATTAATGTCTGAGACATAAGCCTGCTATCACATGAATAAAGCCTTAATAAAAAAATAAATAATAATCTTTACTGTCTATGGGGGCGCTCACCAGTTAGTATGTACTTTTGAGAGAGTGACGTATGTAAGGTAAAGTTGTTTGTATTTTAAACATGCACAATTGAGAGAATGTTGGCATACCTCTGTGCTACATTAATGTAATGTGGATGATGTTTCTTTGGATATTGTACTTTTGGAAATTGTACATGATCTAAGCGCACTGCAAACTAAAATGATTGCTCCCTTGTGCTAAAAAATCAGTCAGAATTAGTCTAAAGTGCACTATCCATAGCAGCCATTAAAATAGGGAAAATGAATTTTGCAAGACTAGACAATACCAGCTTTTGAAAGTGCAATTAATGAATTACCAAATATATAAAATGTAAAAAAAAGTTATCAGCTCTTTTTTTATACAATTTACCTCTGAAATTCTGGAAGTGAAAATGACCAAGTGGAGCTAGCACTTTTTTGAAAGGTACACATCTGGAGTAAGGCCAAGCTGTATACTCAATAACTTATATTACACCCATCAATCATACACCAAAATAAAGGGAATTAATGGTTCTTTGAATTATACCTAAGATATACAAGGTATCTTTAAAATTCTAACCCTATGCAAAATACAAAACTGTAGAGCGCCACCTATATCATACAGGGAATGGGCAATAACTCCTGCACATTACCTCCCTTTACTTCACTTCCTCTCCCCCCCACCCAGCTATCCAGTAAGTTTTATTTATATTTTCAGTTATGTTGTTGCTCTACAGGTAGTATCCTAAACTTTTGACATTTTACCAATATTTGTGTGAATTTGTCACTTTCTTGCACTTTCTTTATCCACACCACATGGTAAAACACACTATCGTTATTGCATGTTGTGATTCATGATTTCATGCACACTGCCTATTGTTCACTCACCCAGTTAGTAATTGGTGTTCTTTTTTACTCACCCAGTTAGTAATTGGTGTTCTTTTAGTGACTGTTAACATGCTGCATTATTATACAGTTTTTGGTGGGTTTTTGGGGTCTTTTTTTGTCATTTCAATGAAACATGTCAATCAGGTTTAATAAATGCAACAAGATCAAGCCATGGAAGACATGCACAAGTCATGCCTTGTGAGTACAAAATTTAATTCTGATTATCAGTACCATTCACTGTGTGCATAAAATGGTCTGAGAGTGCATGGACTAGTGAGGGATCCATCCATTTTGACAGGCTCCACAAACATATTATGATGGGGATTTTGTTGATAGATCCATCTGTTTTGTCATGCCTATGGCATGGCCAATACTGGCACCAATGAAACAGTCTTCCACACAACCATGACTATGCTGAACATGCTTTTGGTGAACCACTGGGCCGTACCAGTACAACACATTTGTCTGGTGGAGCCAACTTACCAAATCTTCACGGCTGACCACAGGGAAGTTACCATGGCTCACCCACAAGGAAGTTACCATAACTTAGAGATGACAACATTGTGTCTTCTTTACCACCTGGGATGGTTTATCTGGACATAGAGGCAGAACCAGAATGGGACACTACTCTCTTGGAGTCTGAAGATACTCCTAAACAACAGCTTTCTCAGATCGAACTATGGAGAGGACTGAGTTCAGCTTTAAAGCTTCCCAGAAATGTAATGGTTGTGGTCAGTTGTAGAATGCCCAGCACCCCCTACCACCCCACATGATGATAGGATCAAGGCTTTGGTCGATATTAACAATGAGGAAGAGAATCTATCCTTGCAACTGCTTCCCCGTCAGTGAAGGTCAGAGGGATTAATGACTGTCTGGGTGGAAAAGTCTGTGATCTGGGGAATGTTAAGGCTTTCTTTTCTGGAAGCCAAGTACTAGCGGTGTTCTTAGTGGAAATGAACAAAACACTCCAATGCCTTCCATACTGAATGTCCAGCTCTGGATGAGAATTTAGCAGCTGTCGATATGTCTGCCATACATTTTATATAAAGAGGACGAGAATGTTTTGTGCCATGTTGAAGCTGATTCAAAATATTATTACTACATTTTGATGTTTGACTTAGCCTCTTTAAGAATATTACGACTTGAAAAAAAAATGACCATGAGCTTGTCTGGGAGGCATCAGCCCAAATTGCTCAGGTCATTAGCAGGGCAGCTCACCATGGCAAATGCTGTGGCTGCAAATCTCAATCTGATACAATGTGATTTATGTTTACATTTCATGTCGCTCAAGCCACACGACATCCTGGCATTATGGATGAGGCTGTTTGACTCAGTGTTATTCCTTGGGGACAGGCAGCTCAGGTACTGCCCCTCCAACTCAACACCCACCAAGCAGTCTTTTAAGACCAATCCACCCCTGCCACATAGGAGGGATGATAGGTATGCAAAGGAAAAGGGATCTTTTCTGTCAAACCAGTTTAGGTGGCAACCTTGCAGGAGGAAAGAAACCAAATTTCTTATCTGTCAAGCCTTCTAACTCTAAATGCTGATCCACCAACCCCACTGTCTGCAGACCAACAACCGGTAGGCACCAGACTCATGACGTTCCATTCTCTCTGGACCAAAATATTTGCTCAGGATAAATGGATGATCCAGATGATTTTGGAAGGTCTTTGGATTTCATTTGTTTAGCCCCCTCCTCTATCTTCTATTCATTTAATGGATGTACTGTCAGACTGGAAGAAGGATGATATTCTACAACATGGGATGCACTCTTTCATTGACAAAACCACAGCCTCCAGGGCTTTGTTCAAGGCTTTTCCTTGTAGAAAAGGCCAACAGCACATTGAAACCAATCATCAACATGAGCTGACTCAATAAATACATTCTTCCACTGATGTTCAAGCTGGAGATGGTGAAATCGATAAAACTCTTGATCAGATTGGATGAGTATGCCATCAGCCTGGATCTGACAGATGCATGCTTTCATGTTCCTATTCACCTAGCTTTGTAAAAATGTTATTGTTTTTGTTTATTGTGACAGCAGTTACCAGTTTCAAGTTCTTCCATTTGGTCTAAACATTAGCTTCTGGTTCTTTAAAAAAAATAATCTATGCATTATCACCATGTTCCACTAAACTTCATCTACAGCAACAGCCACATATTTGGATGAATTCCTCCAGATAAATATGGTAAATTTTGGTGAAGAACAATCTCTTATCCATTTAGAATCATCTATGTTTTCTCATGAACGGGGAAAAGTGCGACCTTTATCCATCCCAGTGTTTTGTCGTTTGAGTATGGAGTTTATTGCCAATTTCAATCAGACACAACTCCCTCATCTTTGCATAATACTGATCATCAAACTTATAGAACCCATTTCCAACTGGACTTGGATCTTGGTGAGAGAGTTCTTGCAAATTCTTGGATTATTCAGTGTGGCATATGGCTTGATCCCACAGGCTCTCTTTTATTTGCCCTTCACCAATGACCTTGCTGGCTCAATGGCACCCATTTTCCAGGCCACTCAATCAAAATGTCAGGATCATGAACAACAACAGTCATTCCTGGGTCAGTGGCAGAACCTCAGTTGGCACATGACAGGGATTCATTTGGAGAAACCCGAATCAATATGTATAGATGCCAGTGTTGTCAGGCTTTGATATGTTAAACACCATGTGGGAGTCAGAGGAACCGCCTCTCCACCAGAAACTACTTGAAGCAAAGGCTGTCATTGAAGCCTTTCAGTTCTGGAAGGACTGAGTTTCTGAGAAAGAGTCCTGATTATGTTGGAAAACTCTGTAGTTGTGACCTACCATCTCAAAGAGGGAAGAACCAAATACTCAGTCTGTGCCTTCTGCTTTGGTGGTTTATACATTGATGAGACCAGTTCTATACCAGCTTACCACATATACTCACTTATAAGTACAGTCAAACTGCAAACAACAAAGATGAAGATCTGCTGTAGCATAATGCATCTGCAGATTAGGGTCTGAGTTGTTTGTTGTACTGATTACTCCTAACAAACTGCATGGACCCAGATCTGCCAGTGCATTATGTGATGGCAGATTTGGGCCTGTGCAGTTTGCAATTGGTTTTGTCTTAGAAGCAAATATATACGGTACAAAACGGGCACATTCCTGGCAGACTTAATGTCCTGGCCAGTGCTCTATCCAGAAAGGGTTAAGTCATTCATAATGGAATGGTCCCTTCATCACTCACTCTTTTTTAAGATTTGTGCACATTCAGGGAGTCCAGTGATCAATCTTGTTGCAACAAGGTGTAATCACAAGTTGCCCACCTTTGTCTCTCCAGTTCTAGACCCAGAAACTTGGGCTGTGGATGCAATGTCAGTCAGTTTAGAATGGTTGTGGGAGTTTGCCCATACACCCATAGTCTTGGTACCAAAATGATATGGAAGTTGTGGGGTCAGACATGCAAGATGATTTGGATAACACCACTCACATGTCACATGTCAAGGGTCAATGATCTATTTAATCTAGTAATAGATCTGTTCAGAAAGATTCTGGCCAAGCTAAATTTTCTCAAACAATCATGGTCACTGGTATTCCATCTCTGCCCTTACCATCATCTCCTTCAAGCCTGGCCCTTGTCAGGAGAGCCTTGTGAGAGACAGAATTTAGACCTTTGGAGAGAATCTCATCAGCATGAAGGCCCTCCACTCAGAAGGCTTTGGTGGAAATGAGAATTCTCTTCACTCTGAAGGTTTATGAGGGAAACTCGCATGTTTTCAGGGACTGATTTGGAATAAATAACATCACTTTTCTTGAGTGCCAAAATCCTTCAAGTGGCCATTGTTTTTCTCCAGCTCTACAAAGGGGAAAATGATGTCCAAGTTACCATCAAAGCCTCTCGCTCCATAATATCTGACACATTCAGGCATTATGGCAGAAGAGATATCAGTCGTAATAAAGTTCTATCTGACCTACTGGCCATTTTGAATTCAAATTGACCAAAATCCCTCATGTAAGTTCCAAAATGGAATACACCCAGGGTTTTAACGCATCATATTTAAGATAACTTTTAGTCTTCAACCTGAGCTTCACTGATAGCCATAAAATGTACTATCATACAAAACATGCTTCATGATAGCCATGAAATTTTCTATCACACAAATCATGCTTCCTGATAGCCATAACATGTACTATCATACAAAACATGCTTCCTGATAGCCATGAAATGCACTATCACATAAAACATGCTTCCTGATAGCCCTAAAATGTACTGTCATACAAAACATGCTTCATGATAGCCATGAAATTTTCTATCACACAAATCATGCTTCCTGATAGCCATAACATGTACTGTCTCACAAAACATGCTTCCTGATAGCCATACAATGTACCATCACACAAAACATATTTCATGATAGTCATAAAATGCACTATCACACAAAACATACTTCATGATAGTCATAAAATGCACTATCACACAAAACATGCTTCCTGATAGCCATAAAATGTACTGTCACACAAAACATGCTTCCTGATAGCCATAAAATGTAATATCACACAAAACATACTTCATGATAGTCATAAAATGTACCATCACACAAAACATGCTTCCTGAATGCCGTAGAATGTACTATCATACAAAACATGCTTCCTGATAGCCATAAAATGTACTATCACACAAAACATGCTTCCTGATAGCCATAAAATGTACTGTCACTCAAAACATGCTTCCTGATAGCCATAAAATGTGCTATCACGCAAAACATGCTTCCTGATAGCCATAAAATGCACTATCACACAAATCATGCTTCCTGATAGCCATAAAATGTACTGTCATACAAAACATGCTTCATGATAGCCATGAAATTTTCTATCACACAAATCATGCTTCCTGATAGCCATAACATGTACTATCACACAAAACATGCTTCCTGATAGCCATACAATGTATCATCACACAAAACATATTTCATGATAGTCATAAAATGCACTATCACACAAAACATACTTCATGATAGTCATAAAATGCACTTTCATACAAAACATGCTTCCTGATAGTCATAAAATGTACCATCACACAAAACATGCTTCCTGAATGCCATAAAATGTACTATCATACAAAACATGCTTCCTGATAGCCATAAAATGTACTATCACACAAAACATGCTTCCTGATAGCCATAAAATGCACTATCACACAAAACATGCTTCCTGATAGCCATAAAATGCACTATCACACAAAACATGCTTCCTGATAGTCATAAAATGTACCATCACACAAAACATGCTTCCTGAATGCCATAAAATGTACTATCATACAAAACATGCTTCCTGGTAGCCATAAAATGTACTATCACACAAAACATACTTCATGATAGTCATAAAATGCACTTTCATACAAAACATGCTTCCTGATAGTCATAAAATGTACCATCACACAAAACATGCTTCCTGAATGCCATAAAATGTACTATCATACAAAACATGCTTCCTGATAGCCATAAAATGTACTATCACACAAAACATGCTTCCTGATAGCCATAAAATGCACTATCACACAAAACATGCTTCCTGATAGCCATAAAATGCACTATCACACAAAACATGCTTCCTGATAGCCATAAAATGTACTATCATACAAAACATGCTTCCTGATAGTCATAAAATGTACCATCACACAAAACATGCTTCCTGAATGCCATAAAATGTACTATCATACAAAACATGCTTCCTGATAGCCATAAAATGCACTATCACACAAAACATGCTTCCTGATAGCCATAAAATGTACTTTCATACAAAACATGCTTCCTGATAGTCATAAAATGTACCATCACACAAAACATGCTTCCTGAATGCCATAAAATGTACTATCATACAAAACATGCTTCCTGATAGCCATAAAATGTACTATCACACAAAACATGCTTCCTGATAGCCATAAAATGTACTATCACACAAAACATGCTTCCTGATAGCCATAAAATGCACTATCACACAAAACATGCTTCCTGATAGCCATAAAATATACTATCACACAAAACATACTTCATGATAGTCATAAAATGTACTATCATACAAAACATGCTTCCTGATAGTCATAAAATGTACCATCACACAAAACATGCTTCCTGAATGCCATAAAATGTACTATCATACAAAACATGCTTCATGATAGCCATAAAATGTACTATCACACAAAACATGCTTCCTGATAGCCATAAAATGCACTATCACACAAAACATGCTTCCTGATCGCCGTAAAATGTACTGTCATACAAAACATGCTTCCTGATAGCCATAACATGTACTGTCTCACAAAACATGCTTCCTGATAGCCATAAAATGTACTATCACACAAAACATACATCATGATAGTCATAAAATGTACTATCATACAAAACATTCTTCCTGATAGTCATAAAATGTACCATCACACAAAACATGCTTCCTGATAGCCATAAAATGTACTATCACACAAAACATGCTTCCTGATAGCCATAAAATGTACTATCATACAAAACATGCTTCCATATTGCCATGCAATGTACCATCATACAAAACATACTTCTTGATTGCCATAAAATGTAATATCATACAAAACATGCTTCCGTATTGCCATTAAATGTTCTATCATACAAAACATTCTTCCATATTGCCATATAATATACCATCATCTAAAACTTGCTTCCATATTGCCATACAATGTACCATCATACAAAACATGCTTCCATATTGTCATACAATGTACCATCATACAAAACATGCTTCTATATTGCCATAAAATGTACCATCATACAAAACATGCTTCCTGATAGCCATAAAAGGTACCATCATACAAAACATGCTTCATGATAGTCATACAGTGTACCATCATACAAAACATGCTTCCATATTGCCATACAATGTACCATCATACAAAACATACTTCCATATTGCCATACAATGTACCATCATACAAAACATGTTTCCATATTGCCATACAATGTACCATCATACCAAACATGCTTCCATATTGCCATACAATGTACCATCATACCAAACATGCTTCCATATTGCCATAAAATTTATTATCAAACAAAACATGCTTTCGTATTGCCATAAAATGTATTATCATTCCTGATAATTTTAGCTCCAGCATCTTTGGTAATCAAATTACATGCCCTTTGAGTTGACCTAAACTATTTTCAATTCAGACCAGTTGGTCTGATGGTCATTTTGTTGCAACCAGGCATTATGGCTAAAAATAGGTTGCCATCACTGGGTTGGATTTGGGAGGTAGATGGCTTATCCCTAATAGTAGTATGATCAGGTAAATATTCTTGGCGAAATATAATTTACTTTAATAAAAATTTGCTTTCTGCAAAAGCCTAAGTAAGTGCTAACTTTGTTTGGACCCCCAGTTTATGGAACGTAGACGCATTGTTACAGTCAGTTCAAAGTAGAAATGATTTGTATTTGCATGGCTGTTGTTTATTTTTATCAGATCAAATAAGTAGGGTAGAATAAAAAAAGTTAAAAGACATGTAGATCCCAGGATGTAAGAGCTAGCCATCATGTTATTGTATAGAGGTGATTCATTTCAATTTAGCAATGAAACCCTGTTTTAAATTCTGTAATTAATTAATGGAATTATCTTGTATTAACCATTGGTTCATTAATCATTGAAGATAGCAAAATAATCAAGTGAAAGGCGCATTCAGTGCATGACAAGCTTAGTTTTACAGCTAGAGTTCATTACAAAGTTCCAAAGTTTGTAGTGAACTTAAAATTCCCAAAAGGAGGGTTGACTTCATAATGAGCAGATATTTCACTATTACTTGAATACATCATCAATATTTTTGGAACAATAAAAAGTTGAGTTTTTGAGGTTGTTGTTTCTCAAAATAAATGTGTATCATTTTTAAAAAAAGAAAGAATTGCTTTGTTTCAAATTAGCAATAAGAAGAATGTATCCACATTGACATGCAAAAAGCAGTAGTGTATTATACAATATTTCAGTTGTACACAAGTGATATGTGTGGAAGTCTCTTGAAGTAATGTTTCTAATGATCTTTCATATACTAGTCATCGGGAAAATAAAGAAAAGTGAGCAATTTAATTGGGAAAATCTATTTATTGATAATTATTTCCATTTTGGTTATAAAATGAATATTCATCCATTACCTTCCCACTTCTTACTATTAATTTCCATTCCTTTCTCAATTGTTCAGGTATTCTTCAGTAACTCATCCACGTTATGGTGCAGTCAGTATTTTTGGACCCCATTATGCACAAGTTATTGAGGGAAAGCTGTGCCTAGCTTTTAGACCAAGTTCTTTTCACATTGAAGGAAATTTTGAGTTTTCACTATATTTATTTTTCATTTGTTTCAGCCTGAGTTGATAAAGGAAGCAAAACTAATGCAAAATCTGAGCCACAAGAACATTGTCCGTATGATTGGTAAGTACCGATTCTCACCAAATTACTCATTCAAAAAGTCTTTGAATTTTGAAAATCATGTATTGTAGTAGTGCTGATTAATTATCTAGTGGCATACATATAATTGTATTAAGGGATGCAAACAAATTGCTCTAATTAGTTGTGTATCATAACATCGTAGATGTGGTTGGGGTCTCACTATTTTTTAATATCCTTTTTCCTTCAGCAACATTACTGGATGGATTGATTTGTAATCCTGGGGTTGCTGGTTGTTGGACACCTGCGAAGGCCAGCCCAGGTTATCTGCCTGGGTGTGTCATTGGGAAAGGCAATTAACTCCTATTTCCTTAGCCTAATATTATGTGATGTGCTTTCGATTTTTAGCGTAGCTTTAACAATTTTTCAGTCATATCGCTACGATGACTGCAGTGTGGCAGTTTATAGTGATGTCTAGCACTGGGCATCATGCCGCAGACATGTAGCATGATGTCCCACCCAGTCACATTATCCTGACACCAGGCCAGCCAGTCCTAATTCTAACCTCTTAATGCTGAACGCCAAGTGAGGCAGCTGTTAGTACCATTTTTGTAAGTCTCAGGTATGACCCAACCAAGGATCGAACCCACGACCTCCCGCATCCGAGGCGGACGATCTAACCACTAGGCCACTGGAGCAGTTAGCTTAATATAGTCAATAATGTGTCAGGAAAAGGAAATCATCACGTCAGCATATTTTATTGCCATCAGATGGGATGTTCTGAGGACTTTATATGTTATATTTACTTGTCTGTTTTGTTCTTATCAGTTTGGAATTTATATATATATATATATATATATATATATATATATATATATATATATATATATATATATATATATATATATATATGGGAGATATAATGTAGCTGAAATAGCTTGACAACTCCACCTCTATAGTCATATGCGCATATTTTTGTCTCTTGAAAGATAATAATAGAGTATTTGCATATGAAAAATATTTTGAGATAAATTTGTTTTCTCCAGTTAATGTTGTTGCACATATCTTAACTATGAATTAAGTTATCAAATGCAATTAAAAAATACATAATTTATACTTTCAGGGTTATGTAAGGCAGATTGTATCATGTTGGTGCTAGAGTTAGCTCCCCTGGGACCACTGAATAGTTATTTAAGTAATCACAAGTAAGTGACACATTTTGTTAGAAATCAAAGTATTGTACAAAGCAGTTTTGATGGTACATCTATGTATTTAATTAAAGCCAAAATAACATTACAAATCAGTTATTATACCAAGCAACTTTGATGGTTTTCTGTGTATTTAATAACAGCCAAAATAACATGTAACTGAAAAGGAGACTTTCAAAACTTCCCTTCAGGTGCTTTTTTTTTTCATCTTCTGTTCCTCGGATTATATTTTTTCCATATATGTACCTTTTTATTTCATTTAGGTATCATTCTTTTCTATCCTTCCATTCGCTAGTCAATTCTTTCTATCTTTATTCCCCTGCTAAAATATGACCTTCATAATACTGTGTGTGTTGCACTGGTCCATCATTAGGTCTGTCAGTTTAATCCTAAGGTCCCTTTCTTGTGTAATCAGCTCCTGAAGTTTTTAATGCAATGCCTTAAAACTTTGCCAGGTCATTGCCGAAATAATATGTGGATGATGTCCTATTGGGGTGCTAAATGAGAGTTTAAGAAAAGATATTGCTTTGAGCTTTGCCATATTTCAAGTGATCTTTTCCATATTTTATACTATTAACTTCTACAGTCAGCATCACTTCCCACAATAGGGCCCATATTTTGTACAGTTAACTTCTACAGTCAGCATCACTTCCCACAATAGGGCCCATATTTTGTACAGTTAACTTCTACAGTCAGCATCACTTCCCACAATAGGGCCCATGTTTTGTACAGTAAACTCCTACAGTCAGCATCACTTCCCACAATAGGGCCCATATTTTGTACAGTAAACTTCTACAGTCAGCATAGCTTTGAAACATAGCTAAATTCTCACAGAGATATTGAAGTTGCAGATGTTGGTTTATGAGGGTGTTAAATGAATATTTTTACCAACAACAAACAAACTTGTGTTGAACTTAGATGGTTTTGAGGGTTACAGATACCCATACCTGTGTCTTTATTATTCAAGAAATTCAAAGACATATTATTATCACAGACACATGCATCATGGATTTTTTTATTTCTACTGTAAATATTAACTTTTTCAGCATTATATGCTTCAGATTAGTCATTGTAGAGTCAGGCTACCTCATAGTTTCTAAAATTACCATGTCCACTTAAAATATAATGGAGTCCACTTTTCAGGTCACTGTTATTTTAGGTTCCAACCATTTAAGTTTTGATGTGGGCCCTGAAAATTTCCTTTGAGCCATGATGTCTTTTCTTCTTTGCACTCAGGATAATAGATTTTTTTCTTTCTATAAATTGAAGCAAGAATATTCAGGACTTAAATCCCTTATACTTTAGTTACCATTCTCTTCTAGAATTTATTTTAACATTTGAGTTTACAATTTTTCTTTCTTCCATGTTCACTGCTATGGAAATAAATGCAGCAGTGTTTTCACTCAAGACTTAATCTTTCCTTCTTTTTACATTTTCTATCAGTGATCATGAAGTATGTGCCGAAGCCAATCAGAATTAAAAGACATTTCTGTCAGCTAATGAAATTGATCCCCCTATGTTCTTCTTGGGCACCAAGCCCATTCTGTTCAGTAAGTTTGGGATGTGCTCAGTTCAGTTTAAAATCAACCATAATGATCATTTATCTTCATTTTCTTCCAGTTTGCATGGGCCCGGGGGCACTATTAAGTGAACTTTTTTCTTGCACCAGATGCAAAATAAAGCTCATTTGCCCAAGGGTACAGTTTAGAATGAACCCTGCAAGTGATTATCTGATCTTGTTTGTTTAGTCACCTTCTTTACAGAATTCAGTACTAAGCTTTACAGCTTGGTATTATATCATAGACTTGATGGAATTGATGCACTGTATATTTGGTAAATTAATTTTGTGAAAAAATATATGATCTGGTTAACTTGATCACACATTAGAATTTCACTTTTTATGGTACCAGTCAAAGTTTTCATGCATAAAATACTTTGAATTTACTACTGTATATACTCCCTTTTAAGGGGAGTCCAACTATAAACTGCCAAAATGGGCAGACAGATCTGGGTCTGTGCAGTTTGTTGGGAGTAATATGTAGAACAAACATCATAGTCCCAAATCTGCAATAGCTGATCAAGGTCTATGTTGTTTGTTGTTGCACTTGTCTTATAAGCAAGTATATATGGTACTTTTGGGGAGTACCAGTTACCACAATAAACCCCAAATTAGCGACTCACTGTTTCTTTGGAATCAGTAGAACTCTTTCTTCAATCCATGAATATAAATACCAATGTTCTTTATTTGCAAAACTACGTAAGTTAATTTTAATGCTCATAAAAAAAAAATAGATTGACAACTGAAACAAAAAAGTCTCATACATACATATGGTTGTATCGATACCTGCCAGAAATCTTCTTATTTACTACTTGTAAAAGTTCTTAAAGTGGGAGAGGATGGAAGGGTGGGATGGCTGGTTGAGGCATCTCCAAGTCCTATCGGACATATTTCTTTTCTGTGCTTTCTTCTATCTGTCTGCCCATCAAACCGTAGTCAAATTTTGCAGTTAGAATGAGTTAGAGCCTGACAGTTTTGTGTTCTATGAATATTTGTTTACTTTGGCATTTTCTTAAGTACAGACATTATTTGTTCCAACATGCATGAAGGTGCTTTTTGCTCTGTTGTCTCAAAATTCACACTAAATGCATGAAAATCATGAATCATATTTGAAAGCATTTCTTGTTCAAGATCTTCATTTACAAAATCCCCTCCTTTTGTCAAATTAATTGGGAAATTTTCTCCTGTCTAAATTTTCAGTTCAAGAATAGAGCCTGTTTATTGTTGATAGTACAATGGTTTTGTGTCCTGAAAATTTTGCAGATTAGTAGAACTTTGGATTGATGACTCTGTCTGATCTTATTGTAGCCCCATCATGACAGTCTCTTGCAGTAACAAAAGTTTTATTGAGATAATAGCATGACTGGGGTGGGGTGGGGTGTTTGTTTTGCTCTACAAAATGAAGAATAATGCAAAGTATTTAGCAAAAAGACATATACATATCAGTGCATGTTACAAAGATCATGAATGGTACCCAATAATTTCGGGTATAGAGTTTAGCATCTAAATATGTTAGCATGATTTCCATCTCTCAGTGTGTAAAGAAACTTAAATTTTGATACCATGAGTGGATTCCAAGATTTGTTTAGGTGTTGGTGACCTTGAGCTAATTTTCAAGGTTACAGGTTGACACTAGGTGATTAATAAAGAACATCAGCTTGTAAGATATCTCTAATATTGTACAATGCAGGGGGACCATTGATAGGCAGCTGCCATAGGAAATTCCCAAGACTTGGTCAGCTTTTTGTGATCTTGATCCAGCCTTCAGGGTCACAAGGTAACATTCTGTATGATGGGAGAGGAAACATATTTTTGTTTACAAAAACAATTACATTCTGTCATTTTTCAAGGGAGACCACACAAGGAAACATCGTAGAGTTGATGTGGCAAGTTGCCATGGGGATGGGTTACCTTGAATCCAAGAAGTTTGTTCACAGAGATCTTGCTGCTCGTAATGTGCTCCTCGTCACAGAGCACTTTGCCAAAATCAGTGACTTTGGAATGTCAAAGGCCCTGGGAAGGGAAAACAACTACTATGAGGTAAGTTTATATTTTCCTTAGCTCAATCCCCACCATGTATCCTTTGAGGCCATAGATATGCTGCAGGTTTAGTTTGGGATTTAAAAATCTTGTAGAAATCAAACTTACCACCAGGGTTAGAAATGAACTTCAAAACCTCATGAAACCTAAAATTTCATTTTGACCTTAGAAACCTAAATAAATGCTCCAAAACCTGAAGGAAACCAAATTGTTAAAAAAAAGTAATCAATGGCTCTATCACACCCCACAAAAATGCTTTTTCAGACAGTTTTTTGTTAGGCTAGCTTAGCAGTCAAGAATGCACATACATTTCTTAGCACTTGCAGATATTTGATTTGTAATTATTTATTAATTTTCATTATCTTTATTTTCATTTTATTTAGAAACAGAATCAAAGCACATTTGATCCAATTTTTAATGTTATGCTTACCATGGAGAGGATTTTGTCTTGGACTGCAAACAGTTTTAAAACCTTGAATAAAAAACCTTTAAAAAAACCCTAAAATTGTAAAATTTAATTTCACTTCTAACCTTGTACCACATGTAATGAGCACCACAGCAATCATCAATTTATTATTATTATTATTATTATTATTATTATTATTATTATTATACTCAAAGATTTGTAAATGAACAAGATATAAAAAAACTAGTCCTTTTATACCATGTATAGTAATTAATAATCTTACCAACTTCTATTTCATTCCATCTGACATAATCTTGCTGTGTTAGGAGCACATCCAAACAAACACTGTAAGCTGTGATTCACTGATACAGTTATTGGTTTTTAACAATCGTGGTACCATAAATATTACCACTGATCCTTTATTGGTTAAATACTAATGCTAATGGGGACCCGAGTGGCCGAGTGGTCTAAAGTGCTCACTGTTACGGATTACTGCCATCTCACCTCTGTCTGCATGGGTTCATGTCTCGGGTTTGGCCAATATGGGTATATGAGAAAGCTTGCCAGTAGTTTCTTGTGGGTCGGTGGTTCTTTCCGGGGTTTTCCCGGTTTCTTCCTCAACCTTTTATACTGGTAGCTATTTATAGCCTATCTTGTGCTGAAAAATGGTGTTAAACCCTACAACAACAACAACTAATGCTAGTGACTAGCAGTGGTAATGTTTCTGGAAATCACTGCCACAAAGAATTTCAATCCTGTATTGTGTATATCCCTTCCTAAGTAAGTTCACTTACTAACACAGTGACTGTATATCATAGCAAAAATGTAAACTTGCCAAATTTTACATACTGCTAAGCTTTGGAATTTGCTGTGGAGCTGCTGGATAGCACTTCCCTGAATCAAACATGAGCATGAAGCTGCCGGAAGGATCACATATTGCCATATGTTACATTATCCTGTCAGTTTCCCCAGAACATATTTTTTCATTCAGATGTATATTATGAGTGTGCCTACTGTTGCATAAGCTGTCATTGCAGTGTACAATTATTAATAAACCGCTCCGGTTGCCTAGTGGTTAGAGCATCTGCCTCAGATGCAGGAGGTCATGGGTTCGATCCCTGGCTGAGTCATACCAAAGACTTATAAAAATGGTACTATCAGCTACCTCGCTTGGCGCTTGGCATTAAGCGGTTAGTATAAGGACTGGTCTGCCTGGTGTCAGGAGAATGTGACTGGGTGCTTATATTTCCTCAACCCCATTATGGATTTTGTTCATCCTTGGCATGAATCATTCTGAAGCCAAGACACTTCATTCATTGACATGCTAGTAGTGTACCATTGACCTTCAGATGAAGGTTACAGTCAGAAAATTTGCATTGAGATACTGGTTGAAATTTTTTTTAATTTGCTTATGCTTTCTAAGAACTTGATCGATTTTTTCATACTTTAAGTGAATCATCATGAAGTTTAGACAGTTCATTCTGTGACACACAGGGTTTCTCCTTTGACCCTTGGATCTATGTCACATTGATAGAAAACTTGCACTGAGGTTTTGTTGAAGAATTTCCATTTGCTGATATTTTCTAAACCCCTTGATGGATTTTCTTTACTCTTGGGATGATTCATCAAAAGGCAAAGACATGCTGTGCCATTTTTGTGACATGCTAGTTCTCCTCTTTGACCTCATCATCAAGGTCTCATACCTGGAAAGTTTACATTAAGGTTTTGGTTGAAGGTTTTTCATTTGATACTTCCTAAACCATTTGATACATTTTCTTCATACTTTAGGCAGTTTGTTATGAAGCTAAATAAAACAATTCTGCAGCATGCTTGCACTTCCTTTTGACCTTATGGTCAAGGTCACATATTGTATAGCAATGTTGTGATTGTTGGCTATATACAAAGGTACTGGCCTTCTTATTTAAACTTGCTTTTGTTCACACACACACACACACACATACACACACACACACACACACACACACACACAGAGCATTTGCAAATTTTGTTGGTAACTGAGATTCTTACACTTGATATCTATTCTTTTGGGCATCAACTGCAAATGCACAGATCAGAAGTTATCATTATTTTTATTAATTTTGCTTTTTGCTCGGAACAGTAAATTATTGGTGTTTCAATTTGGTTTGTCGCATCACTCACAACAGAAAGTGTTTGTTTTTTGCACTTTGCATCACTGTAGATGTTTTCTCTGAATTCTAGACTCTAGTCAGTATGCTGTGATAATTTTGCTTGTCTATTTATTTAATTTTTTTCTTCTCCTAGTTATGAAGCTGTAACTTAGCAAATCCAAATGTTATATTATATCCTGAGTCCACATGAGCACAAACAGCAGTAGTCACCAAAGACTGGCTTCACACAATAACTGGAGGTGCTTGGAAAGGTCAAAGTTTTATATATGATAAAGTTTAGCTCTTGTAAGTCACAATGTTATGTACTAATGTGCATTTAATTGTTTTGCCATAGACAGGTGAGTTTCCAAAACTTGCTTATGGTTTGGTGACATTGACTTGTCAATGATAGGTAGATAGGTATGTAGATGCACAGACATACATCTATAATTATAAGTAAAAAAAATATTTTTTTTCAGGCCAGAGAAGCAGGTAAATGGCCTCTGAAGTGGTATGCACCTGAGTGTGTATTTTACTGGAAGTTTGATTCCAAGTCAGATGTTTGGAGCTATGGCATCACCCTTTGGGAGGCCTCGTCCTATGGAGCCAAACCATACCATGTGAGTACAAAGTCCAGTACATTAAGAGCGTTATGGTTTCTTATGTAAATTCAAATTTAGTTTCATTTATGGCTGGATTTTATTTATCATATATTTAATAATGAAATACAGCAACTATTTTTGAAATATTTTTCTTTGTTTTATCATTCATTAATCTACATGTGTTTTTTTTCACATGTTAAACATATATCCTCATATTGTCATTTGCAAAAGTACAAGATTTCCCATAATGCCATGCAATGTTTGAATATTGTTCCTACAGGATTTTTACTGGCAGTTGGAAACATGAGCATTTCTTGCAACCTTATGTAATAAATAGACACATATTATCATTTATATATGAAAATTACTTTTGCAAAAGATATTTGACTTGACACCTTTCACTTTTTGATGTGCTTATGTCCCCTTTATCTGCCTTTTCGCTAATGAATAAACATCGGTATCATTCGTTCAATCCTGCCTGCCGTAATGGTTGGATACACTCATATATTTCATAATAATACATGATTCTCAATGGAGCCATTTTTTCACTGACTGACACAATGTCATATAGTTTGATATATTTTGCTATCATATCATTTTTGCTGTACTGAAAGAAGTTAGATTTCAATTATTTTATCAGATCATATAATATGAGTTACAGACATTATGTTGAGGTCAGTAGAAGTATTAAGGACCAGTATACCTATCTGATTGACCTCTGCCTCATATGAGGTTTACCAGTTCATATTGACCTTCACATCAGTCAATATGAGGTTTACCAGTTCATATTGACCTTTTACATCAGTCAGTATGAGGTTTACCAGTTTGTATTGACCTTCACATCAGTCAATATGAGGTTTACCAGTTTGTATTGACCTTCACATCTGTCAATATGAGGTTTACCAGTTTGTATTGACCTTCACATCTGTCAATATGAGGTTTACCAGTTTGTATTGACCTTCACATCTGTCAATATGAGGTTTACCAGTTTGTATTGACCTTCACATCTGTCAATATGAGGTTTACCAGTTTGTATTGACCTTCACATCAGTCAGTATGAGGTTTACCAGTTACTGGTTCATAAAACTTCATATTCACCTCAACAAAGGTCAGTCATTGTTTAATATGTCAAAATCTGTAATTTATTGCAAAAGGTTTTATTTCATCCAAACTTGCTGTTCTCCAGAGTTGCTGTGTTTATGACAAGACTCTAAAAATTAGTTCAACCACACCCCCATCCCATTCCCACCTCTATCCCACCTGTCTTCAGGCTCAGGGATGAAGAATAGGCCTGACATGACCTCTTGCATGTTGTATGAGGTGGTTAATGGAGGCAGGTGCCACAGTGGCTGAGTGGTTAGCATGCTAGACTCATGACTTAGAGTATGTAGGTTTGAATCCCACCATCATATAGCCTGGGTCAACTACTATGGTGACTTTGGGATTGACATATTCCAATTGCCTCAGCACTAAATAACCCACTGCTGTGCCATAAAACACCAATCCAGAGGAAATGAGTCACGTTGATGTCATTCTTTGAAGCTGGTGGGGGTTGATGGATAAATTCAGTCATCTAAGCTTCCATTCAGGAGTAAAATTGGTATTACTGTACATTGTCATATCAACTGCAAATAACATAGATCCTGATCTGATGTCACATATTGTGCTGGTAAATCAGGGTCTATATTGTTGTTGGTGCTACTGATTGCTCCAGACAGACTGCTAGATCCAGATGTGGAATTGCTGTATGCAATGGTAGGTTTAGATTGGTACAGTTTGCAGTTGGACTTTCCACTGATAAACAAGTATTTAATTTAAAGGTGACATGACAGTTTATGGGTCAAGTAGAATGAACAGTTTTAAAAATTCATTGTTGCGAGCAGATTATTTCAGTTCCTCCAAGATTTCTCTAATTAATATTTATCATTTTTAACTTCTGTGATATATATTTAGCCCTAATTGCAAACAGTACTTGTAACTCATTAATAGTCTTGCTAGTAACAAGTTTACAAATATTTGCACACATATCTATTTGAAATCAGCAAAATAAAGATAATTTCACAATTTTCTTTTTTCTAACAGTATCTCATTGACCATCCACTTCCTTGAAACTTCATCCAATTATTTATCTGAGTTAAGTCTTAATGGTTCATTCCATCGTTAATCCGATACTGTTGTTTCAGTGTGAATGCTCTCAGGGAGCTGTTAACTTTCCTATTTTTGTTTAGCCATTACCTCACAAGCCAATGTAAAATGTAACAACAATTTTGATTGGTTTAATTATTTAAATACCATATTCTTGTTAACCATCAATAGTAACTATCACATGCTGTATAGTACAGTGGTCCTCCTCTTATAATTCTGTACTGGGAGCATGGCCGCATAAGAAGTGTGGCCATCCCTGTTTTCTCTAAAATATTAATTCTCCATTTATGTGATGATATGTTTAAGTTTTGTATGATTTAGTCCTATGTTGCTAATTGTACAGTACTGCAGTTTAATTATTCAGACAAAACTTTCTTATACAAAATGCCTTCTTTATAAAGGAAGTGATACTTGTACATTCACATGATTTTTCAGTCTTTGTCTGGTACCCTGTTTTGTTTAAGGTTAACCTATGCTGACCATGTTACGTTTTAGTCAATTATATCTGGTCATAATCATCAAAGAATAAACCTCAACCGCAGTGTGAAGCCCCAGACTCTATCACAGTATTGCTGATCCCATTTCCTGTAAATGCTGGCATTAATCATTAATGATATAATTTTAACTTTATTGGTATATGTACTTTAGCCAACACTTCATTCAGTAATGAAAACCTGACATTGAAAAACAGACATTGATAAAGATTATCGGATTACTTATCGAACCATATGAATTAAATATTGGTCCTGGACACATATTAAAACAAAATGTGGCCACTTGTAAGTGGTAAATTTTACAGTTTTGAACCAAATATGCTTGCTGATAGTCACATTAGAGGGTGGCCTTTCTTTAGGTTGAACACAAACTTATCGGTGCCAAGGGATCCTGGCCATAAGAAGTGGGTGGCCAGTGGTCATGGGGGTCATTCATGAGGGGGACCATTGTATATTGAATACCCATTTCTTTGAGAGACCAGTGAGAAAACATAATACATTTAATAGATCATAGACTTTCAGTTTGTCAATTCAAACATGAAAGAGAAAGCAACCCTAAGACAATCATTTGTGGGAGTCTTGTTACTTTAAGGTTTCTCCTTGAGGGGCCGTTGGTGTGAACTGTGATTCCTTAATCAATTAATGAGCATTGGACAGATTTTGGATTAGTGCAGCCTCTTACCAACTTCAATAATCCAACATGTACTTAACCAAAAGCAATCACCCAACATGTACATAACTAAACCAATCACCCAACATGTACTGAACCAATTGCAATCACCCAAAATGTACTCAACGAACTGCAATCACTCAACATGTACTTAACCAAAAGCAATCACCCAACATGTACTTAACTGCAATCACCCAAAATGTACTCAACCAAAACAGTCTTATTTGACAATATTTTCCTGTTGCCTGATTATGCTTTCACAGTGGGGGAAAATGGTTGCCCAGCATTAATTTTTATTTGACCTGGACTATGGGGCAATGGATTTTTCTACCATCGGTCAAGGATGATCAGAATGAGTTAAATAAAGTAAGATTGGTATGGTACTTCACCTTATTATTTGAAAGCAGCATTTTGAACAGCAAGATTATAATACAATTTGGACATGTAATTGGGTCTTTGTATTAATCTAAGTATTCATCCACATCAATGTCAACAAATCAATACATGCATTATGATTAATACAGAATGTGTACAATGAAGGCATATAATTGCTGTTATCCATCAGTTAATCTTAGCACAAGTTTCAGGTATTAATACAAAAAGATTTTGTACACAGTATTGAAGTTCAAGTCCCACATGTTCTCCCAATCCCATCGCCTGATTTTAAAAAAACACATTATCAATGCATCTTGATATTTCTTTCTTTCTAAATATTATTTACTTTTCTACTGTTTGTCCTTTTTTTTTCTCAAGCCTGTTTGTGTCTATCCCTTAGTTGCTCTCTTTCACATTAAAATGTTTGTAATTCTGACATTTTTAACATTCATTAAATGAAAGATCAACTAATTAACATTCATTACATGAAAGATCAGCTAATTAACATTCATATACTTGATGGTTTTGTTTTGTTTTTTTTCTTTTCAGAAAATGAAGGGTCAGGAGATTTTGAAGTTTTTGGTAGAGGATGGCCAGAGGTTGGAAAAACCTCCTAACTGTCCTGATGATGTGTACAGTGTCATGCTGCATTGTTGGGAGTATGAGTATGTCTCATTTTTTAAATTTCATACTAGAGTGGGTGGCAGCTGATTGGGGAGGGGGTCATTCATGAGGGCGACCTCTGTATCTCATTTTATCATTTCATATTAATACAGTGCTTGGCAATTAATAGTATCACACTTTTGAAAATACCTCATTCTGTCACTTCATATTGAGTCAGACAGTACATGGTCATCAATACATTCTTGCTTTGAGTATGTCTCATTCACTCAGTTCCTGTTAACACAGTTCTTGGCCATAAATAGGTTAACAATCTGGGTGTGTCTCATTATCTTGTTTGATTTGTTAATAAATCACTTGGCCAGAAATAGATTCACAATATGAGGATGTCTTATTCTCTAAGATGTTTTATTAATTTTATGTTAATACAGTACTTTTGATAAATAGGTTCACAATTTGAGATTGTCTCATTTTATATTAATACATTTTCCGTTATGTTTGTTGGGTTTTTATTAAGATAATATTGGACACCCTTGAGTGAAATTTGTTTTTTTAGTTTTTCAGTGAATTAATTTATTTGCATGGTTGTGGTTGTCATGACATTTAATTGACACTTAAACTTGTAGATAGGTGAGGATTCTTATAGTTTCCACAGTTGGATCATTTGTGCATTGGGTCTTAAAATTGTTTGTTTTGTTGCAGCCACAAAATATAGAACCTCACAAACGATAGTAAATTCAATGTGTTTTTATGGGAAATTGAACCATTTCTGTTATGTTTCAAGGGAACATATCTACATTGTGTACACACACTACACACACACAAATGAAGATGTCTGTCGATCCATCCATACAAACACCAAGTTATCTGTCCATCTGTCCATACACACATGCAAATGAAGATGTCTGTCCATTCTTCCATCCATCCATCACACTTGTTTACTTAATACAGTACAGCTCACAAGTAATTTTGGAATTCTCTGCATCGCAGTGGTAGTGGAGAGAGAGTGGAGAGGATTAAGTAGAAACCCCTCCACCCCATCTCTCCATACATTCTGACAGAGTTGCCACAGCGGGTTGCAGAGAATTGCTCTGCACACCACACTCTCTCACAGAGTCGTTGAACTTGAGCAGAGTGGATGTGATCTCTATCAGATGAGTGTGGCTTACTGTGTATGACCCATGCAAGCATGCTCTTTAGACGTTGAGAGAGAGATGCCAATATATCTATATCATTATCAGATGATTATACACATTTCAAGGTTCTAAAGAAGACTGTGTAATAGAAAGGATGCCAAATTAAATATAGATAATAATTAAACATAAACACGATATAGATCTAAGATGTTGAATTATTTTAATGTCTTTGACTATTGGAGCATTTCACTATCAAGAAAAAGATAAAACATGCAAACCAATTACTTTCACTTAGCCGATTTCTGTATTTGGTATACTGCTTTGCAGCTAAAATGGATTCAGTAGAAGACAACGGATTGATTTCTTATCTCTCTCTCAATCAATTGATCGATAAAATGATAGATGTCAAATTTACATTTCTCAGATATGATGTAATGACTTTACGTAATAAAAGACCTATCAGTAGTTTTCATACCAAGTTTGGTCTCTACAATTTTCTCATATTGGTTTAGTGCTTTCTACCGCTTATTACGGAATCCTCTGCTTAACACAAAACAAAACTTCAGAAAATGCTAATAGACCTATTGCAGTGAATATTTTTTTTTAAAAAAAAACTGTTAATACTATTTTATCAGAATGTACAGATGCATTCATTTCCTTATTTCTGTTACAGTTTGCACAATATACTTTGTCATATGTAATTCAGTATTATTGTGCTGCAGTGAAAAGAACAATAACAAATGATAGACACAAAACAATTTACAACATATTTGACTTACGTGAAACATATATTGCACAAGTTCCTATAGTTACCCCATGTACAAGCATGGCTGGATCAGGTTAAGTGTTGGGAGGGGCTTTCCATAATTTTAAAAGGGTCCCAACTTTCCTGGAAAGGGCACCACAGCAAAAGTCTATGTATCTATTTACCCAGCACGCATAATACCCAATAAACGTGCACAAGATAAAACAGTGGTCAAATTTCAAGTGACTGTATGTTTGTGTGGGTGTGCATGTTTATATTTAATGGGGTGAGGATTTGGTAGGGGTCTTGATTCAACCTTATTATGATTTGTGGTAGAAAAAAAGGACACTATCCCATTCCCTGCTTTAGTTGAAACAGCCTTATCTTGCAATGAATGAAATAAAATAAAAAATACCACAGTTGGAACTAATAATTTAGCCCCATACAATTTAAAGGCCAGTCCCATACAGTACACATGCATTCAGAATTAAACTAGATAATAGTTACATACATGTATATTCAGTCTTGTAACAGGGCCATTGCCGCTTAAGGACTAAACATGTTTGCATTTAAGTGTAAATCCAGTGTTTTCTTTGTTGTTGCTTGTGTTTTTAAACATAAAATGCTGTTATCTGGAATTTAATTGTCCATATCTCAGAGGATTACTTTTCACGTTTAAACAGTAGGATAAATTTAAACTGTTAGAGAAGTTCAGCAAGGTCATTAAGTCAGTGTGTAAGATTGTATAAGACTTTGCAGATTCATTTCTGTTGTCTGTGATCAAAATAAAGATCACTGGTTGATGAAATGGTATTTGATTGTTAATCACTCCTGATGTGTCGGTCTTTCCAAGGTTGTCTTCATTGATTGGCTGTTCAAATGTCAATCAGTAATGCTAATCAGCTTCTCCACAGTAGAGATGCTATAGGTGCGCCAGCCAAGGCATGGTGGTGATAAGTTAGTTTTTTATTGCTCTGTTGTGGAGCATCATCATGGAGCAGATGTGGAGGAATTAAGACCCCCACCGTGATGCGTGGGGTTCCGAAAATACATATGAGCTGTACTGTATCTCCTGAACCCTTTAATTTTTTGGAAATTCTTTTTGGCCACTAGAGCTTACGTCCCTTCACTAGACTCTTGTTTTTACAGATTGTGTCCATTCATGAAACTTGGTGTGCATCTGTATCACGAAAAGAGTTTGTGTCCCATGTAAGATTCCCCTTTGTCAGATTACTAATTTATGAGTTATTTCCCCCATTTTTGGAAAATATATTTTCATATTTTTAAGTATATGATTAATAACAGATCTAGTTAGGGTGTTAGTAACGTCTGTTTTTTATTACCTTCTCCTGAGAGAATAGATCTACATTATTACCTGCTGGGTTATACTGCCCGACCCATAGGCAAGAGCATTTTCTCCTGGCCAATGCTGCCCATGCCGTAGTAAGGGCCTTTCCTGTTGGGCTATACTACCCGACCCATAGGCAAGGACATTTTGTATGATCAGACAACACTTATAACAAAGAAGGCAAACAAATAATTTGTACATCAGATGACCCCACCATACAATACCAAAAATGGTCTTTTCTTTTCCAAGCATGACAATGCTTACCAAATGACAATGTCATTTATGCAGTTGTCATTACTTTAAAATATTGTTGCATGGCAATAGTGCCTACAGGAATAAGCATAATATAATAGTATCCAGGAGTCATGGAGAAATGCATGTTTCTAAAACATGTCCTTGTAATTATTCCCAATCTGAATTCAAGTAGTTAGCTTGATATGTACTAATGCAGCGTCACAAGCCAAGGGAGACAATCTGCCATGCTCCTTTATCACCCTTGGCTGCCTTTGCTGAGATTTTCTCACTTCACATTAATATGCATAAACCTGCATAGCACTCAATGTGATCACAAGTAAAATTTTCATGCCATTGTGACCCGACGGAACTTCTCATGTTTATTGAATTAGCCATTCAGTGTCTCTTTCAGACTCAATAGAACAATTAATTTCAATTATGTTTTGGAGACTGTTATATTAGTTTGCTGACAGTGTATTTTGTTTATGGGTGTTCACTAAAAAAATGAAGAAATCTCCATGTAGTTAGCAACAGGTAATAAATGATGGTTGTGGATTATCTCCCTTGTTTTGTGACACTGTGTACTATTAATGTTTATGAGTTCGTATACACTCACCATAATGCTTGTCATGTTGTAATATTCATCTATCCATCTATTACCAATTTTGTTTTCACACAGTAATTTAGTTATTTACCAAATTTTTGGATGACTTGCCCTGTCAATTCAAGTCAAAAGGTAAAAGGTCAAGGTCACTATGATTAAAATAAGAAATATTATTTCTTCACAATAACAGTAGTTCTTCATCATATACCATGACCAAACTTTGTGGATGTCTTGCACTTGGGGTAAAGTCAAACCAGATTAGTTTTGAGGTCAGAAGGTCAGAGGTCAAAATTACTTATAAAATGAAGACAAATAGTTTCTGCACAGTGATATTAGTTCTGCATCACATACTTGGACCAATCTTTCTGTGTATCTTGCACTCGAACTAAGGAAGAATCCTATTAATTTTGGAATCAAAAAGATTGAGGTCAAGATTACTGACTGAAAAAAGAAAACTATATTCTGCACGATAAGATTAGTTATGCATCACAAATCATATTGATTTTGGGGACTATTTAACATTAGGTGGAAATGACAACTTTACTTATGGCCACATATTTGCAATTCCCTTCAGCCAATCGAGAAAGCCATGATGGATACACCAGTCTCACCCAGTAACACCTGATATCACTCACATATCAGCAACAATTCTAGTTTGCACCAAATGCTTCATGTAGCAATTTAACCTGCAGCTGTACAGGTCCACAAAAATCAAAGGTGGTTGTTGTTGTTAGGTGAACTGGTCACGGATCAGAAGTGCTTATCAGATAACCTGTTGTCTGTTATCCATCATCTGTCATCTGTCTGTTTGCAAACATAAGCTTGTTTGTTACCATTACCTCTTGGAGGATTATCCTAAAACATTTAAACTTTACACATACATTCATCCCATTGACTGTTTGATCCTAAAGAAAACTAGTGCTACAATATTGCCACCACAGTAGCCATCTTAAAAATCCAGTTATCACTACTTTTCTTAATTGTTGGTCATATCAAAATGGAGTTTTCACTAAAAGACATTTTATCATGCTGGTGCTTTATTAAAATGTTGTGCTGATCTTACATCCAATATGTCCACCATGGTGGCCATCTTGAAAATCTTGCTATGTCTCAAGAATATCAGTGATGGTTCCAACTCTCAAAAGTTTAAAAGAAATAGATTTAACTTGGATTCTTTTTGAGTACTGGAGCATTAGTCAAATGGTCTTTTGCTCTTCATATCTGGCAACTTTATTTTTTTAATGTGTCATTTGATAAAAATGATAGTTATTCCTTCCAGATCAACGAATGTGGCCACTGGCACTGCATAGGTTTTGGATTGTATTCTTGTTAATTCTGTCATTACTTTGCTTATTATCCAACTGCAAACAACACAGACTGAGATCTACCATTGCATATATACACCAGCTGATCAGGTCTGTGTTCTTTGTTGTACTGAATAATCTCAACAAACTCCATATACCATGATCTGCTGGCACATTATGCATTGGCAGATTTGAGTCCATGCAGTTTGCAGTTGGACTCCACTTACAAGTGAGTATAGACAGTAAGATACATTTTCAGGGTTGTTTCAAATGATATACAAATATCAAAAGTATAAGAACACATTTTTAACAGTGATTGGCTGGGGTTTTCTGTCTGCTAATGCATTAAGAATGTGACCAAAATAAATATCAGTAGTCTTTAACAGAGTGAATAACAAATCTATTTCATCAGGTGGAAAATCCACTAATTCATGAAGTAACATAAAATTAAATTAAATATTGACATGGAATAAGATGTGGTTTGTAAGTCTATTAACCTGAGTCACAACATTTTTAATCAACCAAGCAAAGTTTTCATCCTGCAGAAAGGTGAAAACTATAGATAAATAGGTAATTTCTCTGAATGCCCTACTTCAGAATTTAATTTTCTTACAGAAAGGAACTTCGGCCCACATTCGGGGAGCTTGCCACAACTATGGAGGAGCTTTATCGTCAAATGTCATACGAGATGGTGTCATTCCCAGTAAGGTGATGATATGATGGTAATGCAGGGAGCTGTTACCGTGGAAAATGATTCCATGGTAAATGTTGTGTTGCCTGAATCTGCATCATTGGATGCATCGTCTCAGTAGTATCAGCATGTACCACATCATTGAGACCAATAGAACTCCTGCATACCTTAATGGATTTGTTAGCATCTTCACAATAGTCCATAAAACAAATATGCCAGGTTAAACTAAATATATTTAGGATCATATTTATATTTTCTTACCTTTATTTTTATTCGTTTTGAAAGCTGTTAACATTATATACATTGTTTTTGATGTACAGTATCATCTGCTACAAGAATTGTGATTTTTTTAACTTTGTTACTGCTCACATAATAATTACAGTAATTTACTTTGTTACTACTCACACAGTAATTACAGTAATTTACTTTGTTACTGCTCATACAGTACTTACAGTAATATACTTTGTTACTGCTCACTCAGTAATTACAGTAATATATGCTTTGTTACTGCTTACTCAGTAATTACAGTAATATAATTTGTTACTGCTCACTCAGTAATTACAGTAATATAATTTGTTACTGCTCACTCAGTAATTACAGTAATATCCAGTATTGCTGCTCATACAGTAACATTTTCAGTATTTATTGTTATTACTCCCCCAAACATTACTACAGTACAATATATACACGCTTAGAAGTCAAGTCCAGCTGCACACTGCACAGAACTATATCTGCCATTGCATAATGTGTCATCAGATCTGAGTCTGTGCAGTTTGTTGGGTTGTAATCAGAAAACAGGCATCATAGACCCTGATCCATCAGTACATTATGCAGTGGATGGTCAGGGTCTGTATTGTTTGCAGTTGGACTATATATACTATTTTGGTAGGCATATCTAGTTTTCTTGTACGAAAATTTGAATGCTTGTATAATCTCATACTTCAGAAGGCAAGTTTGATGTGTTTTGATCATATTTATTCTCCTGTACATGTAGAATTAATTAGAAATGGAATGCATACACAAAGTCTAAAATTAGAAATTGAATGTATACACAGTCTAAAATTAGAAATGGAATGTATACACAAAGTCTAAAATTTGAAATGGAATGTATACACAGTCTAAAATTAGAAATGGAATGTATACACAAAGTCTAAAATTAGAAATGGAATGTATACACAAAGTCTAAAATTAGAAATGGAATGTATACACAAAGTCTTAAATTTTGTCTCTAATTTGCCACTTTATAATAGTGCACTTTGTTTTCTTTTTTACAAGCATTATATATTCAAGTGAATTATTGTTACATGTATTTTACATCCATGAAGAGGGGCCCCGAGTGGCCGAGTGGTCTAAAGCGCTCACCGTTACGGATCACTGCCATCTCACCTCTGTCTGCGTGAGTTCGAGTCTCGGATTCGGCCAATGTGGTTATGTGAGAAAGCTTGCCAGTAGCTTCTCGTGGGTCGGTGGTTCTTTCCGGGGGTTTCCCGGGTTCTTCCTCCACCATTTATACTGGCCGCCATGAATAGCCTATCTTGTGCTGAAAAATGGCGTTAAACCATACAACAACAACAACAACATCCATGAAGAAAAGCTAAATTATTCAGCAGAATATGTTATATTTTCCTATAGATAATACCCCTCCACCTATGAAAAGACAAACTCAGATTTTCCATGATATAAAAACAAATCGGGATTTGAGCTACAGGCATTTGGCATTTGTTCTTTAAAAAAAAGAGTTAACAAAAAAACAAATATCTTGTGTTGGAACAAAATCTGGTGCAAGTATTTGATCCCAGTGGTTTAGTCAGTCCATGGTAGAGACTGTATGAATGAGCTACTTGCGCTTCAAGGATTTCTTTTAAATAAATTGATGAAAACCAAAAACCGATTCATCTGATCAGATTTGAGCCAGGGCTGGCCAAGAGTTGTGTAAGTACTTTAATGTCTGTTGAATCAGTAGACATAGCTTTCAGTCTCCTTGCAATTTCAAGGCAACAGAAAGGAGTGAGACCCCAGTCAGATAGAGAGGAGGGGTTAAGACTTGAACTCTTTTTGTGTATTTATGATTGTGACAGTGATCTTTTTTTTTTTTTTTCATTTTTAGGATCTGACTCCATTGTCTAAGTTATTTGTTCACTTCTTGATTTCAAGCAAGCATCTTAGACCTTGATATGATATGCATTAAGTTCCTGCAGATCGGGGTCTATGCTGTTCACATTTGGGTGATGGATGGAAAGGGATATTTTGCTGGGTACTGGGTAGGGAACTATCCAGCTGGGTCAATTTTTATAGGGTCAGGTATGGGGCCCTGAGTGGCCGAGTGGTCTAATGCACTCTCCGTTACGGATCACTGCCATCTCACCTCTATCTGCATGGGTTCATGTCTCAGATTCGGCCAATGTGGGTATGTGAGAAAGTTTGCCAGTAGCTTCTCATGGATCGGTGGTTCTTTCCGGGGGTTTTCCCGGGTTCTTCCTCCACCATTAATACTGGCCACCATGTATAGCCTATCATGTGCTGAAAAATGGCGTTAAACCCTACAACAACAAAAGGGTCAGGTATCTTCACTCCCATTTTGTCCATTTTTCCCACCACCTCTCTTACACCCATTTTTGTAAACCATAAAACCTTTTTTATGTATCTTTTATTATGGTAGGGGTGGGGGCCAGCCCATTAAAATGAAATATTTATCTTAAAACCCTGCCAGGCCATGTATTTCCGTGTATTGCAAAACCCAATTGGCTGGACTGGTTACCCATCCATCCCTAGTTATTAAGATATAAATAGATTGTTCTTGGGGTTTACTGTCAGACAGTACTTTCCAAGGAAATTCATAAACAAATGCTCATTTCAAATGGATCACAAAGATAAAAATTATTTGATGAGTGTCATACATTTTGTTTGAAATTAGTGCAAATTTAAGATTCTGTTTGTCACTTATGTAGTAAAGTGAAATGAAATGAAATACATTTGGGATGCATCCATCATAATGCCTTAGCCTTCCATGATGTAGTTATAAGATTAGTGATTTAATGTGGTGTTATTATATTGTTACATATTTAAATAATTATGATATGGGCATATAAAAATAAATAATGCAGTAGTCATTTGATTAGAAACTTATGTGATATTGAAGTGCAATATTGCATTTGTTATGTATCGCTGCCTGGTCAAGAGTACATGGCCCAATAATGATAGACAAAAGTGAATGAATGTCTGACAAGGTAGGATATAAAAAGTTATTGTGGGTTTGATTATGCATGTTCTGCTTGCCTAAAAATTCACAATTGATGGAGTTGTATGCCAGCATTACCACTGAAATTTGTTTCAAAAAGGGCAACAGTTACAAAAATAGCCTTCTTTTAATGTTCTTCAGGTCCCAAAAATAAATCAAATGAAATTTCACACATTCCAATTTTATGTTAAACTGCACAGCTGACAATGTGTGTTTGTTGTGTAGAATATTCGGTGGGCATGAAAAATACACACTACAAGCAGAAAATTACCACTTTGAAGAATCTTTTACTTCATCAAGGAACTGTAAGTTTTTCTTTAACATCATTTGACCATGTACACTTTCCCAGGCAATGATATATTATAGTTGTTTGGCATACATTGTCATATACCCATCTTAAGTTTGGTGTGTTGTATTCAGGTGTTCATCTTTCCTTGTATCCATCCATTCATTAATTAACAACTGCATGTCGAGTCCATACATTTGTTGCAGTTGGAGAGATTTTTTATGAAACTTTGTTCAAATATTTATTATGATTACACATTGTCTCACATACCATAGCATGGTCTGCCCAAGTATTTATCATGATTACTCAATGTCCCATGTACTAAAGCCAGGTCTGCCCAAGTATTTATCATGATTACACAGTGTCCCACATACCATAGTTAGGTCTGCCCAAGTATTTATCATGATTACACAGTGTCCCACATACCATAGCCAGGTCTGCCCAAGTATTTATCATGATTACACAGTGTCCCGCATACCATAGCTAGGTCTGCCCAATTTATTATGATCACACAGTGTCACATGTACTATAGCCAGGTCTGCAGCCTCAAGGTCAAGGTCAGTACAAGAAAAAAACATGATTCTCTTGCTTTTATCCTTGCCTGGAGTATAACTTGTGAACCAGTCAAGATAGGTTGAATGAAACTAGCAATTTTTAGAGAAGGCTAGTAACTAGTTTTTTTCAAAAGTTTCCAATACAGAGTCCAGCAGGTTCTGAAAGCTAATTTCAAACACTGGATTGTACGTAGAATAACACCTTTTGAAAACTAGAGTCAGTGTAAAGAAATGGTACAACAGCATCATTTATGTATGCTCATGAGACCTACAGAAAATACACAACCAAGTAGGTTAAGTTAATTGTATAGGGCTTTGTGGTGCATTGCAAGACACCTTTTAATCTTGCTTATATATTGAGTCCAACTGCAAACAGTGTAGATCCTGATATGCTGTTGTATAATGCACTGGCAGATCAGGGTCTGTGTTATTTGTTCTACTGATTATTCCTTACAGGCTGCATAGGCAGCAAATCTGGGTCAGTGCAGTTTTGAAATTGGACTCGACTTGCAAGTGAGTATATAAATTTGTTCTATTTGGCTTTGTTGCATTGCAAGGTATTATGAGGTAACTGAATGCTGGTACAGCAGTCATTTCTATTGTAAATGGTTTATAGTCCTTCTGAATAGATATGTAGCTAGTTGTTGGTTGCATGGAAGAAGTCTGTGTAAACTTGTCTTTTGTGGTTCAAGATAGATGTTCAATACTGTATTTATCAATATAAAATGCCCTCCTAACTTGCAATAGCATATACCCAGTAATTCAGTTTCATAATATAATGTATGTACTTATTGCTTATTAGTTGAGTCAAACTGCAAATTGCACAAACCCAGATCTACCCAAATCTACCATGTGCTGGCAGATCTAGATATCTACATTATGTTAGGAGTAATCCATAGAACAAGTTAGACAAGACTTATAAGAGAGAATATTCGGTACCAGTAGATGATGATCTACACTATTTGTTATGCTTATGAATTCAAGCTATCAACATAGACCTGGCGAACTACACTATTTGTTATGCTTATGAATTCAAGCTATCAACATAGACCTGGCGAAGAGATCATACAACCCTGATTAGCATATGTCTTGTCTAAAGATCATACAAGTCATATTAGCATAGGCCCTGTCTAGAGCCTGTCTAGTGATCATACAGCTGGCTTAGAGCTCATACAACTGTGATCAGCATAAGCCTGACCTAGAGATCATATAATTGTGATTAGCATAGACCTTGTCTTGAGATCATGCAACCGTGATTAGCATGGACCTGGCCTAGACATCATGCAGCTGTGATTACCATAGGCCTGGCCTAGAGATCATATAACTGTGATTAGCATAGGCCTGGCCTATGAGATAATATAACTGAATAGCATAGGCCTTGCCTAAAGATCATACAACCCTAATTAACATAGGCCCTGTCTAGAGGTCATACAACTGTGACTAGCATATACCTGGCTTAGAGTTCATACAGCTGTGATTAACATGGACTTGGCCTAGAAATCATACAACTGTGATTAGAATTGATTTAGCTTAGATATCATATAATTGTGATTAGCATCGACCTTGCCTGGAGATCATACAACTGTGATCAGTATAGACCTTGCCTGGAGATCATGCAACTGTGATTAGCTTAGACCTCATCTAGATATGATGCAACTGTGGTTAGCACAGGCTTTGTCTAGAGATCATACAGCTGTGATTAGCATAGACGTGGCCTAGAGATAACACAACTCTGATTAGCATAGGCCCTGCCTAGAGATCATACAACCCTGATTAGCATAGGCCCTGTCTAGAGATCATACAAGTGTGATTAGCATTTACCTGGCCTAGAGATCAAACAACTGTGATTAACATGGACCTGGCCCTGAGATCATAAAAGTCAAATTAGCATAGGTCCTGTCTAGAGATCATACGGCTGTGATTAACATGGACCTGGACAATTCCACTTGAAGTCCTCTTTACTGGACCCTGATTAGCATAGACCCTGCCTTGAGATCATGCAACTGTGATTAGCATAGGCCCTGTCTAGAGATCATATGACTGTGATTTTCATAGACCTTGCCTGGAGATCATGCAGCTGTGATTAGCATAGACCTGGCCTAGAGATCATGCAACTGTGATTAGCACAGGCTTTGCCTAGAGGTCATGCAACTCTGAGTTTGAATTTCCACCATCAGTTAATGACATTCAAGTGTTCAAAAGTAATCCCACATGTGACTGAAACTGAAGGTCAGGTGTGCTTGATCTTTTGGTACACTGTGTCACAGCATGTATCAGTCTTCACATTGTGTCACAGCAGGTATCAATCTTCACATTGTGTCACAACATGTATCAGTCTTCACATTGTGTCACAGCAGGTATCAGTCTTCACATTGTGTCACAACATGTATCAGTATTCACATTGTGTATGTATTTGTACAGTAAATATTGTATATATAGCATGGCATTAGGTGCAAGAAGCAGTCCATTTAAACATGTTTAACAGTAAATATTTCATATCTAGGCACTGAGCATGGCATTAATTACAGGAAGCAGTCCATGTAAACATGTTTAACAGTAAATATTTCATAGCTATGCCCTGAGCATGGCATTAGTTACAGGAAGCAGTCCATGTAAACATGTTTAACAGTAAATATTTCATAGCTATGCCCTGAGCATGGCATTAGTTACAGGAAGCAGTCCATGTAAACATGTTTAACAGTAAATATTTCATATCTAGGCCCTGAGCATGGCATTAGTTTAAGGTAGCAGTCCATGTTAACCTATTTTTAAGAAAATCTCAAGAGGTGCACAATGTTACTGAAATGAGTAGGTTTAACTTGCAACTTTTTGGGAGGAGAGTATCCCATACTTAATGTATTCTGCTACCCTTTTGTGGTAAAAGTCATATAGATCATGTAGGCATTCAACACTGACTGTTTCAATAATGGGTGTCATTTGTTAGAATTTAATTCTGCATACCTTTAAGTGGTAAGTATTCACTTAATTTGGATCCTTATACAACCACATTCCTTATGAAGGTCATTGTTTAGATGCCCTGAGATGTGCATACGGCAAAGTTGATGTTAAAGTACATGGACATTTTGGACGAAGTGAACTTCAGGTTGTGATCCACTACAGTCTGGATTGAATGTCATGTACTGTGATGTCACAATGAAAGCTATGCATATTGATAAACAAATTCATACTACCCTATATTGTGACGATTCCACTTGAAGTGCTCTTTACTGGACCCAAGTTTAGTACATTGCCAACATTGTAAAAGTCCAAAGAGATCAATAATTTTTGTCTGGAAGTTTCTTATTGATAGTTAAGGTGCAGAGCATTGAATACCATAATAATGATTTTGTAGACTTTGGGTAAAGAAAAGTAGTGTTAAATTTTAAAGGGACAATTTATATTTAATTTAAAATTAGTAAATGCAGTTACATGACCTATGTGACTTTTACTATAACCTTTCTTTGCATTGTGCAATCCTATTTTTGTTGGGTCTGTTACTTTTTGCTAGGTTTATTAAATGTCTTTTTCTTATGACTATGTTTTTTGGAAGAGTGAGGTAAATGCAAGGTTCTTTATCAGCTGTTTCTGCATAAAATAACTTGTATGGATTATGTGTGTTGTCTTTCTATGTAGAAAAGTAGAACATAATTAACTGTATACAGATTTTATGGCAACTTTCTAAAATGATTCAAGTTTTGTTTAGTAGTCATGTATTTTTATATTTTTAGAACTGTAGTGTTTAATCAGTCATAAATCAGTTATTGTGCTTGTGTACCAATAAACATTATTCCATACATACGTATACATAAATATCCTAAAATGGCAGTGTTATGGAAACATGGTGCAGACGTTCAGTAACAAAGAACATGTAAGACAGTTTCTTCAGCTTAAAAATTCTATTTAGCTTGTGCATTTTCCTTTAGTCAAGTCAGACTTATAATTATTCTATTTATCACCTTTAGTCATCATTTTCTCATTTATGTGTGTTATTTACATTGCTAGCCTGTTGTTTTATTTGTTACATTCCAGTCTATTAAAGCTTAATATTAGCTAGCAATACCAAAAACTCAGATCATAATAATGTTGAAAAGATTTACCTTTATTCATGAGAATAATCAGCTTCAGATTTTACTTTTAAGATTTTGACAAATTTGTTGAATTTTAGAGTAATTTTTACAATTTTCTTAAAAGCTTTTCGTAATCTAGTACACTTATATACACTTTTATGCATCTTTGTAATATACTTGAGAAGATGTTTGTTGATAATTTCGCATTCTTTATTTGTAAATATCTCCATTATTCTTGCATATAATGCAAATAAAACTTCTGATTTTTAAAAAAAAATTTAATTAGATTTTTAATAATTGCTGCTGATGAACACGATAATAAAGATATCATACACATTTCACAGACTTGGGTCAGAAATGCCTGATAGAAATGGGTAGCTTGAATGTATATGAAATATTCTGTGTTATTTCTTTTTGTTTTTAACTGCCACAAAAATTATTGTAGAAATGCTGCAGTAAAATATTTATGAAGTGTGGTAAATATTCATGTAATATATGTATTATTATCTTCATGTAATATTTAAATATTTCATTACTTTAATTTAAATTAAGTGTTATGTAATACATTGACAGATCAGATTAGGCCTTGAAGTAGCACAACACTGAGGCTGAGGTCAAGTTTTCTTTCACAGCCAATCAAATATGATGTTACAAAAGTAAACTTCATTTTGATTGGCTGGTACAGATCTCAAGCTCAGACATATTTTTTTTAAATTTCCAGGTCAGGCTTTGCTTTATGATGTTATAGGCAAAGATGCGTTGTACTGTGGTATGTGATATATAGTATTATTATTACATAATGTAAAAGAATTCCATGACCATAATTTCCTTTTAATATGGACTATGTTATACTGAGGTACCTTACCATGAGGGAATATTGTACTTGAATCGAAACTCTTGCCCTTTATGAAATTGTTACAAAGTCAGTTGATATGGAAAATGTCTTGATGTTAAAACCCTTGACACCTGTCCCAGTTTTAAACAAGTCCAAGTAAATTGATCCATTATACATTTCAAATACAAAAGTTCCCAAATTTTTGCTGAGGATGTATATAATACTGAGACGTTTGATGTGAGGGAGACCAGTGTCTTTGATGATTCCTAAAAATCAGTTATACAACAAACAACATAGACCCACATTTGCTGGTGGATTATGTGAAGTCATACATACCTGCTATATTCCCAGGGAGTGTTGGGGGATTTTGAAACTCAAAAGGTTTGTTTTTAGGTCCAAAGGGAGGTCAGTATGCATGACCAAAAAAACCACAATGGCATCCAATTAAAAATAAGCTATCTTTTCATGTAAGCCTGTAGAAAATTATTAGAAATTCAAATGTGAATAAAATCAATTAACTTGTCTGTGTTTCTTCTAAGTTTCTAATACTAATATAGTTGGTAGACTTGGCAGTATCAGGTATCAACACCGTACACATACACACATGCAGACACTCACATAATCACAACCACAATGTTCTTAAATAAAAACAGGCATCACATTTCCATCTTTAAAATCCATACTGCAGATTACATGCATATATCACAGTAATCAAGAAATATGAGGGTTTTTTTGTTGTAGGAAAACGTTGGGGCTAAAATTTCTGAAAATCATGTTTTTCTTTAAATTATGACAATGTTGAGGGGGTGGTGGTGACCAAAGTCATGTTTTTCTTGTGACACTGCATGTTTTGCAGGTATGGGCAAATCTGGTTCTATGTTGCTATCAGGTCTTGTTTTTCAATGTGATAACCATGTATCCAAAATCTTCTGTGTGAAAAAAACATTCCATGAAGAATTGACTGGCTTTTATCAATAAGTGTGTTTGTGTGTGTGTGTGTGTGTGTGTGTGTGTGTGTGTGTGTGTGTGTGTTTTCTTCTTCCCTGTGTCAATTTTTGTCCATTTTTAATATATTTTAACTAGATGAAAAATGTTGGAATTAAGCAATGCACTTAGTTGGGTTAGATTTGTTTTATATTTTACATTGTAGAAGAATGAACAGGTTTTTGAATTTAAACTTAATCATTGCTATGAGACATATAAAACTAGAACCCTGAGTTTTATGAATTAGTTCCATTTAAATGCTCTTGGTAACCAAGGAAGACAGTTTTTTAAAAATATAGACTGACTTTAAAGTCTAACCTAACCATATACAAAATGCTCTATCAGATCAGTGCTATGTTGTTCAACTGATTGTTACTTACAAACTGCATAGACTTGCATCTGCCAGCAAATTATGCACCAGCAGATCTTGAAAAGTGCAGTTTGCATTTAGACTCAACTTGTACGCATGTATACACAATGCTCAAGAAGTTTATGTGAAAATGATACACAATTCTAAACTGCATTTATTGTTCCTCACAGAAATGATAATTATCAGAGAGAAATGTGCATTATGCAATGAATAGATTTTCAGTACAAGAAAATACCCAAATCATATTAAAAGTACATGTATATTAGTAGCAGACTTTACACACTGCTGAATTATACTCTTCTGCAATTTGGAATCAATTTCAGCTCATTTGGCCGCATATAAATGAGCTTACAAAAGTCCATCATCCTTCATGCATCAAACATTCATGAATAATTTCTTGATACCAGCCTAGAGACTTGTAAATACTTTTTAATAGAAACTGATTTGTAGGTTTATATAGCCAAGATGGCAGACTACTTGAATATTTAGCAAGACTTGTGTATATTAATCAGGTTCTCTTGCATTTGATTGACTGAGCTTGTTACACACTCTAGGGACTCTATTTGTATATAGTCATATTTATGAGGTGATTTATTATTTGATTTAGCACAGCTTATTACTGATCTTGAGGCAGTATTTCAGGTCATATTTCCATTAAGTGTGGTATACAAGTTTATATCACCAAGATCTAAGACAAGTTATGTAGGTATGACAAGCCAGCAAAGTCATGCTTTATACTAAATATCAGTCATCACTTTTATGTAAATTGAGGTTATCCTTTGTTTTAAGCGTTCCAAGTATCTTTGTTTGTTCGGTTGTTTCATTGAAATATGCATATTACTTCAGGAAAGAATGTACCTATTTTGTCTCTGTCACTTTCTTTTGTAATGAAAAATAATTAGATTTGCATTAAGTTTTTTCGTTCATGTATTTACAAATGTTAAAGAAGAGAAATTGTTTAATATTTTATGTCAGTCCGCTGGAGAATTGTTCTTATTCCACCTCATCCCCTTTGGCCTGTAACTGAAGTGTATACCCTTGGATGTCAAATACAGAATTAAATCTTAGTAAAAAGTAACATTATCAAGTTGTATTTTGTTTGGTGTCCATAACTAAATGGAAAAAAATTAAAGTGATAATAAACATTATAGTCATCTTAGTTTGTGGCATTTGCATCACTATAATTGACCTTGAAAAAAAGTCACAGATAATAATATGACCAATATACTGTATGTAATAATTGGTAAGGCATGTCAAACTTCAGACAGCAGAGAACCTGATCTGCTGTAGGATAATGCACCTGCAGATCAGGATCTATCTTGTTTGTTCTACTGATTACTCCTTAAAAAATGCAGACCCAGAACTGTCAGCACATTATGCCGTAGCAGATCTGGGTCTGTGCATATTGCAGTTTTAGAAGCAAGTATAAATGATATTTTTTTTGTTTTTCTTTAAAAAGGCATACAAGCTTTGTTACTTTTATTAATATTAATGAATGGTTGAATTTATCTCTTTGAGTCCGATGTTGCAGTATGTTTAAAAATATTACTTTCTTGCTCTAAATTAATTCTTTCTTCCTTCCTTCCTCTATTGAAAAATAAAAAATGATTATATTTCTAAATTAGTCAACTGGTACATCTTTATTATCATGTTGCTACATGTACTTATAAATCTTGAATATAGTGCTGTTGACTCTTAATGAGTCTTTTTCAAAGGCAAATACAAACAGAGACAAGACAAACAAATAAAAAAGAAAAACCATTGTGTTTGCAAAACTTTACATGACTATTTCTATAAATTTATTATGTTTTGACCAGTTTATTTCAACTTGTTGCAGATGCTGGTTTTATGAGTCTGTGCTCTTAAAATAAGAAAAGAGTTAAGACAACAAGCATTGCAAAATTTAACAAATAATTTATTTCCCATGAATGCAAAATAAAATATGAGAAAAAAGAACATATGGTTTTACGAATTAAATCCAAAAATAAGCCAAGAATTAAAAAAAGAAGTCCTAGCAATGAAAAGTTCTAAGTGAATCTCAGGTCAGATCCCGATGGAATTCAAGATGGAAGGCGATGATGTCTGCTGTGGTCAGCAAAGTGTTGTTGTGTCAACAGTATCTTGTTGAATCACAGAAAATAGTTTTCCAATTTTGAATTCTGTATAAATTCCAGTGAATGTCTTTGTCCAAGAATTATATCAGAAAACTTTTTGTATTTCCAGGGAAAACAGTTACTTGAATCCAATAATTTGAAGAAAATAAAAATTCAGCCCAAACTGGACACAACATAACACATCTTACAGTGATAGGTGTTAAAGCATGACTGAATTAATCTTTTCGAAACATCAGTTATAAGACTAAGATGCAAATCAGATACCTGGATTAGGGTCAAAAGTTCATTTTTCTGGAAACAACAATAGAAGTCTGTTAGCAGTAGACACGTTTCTTATCACGTAGTCCAGGTATGGCATTGATTCCACGTAATAATCTTACTCTGAGAAAGAATAACTTTTTTTTTAAAGTTGTTTACTAAATATGTCACAGATTATAAAGTCAGCAACTAGATACAATGTTTCTATTTTTAGTTATTTACATCAATGAATACATCAATGAAATAAAATTTTAAAAAATTAAAAAATCAATCAGGTCAAACAACTGAACTCAATTCTGGACAAAATCAAGTCCAGTAAACAATTTTAGATTACAATAACATGTAATGGAATAAAAATAAGGAAAGACCTGGTTTTGGAACTCCAGCTGGGGTTATGAGTAATTGCAGTAAGTGTTATATCATTTAAAAGTGTGGCCATGGGAGGAGAAATGTTCTGCAACTGGGGTTCTGTATAGCTTCTTTGTCATCCAATCAGATCTATGAAGGTTGATCCTTTCTCACAAAAGGATCAACCTTCAATGATCTGATTAGAGAAAAACTAAACATATTTGGTAAAAAAACGTGCAAAACAGAATATGTAATTTATCGCATCACATGTAAGATCTGTAGCCTTCAGAATGTCAGAGAAAGTGAAAAGCTACACAAAAGGATCAATCTTCATAGATCTGATTGGATGACAAAGAAGCTTTACAGAAGCCCAGTCGCAGAACACTTCTCCTTCTGTGGTCACACTTCCAACGATATAACACTTGTAATTGCTCACAACCCCAAATGGAGTTCCCAAACCAGGTCTTTCCTTAAAAGAATCAAACTCGATACCCAATTTAGAACATTGAAACCAAGCGGTTTAAACCAAGAATAGTCAGCCATGCACAGATAAAAACATCTTTTGCAGCAGACACATTTTCTTTAAAATAATTCTGTAAATTTGCTTATTAATCACCCAATAACCTATAATTAGCACTATCACAATGAAATATCTGGCATATAATTTGTGCTTACATAAATTTACTTAAAATAACAAATGTCATTATAACTCATCAATTTCTAGGTCAATATAAAATATTTTTCAGCATCTGCAACAAGTTGAAATAAACTAGTTGAAACACAATATATTTAAAGGTTTCAATACTGTAGAAATAGTCACATAAAGTTTTACAAACAACTGTTTTTCTGTTTTATTTGTTTGTCTTTCATTGTCTTGTATTTGCCTTTGAAAAAGACTCATTTTGAGTCGAAAGCGCTCAGGCTTGTTAGATACTTGTTTTGTACTGTTCGTTGTCAGTCTATTGCATATATATATATATATATGTATTATGTATTATACATAATACTAATATTACTAAAACTGTTTATCTCTATTTGTTGATAAATCGTATATATATATATATATATATATATATATATATATATATATATATATATATATATATATATATATATATATATATATATATATTTTAGTTAACCACAATTCCCATAAACTTTATTCTCTATATCTAGAAAGCATCCTTTGTAGTAGGAAGTGGAAGTTACAAGGTATAATGTGACTAGGTGGGACATGATGCTACATGTCAGCAGCATGATGTCCCAGTGCTAGAAATCACTATAAACTGCCACACTGCAGATATTGTAGCAATATGATTGAAACTTTCTTAAAAAGGTAAATCACACACACACACGTGTACACGCAGAACTTCCAACCTTCATCACACCTTTTAACCTCAGTCAATAGATTTCTTTCTTACCCAAAGTGTAAGTAATATACGAACATTGGTGAAGGTTCACGATCATGTATCTCCTTTGAATACGTTTACCAAACACATCAATGTGCTAGGATTATAAACCCCACTATCATCTGAACTCCACCCTCATAAAAGACAAAATTTCATCTTTTCTGTCCATATTGTATACTCAAAGGGGAATAACTCTTGTACGTTGCCTCCCCTTGCTGCTGACAGGTGGCACTAGTTTTAAGTTTTTGCCAGCCTGGTGGGGGCATCATTGGGGCCCTCCCCCAATGAAAATGTGATGTACCTTGCCTATGGCAACTGTTGCATCTGGGGAAACTGAGTACATTGCAACTTGTCCTTAGTCGGTGTTTTTCCTTTTCCTTTCTATCTCCTGTTTTAGTCGATGATTTCAACACATTAGGAGATTTTATACCCAGTTCTCGGCAGCCCAGTGGACACAATTCTTCCCACATGTCCAAACATGTCCTTTAGGCCTGTAAGTCCAAGAATACCGCCATTGGTGCGCACATTGCAACATCGACATCCAGCTCAGATATATTCCCGGCAAACTCAAAGTCTTGACCGATCCTTTGTCCCTCCATATATCTGTCTTGCATCAGGTTTGCCTGCTATGGAGCATCCAATCATTGATCTTTTTGCAACTAGGTAGAGTTATGAAATGTCCCAATTCCTTTCCTTTGTACCCGATACCATGTCTTGGTCCTCCAACGCTTTATCTATTAGTTTGGAGGTTCAGTTAGTCTTTGCATCTCCTCCAATGATGTTCTAAATGCTACAGAAATTGAGGGGCCTGTAGTGCAAAATGATTATTTCCTCTCTCCACTGGGACAAAACCTGGATCAATGATAGTCTCAATCTAGCGATAGATCTACCCATGAAGTTCCTGGCCAGGCCAAATCTTCTCAATTTTCCTCACAGCCACGTTCTGACCATGCCTAGACTGTCTTCTTCATGCTTGGCTTGTTGGGGGAGTCTTGCATGATAAAAAATTCATCCTTTTAGTCATGTACAAGATAAAGTCCCTCCACTATAAAGACATTTTTCTGTTCATGCAGGAAAAGTGGCACCAGGCTTCAGCTTCAGGGCTTAAGGGCTTCAGCTCACTGATCTCAAAGATGCCTCTTTCTCTCTCATCGTGCTTTAAGTGGGTAATAAGCATGACATACTCTCAGATATCGACAGAATCGAGTCGTCTTGTGAGTATCTCTGCCCATGAAATAAGTGCAATCTAAGCGATCCTTGCCTTTGACTGTAATGTCTCTATCAAAGATATCGTCGAGCCTATCAGTTGGCATGCATAGTCAACCTTCCTTTTCTTTTTACATACGAGATTTGGCTCCACAGCATTACACTCTGGGTCTGGTAGGTTCAGTCACAGAAGCAGCTACTAGACCCAATTGACATCAACACAACTTCCAGTAGTGCACCCTAACATAAACCATGTCACCTCCAGTTGTGTTGCTTGCAAGTTCGGGGATTGGGTTATTCTTCATATGGGGAATCTAGTCTTGTTCCCTCAAAGGTCATCCGATGTACAGGTAGGATACTAAACATTCCGTCTGCCTATTACCTATTTTCATTAATTTAATGTGATTGGGAGACATTCAAAGGAGAAAGCAAATTTTTCAGTAAATCATGTTTCTCCTAGAATACCCTCCCATCCTCCCCACAATGCGAGCATCTTGTTCCGCTCAGCTGAAAACTAGTGTGATCAGCAACAAGGGAGATAATTGGCAAGAGTTATTGCCCTTTGTCTATATTGAGAAAAGGTGAACTTTTGCTTTTTGGAAGACAGGATTTAGAAAGTAGTTGGGCTTATATTTCTAACACTAATTTGATCCTTTAAGTATTCTAAGAGAAACCTAATTTAAAGAAACAGTTTCACCCCTGATTACCAATAATAGGCTTCTTCCTTATCCCAAATACATGTCATCTACAAATTTTTGTCTAAGCCTGTGTTGTAGAATTAATGTTATTGTGCAGAAACCTTTAGTCTTCTTTCAGTCATACACTTTGATGTTTTACTTTTTGATCCCCAAACTATTTGGCTTCTTTTCTCCAAGTACAAGCGATCCACAAAGTTTTATTTGGGTTGATGGTTGTTGTTGTTGTTGTTGTAATTGTTGTAGGGTTTAACGCCATTTTTCAGCACACAATAGGCTATACATGGCAGCCAGTATTAATGGTGGAGGAAGAACCCGGGAAAACCCCAGAAAGAACCACCGACCCTCGAGAAGCTACTGGCAAGCTTTCTTGCATACCCACTTTGATGGGTTGATGGTATAAAACTAAAGGTATAATGTGGAAATGAAAAAGATAGTGGATGGGTGGATGCAAGTATAAATGGACAGATGTCATAATGATACATTCTCTGCATTTTAGAGGGAATATAAAAATAGTATAAAAATAGTCTTCTTTTGTAATCTGTGAATTCAGCATTCTTTATTGCCTACACAGTTTAATGTATTTTGTGGTTGTTGAAAAATGATGAATTTAAAGACCTAATAAACATATTTTTGTGGAAACAATAGCACCCCTTCTCAAATCAACATCTTTAACTAGACATTTTTTTCTTCACAAGACCGCACAATTGCTAACCCATGAAAAGAACTGAACTTAACACAATTCTTCTTCAAGACATGGGGTCTTGGCTCCATCACTCCACAGGCATTATAACCTTGTACAAGTCCCTCGAAGGGACTAACTGCAGAGTGTTGAAACAATCTCTTGTATTGTTGAAAATAAGTTTTTTAAACTGGCCTCTGTGGCAGCCCTATTGGATGCAAGATGGGCACCATTTTAATTTGGGACAAACTAGATACCATTAAGAGACTTCTGGTGAAAACTCGATGTTGATTTGATCCATCTGTTCAAGTCAAATAGTGACAAGATTTGTAAAATGTTCATTGTGAGATCATAAAAGTAGTAGTTATAGCAAGATTCTCAAAATGGCTGCCATTGTGGCCATATTGATGTCAGTTTGGCGTAATTTTCCGTATAGGACCAGCAAGACCCTTATAACAGATCTTAATAAAACCTCCATGCTGAGGTGACCACCCATTCATGATAAGTAGCAATGACATAATTTTCAAGCGGACTGCAAAGGTGGCCATATTGGATGTCTAAGCAGAACCATTCTCATTTAGACCAACTATAGTCTGACTCTACATCCCCGTTTGTTTGTACCCCCTACCAATTTCAAAAACGAGAATGTTTAATGTGATAAAAAGTGCACAGAATTAAGTTAATTGAATTATTGATTTATAATTTCTAACCTGACTGTGACCAGAATGGCATTAATGCTGGCATCCCCTGCACCATTTCATGCTTAATGGACTTTCCATACTAACATGGCACCATATTGCGTACACTATAGGCTTGTTTATTTCCATCAGACGACATAATGATGTAGTTCATCCTGTTCGGCAACTGCTGAATAATTGCGTAAATTACATAACATTGAGAGTTTGGAATTATATCCCTCTGCATATATGAACATAGAAATTAAATCGCTTGTTAAATCCACATGAAGAGCAAATTTGTAGTTCTCATCATTTTCCTTTGCTTGATTCAACATTGTAAATATCAGAAGCAGACGACTTATGTATGTACATCTGTAGTCGTGATACACCCCTTTGCTGAAAATGGACTTGTCCAGAAACTGGAAATGGATCTGAGTATGTCTATCTGTTACACTGAAAATTTCCGTTAAGCACGAAACGTGCATAAGATGACAGTGTTAGGGCCACTCTACTCAGAGTCAGGTTAGAAACTATAAATCAATGAATGAATTGACTAAGTTCATTGCACTTTTTATCAGATTAAAGGTATCGATTATTTAAATCGGCAGAGGGGTACAAACAAACGGGTTTGTATTATCAGACATTAGACATTATAAGAAGTCTTCGGGTGATACCCCCTTGGTGACACGACTTTCCGTTCAGGAAGAGTAGCTATAACAGAATTTTCAAGATGGCTGACATGGTGACATCAGATCAGCACCACTTTCATTTAGGACCAACTAGATATCACAAAAAGTCTTAGTGAAACCTCAATCCTGATATAACAATCCCTTGTGAGGTGCAGCACCAAGATTTTCAAAATAACTACTTTGGTGACCATGTCAGTTGCCTGAGCAGCATCATGTTCATTTGGGACCAACATGGCCTGAGATGAATATGTGTGCAAAGCTTCATGACAATGCCCCATGTAGTTTATGAGAAGCAAACAGAAACTTGTGGTAATTGATGGATGGATGGACACTGGATGATAGACAACAGATTCTTCTGGTCTACAATCAGTAGAGTTAATAAAAATGGCCTCTAGTCAACTTGCCCATGAATATATTTCAGGGAGGGCAAGGCCATATTAGAGTTGGGCAATGTTCTGAAGGGAAAGAGAAAAGACAAGTGAGACAAAACTAAGAAACACTATCAAAATCAACTTTTATTCCAAGCTAAATTTGCAGTTAACAATATTGTTGTATAGAATGAACATCTGATGCTAACCTTGGATAGAGGCTTTTGACTTACTGACTATATCTCTCTTGCCCAGATAATCCTGTCACAACTCCAGCAAATATCCAATACAATACATAAACATACTAAAGTGACCCCGACTTGTTGGCAATGCAACTCGATGCTCAAAACCTACACAGAATTCTGAAACTCAAAATGGCAGGAAGCTCTTTAAACTTGTCAACAGTGGGGGGGTTTAGGCCAATAAAATTACTAGGTATGATAAGACCCCATGATATTAATGTTTTCGAACCTGTTGAGAAACACCTTTTCTTATGGTGTTTTTTTTTTCCTTCCCCTTTTAATACTTGTCCAAAATAATGCCTTTAATTTTCCTCAAAATAAATAGTCTCAATATCATTTATGATCTTCCATTATTACAAGTAAATATTTACTTAAGAAATTAATAGATGATTAACTGGACTGCACAAATCTTCCCATTCCATTTCCATACCAGTCTATAAAATTGGATTGTACTGATATTTAACAAACTGTTCCCATGACAGTCTATATAACTGGATTGTACAGATCTTTACCATACTATTCCAAAACCAGTCTGTATAATTGGATTGTACAGATCTTTACCATATTACTATTCCCATACCAGTCTGTATAATTGGATTGTACAGATCTTTACCATATTACTATTCCCATACCAGTCTGTATAATTGGATTGTACAGATCTTTACCATATTACTATTCCCATACCAGTCTGTATAATTGGATTGTACAGATCTTTACCATATTACTATTCCCATACCAGTCTGTATAATTGGATTGTACAGATCTTTACCATATTACTACTCCCATACCAGTCTGTATAAATGGATTGTACAGATGTTTACCATACTATTCACATACAGTCTGTATAATGTACTAGTAAAATGACCGAAATTCTGTCAAAATCTCTCCAATTTGACAAAATTATGTATAGATCCTGAGGCATACACTGCATCTTGCCAAGTAATTCTATATATACAACTCAACATAATTTGATTTTTGAATTTCAGTTTTCCTCGTATTAACTCAAAGATAGAGGCTTTCTGCCCATCGGCAACAATGGGACATAAGTAAATTAGCACAAAATTGTTTTAGTAGTTATTATTTTTAAAAAAGTATGCATGAATATGGATTAACAGCATAAAAGCACTATCATGGCTAGTCAGTGCTGTGTTTAATTATCCCTAAAAAACAAACAAAACAAAAGAAAGCCAAAAATGGGCAAAATCCTTAAAATACAAACCCTTTTAAAAAGTCCAAGACCTCAGCTGGGACAGCATCCCAGGGCTAAAAAGATCACATTCAATAATGTGTTTGAGGATATATCAGGTTTTTAAATTTTAGTAGATTCTGTACTTACTGCCATTATAACACTTAAAAAAAATGATGGATTTCTTGCCATAACAGCTGCTTCACAAAACTTAATTTTATATATATGATACAGATCTGTGTGCATCAGTGCCATTCCCAGTCACCACACAGTATCGAAAATGCTTGCAAACTCTTTCAGCTATGGATTGTATATATGGATGATATAAGTTCATATCTGCCCAGCCAAGAACTTGGGAGTAAACTCTACACACAAAAAAGAAACGATTTCCACGATTTATTTCACACATGATTTATTTAAATAGCCACTAAAGAATTAAGTTTCATTTGCAAGGCATGACGAATTGAGGTGGGGGGCAAAAATATAATGATGTCTGTAAATAATGTCTGAAGAAGTAACAAAACTCTTGAATTTTTAATTGCTTATTCCTTCAAATTATTAGTAATATCCTATGCATCTTCAACATAGCATTGGATTTTTTTAAAAACTCTCCAAAAATCTGTCAATATAATTTGCAACATAACATAGATGACACGTAGGACATAAAGCGTAATTTAATACTGCCAAAATTACTTCCCTTGGTAAATCATACAACCAGACAACATAAACCAATGCATCCTACTTCACACAATCAATCAGTAATTATTCTTATATCCGTACCAAGATTAAGATCATCTGATGCTCTCACATGACACATTACAAGCTGATAAACTAATATTCCAGATTGTAAATAGTCATACACCCATACAGTATATCCCAAAGCTCCTCCAATACTCTCAGATGTAATTGTACTAGTGAACATTATATTCATGTTAAATTTAGTAAAATGCACTTCATTGCATTGTACAATGTTTTACTTTGCTGTTTAATGACATGCACATTATAGAACTTTGTTGCCATTTATCTGAATATCTTGCATGGTGGCAATTCTTTAATTCATGTTCTGTAAAAGTTCTGAATTAGGTAAAAAATGATTTATTGATAATTTTATTTGTACTTATTTATTATTTTGGGAAAACAGCTAGTTGTTAATCTAATAGTAAGATGCCTGGCACAAAGGTTGTTCAGTACAACTTCTCACAAATGTCCCACATTGGCTGAACAATGCGACCAGAAAACTTTGGCACAAAACTTAAATGTTAATTGCTTGTATACACATAAAACTGCACACAGCAGTCTCTTGCCATGACCTTTAACCTTGCCATTATTACACATCTGGACATTACTGTAAGAAAAATATGACAGTAGCGGAAGAGTTTGCTTTATAACAACATTTTGTACATTCACTCCTGGGCAAGATGACTTTAATCTTTCCGATTTAAAGTTGGACGTACAAATTGGGACTGACAGTAAGCAAGATACAGTTAAGTAACACACCTTGGTACTATCTATGCTGATTAGATGAATTCATTGACAGGGTCCATTATTCCAGATCAATTTGGAAATTTCTTTATAATTACAGTCTACTGGTAAATTATGGTGTAAGTTACCTTTTTATTTTCTTAATCTGACTATTCATATTTATAATTAAAAAAATACTACAAAAATCCAAGTTTCATAAATTTTGTGTGTGATTTAATTAGTATTTAATTAAAAAACCTATATGCCTCATTTAGAAAGGTAAAAAGGACTTCTTCAATTAAAGAACAACAAAAGGAAGTACATTTATATCTATGTTGTATGACGCACTTGCATCTTTAGTATTGGTTCAAATTTACAAAAAAGGCTACATTTAAAGAATTATAGACAAATAGAGTTGGACTTCGAAAGTAGATTTAAGATTTAATTCAAAAATCAGTTTTGTTTTCAAATATTTTCTTAATATTAAAGATTACAATTAACAAACACCTTTATACTTCTGCACTGTGAACACTGAAATGCTTGTATCCATGATAATAATGTTTCGAAAAGAAGCTACCATACATGTATTTTTTGATCATAATCACCAACACACATTTATGCATATGTGGTTATCATCTTTGATATTGTTTTTTGGGTTTAACACCATTTCTCGGCGCAAGATAGGCTATATATGGCAGCCAGTATAACAGGTGAAGGAAGAACCTGGGAAAACCTCAATAAGAACCACCAACCCACGGAAAGCAGCTAGCAACTTTCTCACATACCCACACTGGCTGAGCCTGAGACTCGCACTCTGCAACCCAATTATCATCTTTATGCATGCATTCTGATATGCATAAACAAGAAACAATGTACTCTTCTTCACTAAACCTAATAGCACAAAAATAGTACCAAGGTCTGATCAATAAAGACATCCTCCCTTCCCTGCTCCTTCCCCAAAAATAGCAATTACTCATGAAATATTTGATACACTGAGTGTTCCAGCACACAGACAAACATACAGAAAGTATGAAATTTTCTGGGGATGGGTTAAAACTGTTGGATACATGTGCAGTAAATTATAAAAACAAAAAAATCAACCGAACTGTCAGTTAATAGAACAAGGGTTCTGTCTTGTATTGTGAATGGTGTTACGGTGATGCAGCTTTGTACTTGTATCTAACTGGAAACTTTAGTTGATACAGAAATGTTAAACCAATGCTCAGTTAAATACTGTAACTAATGTCAAAGAGATATAACTTTCAAAAACTTAAACACCAAACCTAAACACTGATGATGATGCCACCTCTGCCAGAAAATTGATACTTCTAACTATTCACAAGGGAGATGCCAATTTTGTCTTCTGTGAACTCCTGTGACCTTCCAAAAAATACCTTTTCCAATTGTCTGCATCCAAATTATGTCTAAATAGTCTACCAGGTTTATTTCTAATGGCATGTAGCAACTGAAAGTACAAGACTCCTACTTGCCAACATGCCAGTCGATGATAAGTTAACTCCCTGGTTGATGCTAGAACTCACCTACAACTGGTTTGACCATGAGTTTAATCATGTACTTTCCTAAATGGTACTACAGCAGCTAGAGCTACCACTGGACAAAATAGTCTCTATTAATTCTGAATTGGAACAACAGTAGAATCTTGGACTCAAATGTATTTATGATCTGACAGAAAAGGTGAAACTGTATAAAACAACATATTTCCCAAGCTGATTTGCAAGGTTCCTTGGGTGTTTAAGCTTTTGGATAACCATGACTGAAGTGTATTTTGCCTCACATGAGAGCCATATGCAAACACCTAAAACCAAGATCTACAACTGCTTACTGTCTTAAGTAATCTGGGTCTAAAACAATCACAAGACTTTATTATGCAAATTGTCAGCCATTAGTAAGCCCATCATTCCACCCCAGTAATGATTTTGCTGGCACTGCTTCATCTGGGTGCACTACAGGCTTTTTAAAATTTATGTTGCCTTAGAGTAAAGAATATTGAAATCGTATAGGAGTATTTATGCCAGATAGTTCAGTAATGAATTATTAAATTAGACAAATTTCACTTCCTTACTTTAAACAAGTAAAATAAAAAAACTATTATAAGTTTCAACCTGAAAATCTCCTCCCCCCCATGAAATCTTGGTTTTGAAGACGATGGGGTTACAAATGAGTGAACCATAAATGACCCATGGTATAAACGTAGCCATAAATCTGGTTTGTTTACATCCTGGATATGCTTTCAAGTGATTTTCGACAGTATTCTTCCAATCAAAAATTCATTACTGTATTTGAAATGATTGTGACATAATACAATACTAAAATAGGTGATGCAGCAACAATGTGAATGAGTGAGTTATTGTGTTTAATATATATTGTCACTCCATACCATTCAATGTGCCAAGTCACAAAAGATATTGTATAATAGCCTTAGTTATGTAAAACCAAAATCACAGTTCATAATTGATACTCTCTCACCTCCCTCCCACCCTTTGTTGTTACATCGCCATGGAAATCACAATGATCTTTGACTGGATAATCTGCACATCTCCATGGTATATGAACATTACTCTGACTGTACAATCTATACAAATGTCCTTAATTAATAAATTAAATCTCTATGTATACAAAACAAAAAATTTCTGTACATTTTTACAAATGCTTCAGCAAACATTTTTTTTTGCAAAACAAACAACATCGGCAATCAAAAATAAATAATAATGACAAATTACAAATATACAGCGAACTAGCACACATGGCCATAACAGCTGGGCTAAACATGTATGGTATATTTACCACTGAACATTAACAAGGCTGTGGTGAAGCTGATACTAATATTAGTGACCAGCATCATCTCTAGGAGTATATAACATTACACAGAACAGCAGTGCAGAATGATAACGCAGATGGGCAATAGGGTTAAATGAATAGATACATAGTTTTCAGTCAACATTTCAAACTTTTATTACTGGTATGAATTTCACCATGTTTTATTCTATATTTCATTTAATCTTGATCAAGAAGTGACAAATATTTTTTGCAACTACCATCTAAATTTCTGAAATTTAGCAAAGATAATAAAATTCACTTTGATGCATACATATACATGATGAAAACAATGAACAAATAACAAATCTCAGAAGGTGTAAGAAGAAAACAAAACTCATTTGATATCTACATTTCAAGGTGCTATCTGCAACCCTGCATGGTCTATCAATAATTAAAATCCTGTCTGATTAAAAAAATTCAAAAAGTACATGATCATATATTCATTTACAGAGATTTCGTTCATTCAGATGAATGTTTTTTTTTTTCAATCTCTGAACTTCATCACCATGATTGAATATTTGTTGGTGTTATACAATTAAACAGTTAAGTCACGATTTTTAGTATGTGAAGACTTGTTTAAATTCAAGGAATACACGGAGGTCAATTTGGATCCAGCAATAGGACAGAAGGTTAAATGTACTTAAAACTTGATCATTTCAGTATACCGTTGTTCTGATGAACAAAATGAAATGAGACGAAGAAAAAAATTAAGAGTTTACAAGTTTACATTAATAAAACTTAATAACACAAAAACAGCTAGATGAAGATCTCCTACTGCATTTTTATCTCCTGTTGCATTATGCCTGGCTTGATCATTTAAAAGTGCAAAACAATGTTAACTGTGTAGTGATCATAAAATTAAAATACTCAGCTACATCAATAAATACCAGTATTTACAAAATTTAGTACAAAGGTTTATTAAATACATGCAATGTGGTGTTGGGACTATGTACATGAGGGAAGAAAATGACCATAATTATGACTACATCTTGCATCTTTGATTTCACAACGTGAAAGCCCTTTCTTAACGAGTGAACAATAACACACAGATCCAAGTTTAACACAATTTCATATAAAATAAAACGGTTTTGAAAAGTTTTCTAACAAAACTCAGAAAACAATGAGCTTCTACTGTCACAGAAAGTAAATATTCATTCACATTTGTGGAAAGTTTTAAAAAATTTAAAAAATTCATAAACAACCAATGCAGATTTATATTTTAATTTAGAATCTATATTTAGTTTTCTATTACAATTAAAAGAATGTACTCTGATCTTTCAAGTCAAAGCTTTTTTTTTTTTTTACAATATTGAATCCCAAACAAATAATAGCTAGTGTCTAACTTGCTACAAGTCAGAAACTCATTTATCAGGTTTAACTAGAAATCTTTCCAAATGTACATGACAAAAACAATCTGTACACCAGTATCATGTTTAGCATGTTCAAGGCACACCCAGCTACACAAAAATGAAGACCCAAATTTGCTGTCTTACACAGCCTCAGGCAAGTTTCTTGCATTTTCATTGGTCAAAGCATGTCATGTCAACCCAACCGCAGGTTTTCATTGGTCTAAGAGAGTCATGTCAACCCAACCTCAGGTTTTCATTGGTCTAAGCGAGTCATGTCAACCCAACCTCAGGTTTCCATTGATCTAAGAAAGTCATGTCAACTCAACCTTAGGTTTTCATTGCCCTAAGCAATTCATGTCAACCTAACCTCAGGTTTTCATTGGTCTAAGCTAGTCATGTCAATCTAACCTCAGGTTTTCACTGGTCTAAGTCAGCCATGTGAAACTTTGAATAAGGAATCACACTGGATCAGTTGGAAAAATACCAGCCTAAGTGATGTCATGTTCTTGACCATGCTTCCACCTAAATAAGATTGGACATGATATGCAAGGAGATCACTACAGTTACCAGTGAGGTAAGTCTGTGACATGGTTTTGTCAGTAACCCAGTATGGAATGAAACCAAGTCATTAAATAACTACCTGGGCTCATTCAAGCAACTCACCCAGTTACATTTCCCAGTGACTCTTGTATCTTTTCTTACCCGACCACTCGCAAACAATGCCACAAATATCATTTGCTGATACATCTGGGTCGTGAGAGCTTGATCAAAATAGTAAGGAGAAAAAACAGTATCGACCCTGATTTGTTTGTGCATTATATAATGAATAATGTCATAAGACTTCACTCAACATTTCAAGTAATAAATATTACTCCAGACTGGAAAATCTTACTCAGAATGAAGCATTCTGATTGGTCAGAATAATATCAGGTAAGTTCTGGAGCCAAGTAATGTTTAATAACATCAGAGTCAGATCAGGTCTGGCGAGGGTAAAAACTTGAATCCAGGCCTGAGTTTAAGTTTTCACTTTCAGCCAATCAAAAGTGGCATTACAAGAGTAAAGCATTTTGTGACTGACTGACACAAAATCTAAGTGCAGACTCGTGTTCGGAATCTGTACAATGTCCAGTCAAGGTCCTACTGTCTTTTTTACTTGTGTGCACATAGTACATGCATAGTACATGAGGAAACATGGTGTCTAGATATAATTACCTATACATTATACAATAAAGCTATCCATCTTTTGGCACATAGTCGGATTTTCTATCACTACATCCATTAATAAAAACAAGGTCATGAATTAACATATATGTACAAAATTTGGATGTACATGAATGGTTCCTCATTCATTCCTTGTAAGTCTGTATGAAATTTGACAACAATAAATACTGCATGGAAAGGGCAAGCATCTAGAAAGTAAAGTTAACTGGTTGTAATAATTGTGAAAACAAAACTTTACCATCAAAAGCATCTATTTTCTAAGAACATGTTCATTAGAAAGACATAATAGGTTCCTTGACAAAAAAATATCAAACTCCTTGAAAACATGTTCAAAAGTTTGGAATATAAAAATTATGACTAATAAATAATCTAATAATTTTATAATATTCAATCTTCGTTTCATAGCCTGTTTCTGTGGCACTGTACAAACTGTTATATATGATTTGAACTCAAATGCATCCCAACGTCTATCACTGTAACATATCAACCACACACATGGTATAGAAAAGTAAACATGACAACTGTAGGCACATAAATCTTACTGACTACCTATTAAGAAATTCCATAACCTCTACCATCCATCTTAAATAAAAGGAAAAAACAGCTATATCTCCATTAAAGATTTTGCAATTTTATAAAGTATGCAATTAATAGCACATTATTTACCTGCCACATATTTAATAGTCCTCTCTGTAAACAAATTAAATTTATTCAAATACCACTTTTCTTCTTTCATGTCAGTAACCTTTCATGTCAGTAACCTCTGACCCCAAAATCAATGGGCTTCTTCTCTGCCCCAAGTTTAAGCCATGCACAAAGCATGGTACAGATCTGCAGTGATGCAAAACTAATGTTACTGTCCAGAAACCATTTTTAGTTTTCAGTGACCTTGACTTTTGATCCCAAAATCTATAGGGTTCTTCCTTAGTCCAAGTGCAAGCCATATATAAAATTAGTAATTGCAGATGATAAATAAATCAGTTTATTGTAAAGAAACCATTTTTCTTCTTCCAGTCAGTGACCTTGATATTTGACCCTGAATCAATAGGATTCTTCCTCACCCCAAGTACAAGCCATCCACAAAATTTGGCAACAGTAGCTGGTAGACGAACTAGAGCTGTTGTGTGGAAACAAAACTGGTAACAGATTGATGAACAGCCATGATCCAGATTATGTGTAAATTCAAGAACCAAGAAATGAGTGGCATGCATACATTTTGGCATATTTTTCTTGCACTTTTGTGTGTGTGTGTGTGTGTGTGTGTGTGTGTGTGTGTGTGATTAGGATTTTTAATGTAGCTTTAACAATTTTTCAGTCATATTGCTACGATGTCTGCAGTGTGGCAGTTTGAAGTGATGTCCAGCACTGGGGCATCATGCCACAGACATGTAGTATGATGTCCCACCCAGTCACATAATCCTGACACCAGACCGACCAATCCTAACACTAACCTCTTAATGCTGAACGCCAAGTGAGGCAGCTGTTAGTACCATTTTTGTAAGTCTTTGGTATGACTCGGCCGGAGTTTGAACCCACAATCTCCCACTTCTGAGGCGGATGCTCTAACCACTAGGCCACCGGAGCGGTATTGCACTGTTGTTTTAATATTCTGTTAAAATTGTTTTTCTTCACAAACCAGATTCAATTCAAGAAAACAAGGAAAATTCGGAGGTATGGTATATTGATCCATTATAAGAAACTAACAAGCCCTATTTATCACCCGTTTTACAACCGTAGTTTATTCAAAATACATCCCATGCATATAATGCTTGTTTGCAATGTGTACTAGAATGTCCCCAGAGATCAGCCATTTCCATCTTTTTAAAAATTTAAATAAACGTTTTTCTTCTTCTCAAAAGCTGTATAAAAGGTAAAGATACGGTCCATATATTACCCGGTATGTTATAATTAAACGATTTTATGTACAAGACAGAATGCTGATTCCAAAAAAATTCTGATTTTAATGTTGGCCAGTGAAAGAAAAGCATTGGTGAGGCATCATTGGCTCAAAAATGCATTACCAACAGGTCTCAAGGACATTGACCTTTACTTAAAATATGATATTGTCAACAGAATTTATAGTGCAGGAACCTATTTTTTTTCTTATTACACTTACATGACCTGGACCTTTACACCCAAAAGTCATTTGGTTTCTTTCTTACCCTATGTAAATACATCCACAAGTTTTGTCAAAAAACATACTGTGCAACAAAAGCTATTATGCAAACTGCATTTTTAAATTTGCTCAATGTTTGTGGTCAAGAACTAAAGTTCTACTGAAAAAATATCTTCTTTACGTTCAGTCCCAGTGACTTTAACTAATGGCCATATCATCCCAAAATCAATAGGGTTCTTTCTTACTCAAATTTTAGGCTATCTCAAATGACTGGTAATTGCAGATGGTCAAATACTGAATTTGTTGTGCAGAAACCATATTTTCATTTTGTTTCCAGTCCAGTGACCTTGAAACTAATAAGCTTCTATCTTACTCCAAGTGCAAGCCATTTACAAAATTTAGTCTAGGTATGTGACACAGAGCTAAAGTAATTCTGCAGGTAGCCATTTTATTTTCATACACTGACCCTGGTCTTCTAACCATGAAATCAAAATAATACTTCATTATCCAAGTACAAGTCATCAACAATGTTTGGTCCAGGTCTGTGATATAGAACTAAGATTACGCAGACACTACTTTTCTTCTTCTCAGTTAAATGACCCTGGCCTCTGACCCCCAATGTCAACAGGCTTCTTCCTTACTTCAGATTGAAGCCAGAAAAAATGTTTCGATCCAGGTCTGCAATGTAGAATAAACATTTTTGTACAGAAACCATTCGCATTCTATACTTGATCTTGATTTCTGATGTTTGAACCCCAAAATCAAGACTTTTTCCTTACCACAATGCAAAGTTATTTACAAAGTATGGAAATGGCAGATAATGGAGAACTTTAGTTATTGCATGAAAATGAAATTGGGAACATGAATGGACGGACAATACAGCACGATAGGTTCATAAGACCTTTGCTTCAAATATGTATTTTTGGTTTGCCAGTAATTACAATCCCTTGTCATGACTTTTTCTGGGTCTCAATAGTTTAAGTAATGACACGGACTCTTCTAAAATGAGGTAATGCGAATTTCCATGCTAAGCAAAATGAAGTAAACTGCAATGCCATTTAATCCAAACATTTTTCATATTTCTCTTCAGATTTTCCTTTGGTTCTTAAGCTACCTACCATCTTTACCTGAAGTTGTTACATATTCTAAAGTTTTGCTCTAAAATGCATTTGGAGGTAGGGGTGGGAAGCAGTCATTAATTTTATTTTTCATCCTAATTTTTCAGCACACTAAATAAAACTGTATACAGTTTGCATGAAGAAACACAAAGGTAATTTTATTCACAACAGCACCCAGTATTTGAAAAACGAAAAGCATGATGACACACGCAGCCTTGCAAAGGTTATTAAGAATTGCCATTTTAGGATTATCATTCATAGAGGATGTCTGAAAATTACAACATGAAGTTTGTATCACATACAGATCTAATTTCAAGTTAACATATATCAGCTGTGGTAAGAAGATTTGTTTTGAAATTAATATTCAGCTTGAAGATATAGCATAACATTCACTAAAATGAATGGCCGGGCTGATACGGATGGCAATCATGCATGTATTTGTATTCTTAATAATCATTTTATTAAATGTGGAAAATCATTCAAATCTGCTCTATGCAAGCCATGTCACCACTCTTCAGCTTAAGATGGTCAGTCCCTCATAAGTTGCATTGCAGATGCACTATCTTACAACTTAAGATGGTCAGTCCTTCATAAGTTGCATTGTAGATGCACAATCTTACAGCTTAAGATGGTCAGTCCCTCATAAGTTGCATTGTAGATGCACTATCTTACAGCTTAAGATGGTCAGTCCCTCATAAGTTGCATTGTAGATGCACTACCTTACAGCTTAAGATGGTCAATCCCTCACAAGTTGCATTGTAGATGCACTATCTTACAGCTTAAGATGGTCAGTCCCTCATAAGTTGCATTGTAGATGCACTATCTTAATTATATAATGCCTTACAAAAGCATAAACAAAATACAATATATACTCGCAAGTCCATTTCAATTGTAAACTATAAAGACTCATATTTGCCAGGCGCATTATGCATTGGCAGATCTGAGTCTATGCAGTTTGTTAACAGTAATCAGTATATCAAACAACAAAGACCCTGGTCTGCTGGTGTATTATTCAATTACAGAACAAAGTGCATTTTGTAGTCGGACTTGATATATGAATATAGACATTACATCATTAAATCATTCCAAAACATAATCTCATTTAATTAGTTTAATAAATTCATGCAACATTTAGAATTTACAATTCTACATTCAACTGAGACAGAAATTGGGAGCTGGATATTTTTTGCTTTAATAATTGCACTTCATTCAAGCAATTATGCTGAAGCATTTAATCTGATACAGTGAGAGACGATCATGCATGGCAGTTCTAACCACTCAACTCTTGACTTCACTGGAATTCACAAACTTCTAGTAGGCATTTTCTTGTTTGGAAACATCTGCATTTATATCCAAGATGTTACGATCATTTCATATACTGACTATACAATTTCTGTTGCAGTTACACTGCAAACATGCCTTACCTACCATGAAACAGAATCAGAATACAACATGCTCTAAAATGCTGGAAGATGTAATTCTCTAGAACATTTTCTCAGAAATGTTGAAGACTACTCAGACCCAGTTTTGCTTGATAAAATGGCAGCTTGTTTAATTTTTTTTTTACATGAACTGAATTTTCACTTATACATCTCTTCTATTCTAACTCGTATCTAACATGCACTTAAATATATTAAAAACAATTCATGACTTGATATCTAGTAGGTCCAAAGATTATTACAAACTTAATTTCAAACTGTTTCTCTATCATCTTTCAAAATTTCTTCATCAAATACAACCTACATAAGAAATCTGTATGGCCTCTACTGAACATAAAGTGTACATTATATTTTCTCCTTCCTTTTACAATGATAGTACCTGACAAGCTCAGCCTTTCTTCCAAAATGACATTTCAAAATTTCAGGTGATCCTAAAAGACAAATTTGTAATAAGTAAAGGCTCAGTCTCCAACAATGCAAGTTTTAGGCCTAAGTGACAAAATAACTCAAATCTCTGATCAGATTAGAAAGTACCATCACAAAGTTCACCACCTAAAGAGCAAAGATAAGCTTTCTGGTCAAAAGTAGACACATATCCTCAATATCTAAGTAAAACTAAATTTAAAAGAAATACATTGTATCTAATCACGTTGAAAATAAATATTGTCTCTTAAAATTTCATTTTTGATCCATGTTACTAGATATAAAGCTGACACTACAGACAATATTCTGCAGTGTCCATGAACTGAAGGAACATAAAAGTTTTTTGGGGGATTTTTTTTCTTCAAGTTTTTGTCACTGAACATTTGCAGTGGAGTTATATGAGAAAAACACAGATCTACTCACTACACTGCGTAACTATTTTGTTTACACACACACAGAAATAGGAAAAACTTCCTCAGACTGGTCATCAACGACTAGTAGGTATCACTAACACGACTAGTAGCTTAGAACATTTAACATTACACACATAAACTACAAATCAAAGATGAGTGATTGTTTCCTTTTCTGCCAAAAATATGCCATTAGATAACTGAAAATGGAAGTCAACAACACAAAACTTGCTTGTGTAATTCTGAATGTTGTTTGTGTACGACGTACAATTCTGAATGACTCATGACTGACAAAAAATGAATGATATCTTCACTGTTAAACATGTGTGAAAATCAGGCCATGCATAACATGAAATTTCAGGTTACAAATGCATGATGCATATCTATAAAGGTACTGTTGATAACATTAGCTACCATATATTCTAGCTTATAAGTCAAGTCAAACTGAAAACAACAAAAATCCCCATCTGCCTTAGCTTTATGTGCCTGCAGATCAGGGTGTATGCTGTTTGTTCTGATTACTCCTAATAAACTGCACAGACCTAGATCTGCTGATGCATTATGCTCTAGCAGATCTGGGTCTGTGCAGTGTGCAGCTGGACTCAACTTATAGGTATATACAGTAATTATCAAGTCTGTAAGTCAAGATAAAAGATAAGACTGAATCTGAATCTACACAACAAGTTGCAAAGTATAAGTTAAAAATGGATGAAAAAATATACTACCATAGACAGGTTTAAACATTAAACTTAAATCCTCAACAATAAATTTCAAGGTTATGGAAGGACTGTAGCTTATTACATATCTCTAGTACCATGTCTTATTTGCATAATTGGATACCATTACTGAAATGTCAATTTTATCACATCGTTTAATCTGCATAGCTTGAGCATTACTGTATTTTCCTCTACCATGGCTATTAACAATGAATTTATAAAACTATTTTAAAGCTTTCATTGGATGGATTTATTATTTATGTACAAGATTCGGGACATGAAATATTTCACATCTAATGTCAAATGTTGGTACTAAAATTTCTTTGAATGATACAGTTTCAGATTATTCTTTATTCAAACCAAACCAGAATAAGTCAAAGCACTTTCAATTGCTATGTATTTTTTTTAATTTTCTTACAATAATGGGGACTTTTTTGAAAGATATTGTAAAATTTTCAACTTAATGCACAGCACATAAAAAGAAGACAGTCGACTACTCTGACAGATCTTCATTCCCCAAATACCAAAATATATTAGTCATAGGGAATATAATGGGGAAAAATATTTCTCGATTTTGCATTGAATGCACCAGTCAGATGATGGACACAATATCCATACAAACTGCAAACTAATTCAGATCTTAATTTCCACAGGTATATAAGCATTATAACAAATGTCAACATTCAGTATTTTGCAACAACTGTTAATTTATTATTATTTAAGTGGTACTGACTGTCATGGATTTCACTGTTGCTAAAAAACAAAGAACTGACAGACCCAATGAACTGTGTGATCCTTCTGTGGAATCAACAGGGATTCTTAAACAATCCACAAAATTAAGTGCCAAAAGAAAATGTCTTCTTTTGGAAAACTTTGAAAATTGATGCCCACAAAATATGAAATGTCATTATTACTTTCTTGATACCATGGGTTTTGATAAAAAGGACCAAATAACAAAAGTCAAATAAATGCACAGGCCAAATAACAAGTGAAAAGAAATTTAATTCCAGAAATCATAACTTCACATTATTTTACATACAAAGATAATTCCTATTCTTTTTTATGTCCAAAAAATTCATCATTAATAATTATACTGTTTTTATTTTATATGCCCAATTGTCAAAAAATACAAAATTTTAACAAGATTTTCTTTTTAATTTAAAAACTGATTGTGTAATTGCATAGAGAAAATCCAACATCCAAACCTGAATGTATTAAAGTAGCAAAAAAAACAAAACAATTGTGCTGCAAGAACTTAATGTCATCGAACTTCTTGGATATGGAAAGTCTGTGATGCAAGTGTTTTGTGAAGAAAAATTTCTCAACTGATGAGTCTTGAATACAGTCACACACAAAAAATCTGGGAATAACTTAATGCTGTGCATTTTCGTTATAGATGACAGATTGTGTCTGTACAAATAAGTTCAGTGCTCATCACAATGAAAGTGTTGATAATTCTAGTCTTTACGCAGGCCAACAAATGTGGTTATACAGTAATGGATTTGTAAAATAAACACTGTGGTTGCGGCAAGTTAACTGCCTACAGTGCATTCATTAATTTGTGAAAAACTCTGAGTACATCAACATATTTAAAAATTTAACTGACCTTAGGCTTCATGAAATAATCAATCCATGAGTAAAACAAACAACAAAAAGTATAATGCTATCACAGCCAGGCAGCAGCACTAAGTTGTGCAACAATCTCTTTTATTTGCCACACCAACCCACTACACCAGGAATAAGACTTGGGTATACTGATTTGAATAAAACAGTTCCAACTGGAACTTTCCATTTGGACATAAAAAGTGCATGGTACTCCATGCTATTTCTCCAAGTCCACATTCTCTAAAATGACAAAATATACAAGTTTTTGTGAGTACACACTTACCAATATTTCCTATAGAAAACACTGTATCTTGATGATATTGGAAGCCACAGATACTGAAATGTTGTAGATCAACTACAACTAACTATTTGCAAATGTTTGGTAGACAAAAAAAAAAAACATCACTGAGCTCATCTTGTTAAATAAAATAAATGAGCTTTTTCCTTAGCTTCCACCCACCCCTTCATCTCCCCAACATTTGCTCTGTCCTTCACTGTCAAGTCTGTTGTTGTGACTGTTGGTTTTGAGGCTTGTTAGGTGTACCTCCACCATGTGCCCCTGGGGTGGGGGGTCCAGATGGGTGGTTTTGGGGGACAGACTGTGGGTTACCAGCCTGACCCCCATTACTACCCGAGCTATTCCCAGATGTCTCCATTCCTTCATTGTTCTGAATAACTGGCAAGAAGCGCTCTGAAACAAGAGAGATGAAATGGACTAAATAATGTGAGGTAAGATACTCAACCTCAATGCTTTGTTCTTGTCCTTCACCAAAATACAATTCTAAATTAAGGTTGGCTATATGAGCAGTCTTCATCAGTACTGATAATTTCATGACAAGTTCTCTAAAGTATAAACTCGAGATGGCTACAATGGTGGGATGGGCTGGTCTTCAAGATCGGAGAAAACTATTGACTTAAGATGAGCAGCCATCATATATACTCCAAGTTGGGTCAAACTGCAAACTGTATGGATCCAGATTTGCCATCACATCATGCATCAGCAAATCTGGGTCTATTCAGTTTGTAAAGAGTGATCAGTAGAACAAAGAAGAATAACCATGATCTGCCAGTAAATTATGCGATGGCATATTAGGGTCTATGTTGTCTGCAGTTAGATCAACTTAAAAAGGGAGCATATATGATAATGAATCCTGAGTTTAATGCAGGACTGAACATGTAATAGGAAGTGCAAATTAAATATGCACTACCATGACTCCATCATTCTCAAGCTCTATTTACAGCCTGATCAAATTCCTAATACTGGCTTATTGTGCCCTGCTTATTTCCCTGCATGTCGCTCAAGAAGGATTGGGACAATATAAAAGCAAATCCTCAGATGGAAAGCCTTTCTTAGCTGGATATACATCTGTGCATGTTAAGGTTTATTTACTAAGGTGCATGTATGTGGGTATACCTCCATTCTTACCTTCATTCATCAAAGGTTCATCTTGACCAACATGCATTACATTTGCCAGCATATTATAATCCATCCCATCATCTAGAGGTATTCCAAATGGTGTGGTCCATCGAGGTATTGGGGTTGATCTGGGTGTGGTTCTGGGTGTGGCAACAGGTGAGGCAATAAGGCTAAGTGTGGTGGGACTGATCACTCCACTTATAGCATTAACTGGACTTATACTTGAATAAGAAAATACCTGAAGGAATAATGAAGGAAAGGTTTTTCAAGTATGGAAGAAAAAAAAATCACATTTTTAAATTCTGGTCACTTTTGAATTTGGGAAAATTCAATTCTGTACTGAAACTGTACTAATAAAATCTACAGTCACATATTCCCATCGTCATTATTCTAGCTTCATGATATGGTTGCCAAATATGAACTTTAGAAGAAAGGGCAGAGCAAGGATTTTCTGATATTTCAAGAGTGAGAAAAGTATCATGGACACAGTGGGCTGATGTCAATAGCTGGAAGAGTTACTATGATATTAATAATTAAAATCTACTGCTTGGATGGTCATTTATACAGAAAAAGGCCTGGGCCTGCATGGTCATTTATACAGAAAAAGGCCTGTGTCTGCATGGTCATTCATATAGAAAAAGGCCTGGACCTGCATGGTCATTTATATAACAAAAAGACCTGGGTCTGCATGGTCATTTATACAGAAAATACCTGGGTATGCATGGTAATTTATACAGAAAAAGGCCTGGGTATGCATGGTCATTTATACAGAAAAAAGCCTGGACCTGCATGGTTATTTATATAGAAAAAGACCTGGACCTGCACAGTAATTTATACAGAAATTAGGTTTGGGCCTGTATGCCAAGCCCATGATTGAAGCCTTCCTGTAAAATGCAGAACAAAGAGCACATGGTAAAACGGCTTAGTGACCATGGTGCAGAATGATAATACTTCGCTTGATAAAGATTCATCCTAAACATGAACAAATTCCATTACGAAGTTTAGGAAATATAGGGAAATTAAAAAACTACAATGAAAACCATAATGCAAATTTTCTATAACAGTGACCTAAACCTCAAGGTAAAAGGTGCGAGTTAGCATGTCATAGAGTGAATTATCTTAACTTCACAAATATTTCATCCCAAGTATGAAGAAGATCCATCAAAAGGTTTAGAAAATACAAACAAATGAAAAATTTTTGAATAAAACCTGAACACAAATTTGATAAGACAATGTTTGATTCTAATTACATATAGGAGTCAGCAAGGATGCCACAGAATAAACTGTGTAAGCTTCAAAATGATTCATCTAAAGTTTGAACAAAATCAATCATGGGGTTTAGTTGATGTGATGCAACCAAACCAAAACAACTTTACACTTTAACAAAAATAATGAGTGTGACCGTGTTCCCAGCTTAATAACAATTCAGGCCAAGTACAAGGAGAATCTATTGATGAATTTAGGAAATATCTGAAAAGTGAAAACATTCCACGAAACTGGTGATGATGACAATGCCACCAACAGGAAAGGGACTAAGTTTCACATGGGTAAGACTTCTGATTATATAACCTTCATTTTCATAATTGTAAAATCTGTGTATGTATGTATGTGTGTGTGATTATATATATATATATATATATACATATATATATATATATCTGCATGCATGAGTGTGTGAAAAAGTGAATAGGTCCATATACCAGTACATATATATAGATATAAATTTGTAAATAGGATATCAGTTATGCACATCCTTGATTAATTAATTAATTAATTATAATAATAATAAAGGATATTAATAAAAATATAAAAGGATGAGCATAACTGATATCCTCTTTTTTCAAAGCCATCAGTTTTCTATTTCATAATTACCTGACCAGGAAATGTCTGAGATTTATAATAATTAAATTTCAATTTGTTTTACAGTAAACACTTAGGTTTGGATCCTTATGATCTTGAATGTGCAAAGCAGCCCCAAAAAGGAATTTTCTCCAGCAGCTTTACATTTTTATTAGCAAGTAAAAAATTTTTACTATACAGACTCATACAAAACTATATACTTTTCACATGTAAACATGTACTTCACCAATGTGTACCTACCTCTTTAAGCACAAAGTAATAAATAGGAATATCTGAGCCATCCTTAAAAGAATGTCTTTACATAGTTTGCATGGAAAGTAGCTAGGTTTTAACAGCCAGCTCTCCTTCAGAATTTATGTGGCAGACAAAATTTACGAATTTAAAACAAAAGAACACATGCAACATTTTTGCACTTTCATGAAAATCGTAATTCTAGACAAGCAGATTTTTATTTTATTTTCTTCAACCCTATATTAACAGCCTGTGGCATTCATACCTGATGTCCCTGGGGGTGTATATGTGCAAAGGCATGTTCTGGTCGAGACAGCATAGAGAAAGGACTAGACATGATGCCACGGTTTGTGGGAGGCGTTCCTGGAGAACTACTGACATTCTGACCACTACTACTTATCGCAGAAGCTGAAATGATTAAAAGGAAACTTTATTTCTTTCACAGTGATTGAATATGAGGTTCTCACAACTTATGTAGAGCACTCTAAATGTATCACATGTTGGCACAGTATGGTCTTTTGATGTGAAGGTCACCAAAAAATGCAGAGAAAACAACTAACATTGTATTATTGCCCCCTTTACCATTCCATATGCTTGAGTCATCAAACCTGGAACACCTGAGGTGAGAGGAGTAGGGGAAGACTGAAGATGGAGTAGAGTTTTTATATCTACGTTAAACTGTAACAAATATATGAACTATTTTGTCTCATGGAATATAAATTTTTTGACTCAGGACCCTCTAGATAATTCTTTAAATGGCCTTTCCCGATTCCCATTACCAGTATGAACTTGAGTACAATGGCAGAAAAAGTAATGAAAATGAAGTCACGCCAATTAATTCCAAACAAAGAAAACAGATGTCATTAATTTAGTTTCATATACATTGTATAAATGTCAATAAACATATGCAAAATGTAGCTAATAACTATAGCCTCCTCTCATATTACTAAACTAACTTCATGCTTAGCTTGTTATGCATGAGATGTTAATAAGTGAAAATGCTAATACTTTATCCAAGCTCAAACTATTAATCAAAAGGATATTTTTAAAAATACCCTTGGAAGGCAGGCTTTAAAAAAAATATATCTTAGGGTAATGGATTACTCTGAGAGTTTTTATAAATAATTATAAATTGAATCCATGGATGACTATTCAATACTGAATGTGCATTCTCCGGGTCCCAAGTATCTTTTACTGGAATAGCCCTGATAATGGCTGGTTATCATTTATCATGACTGTTTGTGCCTGGTCACTTTGCACAGAAATTTTTCATCAGTTCAAGTGCTATAAGCTACCTTAATGTATGTACCTTACCAGTGGGTATCAATTATATGTATAATATAAAACCTCCCCAACTCACTTTACAAAATGTTAAAACCTAAGTCACATTCAGGATCAAACCATACCTGGGAAAATGTTACATTTCTGATATAAAAATCATTGTCCCATGCATGCAAACATACACATTTGTGGATGGATCTCCTAATTCCAATCAATGGAACAAAACATAAAGAGCAGATTGACTATTAAGTCACATAGATTTATCTCCTTTGCATCAAACATGGTGCTAATTTTGATTTAAAAAAAACCTGAACATGGTTTAAGGATGCTCATATATAACAATCATGTAATTTATTTTTACTGTATCGTCATTTTTATGTGCCAATTTAAATAAAAACTTCTTACTCATCAACAAAATTGCAAATCACAATTTCCCAACAAAACCAAAGTTCATTTTGATGTTATGACAACTGTTAACAATGACACCATTTCAGGTAAGGGAAAGGGGGTAAACACAGACTCAATAAAGCTTAACAGTTTAGCAAGATCTGTTGTATTCTTGAGGAAATTATCTTACCGGTGTTTCTTTTTATATAGGAATAAAGATATCAAAAGTTTCAATTTGTGAAAGTTCATTAAAAGTTACAACTGTCAACAGTCAGTCAATGGATTCTGATCTTAATTTATTTTTGAAACATCAGTTCTTTCAAATGCTGTTATTTATTGATGCAATTATTATTGAACCATACAAAACAAAGCCATCAAGTCTTATTTGTGTTTTTTCTTCAATGAATCCAGTATACAATAGCTGTTCAGTCTAGCGTAAACAACAGCCAAAAGGTGTCTGCAGAGTCAACCAGCATAGCACCAATCAATGAAGTGGTCAAAAGTTTGTCATCCAAATTTAGCCATCAATTAATTTACCTACCTAACTGCCTGGTAATCATCTCACAGCTTCGGATTGTTGAAATCAGCTGGCACTACTTTTTTTTATAAAGAAAATATAAAGCTGCCATCATGCATATGGCTTAACTATATTGTCAGACAATCTTCACACAATCAAATATTATACTAGTGAATCATATTGCCCAAATCAGAAAAAAAATGACTACATTTGTTCGATAATAATTATTCATGTAGTAGTTGAATGAATTATGTATATTTTTCATATTCATATGGAATTCAGCTGAGCAATCAGATTAAAATCAGATCTCCACTGTCCTACGTGAAGATCTGACAGTAACCACTTATGTTCTGGTGACCTTCGAATTAGCTAATGGAAATGTAGCTTTCAGATATTTGAAAGTGAATCAAATTGTTTGGCACACAACGATGCTCTTCAGCTATACTGCTCAGTCTCGCAAGTGCAAAGATTAAAGACTTCATCTGATTGGTTTACAAAATTAGCAATTACGTAATAACATAGGTCACCTGAAGATGACCCCTAAGCGGTCACTGTCAGATCTTCACGATGGACAATGTAAATATATCAGTTTAAATAAGTGGAATTTGACATTGCTCATACATGAGGTTATCGTGGAGGAGTTGCTACTGATCACAGTCTGACCGTCTGAGGTTCTTAAGAGGGCTACTGGTCGAGCCAGTGTAGGGGGAGGAGGTGGAGGCGGCAACATCCCTGGTGCATAGAAATGAGGCATCTTGGAGGGACTTTTCCCAGGTGGTGATGAAGGATTGGACTGAAAATAGAAAGAAAAAAAATCCAACTACATTACCATGCTTATTTTTTTCAAGCACACTTCTATGCATTTTTTCCAGTGACAGAAATCATATACATTATTTTATGAAATAAGATTTTATCTCATTTATAAAAATAATAATCTAAAATTAATACCTCAATCAGGGTTTCGTACAACACTACTGCAATATCGTCTCTAGCAACTTTTAGGACAGATGAAAATGGACATGCATATTCTACATCAGACAAAACAGTAGCTGCAAATAACAGTATGAAACTCTAAAACAGTTAGCTACAGGAGACAATCAAAGCACAGTAATGCATGAAATAGCTTTTGAGTAACTGTGCTAATGTGTTAGCGAGACTCTTGCTGAGGATTAAAGGTCAAAACCACACAAGTCCCAAAACAGTCCCTTAAAAATGGACTCGAACACAAAACATAACCAGATGGATGTGCAAAGCCAAGTAAAAATTAGCAGCACTAATATAAAAATCTTACAAGATAAGCAAAATACTGTGTTCATTCTAATTTATGTGTGCATTTCAGACTTTTTCAAATATAAGTGTACCTGAATTAACTTGTTGTTGTTGTTGTAGGGTTTAACGCTATTTTTAGTACACGATAGGCTATACAGGGCGGCCAGTATTAATGGTGGAGGAAGAACCAGGGGAAACCCCCGGAAAGAACCACCAACACACGAGAAGCTACTGGCAAGCTTTCTCACATACCCACATTGGCTGAATCTGAGACTCGAACCGGTGCAGGCAGAGGTGAGATGGCAGTGATCTGTAACAGAGAGCACTTTAGACCACTCGGCCACTCGGGGCTCCCTGAATTAAGTCAATTTTACATTTAAAAATTTTAGTTTTCAAAGATCCATGAGTACCATTTCTGAAGTACAAAAAAACGATGACAATTACATGACTACATGTACATACATTACGTCAATCTTCATGGCATGAAATGTCAGTTACTGACCATTATTTTTTTGATGTTTACACCTCATTCAGATTACTCTCTGTGCTGACTGTGCTCAAAACAATGCAATCAAAGTTTCCCTTTACTACACTATCATGGCAAAACCTATTCTACATGTTGCAGAATAATTCTGGCAATGCATTATCTCCTCATGATTAGAGTGATAATGAAGAAGATCCATTCATTCTTCATCAAGATGTCATAATGGTTACTATTAACTGCTCTAAGGTGTTAAATTTCCATGTACAAAGCACCTTGACAGAAAGCATGATGCCAGACTTCTGGTCAGACCTGCATGATAATTAGGGAAAAATGACGACTCGTGTCATAATGCCTGGCACTGAATACGGTATCAAACAAACTGCTTTTTTATTTATATTTCAGTCATCAAATTGTAGAGAAAATAAAATAACATCAACTTGTGGTATATTTCAGGTCTTATAAATTTAAACATGAAATATTTCCAGTCACCTGGTTTCATCTATCCATGACTAGTGAGTAACCAGTTAGTCTTCCTGTAGGATTTATAATGATGGCAAACTGCATTAGCTTACAAACCTAAGATGATGCTATTTCAAATTATAATGTTACAAATGGAATATTCTGTTGCTGAACATTCTTTATCAAATGTATAAATCAAAGGAACTTTTTTTGTGTCAACATTATCAGTAAATCAAGTCTGATGCATTGTCCAATGTATGGTATTCCTTATTTTTATTGATTTGGCTAATTTCCTCAAGATGCCATATTTTGTTATTAAAATCATCTGCACTTCAAGAAAATTAACAGGAAAGAAACCCTTACTAAATGGTCCTCTTAAGCAGAATTGGGAAAAAGGGCCAATGGTGCATTTTTTTACACCATTTTTAACCTTAATTAATGAAGAAAATTGTCAAATTTGGGAGCACCTAAAGGAAATTTTAGTGAGTTCAATAAGGGTGCCAACATTGGAGTGGTTCCTAAATTAAAATAAATATGGTATGACCATAATGATGTGTATCATCTGTTGCTACTATAAGTGAAAAAGTTTTTTAAATAATTTTGTTAATGAGCCAGCCTGCTGAGTGCTGACCTATGTAGGAATGGACAGACAGGCAGAGAGATGGATATGAGCAAATCAAAACTGCCACTTTGCAGTTGCAGTGAAAACATAGTGATTGAAAATAAAAATAACAGCAGAAATAACATGCTCCAATAACAGACAATTTACTAACTTGCAAATGACACTCAGAGGCTCATTCAATAACCTATCGGCAAAATCCACTCCAATAACACCATACTGAGTTAAGACTTGAATAAACCAAGCTATAAATTTTTCACATGCCAGGGGTACCATCTGTTCTGTTCACAGGAGTAATTTTTTATGTGCCTGATGCATTCTCACAAATCATACAACCCAGACTGGCATTTTTGTTTGTTTGGGGGAGATCATGGTACATGCCTTTTCAGAAAGTAATATCGAATCAAACTAAAACAATGCACTATATCATTGTCCTGTCATCTACCTAGAATCAACACCTTAGCTCCTTAGCCCTTAATTTAGAGATATCCTTGTCCCATCATCTACCTGAACCCAAAACCTCTGCTATAACAGGTTTCATGGCACATTCTTAAAGGTGTTGCACAATATTATGTATGCAATGCAGCATGTATGTAATGATGTATGCAATATGTATGCTATGAAGTATGTATGCAATAAAGTATGCATGCATGCATAGTCAGGTTAAAATACTGCTTCTACATATAAGACATAGGCAGTTATATTAGGCATCACAAATTTGAGAAAGAGTCAGCCAGTATGGGTGGTATTATCTATGGTTGTAGAGATTTTTTCTCTAATTCCTATATATGTATGCTAAGTGCCTGTTTTGTTTAATATGCATGGGGCAATGTAATAGGTATTGGCCAGTCTGGGTGCCTGCTTTGTTTAATATGCATGAGGCAATGTAATAAGTATTGGCCAGTCTGGGTGCCTGCTTTGTTTAATATGCATGGGGCAATGTAATAGGTATTGGCCAGTCTGGGTGCCTGTTTTGTTTAATATGCATGGGGCAATGTAATAGTTATTGGCCAGTCTGGGTGCCTGCTTTGTTTACTATGCATGAGGCAATGTAATAAGTATTGGCCAGTCTGGGTGCCTGCTTTGTTTAATATGCATGGGGCAATGTAATAGGTATTGGGCAGTCTGGGTATTTAAATCTCAAGTTGTTTTTTTATGATTTTTGTTTCCTCTCATTTCTATACATGTGTGACATGGTTTGCCCATGTTGGAAAGCCAAATATCATTAAAACCTGTTTCAAAAGGGTCAATTCACTATAACCTTTAAATTTGCTGATAAAAATACTTCACCAAATTACAAATGATCACTACAGGCCATGACAACACATCAGCCTAATTACTTTGAAAAAGTAAAACAAATTGTTATTTTCGTTTGAAGTAAAATTCTTAGCAGATGCTGGCAAACACAGAAATGCCTATAAAATTCAGTCATCTTTGCAGGTTAATGCTGGTCATTTTCTGGAAGGTTATGTGAGTAAAGCTGGTACCATGTTTGTATTAACTATCGGTACCTCAACCTTAATATCAATGAACATTCTTGCAAACAATAATATAACACCAGTCATACTCATAAGACCCTAGACAAAATTACCCACAATGACTTGTAAAGATGGTGCCAATTTGTAAAAAAATGTCTACTTCAATAGCCATCATCTGTAATAATTATAAACATAAATTTACTTGCACAAAACAGTTGATACCCTGCTTGTTAAGGTTTGTAGTTATGATACTGAATTTGGTGAAATATATTTTGCTGAAAAAAGATGGATGTCCTTAAATGACCTTCTTGAAACAGACTTTAATGGTATCATCAGATATAATGGCATGGGATAATGAAGTCCCATCCATGAGGCAGAACTTGTCTGAAGGAATGAGGCTTTAAGTACAAATATTAAAAAAAACACCAGTACACATGATCATTTTTCCTCTATTCCTTCAAAGATGTCCCATCCATGGGGCAGAATTTGTTTGAAGGAAAGAGGCTTGAGGATTTCCTGCCAACAAAATTCTGATCCCACAGGTGGGATGACTATAAATGACCTCTATTTTTGCCTTGCATCATAGCCCTCATGTACCGTTAAGCAGAGATTATTTGGACTCTCTGGTACAGACCCTGAAATGGGTAATTTTACCAGTTAAATAAAAATGGACTGCAGAATAAACACAAACAAAATGCAGAATGAAGGCAAATGAAATGATAAATACATTTTGTTTTAAAATTGAAAGGGTAAATGCAACACACAAAATGCAGAACAAAAGGCAAATGCATTTCATGGCTGGATTTCAAAACTGATTATTTTCTGAGTGCTGCTAAATTTCTAGTCAAAGGCCCTTCTGGATGATAATGGATTGTTTATAGTGACAAATGTTTCACTCTTTACTAGTCAGGACACTATTCTTGTCATTGTAGACAAAACAGCCGACACATATGTGATGACATATACATGATTTTATCTTTTTCAATTTTAATTTTAAAGAAACTAAAAAGGAAACCAACTTTGCAAACAATTATTCTGTAACTTTCACATTTACTGCAGTTGCAACTAAATATTATTTATCATAAATTATGACATGCCATATATCGGCAGATTAGCCCGGAAGAGACGCATCTGGCGGTGCAAACCCCATGAAAATCGGCCTGTCCATTCGTCCATGCGACCTGTTCATGTCCATGTCGTAAGTCCGTGACATGGGATTAAAGCGAGTTTCCATTATCGCCACTTAGGTGTCTGGTGACATGCCATATGTCAGAAGATCGGCCTTGAGGAGATGCATCTGATAGTGCAAACCTCATGAAAATTGGCTTGTCTGTTCATCCATACGACCAAGAATACTGTCTTCTACATTTTATGCATTTGCTATTTTATTAAAGCACACATTTAATAAAACAAGATACAAAATTTACAGATATCTCTCTTTAACACTATCTAAACAAAAAGCATAACTTCAGTAAATGCATTTCCTTTTTGTTCCAACTTAATGAAAATGTAAGAATAATATCAACAGAATAAAAAAACAAGTCAGAATGCATTTTTGAGACAAAAAACTGCAAATGTCAATTGAAATGGAAAGCAAAAAAAAATAATTTCTAAATGCATTTCAAATGCAAAGAAATGAAATGAAATGCAGATTTTATAAAATTACCCATTTCTGGGGTCTACAATAACTGTCCAGATAAATGATTATAATGTTCAAATCATTGGTCCTTGAGATATTCCTTTATTTCAGATTAGTGAAATATATGTATAATTGGTAGATGGATAATCAAATTTTTGCTGTCATGGTCAAAATCAGTGATTTATTGTCCAGTTAAAATCCATGTTTCACTATCATGTTGCAATCAATCTTTTTACTGTTATGGTCCAAATCAATCAATTGTCAAAATCCATGTTTTACTGTTATTGTTCAAATCAATGTTTTACTGGACTGGTCAGCACTAATATAAATTTTCTGTTATGGTAAAAATCAATGCATATTTTATAGTTATGGTCAAAGTCAATGTTTACCTGTTATGGTCAAAATCACCCATCTAATGGATTATCAGTAATTCAAGTCCAGAATAAAACAAAAATGAGATGCACTACTTTGGTATATCAACCTTTTCACATGAGCAAAACGTGTAATGCATGCATGGAAATGTGATGAAAAAATAACATATCATATGCATTAGTGTAGGATAGATGATTCCCACTGTCAGTATCAGATTTGTGAGTTAACTAGAAATGTATCCAAACAACTTTAGGCCATTGCTAATAAAGTATAATTGACAACAAAAATATTTCAAGATGCAGGGACACATTTACAGTTGAAAAGGGGACACAACTCAAACTTTAATGTGAATTAAAAAGGTTCAAAACTGAACCTTACTTGGGTATTCGTTATAGGTCCCATATCAGATTTGTTTCCAATCCAAGACAAAATCTTTTTAAAGTTATGGAACATAAATGGAATTCATGGCATACAGGAAAGAAGATACAACATGACTGGCACTATATACCCCCTCTAAAGAACATGGCTAAGGCATGAAGATTTTACACCCCTCATTCTTATATCCACAAAGTTTGACCCTATTAGCAGAATTTTTCTATCCCACACCAATGCATATTATCATATTTTGCTTACATCCACGGATCTATCCACAACATCCAATCTTGCATAGTAAGGCCCATATCTCTCAACTCCTTGGCTTCTAGACTGAAAAGTCACAATGATGGTATACATGCATGCAGTATAAAGAGATATCATTATTAATCTATCAATTTAACATACTCCCAATTGTTAACAGCACAGACCCAGCTTTACCATCACACAATGTTCTTGAAATCTTTCAATAAACAAACAGTGTCTTGCAGGTCTCAACAGTGTCTTGCAGGTCTCAACAGTGTCTTGCAGGTCTGAACTCAGCTCAGATCAGTCTGAGCATTGTATCATCACAACATTTTAGACCACCTTGAATCCCCAAAATCCACGGTGATATTAAGGTGCACCAACATCATGTCAAGTGATCTAAATTTAAAAATTATGTGACTCATTCTACAAAATACAGAAAAATACCTCTGTACAGAAGCTGCTATGTACAAATGTATTAATTTGACCCGATTATTGAAGAGAAATGAAATATTAGATCTGAATACTGAAGAGGGACTTGTAATAGCCAGATGCGAATACTGAAGAGCAACTTGTAACAGCCAGATGTGAATACTGAAGAGAGACTTGCAACAGCCAGATGTGAATACTGAAGAGAGACTTGCAACAGCCAGATGTGAATATTGAAGAGGGACTTGCAACAGCCAGATGTGAATACTGAAGAGCGACTTGTAACAGCCAGATGTGAATACTGAAGAGGGACTTGTAACAGCCACATGTGAATACTGAAGAGGGACTTGTAACAGCCAGATGTGAATACTGAAGAGGGACTTGTAACAGCCAGATGTGAATACTGAAGAGGGACTTTCAACAGCCAGATGTGAATATTGAAGAGGGACTTGCAACAGCCAGATGTGAATACTGAAGAGGGACTTGCAACAGCCAGATGTGAATATTGAAGAGGGGCTTGCATTAGCCAGATGTGAATAAAGAGGGATTTGCAATAGCCAATTGTGAATAATGAAGAGGACTTGCAATAGCCAAATGTGAATACTGACAAGGAACTTGCAACAGCCAGTTATAAAATATTGAAGAGGGACTTGCAATAGCCAGATGGGAATAATGAAGTGGGGTTTGCAATAGCCAGATGTGCATTTTTAACTGGAATATGAATGCAAGTCCTGGCATGTACTTTTTAATCATTCTAAATAATAAAATACTTAACTTCGCAACATATATTTTTTATAAGAAGACATGTAGCAACTTACCAACAAAAACACCCCCAAATTCATATTTCCTGTTGCCCATGGCAAGTTAGTTTTCACATGAACAAGTAAATATCCAGATATAAATAAGGCAATGTGAAAGAGGAAATCTTATACTAATGCTTATAACATTCTTAGCTGAAGTAAAAATATAAATGGGCAATTAAAACTATGAAATCCAACTGCCCTTGGACAAATTAATTTTCACAACTTCTGCATTCCTGCTGGTCATACCTTGGATAATTTGGCCACAATGTTAATTAAAAAAGACAAAACTGAACTGAAACATAGAAAAACTAGAACTATGTTTGTAAATCATGTACCATTCCAACGCAAACCATAATGTCAAAGTCAAACTTTTTCGTGCTATAACTGCATGAAATACAATCATTAAAAAAATACAAACCTAATTTCATCTGTCTCCTGTATGTGGTTTTTGCTTTAATTTGTCATAAAAGGCTTATGTCAAAAGAGTTTTCTTCCCAAAAATTCAAAAAAAATTCTTTCAATTTCTTTAAAAAAACTTCTAAACTTCATAATGCACATCATGAGAGAGAATGGACATGTTCATACTAAGTTAATCCATAATGAAATGTGGGGAATATTTCCTTTAAAAATGCTGTAGCATCACATGTCTAGGTCTTGTGAAAGTACTGTATATTTACAGAACATTTTTATTTGAACTGAAATACTGCCAGGCTCAGCACATCTGGAAATCTAAACATCTACTACTGAACCAGAAATCAGATTTTTACTGATTGCATTTTCACTACATATTTTAAGTAAAATTCTAGGCAAAATATTAATCTGCAAAAGTGAAATTTGTCTGACAATAACTTTCAGAAGTTTGAATAACGTAATATGACATAAAGTATTACATCACGATTCCTTCTCATGTCTGTAAATTCTTGCATATTTGAATTGTAATGGACCACTACCAACCCCATCACCGGTGATGTGATAGAGTATAAATCGCATCTGGACAATTAAATCTGCTTGACATGTGGCTCACATAGTTTGACAAATAACTTCAACAGAAGTTCCAAACTGCAGAATTTTAACCAGCAGACTCACAATCTATATTATATGGTAAAATTTTCAACAAAAAATCATAAACCTGGTCTTTTACTGGTTGAATATGACATAACAAAAGTCCATCACAAAAGTAAGTCACAATTCCATTACTTCATGCTGTAGCACAATACTAATTTACTTTCTAATCAGAGTACCATATGGCATAGCTGACTTAGGTGGCCTAGTGGTTAGAGTGTCCACCTTGGATGCAGGAGGTCATGGGTTTGAACCCTGGTTGAGTCATACCAAAGACTTTTAAAAATGGTACTAACAACTGCCTCACTTGGCACTCAGCATTAAGAGGTTAGTGTTAGGACTGGTCAGCCTGGTGTCAGGATAATGTGACTTGGTGGAACATGATGCTACATGTCTGAGGCAACTGCCACAATGCAGACATCATAGTGATATGACTGCAAATTTTTTAAAACTACGTTAAAAATCTAAATCACATACACATACACACATGACAGAGCCCATCTACTTGATGTCTGAGATAAGGGTGTATTACAAGATATAGCCCCTCTGCTACGTGTCTAAGCTAAGGGAGTATTATATGACATAGCCATTCAGCTAGGTGTATGAGCTAGGGTATTAGTACTAAAAATAGATCATGTCTGTGCAATGCAGGCTGGGAAAGGTTTCTACTTAGTATGCCAATTTTGACTGTATTCTGATTTCCCTTGGTGCATCTGATAACTCAGAAGAACCCAGTGATTGTTGCAATGTTGTGTCTACTTTTAGATACAACTGCCCAGCAAAGAAAATCTTGCTTAATGGCTCTGTGTGTATTTTAGGATTTTCAACATAGCTTTAACAATTTCAGTCATATCACTACAATGTCATCAGTGTGGAAGTTTATAGAGTGATGTCTAGCACTGGAGCATCATGTCCCATCCAGTCACATTATCTAGACACCAGGCCAACCAGTCCTAACACTAACCTCTTAATGCTGAGCACCAAGCAAGATAGATGCATGTACCATTTTTACAAGTCTAAGGTACAACTCAGCCGGAGTTCGAACCTGCTACCTCCTGCATCAGAGGCAGATGCTCTAACCACTTAGGCCACCACATCATTGCTTTATGGCTGTGTTTATCACCTGATGAGTACATTACATTACCACTGGTGACTGCATAAGGCTGATTGGTTGGTTTGTTTAATAGGACAGCAACACACCAAGGACTATTTAGTGCCATAGCAACGGGAGTAAAGTACCCAGACCCAGGAAGGTGGCACACTTCCTCTAAAGTGGACATCAATGTGGACATGTAAGCACATTTACTCAAATTAAATCTTAATTGTTGTTCTAAATTTAATATGAACATAGCTTTACTATTGTGTATTCAGTCCTGATCATTCAAATGCTCTGCACCTTCAATGTCATTAAAAACTTGATGAAAATTACTTATCATTATGAACTTTTTCAATGGTGGTCAGTTATTAAACTAGGTCAAGAAAAGAGGACATTGGATTTATAATAACAAATAACAGGGTAGTATGAATTACTTCTCAGCACATGCAGTTATAATTCTGACATGTCAACATGTCACATTCAAATCCAGTTTGTACCGGATCACACCTTTAGGATGACCTCATCCAAAAATGTAAATGTACTTTAACCTTGATTTCAGCATATTTGTATGTCTCAGGGCATGTACATAATTACCTTTGAAAGGAATATGAATGTATGAGGATCCAAATAGCCATTTAAAAGTATATGTAATCAAATTTTTAAAAAATTACAAACATTACTGAAATAGACAGTACTTAATGCCTACATGATATGTATGACTTGCACAATAATAATAGACTTCTGGTTATAACAGTAACATAGTGAACTTGACAAGCGAACTTGACAAGCAAAGAAAGAAAGAAAGAGAGAGAGAGAGAGAGAGAGAGGGAGGGAGGGGGAGGGATTTTTCCTAGTTTAAATTCCACTTGTCCGAGTTGTACTCAATATTCAATATCATGAAGTATTTACATAAAAGTACTCAGTACCTGAAAATGATTTCACTGTTCCATAAATAAGTCAGCTTCATTCAAATTTATACACTACAATTAATAACTGCTCACATAAAAATGTTCCTGTCTTTCCCACATCACATCTGTACTACCATCATAGTGATGATCAAATGTCCAACAAGTGTATATTCCAAAAATTGGACAAGTATAATAACTGGTCAGTATGTATATGTCATGATGGTGACCACAGGAAGTACTATTTCACAGCAATACACTGAAATTCGTGAGAGCTTTTGCAGTCACAATATTCTGTTATATACTGCATCCACCTGTATGATAAAAAGGGCAATAACTCTTACAGAAATCATAGAAACACAAAGATTTGTCAATGTCTTTAAGTGTTGACAATAACATCCCAAATTAAAAGAAAGCCATAGGTGACGCTATATAGTTTCGCATTTTGCATAGGGTTAGGATTTTAAAGAAAAAGAATTTCCCCAGTTTTCCTCACTGGTTATACTGGCTATTTAAAAAAGACCTTGTATATCTTAGGTATAATGCAAAGAACCTTTAATTCCCAATACATAAAGTATATAAACCATATCAACTCAATCTGAAAATGCAATATTCATTTGTCCAAAAGTTGCAGATTAAAAAAGAACTAATTTGAAAGTTTCCAAGTTGGATGAATTTCCATTCACCCAAAAAAGAATTATGAAACAAAATAACAAGCCTGGTGTGTAAAAAATAAACTCCGTTTTAGCACGGTAATGTAAATAGACAGTTTTCATACATACTTAATTACTTCTACTGAAATCACAATATATAACCTTCTGGATCAGTTTAGTTTGTGGGGTTTAACACCAGTTCTCAACACAAGAAAGGTTATACGTGGTAGCCAGTACATTTGGTGGAGGAAAAAAACCAATGATGCATGGGAAGCTATTGGCAAGCTTTCTCACCCACCTTGGTTCAACCAAGACTCCAACTCACATGGACAGATTGAGTTGTGCGAGTAATCTGTTAAGGCAAGCAACTTATACAACAAAGCCATCTAAGGCCCACCTTCTGGATCAATCTGTCAACATATATGTGGTGGGGAATATCATTCCTGAACAAGAAGAGACCCCCAATTTTATCAGCCCCATATCTCACTGACCTACAAAAAAAGAGATATATAAAAGAAACAGACATACAAACAGATGGACATGCACACAAAGCCAATGTGACCGCTATGTCAAGCACATGCACACAAGTCCAATGTGACCACTATTTCAATCATACACCAAGGCAGGCTTGGAGAAAATTGCATGACTTTGAGTGTCTGGAGATAATGACAGAATTTTTAGATGCATGTAACCCATTATATACACAGAATACTGTGAATTCAGTATTTTTGCAGGATATCAATTCTGCAGATTTCCTGGTTACTGCAAACCACAAGTTTAAATACCTAATGAACAAATATGGAACTTTTTAATTAACATGTAGTTTGTTGGTGTTTGGTTCTGTGCAGAACAGCAACATGTTATTAAGTGAAAGGGCAACTGAAATAAAGTTCTTTGCCCCAAGGACAAACCTGGTTGCCAACCTGGGTAGATTTGATTGAACAGTTCTGACACTCTCTTGGTTACGAGTCTGGCATGCTAACCGCTGAGAAACCATGGCTCATGCCTCAATTAGTTGCCACTTGCATAAAAACACAAAGAAGGTAATGTATACTCTCACTTTAAAGCTGGGTCCAACTGCAACTGCAAACATCACAGATCCCATAATGCACTGGCAGATCAGGATCTATGTTGTTCTACTGAACTGCACACACCCTGACCTGCTGGCACTTTATGCAATGGCAAATCTGGGTCAGTGCAGCTTGCAGTTGGACTTGATTTTTAAGCAAGTATATACTCTACCTATGAAAATAAATGATTTCACATTAAGTTATATTTAAACAATCCTATATGCCTGAATGTAATAATAATAAGAGAGGTTAATGAAAACAATCTAAGTGAAATCTATATCTACTTCATGATATGGAACATTGGGTGAGACTCAGGATGGATCAGATCGTGACTATAGGACATTAACCATGCAAAATGTTGAGAGGAGTTGAGAGATGTGGCACACTTCTATGCATGGAAATACCACATCACACCCGGCTGTGAAAACTGTGGACCTTGTGACATACCAGAGACACAAAATCTGAGAATGTGTCATTCCCGCCACTGCCACCCGTATGATCTGTATACTTCATTGTCGACGACGAAGGATGACCCCCGTGACCCGTATTCATACCCATTCCTGCCTGCATACCTGTGATAAAAAAGTTTGATAATTTTCAATGAATAAAAAGTACATAATAAATGTGAAGAGAAAACAGTCATATTTATTAGGATAATAACATCCCATCAAAATAAGCATTATGCAGAACAATAATTCTCACCAATGTGACACGCAAATCTCATGGGTTTGCAACCCATTTCCTGTCTCAGTCTGGTTGTATAGTCAGTTATCTCTGGCTGCTTGTGTTCTTTGTCATGTGACAGTTTAATGTCATAATATTGCATCTCATAATGTGCCAGCAGATGTGGGTCTATGTAGTTTGTTAGGAGTAATCAGTAGAACAAACAACATAGATCCTGATGTGCTGGCACATTATGTGATGGCAGATTAGGGTCTCTGCTATTTGCAGTTGGACTTGATGTGACAGCAAGTATATATGGTAGAACAAATATTGTTTGGTGTTCTAGATAATGTAGTAACTAACATAAACAACTTTTACAGTATTTATGAACCTTGTAAATAAAAATAAACATATGACTGGTAAGAATTCTGCTGAATTACAAAATTCATGGATATCTTATTCACATGAAGAGAGATATACATTAAACTTGTCTGGAGAGACTGCATTTTCAATACACAGATTAATTAACTATAGTGTTAAGACCTATCATGAGAGACAGAGACCACCTGTCTTGTCAGACCAAAAGGTGGTCTTCCAAGACAGGTTATACTGTAATATTCAACATACATACTGTCAATGGCCAATTTTGCAGTTTTATGTAAAAATGAAAGCATGCATAATTTTCTAAATATAACAGGGTTTAAACAAATTATTTAAGATGCCCATTCTTTATTCTGTTGGATACAGAACTGTTTAAAATTATAATTACAGTAAATTAAAATAAGGTACTAAATTTGGGCGATTTTGTTGCTGCTACAAAACACAATGGACTATACTGAATAAGGGCCCTTTTCTGGTCCCTTGATAATTTTAATAACCATTTGTGTTTATGTGCCATTCAATAAACAAATCAAATTGTCCAGTCATTTTGTGTATAAATTATAATCATACCAAAAGCAAGTATCAAAAATGGGCTGCCATACTGGAAATTGTAGAATAAATGGTCAGAACAAATTAGTTAAGAGTACGGCAGGCTTTCTACACTTAACAATTTTGACTGATTGTGCATTTATTATGAACAGGTGTGTTCAAAATATTATCTTGAAGCAAGGTTACACAAAAAAGAACTAGTTTCATGCTGCATCATGATTTTATTTTTTAGAAGTTCTGGACTATAAAAATTACTAGGAAAAAATTTACATGTATATTGAATGAAAGAAACAATCTTATTCATCTTCTTTTTTTAATTTTTAATTCACACCGAAAGAGATCTGAAAGTGACTGATATGCATCCTTTATGGTCAGCTTTTGTTGTTCAACAAAATGTGAATGCTGTAACCATAACAACAGTCGAGTAAATATCTGATCAGACAACAAATTTAAAACAAAATTAACAGAATAAAATGTTCTGTGCTCACATTCTGTTATAATACCCGTCCATCAGTTATTCATGACTGTTGAAATAAAACCAGTCCAGTCATAATCAAGGGGTTAAGGATAATCCCAAGGTATGTTTAAGAAAATTTAAGACTAGAGTTGATCTCTGGTCATATCAATACAATATTAATGTTAGAAATGAAAGATATAACGCAGTGGAATATCATCAATATCCAGCTATATTACATAAATGTAAAAAAAACATAGTGTTTAGCTTGGAATCTGGCAAAATGGTGAACAGTGTCAACAATTCAAATGGTAAGGCATCTGTGTGGCATGCAGGATATCATGATTATTTATCCCCCCACCCCCGATATTTTGTCCCCTGCAATTACCATCTGTTTGCTTTTAATTCAACTTTGCACTTTTAACTTTAACCATTTTTAAGCTTATTTGAAAGTTGGGAATATTCTCCATAAACTGCCTGGTGCCAGTTTGTATCCTACTGTTTTATTAAATAATATGCAGCTTCATGGCATAAATATGAACCAAAACATATCATTTTGAATTTTGCAAATAATTTATGGTTATGTCCTAGCCATGAAAAATACATGTATTGCTAAAATGTTTTTTTCCTTCCTTGTTTTCAGCAGGTCATTTCCATAGTAACTGGCATGTAAAAAAAAATTGTAAAGGGGAGGGATGCCAAAATTACTCTCATTCAATATAGTCCTTTAAATAACCAACAAAAAATATTCCTTCTGTGGAAATAACAGGACTGATCAAAAGAAATTTTTAACAAAACCATGAAAACTAATAGCCATGACAATAAAAAAAATTATCCACATAACTGTACTCAATAATGATGAGTTCCTCAAGAAAAGACCATTTTTTGGCTATTAAACTGCTGAGTGATACAACCATCTTTGATATTCTTGAGTGACAAGATTTTCAAATAAGCCACCGTGGCAGCCATGTTGGACATAAGGTTGCCATTTTCATTTCAAACTTGACACCATTAGATTTCTTGTGAAAGCTAGAGAAATTAGTGACAATATTTTCAATATGACAAACTAGATATCATAATTAGTTTTCTGGTGACTTTCCTTTTCAGTGGAGTAGCAATAAGGAGATTTTCAATATAGCTGTCATGGTAACCCATACAGATGCCAGAATGGCACCACAGGGCCACATCAGGACAAGTGTTGGAGGAGTTTCCAAAATTTCAAACAGGACCTTGCTTTCTTTGGAATGGTGTCAAAGCAAAAGTCTATGTGTCTATTTACTCAAAGTGTGCATAATACCCGATAAACGTGTACAAGAATAAAATGATGGTCAAATTTCAAGTGACTAATTTCTATAGGACCTACCATATGTGGAAATTTTCAAGTTTGATTCATTTACTCTGAAAACATGGGACATCATTTTTTGACAGTTTAACAACTCTGGAATAATTCTATTATCCATTAATTAAATTTTCTTGTGACTGGGTCACAAAAATGGTGACAATTTAACCATGGGTAAATTTTCCCATGCTACTATCTACCAAAAGCATTGGGTCATAACACTATAGCTAAGATCTGTCTCCAAGATTGAGTGCTATAAAAAAATTAAACAGTTTTGTCATTATTTCTAAAACTACCAGCATATGATGATAGAAGCATTATGCAATCTCTCTAGAGAGGAAAATCTACTGTAATAAAATTAAAAATATGGAAAACTTCAAATATTTATCTCCTTAAATTAAGTGACTTACAGTCAAGCTCTGCCTTTTGGTCATCTAATTCTTGACCAAAATTCAAAAGGACGATCGTATCTACTCACACATAAGCTGAATAACTGAGGAAAACATTAAAGCCTGGAATAAGGAAGGTTGGCTTTTCCATGGGACAAGGTCTAAACTTAAGTTTTCTTGTTAACTATTGGTATATATTGTTATAATAGATTGCTGAAGACAAGATCACATGGCTAACCTGAACTACAAGGACCTTCTGTACTGAAATCCGTGAACATGACCATCTTTTCAGATGGCATAGCAATAACAAGACTTTTAACATGACTGGACTTTTGGGACAGCTTAGGCGTAAGTAAGACGCTTTTTAATGTTTTACCTATCAGTTAAGTGTGTGTGTGATTTTGATTTTTAGTGTAGCTTTGACAATTTTTCAGTCATATCACTATGATGTCTACAGTGTTGCAGTTTATAGTGATGTCTAGCATTAAGGCATCATGCCGGAGACATGTAGCATGATGTCCCACCCAGTCACATTGATCCCTGGTCGAGTCATATCAAAGACTTATAAAAAATGGTAATAACAGCTGCCTAACTTGTCGCTCAGCATTAAGAGGTTAGTGTTAGGACTGGTCAGCCTGGTATCAGGATAATATGACTGGGTGGGACATCATGCTACATGCCTGCGGCATGATGCCCCAGTGCCAAACATCACTATAAACTGCCACACAGCAGACATCGTAGCAATATGACTGAATAATTGTTAAAGCTACATTAAAAATCCAAATCACACAAACCATTATAGGAAAATTGCTTGTATTGAAAATGCCATGGAAAATGGCATGCTAGAGAGAACTTGTAATTTTCGTAATTCTGGCATTCAAAATATGCAATAAACAGCTAATTTCTGATAATGAAACCCAACTCACAACATAAAATTCTATGCATATTTAACCCACGCTGCATTGAAATGAAATATTTATACAATTTTATTATTGAAGGTTAAATAACTAACAGATGCTTGCAGTCAAAGTATGAGTACATATCCATGCTGGGCAAAATGCACATTAGTAATACTGTATTTGCTGGCCTGTAAGTTTATACCTTCTGACCAGAATGTCTGGGCTTCATCTTGTACTCTGAATCAACATGTATATGAATTATGTCATTCAAATTGCTTTATTTTATGCCATGCAATTTTTTGTATGCAAAATAAATTTTGTCCCAAAAGTAAGAAAAATAATGAGTACAAATAATTATCATTTTGGAGAAGAGATCAAGTACAAAACACATTAGAAGGATTTAAAAAAATATTTAAATGATCATCTGTATTCAATTCACATACATCAGATGTAACTGCACTAAAGCAGCATGCAACAGTAATAAATGTTTAAATTTGATTACATATACGTGTATTAGAATAGACAAGTTACAAAATGAATAACAATGACAAAGACAAGTATTCCATGATATTTTTCATCTTACACCTCATGATCAAATCAAATATGCCCCAATATGAGAGACAGATGGGGTATTTCAGGATGATTGTAATCTGTATTGTTTAGTTACCTGATGACTGTGACCTTACTCATGTACAAGGGCAATACTATATTCCATCATTAATTAATATCACCAAGTAAACAGTTACTTCTAGCTTTAATTAAGACATCCATTGTCCCAAGAACCACATGGCTTTGCAATGTTATTTACATGCTAATTATATATGCAACAGCTTTGGTCAGGTCATACCAGATAACACCTGATAAATGGCTTGTTTCAGCAGACCAGATCAAATTACTGAGGCTACAATAGAGAAATGAGGCTACTAACAGAGTATTGTGAGTACAGTGCCATGTAATGGTAATAACTGCCAGATGCTACTCAGGTGTTGTCACCTGTGACACCATTTGTACTCCACAACAGAAGTGTCAGTAACAACTAGCATGAGCAAAGATCAAAGCCAAATGCTGCCTAACTACAGGAAGCATACAAGCATTTAATGATAAAGGATAATCTTATTTGTTGGGAATGATAAGATTGTTGTACTTGCAAGGAAAATTGCACACCATGCTAAACTGTCATTTTTGGGATTTAACAAAAATGGAGTCTATATGGATATAAATATTGTGAATATTTAACTTTGAAACTGAAGGAGAATGTTATGTATTTTAATAGTTTCCATTTATTATTTAATACTGTTTAATCTCTTTGACAAAAGCTTCAGCTAAACAGGGGCAGTAAGGTACAAATAGCATGAAGAAGGGCTGAAATCTCTCTCATATCAGGAATATTTATTTTGATCATGAGGTACAGGAAGAAAAATGTGATGGAATATGTATGCCTCTCTCTCTCTTCAAAACAAAACAACTGAAAAAGGCATTTTAGCAATCTCCTAAATGCCATTATTCTAAAACAGCATACAATAATATTCATGAAACTGGAAATTAATATAGTTCATTCTACATGGTATTGTGAATTTTATCTTATCTGCAACTCTGTAAATTTTAAGGTCAGCATTATTAAATGTAGCCTAAAGTATATAATTCATGTTAAACACTTCATGAGAAAAAAAGGATACTTTTAGCTACATTTAATGATTCTGACCTGAAAATTTACCAAGTTACAGATAGGATAAAATTCGCATTGCTGTTATGAACGAACTATAGTCAAAAAGACAAAGCCCAGGTATTGATCTGACCTCATATTATATTAAACATCGACTTGGACAATGGATGTAAAATTTACAAAACTGCAAATTCAACTGTTACTCCACTCTAACTTAAAGGCCAGCAAATGTGGTAACTAAGTTGTTTTTAAAAGGCAACATGAATTGTAATCTATGCTGCATCTAAAAAGGTATCTCTGCAAACCTTGTGGAAAAAAAGTCTTATTTTTACAAAGGCTTCATTAGTTTATACAATTTTTTTCCATGTTAATATCAACACTGTATTCCATTAACCCTTTAAGTTTGTATAACCTTGCTGGGGTGACTTCCTTTGGATAATCATGTGCAATCATCATCGGTCATAATTTGCAATCATAATTTTATCTGTTATAATTTAAAAAAAGATTATTCTGGATAAGAGAAGAAACAAAAATAAATAAAACTAAGCAAAATGTTCATAACAATGTGCAGTAAGAGTTATTGACTGGAAATCAGCTGGGAGGCTGAAATCTGCACACCCATGCATGAAAAAACATTTGACAAATTGACAACAGTTTTAATGTTAGGAGGGCTTTGATCCTTTTCCGGTTAATTGACTGCATACTGTCCATGCTGATGGGGTAAGAATGGCATGAAATTATTAAAACTCTCATTAAAAATTATCTTTGTCCATTAGAGAAGCCATTTGCATTAATACATTTTTAAATGGAGCACCTGATACCATTCACAATGCCATCTGAAACCAACTATATATAATACAGCTTTTTTGTTATTCTCTTTGATAATATTTTATCAGGCAAAAATGAAATTATTTTCATCATCCATTATTGATTCCCAAACTGAAACAAAGAAACCAACATGATGCCTGTTTTGATGTATGAAAATTAGAAAACAGTTTGAAGTCTAAGAATTTTGTATGATCATTCAATAATCATTACTAATCAAAAAAGGGAAGCAATAAATCATTACTAATCAAAAAAGGGAAGCAATAAATAATTTTGAATTAAAGAAACTCAGTCCCTACAGCATATTTAAAATATATCTGCAAAACTAAGGATAAGCTTCCATACACAAGACGAAGGATTACCGTCTGTACTTCCTTGTAAGTCAGATCCAACTTCAAACTGCATAGATCCAGATATGATGTCATATAATGCACTGGCAGATCTGGTTGTATGCTATTTGTTAGGAGTAATCAGTAGCACATAATTAGTCGAACAAACATAGATCCTGATCTGCCTGAGCATTATGCTATGGCAAATCAGTCTTTGCTGTTTGAAGCTGAACCCAACTTACAAGTAGATATATATGGTAAATATGTTTACAAATTTTTAAAAATAATTTTTAATTAATACTTTGGAATAATTCTTTAGCAAAATTTATAAAGAAGAGAAAAGTGAATTCAACTGTATTCATTGTAAACATTTAAATCTGCACAGAATCCAAAACAAGATTTCCAAAAACCAAAAATTCTTTCTGACTTATCAGACTATAATGTAATGATTTTCAAATTTAAATGACAATGACATCACTGTCATCACTGTCACTGAAAGCAATATCTGTGTCCTGCTACCTGCCACAGCAAGCAAAAATAAAATATAAACTTCATATGAACTAAGGCCTGATTGACAGTTTCTAGTTAAGGATGTAATATTTCTATCCAAAATCCTGCACACTGCAGTGAAATGATCACCTGGAGGTGGGGACTGCGAATCGGGGTGCGGGTGTGAGGTCGAACCAAGGTGTTGACCCCCCGATGGTGTGTGAGAACTCAGTGGGCGTGGTGGTGTTTCTAAGTGGGTGCGGGAGGAAAAGCTCCCAGCATGCGATGATCCCAAATTGGCAGATGTAATGGGCGTGAAACCACGTGCCTCAATCTTTGGTTTGTTAGCATGGATAAGATGATGTGGCGAATGCATAGCTGGACTGCGAGTGCTGGCCAAACCTGCTGTACAAAAGGAAACAACACACATTCCAAAATATAGACAAAGCTCTAACCAACTCTAGCAGCAGCTATAGTGCTAGTGGCAACACAAAACAGGTCACAACAAAGAAGTTCAGAGGAAATCAAAACAGTCAGGAATCATATTTATTCTATTTTTCTAATCAAAACTTTCTAATGTTACCAAAAACACTATTTCTAGGGAGATACTTTCTTACACAAAGAAACTTTTATACTTTATTTCCCCACCAATAAAAATAAAATCTTAACTGATTTCTCTTCAAGTTTCAAGCACTTTAAAGTACAGAATGATCAGAAATCATGTATTGTGAGCCTTTAATTTTATATTTCTAGCTATATATAAAATGATCATAACTATTTCAACAACCATTATCTTGGCTCTACATATTCCTTGCTATCCTACTGATGTGAATGTAACAGCAAAGGTCAAAGCATTTAATAGCCAACTCACAGGATCAGCCACTTGATGCTGGCATTACACTATTTCTGCACTGCTTCTGACCAAACAAAAGGATTTGTTATTAACATATAATTTCTGAAAGTTACAACCACTTTACAGTACAACATGGTCATATAACTGCTATTTTCAGCCTCCAAGCTCGTGGGATTTATAAACGTTGAAATGGTCATGATTGTTTCACATATTGACAGTAATAAAAAAATATCAAAATGAATATGTTTAATCATTCTGTACTTTAAAGTGCTCTAAATGTTCCCAAAAAAAATGATTCTTTAATACACCAGGATTGTTACCTCCACTATACTTGCAAGGAAACAATCTTTCTTTCATGGACTGAATGCTCATTTGCTATTTGGATTTCCTCCTAAGTGTAGTTTCAAACAAGTGCTAAATACTGTAAATCAAGTTTTCTTTGGGGGGGGTGGGTGTATTTTCAAATGGAAAGCATGAGCTCCAAAATAGTGTCTATAATTTACATACTGTACTTATCCCTACACAACATACTCCATCTGCATTCAGTTTTAACCCAGATCTACCAACACACCATACACCAGCAGATTGGGCTCTATACTGTTCATTTTGCAGTACTCCCTCAATATAAAGCATCCCTGTATATGCCAGTCCCTTTTATTAAGCAGGTATGGTCATGGAACACAATGCATGACTGAATAGTTAGTAATGATGACTTTTATTTATCTCAATTTCAGGATGGTCTCATCTATAAGGCAGTCCACTTTCCAGGCTCCCATGAACAGTGTGATAATGAGGGAGTACTGGATTTATAATTTTAAAAATGAATGCCATATAACCTGATCAGCTGGCAGATCACACGATGAAAGATCTAGGGTCTATGCTGTTTGCATCTTGTTGCATGCTGTATAGTCATATATTTTTTATAATATGATACTGCTGATAAGATACTTTTACAAAATTCAAGTTGCAAATATGCAAGGTTTTCTAACTATATATGGAGTCATAAATTTTGATTTACAGAACTCAGCTCAGATTATTGTCATGTCAAGATCAAAGAAAAGTCAATCTAATTAGTATGAGTTATGAAAATGATTTTTGTCATGATTTACAATGTACATGTTGAAATCAAGAAAATGAAGTTGCTGCAAGTAGACAACTGAGAACATTTACATATCAACTACCTAGGTATGATGATAGATACAAGTAAAAGTGATCTGAAATTGAAATTTTTTACCTTTTACTACATTTTATGTCTCAGTTATTATTTTCTATTATACTGTTTCTATTCTTTTATATAAATTTTTTTTAAATACAAATATTAAAAGCAAACATTTTTTGTAACTGCATTCCCTCAAAAAAAAACCCAACATTTTTTATCTATATAAAATGTATTCATTGCAGATACATAATACATTTAAAATTATGGTCTCATCACTTCCATTTGCCTAGACTGTCCTGTGCAGTCTAATTATTTTTGATAAACTTCATTGCTATGGATAATAAATAGTATCGATCTCACTGAGAAAAAAAAAATCAGCTCTGAAAATTGGAATTGAGGTCACTGGCATAACATTTCATGTCCCCATGCTCCAGCTATGCACCTAGTGGTGTGGTCTTCCAAGAGGCCTACATTGCAAAATTGTATTCATATATATATATATATATATATATATATATATATATATATATATATATATATATATATCAGAGGCTTCCTCAAACCTGTTTTTGCCAGACATTACCACAAACTCAAAGGTTTTGACCAGTTCACTATGAGCAACCAATTATAGGATATCCCAAATATCATTAAATTAGATTTTTTTGGATCTGTTTATCCATTGAACATTTAAATAAACACCATAACTAAGTAAAATGTAAAGGTCATTATGTCCAATTTGAAGATTATTTATTTGCCAATCAATAGAGTTATCACCAGTAAAAGTAATTCAATTGTAAATAGGTCCAGTTTACACACTGTTACTTTCTCAAGCAATCAACAGAGGTGAAACCAACTAAACTCAACTAACTGAAGGCTATAATGCTCAGTCAACTGGATAAATATGGGCAGAGCAGGACAACTTAATCCTTTAGTCAACAATAGTCAGAAAATTTCAGAGACTGACTTATCAGTAAAGACGAAGTTTGTTATTCAAAGATATATAAAAAAAATCTTTTAATTGGTAGGATTATATATACCTCAATGAGACAATAATAAGTAAACGTTTTATTGCTTGACAGAACACTACTCACCATGTCAAAGCATAAGCATAACAAGGATGAAAACTGTAACCCTTAGCCAGTTTATGCATGCAAGAAATTTGCCATACATTACCATGAACATGTTGACAGACTTTTTATATCAGTGGAAGCTGAGTATTCGGAGACACACAACATTCTGGGCTCCTCTGCAATGAGTTTCTTATGGCCAAATGCAATGGCAGTCACTTCAAAGGGACAGAAATGAAGTGGCCATCATGTCACAATGATTTCCCCATCAAAGCAATACAATTGATACAGATTATTTATGCAAACCCACAAGACTGATTCCAAGACAATAAAATTTGGAATGAAATTACTTCTAAAAGAATGATTCAAGTTTGCACTGGATGTCTCTTCATATTCTTTATATTTATACCAGTTTCCAAGTGATGATCCAGGAGAACAAGTTCCCCAACTCCTCAGAAAAGACATAAAGGTGAAATAATAAAACCTATTATATATGTTATATTCTTGGCACTGACGATGACACATGCCTTCTTTCAGATCTCCACCTAACATGGTGCTGGATTCTCTAACCCCTAGCCCCATCTTCCAAAGTAGCAACAAACTTTAAAAACCACTGTACACATCTTCACACTATCCCAAAATACACTAACAAACTTTCAAATCTGTATCTACCATGGTGCTAAAGGAGATATACTACAATGCTGTCAGATGGACAGAAACAAATGTATGTGCAATACAGCAACATCCCAATGGCATCCTCCACTCTATAAGATGCGCTTAATTGCTTTATAAGGTATCAAAACATGATAATGTATTTACAGTAGTACAACCACTACTTTGTAAATCCAAACCTTCTAAGTTAAATTCAAGTTACAAAAGTGCTAAAATTTGTCTGTCCGCACAGGTGGCAGTCAGACAAGAGTGATCTTCAATTGGATAGAGGGATTGGCATCAAAATATTAAGTCTATACTTCAGTTTCTATTGGAACAGGATGCATGCTCTGATAGTAGGATGTAATTGCAGGGAGGTTAAAAGGGTGTGTGCGTGTGTGTGTGTGTGTATATATATATATATATATATATATATATATATATATATATATATATATATATATATATATATATATTGCTTGTGATTGGAAAAGTATTATTGAAGAAACATATTTTCTCACCTGGTTTCTTTTTCAAATATGTTACCAGTCACAATATCTTAGGAATACAAATAGAAGGTGGAGTTGAGTTACATCCCCTTATTACTGAGAAGGCCCATCCAGGTCTCCTAAGGTATGTAAGGAGGCTTCAAATCTTGTGCAAGTAGTGACTCCTTATGACAGGAGAAAGCTGCTCTGGAAACACATTCTGCTGGCAAATCCAGATGGAAAGAAGGGAAAGATGATATAATTTCTGCCTTTCCTTAACCAAGAGTCCCTTGAAGGGTCTGACATTTTAGGGACTGAAAAGACTTTCCAGGAAACCAAAGTAAGACCATTTCTTCTCATTTTTATTCTTTCAAACTGCTGAGTGCTGAAATAGTGATTATTCTTGAGAAACTCAAACATTCCAAATTTGGTAAGAAGCATGTTTGAACATGCCCGAGTTAACAAGTTTACAAGATACTGTGTCATGGCCTTTGACCATGAACCTCTTATCAGAGGTAGAAAATCACTGATCTTGCCTTGGACCACGTCAAGATATACCCCTATGCCAAGTCAGGTTAAAACTATAATTTACTGGAGGAAAGAAAGGAACTTCTTAAAGTGGTATCATTCAAGGTATTAATCAGATCTCCACAAAATGGGTTAGTTAAAAAAAAAAATCATACATGCTTATGTTATCATGATCACAAGCCATTAAAGGTAAGAAGCTGGGTCAAGACCTCTGAACATAAATTTAATGTCAGAGTGCTGGCTATCAACTTCTTTAATGGAATGCAGCGAAATACAATGTCTGACACACACACACACACACACACTTTACATAAGCCCAATGAACTATGAAAATGCAAACCAAGACCTTTGACTAGACTCCAAGGTTAATTAGGTATGGTTTTCACAACTCCTTCACAAAGTGTGGATATGTTTGTGGTCAGTTCTGCACCATTTTTACTCAGAACCAATTGAATATAGCTATAATTAATTTAGTGAAAACACCATGTGAATAGCATCATCCAAGATGGCCACTATGGTGTCATGTTGAAGGTCTGTTTTCAATTGTTTTAAATAGAAAGAAGTATTGCTTGAAAGTGCTCTTTAACCAAACAGAAATGCATAAATTCAAAAGACAGCACTAAATTTATGATAAATAAATATATATACCTCAACTGCAATAAATGTAAAAATACAGTTGTAAAATATTCATCAGCAATTTTTTTATTGTGTTTTGCTTGGATAACAAGTACCATGTAGGGAATACTGTAAGCCTGCCAATAGTTTAATGCTGATAACTGAAATTTGTTTGCACATATCGCTTTTCTTTTTTTAGTCAGTGACCTAGAACACAATCTTTTTATCATGAATTCTATTGGCTTTTTATCTTACACCTAGTGTAAGCCATCTGCAAAGCTTGGTATAGGTCTGTGATGCAGACCCATTGTTATTGTGCTGAATCTATTTTTATTCTTTCAGTAACAGTGACCATGACCTTTGACCTTTAGATCCAAAACTCACAGGCATTCTTCCTTTCCCAATATGTAAGACATTCACAATGTTTGGTCCATTCATGTGATGTATAACAAATGCTGAACAACAACCATTGTCCTTCTTTCATTGACAGTTACCTTGATCTTTGATTCCACAATGTATATACTTCTTCTTCACCCCAAATGCAAGCCATCCCCAAAGTTTGCTCCCTGTAAATGTTGGAGAACTCAAGTTCTTGTGGAGAAACCATTTTTCTCTTTCAGTCTGTGGCCTTGACCTTTCAACCCCCAAATAATGTTCTTTCTCATACAAAGTACAAGCCAACCATGAAGTTTGGGGACTGCAGATGCTGGAGGATACAAATTATTGTGCAGGAGCCGTTTTTATCCTTTCAATCAATGTGAATCTGACCTTGAAACTTCTGAACCCAGATCATTAGCCTTACCTCAAGTGCAAGTTATCCACAATATTTGGTAAAATTTGATGATAGACAACTCAAGTTATTGAGCAGAAATGAAATTTGTAACAGACAAATGGATGGACTTACAGACCGACACCATAATATATATGCTATGCCTTATTATGCAGGCATATAGAAATTGTACAGACACAACTACCAGTGATGATGTCATCACATCAATTCCAGTTGCTATATCAAAGTTTGACTTGTAAGTAGGGAACAATTGTCTGTCAGTGTAAAGAATCAAGAATCTGATCCTGGATTCTCATGTGAAAGTGCTTTCAACCATCAAAATGTATCTGCAGACTGAAATATATTAAACGGATTTTCAAATCCATTTATTCACATTTCATGGTTTTGTTTCTCATTCATCAATCTGCACTGACATTCTCAGTTCTCTTCCTATTACATTTATCATTTCATTTGCTTTCATTCTTATTTTTTTGGCATTCATCAAGTATTCTGTTTCCGTTTCACTAATAACATTACATATTTCAGGGTCTGTACAAGCAACAATAATATTCATCAAATAAATTTAACTATTTTTGGAAAACATCTTAAGTCATAAATTCATGAAAGTCTTTTAACATATATCAGGGGCCCCAGGTGGTGGAGTGGTCTAGGGCACTGGTCTTTACATATCATTCACACATTTCACCTTTGATCATGTGAATTTGAGTCTCTGCTCAACTAATATGCATCTTCCCAGAGTCTTCCTCCACCATGTATACTTGCAGCCATTCATCATGTGCAGAAATATGGTGTTAAATACCCACAAAAAAATAAACCTAGTACATGTATATATCAAGCTGACTTGTATTTCTCACAAATTTGAGTATCAGTAATGTTGTTGTTCCCCTCATTTTAAAGGACAGAACAAGTTTATCCATTATAGGAAAACATACAAACTAAAGATTCAGTTATATAGAATTTACACTGACAAACTGCCTGAATCAAATCGATTAATGTTTGCATGGAGTTAAATGTCAGCAGGCAGATCTTGCACAACTGCACATGACAATGACAAAGTACAAATCGACGTTGAATATACTAATAAACATTGTCGGAATGTGCAGGCACATTGGCCCAAAACACTACACATGACAATGACAAAATACAAATCGACGTTGAATATACTAATAAACATTGTCGGAATGTGCAGTCACATTGGCCCAAAACACTACACATGACAATGACAAAGTACAAATCGACGTTGAATGTACTAATAAACAATGTCGGAATGTGCAGTAACATTGGCCCAAAACACTACACATGAATCTGAGGGAACAGAAAAACAGAAACATGCGTATATTAGAAGTTACAAGTTATTTTCAAATATCACTATAATGACTGACAAATAAGCCACAATTGACCCAAAGAGAAAAACTTGGGCATATAATTTTCACAAGAAATTAAGCTAATTCTACATCCAAATGATACTGTGATGTCTGCACATTTCACACATTGTAATCAACTAGATATAATTGATGTTATATCTATTTGTTATCAATCATTCTGTCTTGAAAACTAGCATTATTACGACTTTTTTGTCTTGTTGATTTCATTAAATTCTCCAAGCCCTAGTAATTAGACACAAGATTGAACAGTTTTGTGTCAATGTCCATTGTGTCCATGTATATTTTTATGCTGATACTCATACTTTTCTCTTTAATTTAACATTAATATGCCAAGACATTTCAACCTTTAAAATATGTGAATATTGGATAGTGTGAAATGTACAAATACTATAATCATCCATTTCTTTTTTTTAATTAATATCTTATATAAAATGGGATCCATGGATCTTACTACATTATAACCAGATTTGTCAGTTATCTGGGGGTGTCGTGCATTGGAAATCACCTTAGCTCTTTAACATGACAACTTATCAGACAGATGGGAACAGGTACTGCTAGATTCACCTTTATTTTTCAACTGTGATGTACATGAGCATAATCATGTTAACCCATTATCTCAATTGAGCATTGTTTGTGAGGGAATGCAGTTTAAGTATTATAGAATAAATAATGAAAATTCACCTAAATATTTAAAAAAAATTAAATTTTTATGCAAGTTTATTTTTAACAAATGTGCAACAAACTATAACAAGCTCTGATTCAATAAGACAGAACCAATTTTCCTTCGCAAGAAATCTTTCAAGAAAAAACGTTTTTTCATCTTTCCCAAACTGAAGGAAATTTAAGCTACAAAGATAAGTGAACACCTGTAACCATACTTAACACCATTTCAGTATGCTAGTTATGTAATATAATACACTTCCACCTTGAAACTGTTTTACAAAATTCTCTACAGTAGTTGAGAAGCAAATGTTACCAATTTTTTTGCACATTGTAAATACTGGATATTTAAAATTTCTTCATTGTCAGAAGAAGAAAAAGTGAGAGGAATTAAAATGGTGGACATGTCATGCAGGCTACAGAAATAGTCTAAACATCAGGTCTATAATTTTAGTGCTTCTTATCATGGTATGTCTGCTAAGATCAACTGAAATACATCTGCAACTAATAGTAACTGGAAATGGAAACTTGATTACTAAAACTAAGCAATCCTAGAGCATATCAAGAAAACCAAGATTCCAGCAGAATTCTATGTCTCATCTGCTCCACCAAGGCATAACCCAAATGCCAAGCAAAGCAATGATGCATGAAAAAAGGGTCACTGTGACCCTCTTTGCCTATGATGAGCACAAAACTATGAAGTTTCATCACTGTACATGCAACAGTGTCAGAGAAAATGAGCTAAAAATGCAAATAGCATAACACTGATACATACACCACCAACAATGAAAACACTGTCAGGAAATGAAAAATCCGGCCAAGTCATACCAGACATTTATAAATATGGTACTAGCAGCTCCCTTGCTTGGCACTCACTATTAAGAGGTTAGTATCAGGACTGGTTGGACGGTGTCAGGATAATGTGACTGACTGGAACATGATGCTACATGTCTGTGGCATGATTCCCCAGTGCTAGACGTCTCTATTAACTGCCACACTGCAGACATCGCAGCAATACATGTATTACCAGAACATTTTTAAAGGTATGTAAAAAATCCAAATCACATGTATAGACACACACATATACTGTCAGGAAAACAACACCTATCTCTTGCATATGCTGCATAGGAAAGAAAACAAGAATGATGCATCTGTGCATGCAAAGACTGACCACTCCCACAAATCACTTGCTGAAGTTCTTCATTGTATGCTATACTGTCTACTCTACAATAAGTTATGGCTCTTTTACAGGAAAGCAACTCCACTGATTTATCAATCAGATAGCAATTAAAGCCAAACTGGACCAATGACAAAATAAACAAGGTAAGCAGAGTAATATTCATTATGGCAGATACTCCAGAAGAAGCTGACAAAAAAAGAGCCAAAAATGAATATTTCTTCATTCTTCCTTTATGACCATCCATAATCTTGCCAACTTTCCTTGAACTGCATCAGTTATTTTATTCACACACACCCAGGAATGATTACAAAAGCCCTTTGCTACATGTACAATGTATTGAGTTTAAAAATGTATCAAATTTACCTCAGTGAGTATACCACTCCCTCGATAACTCGCACCCTGATAACTCACGGACCCACTTATAACGTGGGGTCAGGCATGGATCCCATAAAATACCCCAAAAATTGATCCCTATTTGTTGAACTTAAAGAAAACCGCAATCAAAATTGATAATGGAAACTTTGATGTATCACTCGTTTTATCGTCAAAAATGGTAGATAGGACCCAGAAATTTTATTCAACACTATGAAATATCAAATTTAAAAAATGGTCATACAATTTTTACGTTTTCTTTCAAAACGACATTCACATTACACTGCATTTAACGATATGTAAGGAAATTTTGATCAATGAAAATGTCACTTACACCAAGTGGAGGCAGTACTTTGATAAATAAATACAAATTAAATAATTTTGTATCAACTGAAATTTGTGTTCTAGTCTATCTTTTAGTTCCTTTTAAGTGTAATCATCATAAATGCAATGTAAAATGTGTCAATCTACCGTAACAGCTATGTCCGCGAAAGTTTATCTGAGAACCTAATTAAGTGCCGAATGTGTTTTGATAACTGACTTCCAGAAGTATCTGTTATATTGTTGCACTGAATTAAAAGCTGGCCTCCTTTGTATTATCAAGTTAATTATGTCTTTTGAATCAAATAAAAGAGGTGGAATAAAAGAAAAGTTAAAAGGCACGAAAATGTTACAAACTTAAAATCAAGCAGCCCCTTTCGTATGTCGGGTGAACTCACTTCATTTGATCAATCTAACATATAAATGTTATTGTATATGTAACATAAACTACCTTAAATTAACTGACTCTTTCATAACTGTGATGAAAGATAAGGCAGCCAAGCTAATGAATACTTTGTAAAATAAAGAGCTTGATTTCACAGATATGGACCATTTGTGGGCAAGCGAGTTTCAGAGAATTCTTGAACTGGCACTTAGAGATATCCTCAAGGATGATAAGAAGTTTCATTATTACTTCCAATGAAATCACAACATCAATACTGTAGTAATTGAACAATACAAAAATTGAGTTTCAGTGTAGATGATTGTCTCACGAAATAAATGTCGCGTGTTTTTGAAAAAAAGGAATCTTGTTTGGTGGTGTATCAACAGTTAGTCTAGTTCCCTGCTCTGTGGCCTCCTGATTTGGCAGGATAATATTAAACACCACTACAGGAACCAGACTCATCAAGAAAACAAAAAGCAGTGACGTTAATACATAGACTTTTTGCGTACACATGATGGTTGTTGAAACCAGTTGGAACAATCTTTCATACATTGGACATTTTGAAAACAAATGTTATTTAAACAGAATAACCAACAACTTCATTAGAAAAGTGCATTATTAAAAATTATTATGTGATTGTAAAATGAGGATTCAGTCAATACACAGCCCAGTTCCCTAATGGCACCCCCACCCACCCACCCCGGTTTTCTCGATATCAAAGCAATTTTTTTCTCTCCAATTTTCGGAGGTCCCATGAGGGAGAGGTATACTGTCTGTAAATAAATGATTGGAAGCCCTTGGCACTGGTCTGCAACATTCTACTACATCCACAAGATAACTAGCTTAATAAACTGCTATCATCAAAACCTGCACAAATTCCTTTTTTTTTACTTTGTAGCTAGAATTTCCATGCTGTTTATAAAAGATAAAATCACAGATTTCTTGCAATGAACAAGTGTTGTGGTTCTGCAGAACCCAGTGTCTCACCTATGTCTGTATGCTTGTCAGTATAACCCTTGCATCTTACTTCTGTAACATTTACACAAAACTTTTACATTGCTGACTATAGTACTTAAGCAGGTGAGACAAGACAGGAACTTCTTCTTTATCAGAGTTAAAACTTTAGACCTAAATTTAAAGGAATATTATCACAATGTTTCTGTTGAATACTGCAGCTGATATTGAAGACAGGTGATTTTCAAACTTTTTAACACAAACTGTAGCATTCTTTACAATGATGAAACATGCTTACTGTTTACACAGGTGAGACAAACAAATCTATTTCTTACTCTGCAAAGCTCAATTTCCTCAATATACTTTGTGTGCAAGTAACTGCAAACTGACAGGATGTTATTTGCAATATCATGTTGACCAGAAGAATATACTGATATATTTATCCCATAATTATATTTTGTTGTTAATTAGAAGAGAAACACATGGTAATGACTTGATTTAGACAATGATACAGCTATGAATTACCCTATATGAAAAGCATGAAAAGCATTTAAGATTTAATTAACATGAGGAAAATAAGAGATATGAAAGTACCACTAAATGCATTAACAATGTGGACAGTACCTCGAGGATTGGTAGCAGAAATATTAGTGCTAAAAACCATTCAAAACCACAAGATTACTAACAAACTAAATTTCATCTGACAAAGCCTACCTGGATCACCCATTGAATCCTGCCATCCTGTAGACTGATTGCCCATGCCAGATGACTTCCCGTAATAACTTGTCATGGTTTCCGTGTCATCACCCACACTTTCGCCATCTTCATCAGCTGAGGATATAGAGCTAATTGTACTTCTTTTTAATCGTTTGTGTGGATTTCCTGAGGGACTGAGAGCACCCTGGCCATTGGACAGCCCTGGATGCATGCCACCCCCTACCATCTGTGAGTCTTGGGGACTGAAGTTGTAGTAGCTTGGGCTGTCCATTTTACCACCAGAAATCATGGGGTGGGTGCCATTTGGAGGCATCATTATGGAGGCTGAAAAAGAAAACAGAAATATCACATTAGGTGAGAAATCCTGAAATAAGGCCTGAAAAGAACATTAATAACACACTTTAATTTCTGTAGTCCTGAATTTCTCAGTTGCATTTTCCAATTTGGGGTTTTCTGCTCCATCTCAATGGCCATCTCTGATATCTGTGACACACAGAGTGGTTTGCACATGCTGTGAGAACTTATTAATCAAACATCCTAGGAATGGTGAACGTATGTAAATATGGTGGAAAAGACTGGATGAAATCAAGATATGCCTACTGAAAGCAGCAACAGTCAATTTATTTTTAAAGTTTTGCTACAAAATGTAACTAGCAATATAAAGCCAAACAAAATACTGAATCCTTTCCTTATTCAGTATCACAAACTCTTCCCTCTAAAATATGGTCTAAACATGTAGACCATGCATGGGTCATCAATAAATACCTCAAAATTATCTCAAGTAAAACAGCAGAAAAAGTTTGTTTTATCTGGGTGGGTAGATGATGGTATGGAAGATGTTTATAAAAACTTAACTGAACAGCAAAATATGTATTACTAACCTTAAAATCCCTGTAAATTGTGCTCAATATGCATTACCAATCTTAAAATCCTTGTAATGTGCTCAATATGCATTACCAATCTTAAAATCCTTGCAATGTACTCAATATGCAGTATTACTAACCATAAAATCCTTGTAATGTGCCTTAATATGCATTACTAACCTTAAAATCCTTGTAATGCACTCAATATGCATTACTGAAATCCTTGTAGTGAGCTCAAAATGCATTACTATCCATAAAATCTTTGTGATGTGCTCAATATGCATTACTAACCTTAAAATCCTTGTAATGTGCTCAATATACATTATATGTACTATCCTTAAAATAATTCTAATGTTCTCAATATGCATTACTAACCTTAAAATCCTTGTAATGTGCACAATATGCATTACTAAAATCATTGTAATGTGCTCAATATGCATTACTATCCATACAATCCTTGCCATGTGCTCAATATGCATTACTAACCTTAAAATCCTTGCCATGTGCTCAATATGCATTACTAACCTTAAAATCCTTGTAATGTGCTCAATATGCATTACTAACCTTAAAATCCTTGTAATGTGCTCAGTATGCATTACTAACCTTAAAATCCTTGCCATGTGCTCAATATGCATTACTAACCTTAAAATCCTTGCCATGTGCTCAATATGCATTACTAACCTTAAAATCCTTGTAATGTGCTCAATATGCATTACTAACCTTAAAATCCTTGTAATGTGCTCAGTATGCATTACTAACCTTAAAATCCTTGCCATGTGCTCAGTATGCATTACTAACCTTAAAATCCTTGCCATGTGCTCAATATGCATTACTAACCTTAAAATCCTTGTAATGTGCTCAATATGCATTACTAACCTTAAAATCCCTGTAAATTGTGCTCAATATGCATTACTAATATTTAAATCTGTATAATTTGTGCTCAATATGCATTACTAAAATCCTTGTAATGTGCTCAATATGCATTACGAATCTTAAAATCCCTGTAAACTGCTCGATATGCATTACTAACCTTAAAATCCCTGTAAATTGTGCTCAATATGCATTACTAATCTTAAAGTCTTTGTAATGCACTCAATATACTGTACATTACTAATGTTAAAATCCCTGTACTGTGCTCCAGCTGCAGTTTTTAAGTGGTTAGCATGCCAGATTGGTGACCAAAAAGGGTTTCTAACCACCAGATTAGCCAGAATCAGCTAGCAAGATGTGTCGTTTGGCAACTGACTCGGCACTCAATAAACTATTTCTGCTGCTGTACCAAACCAAATCTGTATTGTGCTCAATATGTATTCAAACCATAAATTCCCTATATCATGCTCACTCCTTATAATTATGAAGCCATAAAGTAATCTACATTATAAGTGAGGAGACCTTATAAAGAGGGATGTTCTAATAAAACATGCTCATAATAGTGCAAACACAAAACTAGGGTCTTGTTTATTTAGTTTATAATTGCACTTTCTGCACATTATTGGCTATATCATGCCAAACAAATTGGAGCCAAGTGAATTTCCCAAGTACATTGTAAGAACCAACCCAGGCTGTCCTGAGCATTTACTGAACCCACCATGACTGGATTACAAGTCCAACATTCTACTAACTGAACTACCATGGTTCCTTATAAAAATACGATCTTTATTGAGATTAAACTACATTATAATTGGCTGTCATCAGCCAAGACTAAAATTAAGTGAGGAACTTTTCTGTAATTGATTTTGTTTGATATGGTGTTCTGCAGCACAGCAACACAAGTAGGTTATTTACTGTTGAGAAATTTGAAAAAAGTGCCTGCCCAAGGACACATTGCAGTAGCCAACCCAGGCTGATCCAATTGTTGGAATCAAACTGGCACATTTTTGTTCATGAATCCAGTATATAAACCACAGAGACCCCCCCCCCAATTCATTCTCAGGAACCACTAACTGTACATAATGGTTACAGTACTTAAAAACCTCATTCATAATTAATCTATATAAGCTCACAAATGGGAAAGACTAGTTAATTACAAGAACTATACCTAATTTTATCAAAAACAGTCAGAGAGAACAAATTTAGTTACTGCAAGGATATGTAATATGCCCCTCCCCCCACCCCCAGTCCCCTACAGACCCAATTTAATTTCAAGCATCAGTAAATACTGAACTTACTGACCACATATTGAAAGGTTTTCAACATGGTAGAGGGCACCACATACAAGATTTGCAAAAAGAGGGTAAGTTTGAGATTTGGAGTTAAAAAAGTGCTAGGTTACAAACAATGCCTGTCCAATAAGAAAAAGAAGGAGGGGTAGAGTCCAATCTGCAATTTTGCAGGTAGTCAATCAAACATCTTTTACATACTTAATCATTCAGTCAAATGAAAATCATTTTGAAACGCGTGTTGGGATGCAATCAAAAGTAACCAAAACACTGAGTTTCCTACCCCCATTTTAGGTGAAAATGAAAAGAATCTCTATGGCAAAATGAGTTAATGTTGATGTCACTGATGCCAACATCACAGCTGAGACAGAAAATCCCTGTATAATATAGTGAAGTACATTATAATATGATTCCAAAGGTATCGCCTGAATGTAGCAACTGATGAAAAAGAATCTTGAACATTGATCTCAATGCTGACCAGAACACTTTCATCAGTATTGTAACCACTGGACATATGATATCTACATCCTGCCATTCAGAGGTTGGACAGAAATATCCCAAACCTTATTTCAGAATGACATGAGATGAAACTGGTCTGCCTAAGTTTTTCTAATACTAATCAATACATAAAATGACATTATAAGATGAGCTGGCAAAATATTCCACCTAACATATTTTAATATCAGTAAAAGCCTGAAATATTATGAAAATATTATCAGGTGCATCACTATGACAAATCAGTTTTAAAAAAATCTGGATTAAAGCCCTACTCAAATTCATGTTTTTAAAGCAACCCATACCAGCTTGCTAGCTTTCTACACCCAAAGAAAATGCTTACAAGTTCTACTGAATATACCAGATCTATCACAATCACAAGTTATTGATTTTCTAGGGGAGGCAACTCTTATCTTCTTGTCATTTTCATTCATTAGGCCAATATCAAGTTCACTGAGAATATTAATTTTGTTCATACTCACAACATGCACCTCTTCCTGAACACACACAAGCAATTGGGTCCATAAACATCAACCAAAGAACAGTCAAGGTATAAGATACTTAAGGAGTCTCAAACTTTGGTTTACCATTCGTGAGAGAGGTCAGAGTCTAGCAACTTTCACTGATACATGAGCATAATAACTTGCATTATCATACACAAATATTCATCAAATAGATTTTAAGTTATGGACATAAGATCTGAAAAATAAAAAAGTCAACAAACATTTAATATTGATTAAGCTGACATGCAGTTCTCACAAATTTGTTCATCTGCAAAGCTGGAGTTGCTTCCCTTTCAATGTCAGAAAGTATAAGCAAACCACCAATGAACTTAAGCTTTGTCAATACAATTTTCATTCATAAACAGCTGAAGTCAAATCCATCAATATGTTTGTATTATTTTAATTCCCCAAGATTGTGACTTTAAATTTTGCTACATTTAAACAGCACATTTCAGTGACTATGTACAATCCTATACATGTTGTACTCATAAAAACAAGTTGGCATACATCAATTGCACAGTCCCATATTGCTACATCCAGATACAGAAAAAAGTCAACCAAAATGGAAAAGGAAAAGACAAAATTGTGTTCATTTAATTAGATTTAGTTTGTGTTATCATGCCAAACAACAATTAAATTACCAACAGTTCTCAAAGAAAATCCACCTAAGCCACTGAGTAATCACTTAATTAGGTTCTCACAGAAGCACAAGTGGGCATCGCTGTGATAATCAGCTGACTCTTTTCACATTTGAATAGAAGAATGCATATCACATTTCTAACAACAAGACTTGTTGTTGTTGTTGTTGTAGGGTTTAACGCCATTTTTCAGCACACGATAGGCTATACATGGCGGCCAGTAATAATGGTGGAGGAAGAACCCGGGAAAACCCCGGAAAGAACCACCAACCCACGAGAAGCTACTGGCAAGCTTTCTCACATACCCACATTGGCTGAATCCAAGACTCGAACCCACGCAGACAGAGGTGAGATGGCAGTGATCCGTAACGGAGAGCGCTTTAGACCACAATAAGACTGAAATCAATTTAAAAGACAAATTTCTTAAAGACAAGGTACAAGATATGTGATTTCTTTTTAAAATTTGTTAATTTCCAAATTAACTAAACACACATGAACTCTTTTTTTCAAAATTAAAACAAGTGATCTTTCAAGCCTTCAATTACCAAGTCTGACTAAAATTTTGTATAGTTAAGCAAAATGAAGCCCTTTCAGTGCATTTTCTAAAAGAAAAAATGCAATCTACACCTGCCTCCATATTATAAGCTGGTATATGATTTTATCATGATGCACTAAAACAGGGTAGGAGCTATCTTTCATTTACAACAAACATAAAAGGAAAAGGCAGTAGTTAAAAATAGATTATTGCATCAAATTAATTAGCCATCCTGGAAAATTAGTAGCCATTATTGTGACAACCAACTGTCCACAAACAATCCTCAGTAGCAGTGTCACCCACTATCCTACCAACTTTCATTCAATTCAATAAATTCTCTCTTTCTCTCTCTCTCTCTCTCTCTCTCTCTCTCTCTCTCTCATGAAAGCATTAAGTACTGTCTATTTCAGTAATGTTTGTCATTTTTTTAAAAATTTACTACATATACTTTTAAATGGTTATTATTCAATTTAAACTAGGAAATCTCTCTATCTCTCTCTCTTCCTTCACACACACACACATGCACACACACACACCAATTACAATACCCTGCCCATTTTAATGAGCTGGGTGAGGGTGGAATAAGCACATCATGAGTTGTATTGGTACTTGAAAGTTAGTGATATATAATGATTGAACAAAAATCTTTTTAAAAAAATGGTTGTAAATATAATTTCAAATGTACATTAGATCTGCTCTGATCTTTACCATCACCTTCAGCAAAGTTCGAAGGGATCACTTTGAGACAAAACTTAACAAACTTAGGCACTGTATACTGACCATAAATTTTGTCGCAATGTACACATGCTTTTTCTGTTTTTGTACATGTTACTACAAGTCTGACTTTATAATACCAATGTATTCTATTGCACAGCACTCAGATCCATTAGAAAAAATTCAGCCCTATTTCATCTTTATGGCACTTGGAAGATATGTTATGGAAACTGGATCATCATTAGTTTTTTGTGCTTTTTGTTTTTTGTTGTTTTATCTCTGAAGCTTATTAAGTTTTCTTTTAACTGGTATGCAGCCCTGATGCAAACCTAAGGTATAAATTACACCTAATTATAAAAAAACCTGATAACATGCAAGCAAAGACCTAGATCTGTATTCATGTGTGCTAAGTGGGTTTGTAGTTTTCACTAAACTACACTCTTCTCAAAACACAAAAAAAATCAAATTACCTGAAGTACTGCTGCAGACGGCATGTCATATTTAAGTGTTCGTGCTATTGAAGGTTACAGCCTATTTTTCTGTTCAGTATATGAGCCTCCTGCCAGATATAATGCACACTTTTCCAAAATTCCAATCCAGACCAGGTCATTATTTGGGGTAAAATAAATTCATCTTTAACTCTCCCGACATGGGGTCAAATAATCAGAACTACCCTAATCTTGATTGTCCTTTCTTATTTTAAAAAATGTGAACTGAATCTATTGAGATTGGTCACATGGAAATAAATCACGAGACAACAGACTTATTTCACAATGTTTATATCTACCATTCAAAGCTGGAAAAATATGCACATGAACAAAAAACAATAAGGAAAATTAGCTTTAAGTATAAGCAACATGAAAACTTGCTTTGTCTGCAACGATATTCTATAAACAGAATTTACAGCTGACTGGCTGACTTTAAGTGGATTTTTACCATTACCAGACTTATATTTATGTCCAAATTATGGCAATCTGATTGGAGGAATTTTAAGACTGACTGAGGTCCCACCAATCAAGTGTCTCAAGTCTGGATTTAACTTTATAACAAGCTGGCAATAATAATAATAATAATAATAATAATAATAATAATAATAATTTTTTTATTTACAGAGGGTACAACTCTTTCAGTTCAATGTTATCTTCTATCAGACCCTCTGGGACATACAATATTCAATACATGAACACAACATTTATGAAAGAAAAGAAAGAATACATTAATTTGTGGGTTGATGTCACACAAATATTTCATTTAAAACTACATAATGTACATACATTAATATTATTGGTAGGGTTATAATAATATACAATACACCTGTATGCTATGCTATTTTAAGAAGAATACAATCTATCACAATATGGCAATGCCATATCAATTCTTTTCTGCAACACATTAATTTTTAAAAAAGTTAATTAATAGAAGTATAAAATGAATGCAATCTTTTTCTTATTTCAAATGCTTGAACCCCAAGTACTCTCATGTTCGTCACCTTTTTGGTAGATCTGCCATTGCCCGAGAATATAATATAACTGCCATACTTGCAACTATCACAGACATGGATTTAGCTACTTTAATCTCAAGTTTAAGCAACAGAAACTCCTAAACAGTTGTTAGACATTTTAAATTTTTGCTATTCAGCTAAATTCATGGCAATAGCAGTTAAATCTTATTGGTATTGATATATTTCAAATTAATTTTTGTTTGGAGACTTTACAATAAGCATTGATTCCCTTATCACAATGACAATGCTCTGTGGGCAAGAGTATGAACATGCTACAAATCAAAATGCAGAGATGGACATCTGCAACATCTTTACACTTAAAAGAAATAAAAAGACTCTACCAATAAAATGGTGACGGTGTCAACACTCTGAAATGCAAAGACAAAGCATTGGGGTGAACAACCAACTTGACCGCACACATGATCATACATCAACCTGGCAAGATCAAACCAACATCCTGAATTTGAGAGCAAACTTTGTTTGATTCTTAAAGTAGGTGACACCCAAACTCAACAGAAAAATGAAATCATGCATGTAACACAATGATCTACTGAAAAAACTGAAGTATACAAGAAGGAAAATACCATTAGCTTAGAAAAAGATCCACTGATTTAGTGGAAGGAAAATTGTCAAGAGTTCCTGATTCTTTACATGCTTATTTGAAGATGGCTTTGTATTCCTTCCATCTGTGCCATCAGTCTTCAGCGGGCATGTTTAAAACCAGAGCATTTGGATATGCTTATTTCCTCAACAATATGCAATTAAAAACTAGGAATAAACTTACTCAACAAAGACTGATTTGAGATTGGTTTTAAAACTTACAGTTAAAATTAATTTAAGATACAATGATCTTAGTAATAGTTAAGTTTATGGAGAGAAATCTTAACACTAAAGAAACCCAGGACAGTGAGCAGTAGCTTCTTTGAATAACTCCAAATGACCAGGAGTTCAATTGACATTTTCAACCAATCAGCTCAGAGTTAAATTGTCATTTCTAACCAATCAGCTTGGAGTTAAACTGACTTTTTCATGAAATCAGCTACATTGGCTTTATGAGCTAATAGATGCCAATCACTCTTAACTGTGATGATGTGAATATTCACTGTAATTAAATATAACTCTTTCCTTACAAAAACCAGGTACAGTAGCTGATGGTTGGAAATGTAGGTTAAATTCTAAAGCACCTTTTCATTTTATAAACACATCTTATTCAAGATAGGTAGATTTCGGGTAGAAAATCCATTGCCTGGGAGCCTGGGGCAACTAAAAATTAATGCTGGACAAAGCAACTGAAAGTACTATTAAGAATAGTTAATGTTAATAATTATAATGGAATTTATAAATTTTAAAACAACCAAAAATTAATGCTGGACAAGGCAAACATTTTTCTGAATGTGAAAGCAAAGGTGGGTAATTGAAAGTATCATTAAAATATGGAAATGTAAAGAAATTATAATGAAATTTTTATATTTTCTAGCAACAAACGTGATCATTAAATTGACCCTCTGGGTTACACAGAGTGCCTGAATTGTTTCATTCCATAGTTGCCTGCTGGATGATAGCTACTGGTAAGATGCCACACTAGTCCACATGTGTTGGCTACTCACCATCTGATTAAGCAATCCCAATCCATACCACTAGACCCTAAGGGTGAATGTTTAAAAAAAACAAGACTCTTTGTCTTTTGTCAAAACCTAAATATACCCTAATATAATCATTCTTCTTTGGCTTGACACCCTTAATGCTTATGACCTAGTGTTACTCTACATGACTGGTCAGTTGAAACAATTGACAGTTGCACCAGCTGGCTAACTTTAAGTAAAAAAAGTTGTTGTTGTGGGGTTTAACGCCATTTTTCAGCACACGATAGGCTATATATGGCGGCCAGTATTAATGGTGGAGGAAGAACCCGGGAAAACCCCAGAAAGAACCACCGACCCACGAGAAGCTACTGGCAAGCTTTCTCACATACCCACATTGGCTGAATCTTAGACTCGAACCGACGCGGGCAGAGGTAAGTAAAAAAGTATTGCAAGTTTTAATAAATAAACCAAATTGTTGTTGCATATTATACTGTCTTACTGGTTAATAGCAAAACAAAAGTCTCACATGGAGTTTAGATACAGGATTATTAATAGTATCATATCAGCAATAACATGAACTGTAATAAAGTAAAATCTGATAAACAAAACATGGATAAGTTTGAAGTTTCGGGGAGGGGGGAAGCTTGTGGAAAACATACAGACATCAAGGCAGTGTCAACAAAGGAAATTGTTTGATATCATTTATTAGCTAACCATAGAAGGATTAAATACTCCATATACTTGCTTATAAGTCGAGTCAAACTGCAAACAAAGATCCTGATCTGCCATAACATAATGTGCCTGCAGACCAACATATATGTTGTTGGTTCTACTGATTACTCCTAACAAACCACGCAGACCCAGATCTGATTCTACTGATTACTCCTAACAAACCACACAGACCCAGATCTGATTCTACTGATTACTCCTAACAAACTGCACAGACCCAGATTTGGTTCTACTGATTACTCCTAAAAAACCACACAGACCCAGATCTGATTCTACTGATTACTCCTAACAAACCACACAGACCCAGATCTGATTCTGCTGATTACTCCTAACAAACTGCACAGACCCAGATCTGATTCTACTGATTACTCCTAACAAACCACACAGACCCAGATCTGATTCTACTGATTACTCCTAACAAACTGCACAGACCCAGATTTGGTTCTACTGATTACTCCTAACAAACCACACAGACCCAGATCTGATTCTACTGATTACTCCTAACAAACTGCACAGACCCAGATCTGATTCTACTGATTACTCCAAACAAACCGCACAGACCCTGATCTGAAAGACCATTATGCGATGGAAGAACCGGGTCTGTGCAGTTTGCAGTTCTACTCAACTTACAAGGAAGTATAGATGGTAAGGATGTAAACTTGAATGAAACTTTTCTATTAGCAGAACTGTTGGGGAATTACAAGTATTGTGTGCAACTAAGACTACATATACAGATGACTAAAGCTGTTGAATAATTCTGATGATGGAAATCTTTGAGGCAATTTAAATAATTAAACAAGCAACAATAAAAATCTGCCAGGAAACCAGATTTTTAAATCTGCTTGCCCAGGGCCAACCAAAGATGAATTAAAAATAAGATCAAATATTATTTTTATCTACCAAGTGTTGAAACCATTTCTGAGATTCTTGAGAACCTGCAGCAAAATAAATTTGGTAATAAAAATATTTTCTAACTTGTCTGAATTAATATCTTCGCAAGATACCAATACGTTCAAAATAAGTTCTTTTTCATGGCTTTTTACCTGATATCAAAATCATTTAACTAGTTTCAATGTCAAGATATACTCAATGTGCTAAGTTTACTAAAATATAATTAATATTTTTGTGGGGAAAAAAACATATTTCAGTGGCATCATCCAAGATATTCATCAGCAATATCCACAAACTGGATTTGATAAAAATCCTTTCATACTTGTTTTTGTTATCATTCTCTGAAGCTATATAAACACACAAGTCAAGACCTCTTGCGTACTAGCAACTTGTTCCTTGGAATGCAACAGAACACAAAATCTGGTTAAAATTATATTTACAAGGCACTCTGTTCACAAGTCAAGTACAAAAATGCAAGCAATGTCTTTTTCTTTTACTCAAGCGCAATATCAATAAGGTCAAGTTTTCAAAACTCCTTCACAAACGAGCATATAGGCTGGAGGTCAGATCTGTGCCATTTTCATTCATAACCAGTTCAATATGGAAGAAATGTCTTAGTTAAAAGCCAATGTCAATCCAACGCTCAATAAAGAGTTGTAAGAAGATTTTCAAAACGGCCAATACAGTACCATACTGGAAGTCATTACTATATGTAATAGGATTTTAGTGGAAACCCTATATCAGTAAGACCATCCATTTAGAATGAAGCTACAAAAAAGATTTTCTTAATGGCCATAAAAAAACCATTTTGGAGGTCAGATTAATATCATTTTAATTTAGGAAAAATTATATATTATTAGAATTACTCTTTTGTCTTTTTTATATTTATATTTTGGTTTGGGCATTCATTTAGCAGAATTAGCTTCTACAAGATCTTGCAAAATTTGGGAACCCACATTGGTCTCGTGTTCATTTATGACCAACTACATATACTGTAGTGAGAAGTGTTGTAGTGAAAACTCCATGTTGGTAAGACCAAAATGAACCTTGAAGAAAAGTAATAACAATTTCCAATATGGCCATCAATGATCATCAATATTTTTACTTCAGATTAACTGGATATTATTAGAAGTCCTTCTGTGAAAACCTCATGCTGATGTGACCATCCACTTAGAAGGAATAGTGACAAGATTTTCAAGATGGTCACCACTGCAGCCATATTTTGGACATCTAAGGTGGCACACCAAAATTTGATCCAACCAAGACTTGATAGTGTGCTGCTGAGTTTCACTTGCTGGGTTCTGTCATTAAGATAAGATTGTATCCAGGGAATATTTTGTTTTCACTGAAATTGCAACAGGAAAGATGTTCAACAAGTATGTTACAATGTGTGCTACAAACTTGATGTTGGACTTAAAGACTGCAAACCGCATGCAGTAGTGACCTAAATGTATGCAATAGCATGACCTATAATGATGCAGTGTACAATATTCAAGGTGTAAGAATTGTATGATTTTTCTTTGATGACTGGGAATGTGGCCTGGATCTATATTTTCCTTACAAAACTTTTTTCAACTGGGAATGATAGTTTTCAGAGATAAGTAAGTGAAATTGGAAATTCAGCAAGAGTTTGAAATATTTTATACATGGATTGGAATCCATTTATATTGTGATGTCAAGGCCTATTTTTGGCCAACAAACCACTTAAAATTCCCTCAAATTTGTTTTTATAATTGAAGAAAGACATATAAGAAAAAGATACTTATGTGAACTGGATAGTATGCATGATACCAGCTGCGGTTAAACAGAAAATTAAAATAGTTGTCTTGTTTTAAAAGGAAAATAACAGCTACATGAAAGATTTGCTTCCAACTAAAACGTATCTTTTTAACACTCTCAAGTGCCCAACAGTCAGGAAGTCTGTCAGTCCTTTTTTAGCGAGTCACAACCTTGGTAATGCTGTAAACAAAACTGCAGAGTGCCTTAAATCAGATGCCTCGTCAATGCCCTTATCATTTAAAACTACTGCTTTCACAATTTCGGTTAACCTGCATTGGGAAAAAAGATTCACATTCTATCAACAAAGTTTACATTTTATTTTAACATCAATAAATAAAGTGGTCCACATTTATTCAAAATGATCAAATGACTCAAAGGCTAATCCAATCCAAGTCATGGTGTAATTTCTTTTTGGCTTATATAATGATGGGAAGTAACTGAAACATACAGGTGAAACAAGATCTCAATTAGACCAATTTATAGCACCGAGAGGTTAAATTATTCTTGTGTGATGCCAGACACATATGAAAATGAAACCCCGCCAACTCTTAGACACATGTCTACTTGAAATGATAATTTTGTTTGCCTACCATTATCAGTAAATCCCTTAACATTTTTAAACAGCATCAAAAATTACAGACAAAACAAATATATAAATTTACATATTTATACCAGTATGAGGGATGAAATTACGTGGGTTTGAGAAAAATGTACAGCACCACTACTATAATAGGTCAGGTGGGCTCCCTTGTAAAACTTTGCTAAAAAATCTGGGGTGTACTTACAACTGGTCAAGGTAACTTGTTTAAAGCTTTGCAGCAGCAGGGAAGTTCTACAGACCAGACGGTTCCAGCAAAATAAACCTTCCTACGAGAACATTTCCCGTAGAAGCCTCAGATTTCAAAAATAAACCTTCCTGCGAAAATTAATTTGCGTAAATTCGACCCAGAGTGCAATTTTTGTGAGCAAAATCTATCATTCTGGACAAGTAAAAAACACTACTTTTCGGGGGGGGGGGGAATTTATTCTGGTGTCAGTGCAGTTTGTCAAGATTGGGCTGCAGATCTCATGAATAAATTTGATCGAGACCGATTCGATATCTACTACGCGGATCATGAAGATTAATCGTGACAAAACCGTGTGGTGTTGCCTGAGCGCGGCTGAAGAAATTTTTGAATTTGTTTATGTCCATATCGCCGTTACACCAAGTCTGATGTATATTTCTCAACGTGTGCGTATCGACGCCATTGAAAACCGACAAGATATTGCAATTATCTCTAATAACCTTCGGAATTTGCGTATATCGCTGCGTCACGTAAATCACATCGGTGTTCCTATGTCGGCCACGCGAGAATATCCTAGCTGGGTTAGTTTGCTTATCCAGCATCACATCATCAAAAACAACAAGATTATTAGTATCGCCGTCTAAACTTTCCACTGATGGAGCCTCATTGATATCCGTTATAAATTCTATCGTGCCATCCTCAGTTTTATCGCTAAATTCCTTTAGTACTTGATAACATCGTTGATCATCAACGGATGGCGCAACCAAATACAATTTGTCCCATTTTAACCATCGCATAATCAAATTTAGCAACAATTGCGTTTTTCCAGAACCAGATGGTCCAATGATTATCATTCTAATCGAATTTGGTAATGCCTCGATATGTTTTACTTGCTCGCGTTTTTTTGTGGCTGAAAAATCAATTACATTCATGTTATTAGAATATTATGGATTCATATTGTGTTAAGTGTCGCACTCGAACTGCTACGATAAATCCAATCGAAGTCGTTACACGCAACAACAGGAATGCAATTAAGGGAGAATGTGAAGTTTGTAAGACAATTAAGTTTAGATTTGTAAAAAAAAAAGTAGAACCGGAGGAGACATCGCAACCTCCTTAACAAATCTGCCTGGAGCTCCCTGGGCGAAATATCCCGGAGAGAAACATTTACCAGGATATAATTACTGCGGACCTGGTACAAGGCTAGATATAAGACTTAACGATAATAATCAACCAAATCCTGGCGAGGATCCAGTAAACGCTATCGATAACGCATGCTACTATCACGATCTTGCATATCGCAGCGGAGATTTACAACAAAGACATCTCGCTGATATTAAATTAATTCACGCAATAGATGCTATTCCTGATAAAAATTTCAAAGAGAAATTGGCAACTTGGTTAATAAAAGGCGCGATGAAAGGTAAATTAGTACTAGGTGCTGGTAATTTATAATGGAGCAAATATATTATTCTCCGCGAGGATTTTGGCGAGGAAAATCAGCAATAGCCAAACTTGCTAAGGCAGCAAAAGTAAAGCAATCTGTCGCTGAATCGTGGCTATCGAGGCAAGCAGTTTGGCAAATTTATCTTCCTCCGCCTAAGAAAATATCATATGCGAGTTTCTCTGTCAGCGTCCCTAATGAAGTCCATCAGGCTGATCTTATGTTTCTTCCTTACGATACCGTTGACGGAGTTATATACAAATATGTTCTGACGGTTGTTGATATTGCAAGTAGGTACAAGGAAGCAGAACCATTATCGAATAAAACAGCAACGGAAATAGCAAAAGCATTTGAGAAAATTTATTCACGATCTCCATTAACATGGCCGAAGCTTCTCCAGGTTGATCCAGGTCGAGAATTTCTTGGCGCGGTTACTTCACTGATGAAAAAGAATAATGTTAAAATCCGTCGCGGTATTGTAGGTGTTCATCACAATCAAGCTATCGTTGAGAGATTCAATAAAACTCTTGCAGAACGATTATTCGGATATCAGTACGCGAGAGAATTTATTCAAGATAAACGATCTCACGATTGGGTAACAAGATTACCTCACGTGATTAATGCGCTAAATAACGAAGTAACACGAACAATATCAATGAAACCCGCAATTGCAATTACAAAGACAAAAATACCACTAAAGCGAGATTCTACTATTCCACCTGTGTTAGGTAGCGTCACGGTCAGATATTTATATAAGGAGGGAGAAGCCGAGGGTGGCAGAAAAAGAGCAACTGATCCAAACTGGAGTGTTACGACACATAAAATATCAGCTGTAACAAGATCATCAGGAAGGCCAGCGATTTATTTTCTAGATTCACTAGCACCACAACGAGGATTTACCAAAGAAGAACTACAAATAATACCGAGAGATACTCAATTACCGCCGTCGTCGTTAATGTGAAATTTAATTCTACCCAACTGAGATAATTTTCTTACTCGAGACACGGCTAGATAAACTAAATTTGACCAGGAAATTCTATCATCGACAATCCAGACTCGACCATCTACTGTTAATCCTTGTGATGAATGTATCGTTGCTGCGTATCCGAGTTTCCATGGCGATCTTTCGGCATTTATCGCATCATTGACAAGATTAATATCAACGAAAATAATATCATTCAAAACTAATATTTTTTCTTCTCCGCATGGCAAAGTAACATTAATATTTTGTTTCCTAGTATCAGTTGGCCTATAACACAACGGCACCTGCAACGTTGGAAATTTCTCACAGTGAAGCTTAAATAGTATTTCTTGAATAGCATCGCGAATAATTTTCCTACTAGCAACAATCAGATGATCTGGACGCCACAAATTTAGAAAAAGATCCATCGAAGTTTCGTCGATTATTTTTCTCATCACATCACATTGAAATTTATTAGGTTGCAATCGAATCATTTTTTTAAACTCAGTCAATAAATTATCATTAGATCTATAATCAGCATCAATCTCTTCATAATAATCTACAAAGTTTCTAAGCCACCCGTGTGGAGATTCACCATCAATAGGATCAGGTTGGCCGTGATCGCCGCACATTATTACTGCAGTATTTTTTTCTTCCAACCAACTTAGGAATAATTTTAACACAACTAAATTTACCGTGCAAATTTCATCAAATATTATAATCTTGTTGATATATTTATTTCCCATTCGAGCTGAATCCCACAATCCACCGCTGTACTTGAAATAACTATGATACGTACAAGAATTAACGCCACGTTGTTTTATTTCTCGCGCTAGTCTGTGAGTTGGAGTCAACACGATCATATCAGATTTTGAAAATAAGTTTATCGCTCGTGTTGTTTTACCACTGCCGCCAGGACCATTTAGGTAAACAAATTTGTTTCGTGAAATTGGATCGAACACTGATACTGCTGTTGATACTTCATCACATTTATCTTTATGAAACTTATCGCAATCTTCTACATCCGCGTCCTCACAATAATCTAGAATATCCTCGTTTTTTATTCTCCAAGTTCCCCAGGAACCATCGGTGATTAAATTTTCCAATCTACATTGAAATTTCTTATTGATATAAAATGAATCCGTTGCAACCCTTACCGCGATATCGGCAAATTTATTTATCATTGACAGCAAATTGATACTCACATAAGCTAACATCGATGATCTTAAATGAGTATACTGCGCGGATTCTCCATCGAGATAAGTGATCACGGTACCCAATTTTTCTCCATCAATAATAATATTTTCTCTACTGCAAAATATTCCACGAGACACTGTATCGGCAATAATAAAATCCATCTCAGCATCATTGATAAATAACCTAGCGTGGCGATGTTTATGATCAACTGATCCTCCTTGAGTAAATTTACCAATTATTTTTCTTCCAATATCTTTCGCGTTCTCACAATCCGTGGGTAACCACACCTCGGTCTGCTTTCTATACGATATAATCGCTTCACTCACCATCAGCGATATCAACATCGACGAATCCAACATATATCTCAACAATACCGTAGGGACCCATCTGCGTTGAGATAAATGCCGACCAAACCAAATATAACAAATTTTATGCAAATTTTCAGCAAGTTCGAATGAAGTAACATGAGCGAATCCGGTCATGACAAAATCGGGTAACGGTCCGTTAATTGCCACTCTCGTCATCTCGTTAGTAGGATGACCGAATTTAGCAAAGTAATCCGCACAATCGCCATATCCGAGAAAACTTCCAGGATAGCATGCGCTCATATCAACGGAAATCATATCCTCGAAATAGTATTTGGTATTCCATAATCCTCCATGGCCGTATTCGATACAGCTAAGTTGAATATCATTAAGAAATTCATTTCTTGTAGGTTTCCACGAATTTCTTTCTCTAGCAGCGTGAGCAGCAACAGACGGAACAGTAAAGCAATTTGTCAGTAACTGATCTGGATTTGACGAATACTTCTCCGCGATATTTTTCATCGATTCATGTAATATTTCATCTCGGTAAATATCTCCGCGTGGTAAGATAAATTGATCGTATCTTTCTTCGCTAGAAAATAACCAAATCGATATTGGATCGGACTTGGCTAATAGTTTGATATATCTAAACATTGCATCGGAACTATCTTTCCCAGATTCCACGGGATAAAACTTAACAACACGATCTCGCGGGAATATCATTACCGACTGACTCCACGCATGTGAATTATGATCAACAATTTCGATTGGTGTTCCTCGAGAATTATACGGCGATGAATATAATATTTCACCCGATAGTGTTTTAACCGTAATAGGAAATTTAAGTTTCTTACTTAACGCAGCAACATCATCGATTGATGCGCCATCAGTAACTGTCTTTGCCCATGAATTAATTTTATCCAATCTCAATTGAGTCAGACCAGATCCGCGACGAGCATTCCTCATGTGCTCGATAACTCGTTCAGCTACACAATTTATTTTCGGCGATTCCCTCATCGTAGGTAGGTTTTTCACATCAGGATTATTATTCAGCCGATAAATTCCATAGACAACAGCACTAGAAGGATACGCCCTAGCATAATAAGGACCATCAATCCCTAATAACAATCCTGGTTTCGAATTTTTATCAAGAACAACATTTTTCTTACCGCCACGTACTGGATCTCGTTTATCACGAATAATCCAAATGTCATCGGGCATTTGTGCAATAAATTTTATTCCGAAAATAAATCTCTCTTCTTTGTGTGAGTTTTTTATATGTTCGATTATCTTTTTCGCTCGCTCCAAATTCATCGTAGCATCAACAAAGTTAGTTTTCCATGTCGACCAAACATGAATCGCTCCATCATCAAAAAATTCCTTCTTCGCACTATCAACTTCAGGAATGATATATTCTGCCTCATCGAGATCAAATAAATCCATTATTATATTTTAGACAAATATCTAAATTATAATATGCAATGCAAATGGATAATAGTCGGATCAACAAAGTCATGTGACAAATCCTGCAGAGGTGAATATTGTGGCGCTCACATATACGAAATTCGACGAGGTAACAAAGGACCACAGCGATGTTTAGTTTGCCAAGTTGGCATTCGAGGAAGGACTCGATTGTGTTTCTCTTGTGGAGGGAAAAAATATCGTGAGTTACGGAGATATTATGAAAAAAGATCCTCGTCAGTGATATCTTGTGAAGAAGATTATATTAATCGTTTCAAAGCAAATTTCGATTTAAACAAAGAGAATATCATATATGGAAATGAAATCAGCGATTCCCACAATGAAAATCACATGCGAGTATAAATCGCATCCCATCATCGAAGGTTACGAAGCATCTGAGGATGGTAATGTCAGAAACATCAAAACAAAGAAACGTGTTGGTAGTATTTGTAATTCGGGATATCTCAAATTTACAGTCCATAAAAGAAATGAAAGAACAGAATGTTATTCGAATCATAGATTTGTGTTCGAATGCTACAAAGGACCAATAGAGATTGGACTTGTTATCGACCACATTGACGGTAATAAACTTAACAATAAACTTTCCAATCTGCGCGCGGTAACCCAGAGTGAAAATTCAAGATTTGGTAATAACCGTGGATTTCCTAATTATTCGAGGACTGTTAAATCAGTGAATCAAGCAACAGGTGAGGAAATCGCGTTTACATCGATGTCTGCAGCAGCAAAATATTTCGTTATTGACTCGCATTCAGTAAAACGAGTGGCAGAAGGAAAATACAACGCAACATTTTCTTATGATGCTGATTCGTGGATCAAATTCTCCTATGTACCAATAATATTTGATTCGGAGAGTGACGAAGAATAATTGAATATCTCCGCAAAACAAAAAAAAAAGATTAATTTTGAAAATTTCCCTGGATTTTATTTATTTTTTTCGCCCATTTTTCCCACGGAGACAGATTTGGAAAATCTCACTTGCGATTTAAAAATCAGGAATCAGAGATTCTCACGATTTCACCAAAAGATTGATACTTACAGTTTCTCCTCGTATATCAAGTAAATTTCCTTTCTGATCCGTTAGTTTGAAATTTATTCTTGTCAATAATCGATTATGACATCGCAGGTAAAACGGATTCATTGGTTCTTTTATTATCAAATAACCGGGAGATGCGCTAGGTGAAAACGAATACAATACAAATCCCTGATTCGCTTGATTCGACACTGACGAATCAACATTATAGCTACCCTCGACAACATCCGCGTGAAGATAAATCGCGATAACTTCCGTTATATTGACGATACCAGGCGAGATATGCCGCCCTTGCCCGGCAGGATCATTATTGTGTTTAAGAATTAATTCTGAATGTATTTTTTTGGTCCATGCGGCATGTAATTTCGGAAATAAATCATCAATGGTATCAGTGACGGATTTTCTCATCGCATCAAAATCAGAATTGGGAAATTTGAAATTTGGCAGTGTTTCCTCGGTTAATTCAAATACTCTCATGAATTTTTGTTTTTCACCCGAGTTCTTGATCAACTCGAATTTGCTAATAGGAAGAACATAGTCGGCAATTGATATATCGTCGACTATCGCCCGAATAAACATATCATGATAATATTCAATATCATTCGCAAGTTGATTTAAAATTTTCACGTGCTTTATAATTTCGCTACATGAACCAGATTTATTTAGGATGCATTCATGAAATGATCCTCGCAATAAATTTAATTGTAATTCGTGTTCTTGAATAAACTCGTCTAGAGTTCTTCTTACCAAGATACCGTCTATGGGGGCTATTATCCTGTTAATGTGGGTAGCGTCGAAGATTTTCACATCTGGGGGAATTTTAGGAAGAGGTAACCACGAGAGAATTCTTTCGTTAATAAAAGTGAAAGCGAACATTACTAGATTAAATTTGTGGTTATTCATGAGATTGATGGCGCTGTGGATCAGAGGCTTGTGTTTGATATCTCCATACCATCCTTCGTCGGTTGTAAAATCTTCCTTTTTTGGTTCCGGTAGTTCTGGAAGGGTTTCATCATACCAACCTGGAATAATAACATCCGATTTCTTTGGTTTTATCAGAGGTGCGACCTCGGGCCAACCTAATATATTCCTGATCGATGATTGGTAAATATCTACCACGTACGGTGATTTCACTTCTATCATTGACGATAGTGTTGGATCATGTGAAGATATCTTTATTCCCGGAGTAGCATCGCCGGTTAAATTTGATATTCTGGTAGTAAACTCATTATTCAGCTGATCAATTTCGTAACTACCGGTTGGTATACCAACGACAATCCAATCGGGTGTTCCATCGGGTTTATTTTTATTTGCAAAAACAAGTGAATTATTTGGCATCAAATTACCGAATGATTTTGATCTAACATTAGGCCAGCTGTTGTAGACGCGCAATTGTGTTAACGCAATTTCATTAACGCTAATTGGTGTTGAGAAATTAATACTAAACTCGGGTTTCGTTGAACTTAGCGATATTAACGTTGTTGTTGGCGGTGTCGTGTTTGTCACGATCTGGGCTAGCTCGGACATTATTAATATTCATTTGTTCAATCTCCGAGTAAATACTAATCATTGAAGAAAATTCTAGATCGGATATAATACCATCGTTGAGACTTTCAGAAAGTAGCGATGATAACTTCGAGTATGCGTCATTGATTTTAGTTAGTTTACTTTTGTACGAAGATAACTTTTCACTTGTGCACGAGGATATCTTTTTTGCGATAATATTTAAAACACCGGCAATTGTTGTTGTTGACGAGATTATTATTGTTGCTACGATTGGCGCTATCATTGTTACCGCGGATAGAATTATTCCTGCACCAGCGACCACAGCTGATACTGCGTAAACAGCAACGTCAATGGTAACTAACCTTCGTTGATATTTCTTTATTTTTGTCTGATAATCATCGAGAAGACTTTTTAGCGAATCCTGCCATGATCGCGCCTGATTGTAGCGGTAATCAGATGCGGTCATTTATTAGTTATTTATTTAACCAATTGTGGCAATTCCAGATAAATATTCGAAAATTACTTGACAATCAGCCAACATCATAGTTCTAGCTTGCGGTTCCATCCTAAATGTTTTTGTTTGATTTTCAAATATAGTAATAATAAAAAAACCAGGACTATATTCCTGAAAATCAGTATATTCTTCGTCCATTATTACATTGAATTTTTGCGATATGATAATATATCCTCGATATATGCCAGTAATTGGCGCGGTGAAGTTAAATGTGTTATTCTCAGGTGTCCATTTAACATAATATGTTTTTACCACAAATGGTACATGGCATTGTAGATTTTTTGTTTCTACCTCATCCGGTATCGAAATTCGCGATAATTTTCCAAGTTTCATTGACGATATTTTTGTGTTGATATTGTTAATTTTTGTGGTTGTTTCGATAATTTCCTTACCTAATTGTTTTACGTCAGTGGCGTGACCAGTTTTATCGACGGATTGGTCAATCTTTGCTGTTGCAGCAAGAAGTTTCGTGTTTAAATCTCGAATTTTTTCGTCGTACGTTGATATATCTAACTTTTGACGAGCCAATTCACGTACCACGTTAATTTCATCGTTGATGGATTTTATTTGTCCTTGCATCACGTTAATCCCCTTGGTAAATTCAGGAACAACAACATTACCGAGTTTAATAATTTCCTCGTTGATTTTTTTGTTGAGATCGTCGATCGATGGTTTCTGACCCATCGAGATATTTACTTCGTTAATTTTGGCAAGAATATTAGTAATTTCCTCGTTGATTTTTTTTATTTTCTCGCTAAGATCGTCATGTGATGCTTGATCGGCTTTCTTATTTGCTAGTTCGTTTGCGGCGGAGGAAGTATCACTGGATGTTTTTATATTCTCGTCAAATTTTTTGCTAAATTTAGCTAAAATATCGTCAAGTTTTTTAAGATCGTTATTTAGTTTGTTAAGTCTTTTTGTCATTCTATCTTGAAGTTCGTCGTGTAATGCTTTATCGGCCTTCAGGGGTAACTTTGCTATAATATCGGCGATATCAGCAACAGATTTTAATACCATCTCCGATTGGCGAGTAAATTGACTAATGTGATCGCGGTATTCGTCTCGCTTGATTATGTCAGTTATTTTAACGTTGCTAGTTTGTAATCGCCCTTCTGTATTTTGAAAAACAGCAACTTCACCAGGATCAACTTCTGACAACGATAAAAGATTGTTAATATCGCTCTTGGTTGCAAACTTTGATGTATCGATGTCGACTGCATCTTTTTTTTCTTTCCTAAAGAGAGACCTACCGTAAATGTCAACCATGATATTTATCTACGGTATATTCAAATAAAATTTTGCGAAAAGGACGAGATGATTTTGAAATTGCATCAAGGACGTTAATTGACTCCGGGCCGCATATTGGTGGATCTGCTAATGTTTGTGTTGGAAGTGTTGAATACCAAACCGGAAGTTTTAGTTTTGACACATATTTGATAAATTCATTTGGCGGTGCTAATCCATATGAGTCGAAGTAAATAACTTCGCGAGGATTAATCGCATACGCAACCCAGTGAGTGCCAGGGCCGGAATTTTTATCAAGGTTTATTATTCCTGTCTCGGTGAGATTTGGTTTATCTGGTAGTTGATCTCGCATAAATACGCCTCTGAAAAATTTTATTTTCTTTTTTTTTGCTTCACTGATTAAATCTAAATTTGAGGCTGGTAGGCTCGACTTAGACCGGATCCGTACGGGGGTCGTCTTAGGTAAAGGCCGGATCCTTGTTGCGGCTGCAACAATTTTGCGAGAAGAGAGGGGAAGAGAAATCCTCCCTTTTTTTTGCGATATCCTCTTCCAACAACTTTTCCTGCTATTGCGGAACCTATCCCACCAAGTGCACCTAATCCTACTGCCTTTGCGCCTGCTATTAACGCGGGTATAAGCGCAGCCAATGGAAAAATACCACCTACTTTGATCATATCTCTGATTGCTCCTATTGAGAGATTCAAGCGAATACCAGTATTTGCTGATCTGGCTCTGGTGAAATGTCCGTGTTGATTTTTAGTTAACGATAGTTTGTTAGGTCCACCGTGAAGTTGATTACTTTTTAAGGTTAAACTTAAACCTCGTCGCGCTGTTGTTGCTGCATGAAGTTTTTTCACCTGACCGGGGGTCAGAGTTACGCTGACGTGATCGTATGGCATATTAATAATCACTTAATCTAAATTTAGAATTTATTACATGTTCTCTACGGGTGCATCGATAACTCTCATTCTACCGCTGATGCCTTCCAGGAACATTGTTCTATCACTGAGAATTACTGCGAATACCTTATATAAATTATTTCCTGTTCGAATTCTAGCTTTGAAATGAATATCGACGACGGATTGCTTTATCAAATCGAGATGTTCCAAGGAAAAGTAATAAATAGGATAAAGTTTATTAAAATCTAGTTGTGATATTTGCAATCCAGTATCGATATTTTGATCGCGACCCATGAAACTTAACAATCGATGATATGCGCGAGCTGTCGAATAATTTTCAAAATTGATGGATATTTCCTCGGATGGCTCCTGTTGGCCATTTACTCTCAGTGACACGTTTGTTGCGTGAATATTATCGAATATCATGTGGCTATATAATTGATGATATCTTCGTGTATGCAAAAAAGCGACAAAGATATGACGTGGCGCAGAGGTACCTTGCTGCGATGCAATGCGCCAAGTAAAATCACCATCAATATCAGTAGTTGTGGAATCTGTTGTTGTTGTTAGCCATGACATGATAGATTTACCACCTTGATTCATAAATGATAATAATTTTTCTTCCACGATTAATGATGGAGTCATCGCTGGCATCCACAAGGTAAATTTTAGTAATCTTACCCTACCTCCATGATTCGTGGTATCATTTGCACCTACCACGTTCGTTTGGTAATTGATATCACCTTCTCGCCAAATAGCATCATTACTATCTGCTTTTCTAATAAATGTTACGGTATGCTTTGCTCCGTAAATAACTTTTCTAAAATGCCTGCAAAATCCAAATATATGAGATAACGGAATAGCACAAGAGAATTTTCTACGTATATCCCACAACATGGATTTTCTCGTGGCAAATCCAAGATTATAATCAGGATTAGTGCCAACAGGAAGATCTTGGATATTTGCATTGGGGGCTGGATTGGGAGCGGCGCGATCGTTGGGTTGTCTAATATCAAGCGGTCTATTATCGGGACGATCAGAATTATCTTTGGCAAACATCATACCCGGACCAGCTGATCTGGTAAAATCATCCGAGTATCTCGCTAGACCTATTATCGTTGTTGCTAAATCAACATCATTGGTAATTGACTCAATCTCTTTTCCATCAATCATGTAAGTGGCGCTCTTGAATAATGCCATAATACCGTTATTAACAAATCCGACTCTAAAATCTGCTCCATAGAGAGTAACGCCGTCATCTCTAGTAATTTCACCGGTAACTTCGATATATGCCTCAGATGGAAGAAAATATCTTGTTGTATCGTGAACTTGAATTTCCAGGCGATTATCAGTATTTGGTGTAACTGTGTCGTACGAGAAATACTGGAAATCTCGCACTGATGTATCCCTACCTACTGGTTCATCCATGTCAAATACTTCATTTGACACTTGTGAGAACATTTATTATTAATAATATCGTCTAAAACGAAGACCATCGCCTGAAACAAAACTTGTATTTGCTAGATTTGTCCTAGCAACATCCTGCGCTAGATTTGTCTTAGCAACTTCCTGTGCTAGATTTGTTATAGCAGCTTCCTGTGCTAGATCATTTATTTTTTTATTTGCCGCATCATTTATGGCCTTACTGACTTCGGGTGGCATTTCGCTGGTAATGGGTAATTTGACGGGTTGCTTTTTACGTACTAAACTTAATATTTTATCTTTGATAGCGTTGAAGCCTTTACTGGCCAAATTACCGATACCAGAAACAGCAGTCTCACCTATCTTTCCTATTGCTTTTAATCCTAGTTGTTTTACCATTGGTCCAATTTTAGGTATTACTCGCGTGACAAGACTTCCAATGATATCGCCAAATCCATTACCGTGAATATATTTGTATACTGGCAATCGAGAGTTTACTATGCGGACCTGATTAGGTCTGCGTTGATGTTTATGAATAATCATGTTATTTCAATTGTATTGATTTAATCGATGAGTTCATCGACAAACTCCTTGTAAATGTGAGAATCGATGATACCACCACGGAATAATCGCTGACAAATATCTGATGCTTCGTTGACTATCTCACGAGAATTATTTCCTGCTCGCTTTCCTCCGATTAATACTTCGAGGCGAGATACATCGTTGACAACACTATCGGGACAAACTGAATATCCGCTTCCTGTTTTTTTTGTTTCTGGAGATTCCAATGGCGTTACGTAGAATACTTCATCTGACGGCGATGAAGATTTCTTCTCCTCTGCTGATCCTGGTGATGTCCCTGACGACGTCGGTGGTGAATATTGTTCTAGTGGAGGTGAAGGGGTACCGCCCCTAAGTGTTGCACCCTCCCCGGGGTGAATTCCCCATCTTAATGGTTTTTCAGTGGGACCCCTGTAGTTTGACGCTGTTGGTTCCACAGGTGGGGGTCTCCAAGAGGGGAATGCAGAAGGTTCCCTTGGATATAATGTAGGAGAGAAAAGAGGAGAGTGGTGAGGATCAAAGGAAAATGATTCAGGACTATCACTTTTAGGTGGTGAACCTTTATCTTTGGGTGACGAACTTTTACTTTTAGGTGGCGAAATTGTCTTTCTCGCACCCGCAAGTCTGTATTTAATAACATCTGATGAAAATTTTCTAAAATTTTCATCATCATATTTTACTGGTTTTTCTATACTACCAAAATACATCATTGCTAGCCAATCAATTTCCTCAATTTTATCAGCATCAATATCTTTTCGCAAAAGTAATTTTTTATTTTCCGGAGAATTATCCGCAGCCATTTGAACTGTTGAATCATAGTTGCGAGTTAAATGCAACATGTTTTTATCCAAATAATTTTCAGCAGATATTATAGGACTAAGAACAAACGAACTACTAGCCGGTGATGGTACATATTCGGGAACAATTATTGGTTTATCACTCTGATCTTTTTTCTTTCTTGATTTTCTTTCTTTTTTCTGTGGTGGAATATCTTCCTTTGGTCTAGCTCCTAATTCCTCTGGTTGAAATATTGGCTCCTGTAGTTGAATATCTTCCTGTGGTGCTGCTTTTCTTCCTCGTGTTTTAGTTTTTTCCTTCTTCTCCTGTTGTTTTCTTTCTTTTTCCAGTTGTTTTCTTTCTTTCTCCAGTTGTTTTCTTTCTTCCGCCTCTTGCTTATTATATCTTTGTGTATCTCTTGCTGTTTCTAAAAATCTTCTGTAACGCGGATCCGCTGTCTTACTTATTGATGTTGTTTGTGTGTAAATTTTATATACCATATCATACCAATTATCGCGAGTTGCATATCTTTTTTTCCCCACTGCAGTCAAAAATTCAGTTCGACTACTAAAATATTCCTCCGCAAATTGGCCAATCTCATCTATATTATACAATGTCGAGAGGGGCTGCGATATTATTTCCCATCCCTCATCGGTGAAATTTTCTCTTAAATTATCGATATTAAACTTCCCTTTTATCATTAAAGGTTTTCCTTTTCCAGGTTTTCCACCTCCAGGTTTTCCTCCATCAGCAATTGCAAGTTGTTGCGCCGCTGCTGCTATTGCTAATCGCTCGGGTAATGTTCGTGATTGATCCTCAATACCTTTCAACATAGGAAAGATTCCACGTTTTCTAGCATCTGGATCTTTTTCGTCGCCATATACAACCTGCTCAATTGTTCCGGTCACTGGCTTCAACCATTTTGCCGAAGTTTCTGAAATTCCATGTTGCATATCTTCGTAACCACGAACATTTTTCTTAAATAATCGTTTTGTCGGAATTAGCTTCTTTAATGCCGCTAATTGATCTCGCGCTAATCTAGCAGATTGAGGCTCTCCAACTGTGCTAACTTTTCGACTCATCTTATTTTCAACTATATTGTTTTAATGCGAGGTAAAATTAGGATCAGCAGCCCAATCTTTTCGTACGAAATGACACCAAAATAAATTTCCACCCCCCACCCCCCGAAAAGTAGTGTTTTTTACTTGTCCAGAATGATAGATTTTGCTCACAAAAATTGCACTCTGGGTCGAATTTACGCAAATTAATTTTCGCAGGAAGGTTTATTTTTTAAATCTGAGGCTTCTACGGGAAATGTTCTCGTAGGAAGGTTTATTTTGCTGGAACCGTCTGGTCTGTAGAACTTCCCTGCTGCTGCTTTGCAAAAATATTGTTACCATCTACACTCACTTATAAATCATGTCTAACACCAAATAGCATAGACCCAAACCTGCCATAGCATACTGTGCTGACAGATCTGGGTCCCTGCAGTTTATTAAGAGTAATCAATATAACAAAAAACAAACACCCTGATCTGCCAGTACATTATGTGTTGTCAGATCAGGATGTTACTTACAACTGGACTGGACTTGTAAGTGTGTTTATATGGCAAATGGGGATGTGCTTATCACACAGCTCAGGCTTACCATTGGAAAACTATGATAAATCCTGATTTTCTACCTTATAGAGCACCTTACTGTAATGAATTATACAGAATATGGAATGGTAATGACAAAGAACTATAGTTTAACTGATGAATGGTGCAACCAAAATAAAATTATTACAGTTAACCTGTCTTGAAAAACCACTATTATGAGACCATCTGTCTGAGAGATCCAATTCTCAATAAGCAGATTTACTGATTAAAGTGTTGTGACCTGCCCTGAGAGACAATAACTGGGGGGGAGGGGGATTTTTCAAGACAAGTTCAACTAGTCTGATCCTTGAATGAGACTGCTTGAAAGCAATATCTATGTCTCCTTATGTTTTTCACAATGATAAAAAAATGGCACAAAAATACTTACGTCTTGTTACCCTCAGTAATTCTTTGGCAGAGAAGACCCCAGTGGCCATAATGCTGTCATTCCCTGCAACACCTGAATGAATATTGCCAGGAACTGAAAATTAACGTAGGTAGCTCATAATACAATAAACTGACCATCATCATCCAGAGAGAACTCCATTGTACTGAGAATGGATAACAAAGATAATGGCGATGATGATCATTTAAAAAAAAAAAAGAGACCCAAATGGGCATGATATCGCTCATCTGGCTTCAATAACCTGAACACAACCTCTGTAAAACTGTATACTGAACTTTATATCCTGTTGATTTTACCCATTTTTCAATAGTCTTTTCAGAGATAAAGGCATAATTAATATGAACAGTCTCTTACTCTTAGGGATTCATGGTGGCTGAGTGGTTAATGTGCAGGACTTGCAACCAAATGGGTTCAGGTTTGAATCCTACCACTGACTCAAAACACGAGTCAGCTTCTTTGGCAAGGCACTTTAATCCAACTGCCTCGGCACTAAATAAGCTTTTTGTGTTACTGTGGCATATAAAACACCAAGCCAAGCCAAGCCAAACCAAACCAAACTAAACCAAACTCTTGCTCGTAATTGAAGCCATCCAAAATCTTTACAAGTTAGGTTTACAGACGAAACTTTAATTTGTAGTCTATAGAGTCAAATAACTTTCACATGAATCATAATTTTAACTGACAGTTTCTTTTTATAATGACATTTGCTTTTTTCACTACACGTATTTAACTTTGGAAGCATTTCAGGAGAAAAGCATTGCAAAGCTAAATATGCAAATACACATTTCACATAATTTGTAAGTCATGGCATTGAGAACAAAAATAGTGCCATTAAATGCAAAATGCAGTCGATAACATTCAAATTACAAATATTTCTGGCACTTTATTAGGGCAAAACTAACAATAGAAATAATTATTGCCAAAAAATGTTTGAACTCAACCATGGTTTTTACAAGAAATATGTTCTTACTTAAACAAATTCATTATCAGAAATAGAAACACAATTACTATATTTATAAAGAAATTCAGATCATAAATTTTAAAAATGCATGTAGCTTATATTAGCCTACAAATGTACAATATTTCTAACATCAATACCTCATATTAAATGTTTCCATGTTTCTTTTCATCCAGTCATCATAAACAAAGCATCAATATAAGTGTTTTGAGATTGTAACGATTCATCTATTTTACAAACCAAACAGACAATTATTTTTATTTTACTTTGAACCATGTTATGTTTCTATTTGATACTTTTTAAAAAATATTTTAGTATTTAAGGTGCATCATTTTGCTAATTTTTATAAACTGTTATATTTAAATATATCCATTTTACATTCTAATATCCATTTTTATCAATCTTGTTTGCATTTTTGGGGGCAAAGTGAAGAACTCTCTGTAATCCCAAACCTGTGAGTTAAATAGCCAATATCATGGCTTCCTTCCCTTGGTTTCATTTACAAAAACATATTTAACAAAAAATTGATTACAAACAGAAATATCTGTAACTGCACTGAATTTCATTAACATGTTCTTGTAATAAAACTCTTCATGATATTAGCCTATTTAATACTACTGATTTATCAGAAATAGTCACTAAAGTAAAGTATGTGTCTTGTACAACAATGATTATATAAGGTCTTATAAATTTTCACACAGAAGAAGTGTATCATTTCATTTTCCAAATGACTATATTCACTCTTTTGAAATTTACATGGCTTTAGAACTTGACTCTGTGCTCCCTTCATATATTCCTATAATTTTACTAATTGGTGTATGAGAATTATGCCAGAAGTCACAATGGATTAAATGCTGGAATAGTAAATTGTTTCCTTTTTAAAGGTTATGTTGATTACACACAGGAACTCAATTCTAATGATTTCATAGTTCTGTATTATGTCTCTCTGACCTTGTACATCTTGTTCAATGGACCTTTTGTCTGAGTTATATAATTTTATTCACTTCATTCAAACTGCTGACTCTAGGATTCAGCCAATGTGGGTATGTGAGAAAGCTTGCCAGTAGCTTCTCGTGGGTCAGTGGTTCTTCCCGGGTTATTTCGGGTTCTTCCTCCACCATTAATACTGGCCGCCATGCATAGCCTATCGTGTGCTGAAAATGCCGTTAAACCCCACAACAACAACAACAACAACAAACTGCTGACAAGCTGAGGCAATAAGATGTCCAGATCACCTCAAAATATGTGTTGATCTTGCTCATAACTGAACCTTATCAAAAATCCATTTTACCAAGATTACTCAAACTTGGATCAGAAATCCAGTCACTAGAGTGGAAACAAGTTCAACTAATATGATGCAAGATTAATGTATTACTATACTTGGATCGTGTTCATTGTCTAACTCATTCAAGATATTGATAATACAAGTTCAAATTCCATGTTTAACCAAAAAAAAATGTGACTTTCAGAGCAGAAACAAGCTCACCCAATCAAATGCATGATCACCCTATTAATATGCCTGTATCCCTCTTATTATCGAACTTGTCTGAGGCTTTGATGATAAGCTGTAAGCATCAATTCCATGTCTGATCAAACACTATTCAGAATTAGACTCCAGAATGTTAACTTAGCTCTGTCAATCATATGCAGGATCACCTTGTTTATATGTATGGATATTACTCTTTATCAGTCTTGACAGAGATCACTAGTCTAATCAAAATCAGACCAGAAATATTATCTCAAGTGTGGTAACAGCTTGCCCGATCAGATGCATGATCACATCATTAATATGCATGAGTCATTTGAGATCTTGATGACATAAGTATATATTCCAAGTTTTATCACAATCAGGTTACAAATATGGCTTCCAGAGTGGTAACCAACTCTGCCATCAGATGTATGGTCATTTCATTAGTATGTATGCATCTCTCTCAATACCAAATACATGAGATTTTGATGAAATATGATATATTCCAAATATTATTGAAATCAGATCAGAAATATGGACTTCAATGGGGCAACAAGCAATCATTGACAGGTGAACAACGGATGACATATGAAGCATGATAGACGCAGAGCCATACCATAAGCTCACTTGGCCTTACAGTCTCGTGAACTAAAACTGCACAAATGTAAGACTGGAAAATCTACAATTATGCAGGATGGGAAACCTTGAAAAGTAAAAAATTTTTGTAAACAAATAAAAAATTGTATTGCATTTATATTAAATTTCACAAGAAAATAAGTAAAAACGTTCAAGTTTTGTGATTTTTCATTTTAATCTCAAATCTGGGCAAACTGAAATTTTATGATTTTTCGAACCACAGTGTTAGACAATATATTAAAGTGGGGTACTAGATATATCATTTAGTGGGGTGAGAGAAATTGAGGCCACTTTACTGCCTAAGATATCTCTATCAATGCCTTCCGAGTCTCCATCTACAATATATCTGGTATCACACAAAAGAATACTGTCTATATGACTTATAGAATGACAATGGCTTTCTTTCCAATTTTTATATAATCAGCTTTCTTTTCTCCCCCATGTGATTCAAGTTTCCCGTGTGTGACTCTTAAAGAAAAAAACTGCATCATGAATCAAGATAAATACAGTATCATTTTTGACTGCTCACATGATTGTAGTTACAACTTCTTCTGATGAATGTTGTCATTTCTACATGTATGTCAAGCTATGGTGAAGATCTGTGGTTTAGTTCTTGCCTTTCCTTGCACAGGTTCATTTTTGCCTTTCCACAATTTATCTCATTTTTCATATTCAGTATAGAATGATCAATACAAGCAATTTTCAATGTCAACAAGTTTCTTTCATTCAATTGATTTTTTAAATTTATTCTGTCTCTATCTTGCACTGAAATTTTAACTTTTCATTGTGTTGATTCATTTTTATCTTATGCAATTTCATGTTTTCTTTCATTGATCACAAAAAGGGTGTTATTTTAAAAAAAAAAATAGCTGCAATTTTCAATACCTACCTTTAAATTCATTAAATTAATAGTAATTGTTAATATACACTCTATTTCTCTGTTTGTCTGAAGTGAATTAGATCTATTTAACCTCCAAATGAAGATATCTGATACCATTTAGCAAGATTAAACTTGTTATTACCTGCCCTTTGAATATTTTTGCAAATGAAGCACAGCTTATCCACTGGCTACCAAAATTTACCTTAAATATCAAAGAAAAAAGCGTGACTGTCATATAATAACATAATGAAAATGAATGATGGAAATGCAGAGCAAGATTAAGGGCAAGCAAGCCATGTTCTATGCGACAATGAGGGTCTCTTCACTTACTAAAAGGATAAAAAAAGAGTGATTGTCTTGCATGCACAAGATAACCTGTACTTAAAACTATGACCTTGACCTCCAACTTGTCTTGGCTCCTTGGTCACTAGACCGTCCATGTCTCAAAGAAATGTCTGTATTATATGGAATATAGAAAAAGGATACAGACACTTGCAAAAATTGAATTCTAGTCATGATACTTACTTGACCTTTGACCTTTTATCGCTGATGAATTAGGATGCAATATAAAAGACACCATATCTAGACAGCTATCCTATATGCATGTAACTAAGGCCCAACTGCAAGCTATAAAACATGATCTGCTATCACATAATGTGCTGGCAGATCAGGGTCTATGTCATTTGTTCTAATTACTTCTAGCTAACTGCAGTGACTCCGATCTGCCAGCATATTATGCAATGGTCAACATAAGTGTATGCAGTTTGCAGTTGGACTTGCCATATGAGTGATTATATATAGAATAACACTTCTATCCCACTTCCATATGCCAGACAAATAGCAACTTTTTGAACTTCACAGAGAATTTTTGAAAATTTGAGTTTTGCAAATTGTTTTTTTAATTAAGTCATTAAAAGTAAAATCTGACAGATGACATACCCATAGTTTAAAAAATATTAAAAAAATAAAAGAAATACCAAAAAAGAATATCTATCTGTGCACTTTACCCACTAAATTGTCTGGTGGGAAACAGAAAGATAGGTCTCATGAGCTTTTGCTCCAGAAAGAAAAGTATGAATGATGGATGGGAAAGGTGAACAAAAGGAAAAAAATATGAAAAATACTTAAAAGCTAAGAACTGGGAACAATAAAAGGAACATCTAATTTAATGTCTACCGATTTTCAAAGAGTTGTCTTAAAGGTTTTTTGGTTTCATCCCAGGAATGAAAGATTCCATATACAAGAAATTCATATTTACAAAGTGTACTGTGTACAAATGTGTAAAGGTTTTGCCTCAGAAACAGGAGAGTGGATAATCAATGAATGCATGGACAGACAAATGAGCAAAGACATTCAGAAAAGAGATCAGCAAAACTCACATCTAAATCATATATGCACTACATTTCATAAAGATATCTTGAACGAGTTTGGTGTTCTGCTCTAAAAACTAGTGTAATGGATGGACAAAGTGATTTCTATAATGACTGGTCAGGGAATAAAAAATGCATATGTTTTAGATGATTTTAAAGAGAAGGCTGATCTTGTTATCCTGGGGAAAATTGTGATCAAATCCGAATAAAATCTTTAGGAAAAGACTGCAAAAAGTGGAAACTGCACGATTTTTAAAATAATTTGTTTAGGTTTTAACAAATTTTGACACTGCAACTGTGATTTATTTCTGGCTCATGAGGACAGGTACACCACCCTGAAAAGTCTCTCTGCAAAAGAGATGAAGTACAATTCTGAAACAGTTACAGGATGCACTGAAGGGTTACAAATTCTTTTCATTCTCCCAGGCAGGCATCACATATAAAACTCCATTATGTTTTGCATTAAAGGAAATAAGCAGTTAGTGGAAAATTGGTCAGAGTTCTCCTTGGAGTGCAAGCCATGTCAATAGTCTTTCAACAGTAGTAACCCTCCAGTCAGCAATGCCTTCAGATTATGACACCAGGTTTACAAATTTTACCTACACAGCACTATGTACCTGACTTGAGTGAAATATTGGAGGTGGTGGTAAACATTAGTATCACCATCACTGTTGTTGTTTGTTGCATGTACTTACTTGAATTTAAGACTAAACAGAGACTCCTTTGATCAAAATGTACCAAGTTTCAATGTACTGTACCTTTACAGTATGTGCAATACTTTTAATCTGCTTATGGGAGATCAACAAGACAATAAAAAATCATGACCATGATGGTCACTACATTTTCATGAATATCAAAAACAAATTTTCAGAATTAAGTGGGACAAGTACATCTGTGAATTCTTAATTCAATTTTTAAGAAACAGTCATCCACTTTGAGTACTGTATATTCAAAACATTTAGAAATTTCTTCAAGAGCATTCCCAACATTAATCAAAAAACAAATTATTAGCATTAAAATAGTCCACTTTACAATACATTTTTGATCATATTATCCCTAGATTACAAGAGAAATTGTCAGTCTGTCCTTTGTTTAGTGATCAGTCTAGAAACTGTAGGTTAGTAAACTGGCTGAGATAGGATGTAGGTGATTGGAGGTAAGTAGGTAGGTGGGCAGATAGGTATGAAGATAACTAAAATAAGCAGGTTATTAAGAAAGTACAGCAGCAGGTGAGCCACTGACAACAAGGAAGTTGTCCATTAAAATAGGTATGTCTCATTTTTGATGTGAAACACTGTTTGATGCTACAATGTATATAGGGAACAACAATTAGATGGATTATACATGGATGCTGACTCAAAATCGCAGGTGGCCAGGTAAAAGGGGAGGTGGATTTATGGCAGGCCTGTGGAGAAAAGTTCCAAAGTTACAAGTAGCCCCTGTCAGTTTCAGATGTGGGCCTCATTAGTTACTGAAACTGACTGCCTCATTAGCTGATAGTCCCTTTACAGGGTAAGGCTTGATGTGCAACCCACAGTCAGTCAAATGGACATGTGGGAGATAGCATGAAATGTATCCTCAAGATGGTGCGAACATTAGATATGAGGAAAGTGTGTGTGAAAGACATCTGTGAAAAAGTGTTGGATGAAATGAAAGTTGCATTCTTACATAGGTGAACAAATTACAAGTCTGAACCTTATTATCTTGTGAATGTTGTACTTAAAACTCATTCATTTATGTCAGTCATCATTTATTTTTATTTATTTATTAGTCACATAAGAAATATTATCAGTACAGTTTAAAAAACAGAGAATACTTGATCTATTTATTACTTGTTAAATGTTTCTGAGTCCAAAAAACATCTGATCATGTTTGATCTCTTTATTCCTGTGAACAGAAGTGGCTCAGCAGTCACCATGCAGGATCCACAATCAGTGGCTTGCAGGTTTGAATCCTACTGAGACAATCTCATTTCAGCTTTCATGATTTCCTCTCTTGCAGCTTTAGTTTTCTCATGCCGATGAACCATTAAACACAATTATTACATCTCTTCCCCAAACTGTCCTGGGCACAATGCTTATTCCGTAAATACAAAAATATGTTAGAAATTTTTTTATGTCAGCTGGAGTTGTCTAAGCTGGGACTCACCACAACTGGGACAGCCCATTCTGTGATTTGGGGGTGAGTAAGTATTCAAAGTTTTTATAAAAAAATTAATTGTCTTCAATACCTGAATTTGAGGATTAGGAAGGAGACATCCCTATTGTTTTAATTAAAGGCCATTGTTTATCTGGCCTTTGAATTCATGGTTTGCTGCAATCCAACATCTGCAAAAATTGTTAGACCACAAAAGAGTGCATTCTAGTAATACAAGGTATGAAAATGAGTAAAATTAGTTCAGTGTTGATTTTGTCTTGAGCATAAATATTTGAAAACATGCCTTATTTTTAAAGATTTACAAATTTATCAAAAACAGGATAAAACTTTTATCCATCAGCTGAGAATTCCCAGTGATCAACAATTTTTTTCAGTGTCCCTGATGATGAATTGTTTTGCTTTCATTTCTTGTAAAAGGCACAACTATTAACACTCTTTCTGGATAATATTACAGTTAATCAAAAGCTCAACTAAACTTCTACTTAATTTATTGGCATTTGAGGTTGCTAACCTCATTGATAAAGGGTGCAAAAAATATTACATACCAAATAAGTTATTAAACATTGTTTACAGAGAGGTTTCATACTTGCTGTAAGCAAAATGACAAATGTTAGAGACTGCACACAAATAATATACTCCATGTATCTTCAAAACAAAACAGTCTCATGCCACATCCAAAATGATGAAGTCACCAAAGTTAGAAAAGTACTGTATCTGACATGTGCTACTATAATCATATGTCCGTTATGCAAGACCCGCTTTCATTGGCTGGATACATGGGTACTAGAAGACATATAACCTACTTAACTCGTGTTTTATGTTACTGTCACCAATCATGTTGCCTAGCAACACTAGATGTTGTCAGCGGGCAATTTGCAAGTTAATATACATGCATGTCATAGCATGTTCTAGACATGTGGATGTTATGGTTTTAGCAGGAGAGTCTGCATTTTCCCTACAATGATGTGTGATTTTGAGTACTGTTAGTCAAGCAAACATTTTCTGTGCTGAAACCATTATTCTTCCTTTAGTTTCAATAAACCTGATCTTTGACCAAATGACTCCTAAACTGATAGATGCATTTTTTATCTCAAATGCAAGCCATCCACAAAGTTTGGCAGTGGTTTGAGGCACAGAATTTAAATTATTTTGTGGAACCATTTTTGTGTTGGAGGTTCCTCTGATACTAACTTGGCTTTTGACCTTATAACCTCAAAAATCAATAGGTGTATTTATGTTTCAAGTACAAATCAGCTACAGAACTTTAATAGTTTTGTGGAAATCTTTTTTATTAACTTAAATTAATGTAACCTTGACCACAGATCTTCATGAACCCCGAAAGAAAGGTGTCTTCCTTGTTTCTAATCCAAGCCATCCACAAAGTTTGGTCAAAGAGGATGATAAATGAACTCATGATAAGCAGAAACCAATTTACTTCAAAAGAGAGTAATTGTCACCCTGACCTTTGACTTTTCAACCCCAAAATCAATAGTATGTCTTTCTTAACTCAACCAAACGCCATTTACAAACTTTGGTCAAACTACCTGGCATACAAGTAAAATTATTGTGTGGAAACAGTCTTCCTGCACTCAGTTCAAATGACTTTTACCTTTGACCTTTTGCACCTGAAATTTATATGGTCTAGATTTCATTCTAGTTCCAAATACAAGCTATTTATAAATTCTGGCAACAGTAGCCGTTTAAGAACCCAAGTTATTGTTCAGAGAATGAAATAGGGAAAATACGTACGAGAAAGATGGACGTCATAACACGATATGCTCTGCCTTATGGTGGGCATATAAAAAACTGGTGAAACCAGCAAAAAACATTTAAATCACACAAAAATTAAACATAGCCATCTCTCTCTCTCTCTCTCTCTCTATATATATATATATATGTATGTGAACATGTATAATGGCCTACATCAAAAGCTTTCTGTTGCATTAAAAAGTCCCTTTGTATAAAATCCAAATTACAGGAAAAAACTTCCAAAACAGCCTACATGACATGAAAATCTAATCTGCTCATATATATTATATGTCAGTAATTTTTTTAATGTGTATGTAAATAAGAGACCTTTGAAGGAATTGACACTTGACAGTCCAAAATGAATTTCCAAGAATTCATCATAGGACCATTTCTTCTTTTTAAGTGATTACTACAACATTTCTGACATTCCTGAGCAACAGGATTTTCAAATCAGATGCCATGGTAGCCATATTCGATCTAAGACTGACAGCATTTTAATGTAGGACAGCCTGAACACCATTAGAAGACTTGGTGAGAACTAAACGACAATATAATCATCCATTCACTAGAATTTTGAAAAAAATCATTTTCAGTAAGTTCATTGTAGCAACCATACTGTGTGACATCATTTTCATTTAGGTTCAACCAGGTATCATTAAAAAAATTTTGGTGAAAACCTTATGACAATATGACCATTGAATTTGACAAAGTAACAATAAAAAGATTTTCAATATAGAAGCCATGGTGGCCATTTTCGATGTCAGATCAGCATCATTTTCATTCAGAACTAACCTGTCACCACAAGAAGTCTTCTGGTGGAAACCCCACTGGTGTCAATATCACTTTCCTTTCAGGACTAGTGACAAAGAGAGTTTCAAATGAATGTTGTGGTGTCCATATTTGCAGTCAGATTAGCACCATTGTATTTAAAGGTAAACTAGATATCATAATTAATCTTCTAGTGAAAACTCAGTGTTGATATGACCTTCCATCTAGGTGGAGTAGTGAGAAGATTTTCAAGATGACTGCTATGGTAGCAATATTAAATGTTGGGAATGGGGGAGGCACCATTTTTAATTAGAACCAACTAGACATTATGAGATATCCACGCTGGAGAACCAATAACGAGATTTTCAAGATGGCCATACTAGATGTCGAATGGGTAACATTTTCACTTAGGAAAAACTAGACATGATAAGAAGCCTTTATGTGAAAAGCCCATGTTGATATGACCAACCATTCATGAGTAGCAATGACAATATCTTCAATATCATCAAGATATCCCATATGGAAGTCACATTGGATGTCCAAGTGGCACCATTTTCATTTCAGACCAAATAAACATCATAAAAAAAGCCTTATGGTGGAAGACCCATGCTTATATTGTTTTGATTCACCAGGAGGAAAGATAACAAGATTTTCAAGATTGCTGCTGTGGTGCCCATACTGGATGTCAAACACATCCTAGGATCCACTTTCGTTTAGGACCAATCAGACATCATAAGAAGTCTTTTAGTTAAAACTCCATGCTGACATAATCATCCATTTACAAGAGGCAGTGATAACAAATGTTCAAAATGGCCACTGTGGCAGCCATATTGGATGTCCAAGCAATACCATTTTCATTTATAACCAAGCAGACCTTGGGATTAATGTGCTGATAAAGTTTCATGGCAATCTCCGAAGTACACTAGTGAGAGTAATAATATCAAACTTAAGCCAACAGACCGAGGGACAAATGATATCAGACAGTGGACAAAAATGCCATCCCATCAGCTCTAAAGTCAATGACCAGTACAACCAAAAACTGATACTATGAACAGAACAAAACTAGTTCAAATAATTTGGAGTTCAGAAATAGTTCAAATAGCTGGAGTGCTTTCAACTTTCAGAGTCTGTGTCAATGCTTATTTCAAATTATACAAATATTCATTTGTCTATGTCTGCATTTTTTGTTTTTCATAATCTTGCTAACAAGCCAGCTTGAATTGGATGGATGAACAAGGCAGAAGCAAATCAAGATGCCTCTGATTCACTTCCAATGGAAATATAAAAAGAATTTCAACAGGCCAATTTTCACCAATAATGTTAAAGAGTGTACTCCCACCCGTGATACTGCTCTTTACAACTATCCCCCATACCTCCCTTTGCCCAATAAGGAGTACATTTTCACAATCCATGTATCAATGCATATCAGTGTCTTTTACGTTATTCAGGTGTTATTAAAGAGTCTGCCTGCAGTGTGCTGCAAACCCTTATTTCAGCAAACTTTTCAGTAGCAGCAACAGTGGGTCTGGGACATAGCCTGCCAGCAAGTTGGTATGTCTATTACATCCTATCTGTACTTATCTCTACAAGCTCATGTAAATGTGTATGTATGTAGGTAGGTACCATAAGTACATACAGAAGCTGTAGTTGCCTGAAGATAAAGAATAGGGAGGATGAACTAACTACAGGTACTGCTACTGATGATGGACTGCTATCATTTGGGAAAGATGCCGCTGGTGTAATTACTCTGTTATTCTGTTAAAGACAAAGCTTCAAAGTACTGTATTATGAAGTACTGTATCACATGTCACAGAACATAAATTTACTACAAATCATGCTAAATACAGAATGTCTTCTCTCCACTCATCATTTGTTAAAAAGAAGTTAACAGTTCTTCCTCATTATAGCCACAGAGTAAACTACCTAAAAAGGAGACTAATACGGTACATAATACAATAACTACCGGTATACCCACTTTATAACAGCAACCATGTTATAATTAAGGGTTATATAGTGAGGGTGTGCTGTAATACACTGTCTCATCTTATTGATCTTACAATATTGTTAAAAATCATTTTAGATTTCATGATCAATTTATTATTTTCCCCTAGCCAATATGATCAATTAATAACAAATCAATTTTTCCACATGATGTCATGTCAAAACCAGGAACATTTCTTTCTAGAGATCATGCATTCTATTTCTAATTCTAAAGTAGAAACAGAAATTAGAATTATTTAGCTGTTTTGAAAAAAAAAAATATTATTTCCTGAGATTTCCAACAAGTGAATCATTTCTTTTAAAACCAAAAGAAAAAGTTAGCAAGCATTCCAAACAAACTTAAATGATACTGAAAATGACACAGCAAAGCTGAATTTCAATATAACTGATCAAATAAATGGCTGAAAAGTAATCAATGTTTGATGAAAACAATGAATCATGAAAACACTATTTAATCTAGCACAAATCATTCCCACTAAATTATATGGATTAACCAACGATCTGGTTTACAGAGTAGATAAAGTTTCAAATGATTTAAGTCACACATTATATATATATATATATATATATATATATATATATATATATATATATATATATATAACATAAATGCCCTAATGGCAAAACAAAAGGCTCATTTTACAATAGATGATAAAAGACATGTATATACTTCATGTACTCACTCAGGAAAAACAGATCCCAATCTTCCATCACATAATGTGTTGGCAGATCAGGGTTTATATTGTTTGAGCTTATTGATTATTCCTAGCATACTGCACTGACCCAGATCTGCTGGCACATTTTTCAACAGCAGATCAGGATCGGTGCAGTTTGCAGTTGCACTTGACTTAAAAACAAGTATATACAATTTAATTTTTTTTCAGGTGAAACTCAAATTTACCATTATTGACAAATAATCTTTCAGCTGGAACATAATGTTACATTAATTTTGTTTTGTAATCTTGGGAGCAGAATGAAATTCCCTTTAGGCATAAGCAGTGCAAACAAAACCTCGGTATATGTGTTTTTTGGGATTTTTAATGCAGCTTTAACAATCTGAGTCACATCGATATGATGTGTTCAGTGTGTCAGTTTATAGTGACATCTAACACTGTGGCAACATGCTGCCGACACGTGGCACCATGTCCCACTAAGTGACATTATCCTGACACCAGAACAACCAGTCCTAACACTAACCTCTTAATGTAGAGCACCAATTGAGGTAGCTGCTGGTACAATTTTTATAAGTCTTTGTAATGAATCAGCCAGGGTTCAAACCCATGACCTCCCACTTCTGAGGCAGATGCTCTAACCACTTAGGCCACTGAAGCAGCCAAATACAAACTGCACAGTTATACAAAATGCTGAGAATACAACATAAGGTTCAGTCAGAATATGCTCACCTCTGTTTCCTCATATCCAACAGTGTTCCGACATATTCCCAAATCTGAACTCCAAACTTGTCAGAACTGTATCATGTAAGGCTCAAGCTGACGCAGTTGAAATTGTCTGTATTTTACAGACTTGTCAATGACAACATTGTGGAAGCTTAGTTTTACTTACATCAGGGTTATGTTATTGTTGTTGTTGTTGTGGGGTTTAACGCCATTTTTCAGCACACGATAGGCTATACATGGCGGCCAGTATTAATGGTGGAGGAAGAACCCGGGAAAACCCCGGAAAGAACCACCGACCCACGAGAAGCTACTGGCAAGCTTTCTCACATACCCACATTGGCTGATGTTATGTTATAACATTGCTACAAATATGATGTGCTGTTTCTTTGCTTTTCAGTTTCAAACTTGCTGAAGCAGTTATTGACAAAAAAATCTACTTTACATCTTAACTTTTTGTGTGAAAAGAAAATTCCAAAGAAAAATATTTAATGTCACAGCTATATCAAACAATGACTAAATATAAAAATGACAAAGATAAATCTGTGCATATCTGCACAAAAAAAGAAAAATAAATAAAATAACTGTTGAATTTTTAACGCCAAATTAAATCTGAGTTAAAAAAAGAGCAAATGTTGTTTTATCACTAATAATCTAAAGTAATAATATAACTTCATAAACCTGTCAAAGAAAGAAATCATGGTCTATCCAAACAAATGATAAAAGGGTAAATGAACACATCAACAAAACAAAGTTTATTACAAAGTTGTGTACCCATTAATTGATGACAAGTGTTTTAAAAGCTACCATACTTGCGCAGAAATTAACAAGGAAGGCTACTAGTATTAAAAAGAAATTCAGTTCTATCCCCAATGATAGTGAAATGATCTTAACATGAAAAGACAACAAGGTTCACTTATTAGGGTACTGTCTGTACTTGCTTGTAAGTCCAGTCAAACTGCAAACAATAAAGATCCTTATCAACCATAATTTAATGCACTTGCAGATCAGGATCTATGTTGTTTGTTCAACTGATTACTCCAAACAAACTGTACACATTATGCACCAGCAAATCAAGGTCTGTGCAGTTTACAGCTGGACTCGACTTACAAGCAAGTACACATGTTGTAATATATGGTAAATAACATAATTCAGTATCACTCTACAGCAGAGTGTACATGCAAGGAGGCCCCAAGTTGACAAATCAAACTTTGTAGTCACTGTAAGGAATGATGTACTGTACATCAGAAATCCAAGACAACAATCAAGCAACGCATTTGTTAGGATATATCAAACAACAGCAAACAATCCCAAAACAAGTACAAAAACATTCCTTTCTTTACTAAAACTTTCATCATGTTCCAACTTGAGTTCGGAAAATTCAAACTCAGAACCCTCAGCAGCCATGGATATTGTTAGAAACTGACATGATAAGTCGCTGCTGCAACACTAATATCTTTATATGTGGGCCCCTTAAACCTCCAAGCTAACTGGTAATTTTGAGGAGTCTCCCCATGTGTCAGAAATATATAAAGGGTTTTATATGTTGGTGTGTCCCCCTAAGGCCTGTTGTGTTGTATTTCCGTAAAAAAATCAAACAGAATTTGAACATGAAAATTTAATTAAATATCACTAACATCTAGCCATCTTGTTTACATCACATTGTTGTTACACTTGCAAAGATAACTGGGCAAATGTTTGTGCAACCAGAATGTTACAGTATGAACCCTGATGTGAAAATTTCAAAGGAATTATATGACATGGTCAAATCAAATGAACACTTCAAAGTTGGCCATTTTACTGTAGAGATATATAGATGCCCCTGAGTGAAATTAATTTCTACGAAAATAACTTTGGCAGAATGGAGGATGGAAAATGCAGAAACCATAGATCAGGATGTGTTCCTACATGGTGTTCAAGATTATTAAACTTGAGTATTAACTGCTTTATTTTTCACACAAGCAAAGCTAAGCCATCAACAAAAGAAAAATGTAATTTATACTCACTTAAAGGTCCAAATGCAAACAACACTGACTCTGATCTGCTGTCACATAATGCACCAGCAGATCAGTGTGTATGTTGTCTGTTCTTCAAATAATTCCTAAGAAACTACACAAACCCGGATCTGTCACTGCATAATGTGCTGTCAGATCGGGGTATATGCAGTTAGCAGTGAGCATATATCATAATTACATGGATGCAAGTTTCTCGCCAGGTGTTTCTAATTCCCTACTTTATGTTTAAGACCCAAGTATTGATGGAAAGACTCTTTTCTTGACAAACAAGAACTCATTTAACAATGAAAGCAGCAAAGATTCATGAAGTTGTCAGAAAACCAGGAATCTAAATCTTCCAGAAAAATTCATCTGTAATGCATGTCACTTTCTTTCTAAATTATCAGACTTCCTTTGAAATTAGTGGCCACATAATTACTATGCTGTAAGAGCATGAAATTATCTAATGTGTGAGAAATCTCCAATCTGAAAACAATTTGTAAAGGCCTAACAATGAAAAGAAAATCTTGAAAATCATGTGACATAACAATGCTTATGAATTCAATGTTCTGATTCCTAGTATGTATGCAAATTTGGTTCTCATGGTGTTTAATGAAAGCAGGTGTCTATTCCGCAAGACAGTTATTGATACAGAAATAATGTTCTTGGAAACATTCTCACCCTAATGAGAACTACCTTCGTGAATGTCATTCTTGAGCTGAGACCCCACACCACCTCTGAGGTGGGAATGAAGAAAACAAAATTGGCCAAACACACCTAATATAATGTGCCATGTTTTGTTGTTTTTGATAACTCTATGGGTTTGGACTTTTCAGCTTCAAACATCCAAGAAAGTGTTCCTGGCACTAAGGCCAAACAGATCACCCTGAAAAGAAGCCAGTAAGTCTATCAAAAGGGCCAACCGTGACATGCTCACAACAAAAGCACTCTTAGTGTTCCAAAAATGACTTCATCCTAAAGAGGCAATAGCAATAGGGACACTTCCGCTGATGGAAATGGGCATTTTATGAAACAAAGAGTTTCTTTGCAATAACATAACTTGATACTTATAATAAAATTGAGAGTTTCATCGTTTTCAAAGTAGGTAGAGACAAAAACACATTCATAAATATATCCTATATTAAATAAAACAGCAAGATAAGTGGAATAAATAGAAATGGGCACAGTTTGAAGTGTGTGCTTCAACTCTTTAGAAAGGCTAAGAGGCATGGTCAAGAAGGCATGGAAGGAGGGATAGAACATGGGTCAGCAACCTACAGCATGTGTGCCACAAGGTGGCACATCAAGAGGTTTTGTATGGCATGTGATAGGTAGCCAAAAATCTTGATTTTAACAGTGTTACTCTCTTACTGGTGGCATGCGCTCATTCGTTTTGTAATTAAGCCAGAATAAAGTGGCACATTATGTAAAATAGGTTGCCCACCCCAGGACAGAAGGACACCTGGGCTGAGAAAAGTGCACTGAGGGCAGAAGAAAATTACCCCTCTATTTCCTATAACTAGAACACTTCTTCAAGAGGATGGGTGTGGGGTGGTGAAAAAATATAAACAGCTGCCAAAGGCATACTTACTGGTATGACCAAAACTCAAAAATACCATCTATACTAGCTTATAAATAGTGTCCAACTGCAAACAACATAGACCCTGATCTGCTGTTGCATGCAATGCCAGCAGATCAGGGTCTGTGTTGCTTGTTCTAATGAGTACTCCTAACAAACTGAAAAGACCCAAGCCTGCCAATGCATTATGCAATGGTGGAAATAAGTGTAGTTTGCAGTTTGAATTTTTGGACTCTATATAAAAGCGAGTATATATGGTAAATAGCAAGATGCACAGCAATCTCTTTTTAGTTCATCCAACACTGGTACTGACATCTTTCACATATTTCAGCCGATTTTTGGAAATTTTATATGTTAGTGGTACATGTATATCTAAGATGTCTCTGACTTTCAGCTCAATCACTCAAAGTGAATGAAGTAAAAAATGGTCTAATTCTGAATGGAACTTTGAATTTGTTTGAGTGAATGCCCAGATGCTAGTTTTAGTAATTATAATTATAATCAAATTAACCAACATATAAATGTACCAAGTAGTTGAAACAAGAATCTAACATCTACAAAGAATGCTTATAATAATAGTGCTAATTTGAATTACAATTAGCATGCATTCGATTTTGATACATTTTTACAAATGTTTGGTGTGAGAGTGAAGGGGGGACTTCCATATTGAATTTAAAGTCTGATATGTGTTTTCATGAACTGAAGTGTATTTATTCACTTACATTTTAGCTGCTGTTGCAAGTTTTAAAGTTGTTAGCACCTAGTTATTTGTATATCAACTTCTTTAATTTTAATATTTAGGTGTAAATTTGCATATATACTTTAACACTTCTAAATCACTATTGGAAACCTTTTTTCAAAAATTGAAATGTTACAGCAAGATCTGTATACGTTATATGAGCTGAATCATCCAGGTGTTTGAATTTTCTTATATACATATACACACACGCACAGATACACACAAAAACACGCACACTTGCTTATCAGTTAAGTGCAACTACCAACTGCACAGACCCAGATCTGCTGTTCTATTATGTGCCAGGAGATCTAGGTTTATGCAACTTGTTAGAAGCAATCTGTAGCACAAACAACACAGAAACTGGTTTGCCTGCACATTATGCAATAGCAGGTAAGATTTATGTTGTCTGCAGCTGGAGCAGCCTTAAACACAAGTATATAAGGTACATTCCAAAACTATATATCCACTGTTCAGTCTACAATTATAGCACCAGCATCAGCTGACCAGTGGTCAGGGATCCACATTAACTATATATGTGTAATTATAGTTAACTGGCCTGAGGTCAGTTCCAGGTTAGAACCAGAAGGAGGACATCTGGTTATGTAAAGCCCCTAATGACCAAATAAATTCTCTGCTTACAATATGCCATTCAAGTAGCATTCTCAGCAACATAAATATCTTCTTCTAATACCACAAATTGATGAGCACTCTAATCTTGTTGTTAACCTCCTAAGCACACTGTATATAATAGCCTACCCATACATCCCAAAATAAATGAAAAGTCAGTAATCACTACCAAGGGAATCACCATACAGTGGGCCAGTTTCACATACATAAAATTTGGGGATTTTGTAAAAAGCAAGGGGATTTAAATTTTGGCAAGTTCTATTTTAGTAACTGAAGAAAGTGGAAAATTTTTATTCTGGCAGATATAGCAAGAAGTATTTTCCAACCAGAGAAAAGTTTCTCTTGCACATAATCACTCTTGACTATACAACATTCTATTTAGGATGGGTAAATTATTTTTTATAAATCATACAAAGATGATCATCATTATGATTTACTAGAAGTAGTAGCAGTAGATTGGCACAATTTTCATTTGGACCAACTAGTCGTCATAATTCATCTTCTGGTGAAAAAGTAATGTTGATATGATTTTCCATATAGAAGCAGAAGCAAATATCATATTTTCAAGCTAGCCACTGGCTTTTTTTGGCCATACTGGATGTCAGATCAGCACAATTTTCATTTAAGACCAACTAGAAACCATAAGAAATCTTCTAGTGAAAACACCATATTGATGTGACTTTTCATTGACGAGGAGTAGCAAGAAAAAGATTTTCAAGGTGGCTGCTGTGGTAGCTACTTTGCATGTCAGACATGCATCATTTTCATTCATGACCAAATAGACATCATACACAATCTTCTGATGAAAACCCATTTTCGACATAACTTCCCATAAAGGAGGAGTAGTCATGACAAAATTATCAAGATGGCCACTATGGCGGCCATACTTGATGACAGATTACCAAAAATGTAATTTACAACCAACTCAACACTAAAAGAAGACTTCAGTGAAAACCTCATGTTTATATTACTTTTCATTCAGGAGAAGTAGGAATAACAAGTGTTCCAAGATGGCTAATATGGTGGCCATATTGGAAGTCAGATCAGCACAATTTTCATTTAGGTTCAACATGACACCATAAGTAGTCTTTTAGCAAAAACAATATGCTGACATGACCAATCACTCAGGAGAAGTTGCAATATAACTAGATATTCAATATAACCACTGTGGTGGCCATACTGAATGCCCAAGTGACAGAATGTTCATTTAGGTCCAACTAGACAACATAAGATTAAAAACCTCTTGCTGATATGATCTTCCATTATGGGGCAGTAGTGACAATAAGATTTTGAGGATGGTTGCCATGGTGTCCATAATCGACAGATGATAATCACCACTATCATTTAGCAAACTATATATCACAATCTTTAAGTGAAAATCCCATGACCATCTGTTTTCTCAAAAATGTTAAAGTCTCTAAGTTTCAACTAGAGATATCAGCAATGGCTGCATTACAAAGGGCCCCCACTCACTAGAATCTGCTCCATTGGACTTAACACAAAGAAACTTGTCTTAGGAAAATATTCAACTCTATCAATACAAACATCATCCCATGAAAGTTGAGTGTCATGGGGAATAACTATGTCCACATATGAAACAGAGAAGTTTGAAAATATTCACATCAAACTGCAGTGGATGATGCTGACTGATTACTGAGCTATATTGATCACAAGCAACATCCCCTGTAAAGATATGCGATTGACAAGGGCCAAAAAGATGGATACAATGTTCATATCATACTGCATCAGAATAGTTTTAATGGTTCTTCAGTTGTGCTGGTTACAAATAACCCATGCAAAGGTATTAGGTTAACTGTCAAAGGGAGATGTAAAATTGATCAAAAAAGAGCGCATCTTTTAAAAGGCTCATGTATCAAAAGCAACTGACCAAGCAACCAGCATCCATGGGTTGCCAAGTTTTGGTGTTTATATGAAGCATGACCAACAGATAAAAAAGGTGATAACCACTGGGCATCTCAATCAAGGGCCCTAAAAATCTATTAAAAAAATTCAAATATTGCTCTAACGTGTCCTGAACATCAGATCAGGTCATAATGCATACAAATATGCTGGCCTAATTTCATCTGTGACTATGCAACATTCCTAATAAATTTGTGGGATGGATGGACAGAACAAACTCAAGTATGGGGAATATTCCAACCAATTTATTTTAATGTCCATGTCAAACGATTTTTTCAGAACTGACTGAACAAGCTTCTCAGTGTGAATGCTGAAGTCAGACATAATCAAATATGGTCAAATCAAGATGGCCCCATTACAATCAGTAGGGTCCACAGTGGGGCCTGGGTATACACAGAAAGTTTCAGAAATACTTTGAAATTATTCTTTTTTTAATAACCTCCATAGAAACAATAAAGTAAAATATAAATTGAATGTTGGTACTTCCACAAATGACATAATGTAAATGGACCATCTTACCCACAAAATGTTTCTTACAGGAAGCAATTTCTGAAAATCCTGGTACATGAAAAGAATGGTCAACAATGATTTGTCTGAAAAACTACTCAGCATAATCAAAATAATATAATGGACAGTTACAATTTTCAAAGAGATGCAGAGTTCATATGAGTGAACAATTTTGGCTAATCGCAATATCATAACAGCATTCAACTGTATTTCACATTTCTGCAAGGGCTGTCATAACATAATCATTAAGATTTTTGAGAACTGAAAGTTTAGCCTAATGCCATGGGCTATTGGCTAATAGATGGCTGTATGCACATATGTTTAACGGACAATTATGTCAGAATATTACCATCCACACATGTTTATGCATAATGAATCCCACCTGTTAATTCTCCCTATGTTTAAGTCCTAGCATGCTTATTAAACAGCATCAACAACATTCCTATCATAAATGTACAGGTGTAAAGAGGCTTGCATAATCCCTTGATCCATGTTTTGCACCCATGTGTGTGCCATTAAGATAGCTTTCCAAAACATAAAGAATGAAGGGGGGGGGGGAATAATCAGTCACTTTTACCAGTAAAGGAGGAACCAAAATAACAAACCTATATGGAAGGCATAATTTTTTAATTATCACAACTATCTCTCCAGAAAGCAATGATTACCATATGTACTTGCTTATAAGTCAGATCCAAATGCTAACTTCACAGACACAGATCTGACACTATATAATGTGCCAGCAGATCTGTGTCTACATAGTTTGTCAGGAGTAATCAGTAAATAAAGAACGCAAACCTTTATGTAATGGCAGATCAGGGCTTATGTTATCGGCAGTTGGACCAGACATATAAGCAGGTATACATGCTAGGCTGCAGTATTTATCTCATGATAAGATCAGGTACACAGGGGCTAGCCAGCTAATCAGAAGACTTCATGATGGCAGTCTAATATGACACTTAAAGTCTGTGAGAGATCTGGTTTGATTTTGTGAGTTTTAGCATCATTTATCAGCACATGATGGGCTATACAAGACACCCTGTGAGAATCATCAATCCACGGGAAGCTACTGGCAAGCTTTCTCACATGCCCACATCAGCTGAGCCGAGACTCGAGTCCATGTGGACAGAGGTGAGATGTGAATGATCAGTAAAGGTGAGCATCCTAGACACATGTGAATAAACCCTGTCAACTCTTCATTTACATCATCTTCGGTAAAAAACATATCCTATGTTTGATTACGATACTTGTAACAGGTATCAAAAACATAACATTTTTCTTTTTTATCTTCTTGCAATTCAGTCAGATATGCAGTGCAACAATAGCATGCCCCTTTTAAACATTTTTGCACAAGAAGCCAATATCGTATGTAATCTGAGGTAAAAATCATTTATCTCAAGAATCTTATATCTGATACAAATATGTACATTGATGAATGAGTTAACGCAATTAGCAGAGTTCAAAATAATGTCTGAAATTCTGCATGCCAATCAAGTGGGCCTGCTGCAGGTTACAAAAGTTACTGGTCCATCTCAAACGTTGCTATCCTATCTGACAATGTGACAGATTAAGTTATTATGACCATAAATAAAGGATTCATATATAAAAATTGAGCATTTATTATGATGTTTGTAATTTTTTAAATTTGTAATTTATTACATTTTAATAAATCAAACATGCCTGAACATTTGAGGCAACTATAAGCCAAAAGAGAAATTATAATAAATATTAAATTAATCAATGTCAGACAGGTTTTAATATCTTCCAAGTCAGTCTTCAGCGCATTATCTTCCACCCTCAAAGAGTTTAATCACCAATTTCGAGTATTTAAGTTTACTCCCCAATTTTGAGTGTTTTTGTTTCTGCCTCGATTTAGAGTAATTTTGTTTCGTTCCCACTTTCAAGTAAGTTTCATCCCAAATTTCTGAGGACCTTATCTTCAGCCCTCTTATCAAGAGTTTCCTCCCTAAGTCTGAGCATCCTTGGCATTTGCAAAATAACAAGAAAGTTTTTAAATGAACCACATTGAAATTATGTTGAACTGAAGCAAAATAATAATGTTAACCCTGATCAGTCAAACAACACTTCAGAAAACATTATCTGATTGGTTCATTGAAGATTCTATTGACTAATAACATTGCTATTTAAATCCATCTTTCAGAAAGAACCCTAGATTTGGTATCACAAATAAGTTTGAAAATTATAATGTGTACACATCTGGGGAAAAATGTGAATTTTGCTTAAAAATCACCAATAAAACAAAAATGCAATTTTTCTTGATAGGACACAGAGCAGGAAAAGGAACCAACCCAACAGAAAAATCACTAGTCACAGGACAGCAAGCAGACAGCTATTTAAAATTCTGACAGCATGTGACAAAAGAAGAATTTAAAACCTTTTGTCTTTGTGAACAATGCAGCTATGAGAAGCAATACTTCTTCAGGAGGTTTTTTTGTTTGTTTTTGTCATGAAAAAGGAGGAAATAAAGCCATGTTGTGTTCTTCACAGAAAATGAATAAGAATTTTTTTAAAAGATGTGTACTGAACAATAAAAGGTCTGTGAATGAAGTATTTGTAAAAAAAAGAAATCAACTGACATTGAAAATCCTTGTAAAAACCCAAGAAATTACCCCCCAAAAAGCACAAAAGCATACAAGAGTCAAAGTCAAATGTGAAAAGATGCAAATCAAGCTATACTTGCTTACGAGTTGAGTTCAACTGCAGATGGCACACACCCAGATCTGCCATTGCATAATGTGCCAGCAGATCTGAGTCTATGCATTATATCAGTAGACCAAGCAACAGAAAACCTGATCTGTCAGTGCATTATGCAGAGGTAGAGCTGTGTCAATGTTGTTTGCAATTGGACTGGACTTAGAAGTGAGCATATATGGTACTCCCTCATGCTGTTCAAATACATTGTAAATTCTCAAACAGCAGATCCTGAATTTTATGACTTTCCTTACTTAGGTGAAGTTTAAAGTGTAACTATCCAGACATATTATTTAAATAAACCATTAATTAAGCCAAGGATGACCCTAAGAATATAAGTAAAATAAAATTTGAATCATTTGTATTTTTGCTTTAGTACATGTGCATAAGTGCCTGTATCTGTAAAACACACCAAAAATGCAGTACTTTCCCAAGAGGTTATGTGGAAGTTAACAGCAAAATATAAGAATGCAAGTGAGATGAAAGCAGACAAAACAAAAGGTGAAAAATATTTTTTTCTTTAATTTATAAATTAAACCTGACATACTTTCAGAATCATCTTCTCTTGCATAGTGAAAACTCCATACATTAGGAACGAGGAAATCCCTGGCCTTACAATGGACACTGGATGTTAATCTTGTTTCAGGTGAAACTGGAAAATGGGCAAACAGTGGTAGATTTTTCAAACACAGAGAGGAACCTTGAACGAACTAATACTCTACTGGCCAGGCTTTCTTCTAACAGGAAAACAGAATAAGACCACAATGTTTTTATAACTGCCAAGTGCTGATGCACTTCAGCAATAATACAATTTTGGATGTCAGATTGGCACCATTTTCTTTCAGGATCGAGTAGATATCATTAGAATTATTTTGGTGCAAACACCATATCAATATGACCATCCATTCTGGGAAGGTAAGTGACAACTAGACTGTCAAGACTGTAGTCATAGCAGTCATGCTTTTTGTATGACTGGTACCATTTTCATTTTGAACTAGGTACAGTAACAAGTTTACTGGTGAAAACCCCATGTTGACATGGCCATCCATAGAGATAATATTTTGAAGATGAAAACCATGATGGTCATGTTTTATCATTTTAATTTAGGACCAACTAGATACCATAAGAACAATTCTTATTAAAAACCCCATGTCAAAGTGACCTTCCATTTAAGAGGTGTGGTGACAAGAGTTTCAATGGTGGCCATAATGGACATCAGATTGGTACCATTTTAATTGAGGACCTTTTGGCCATCATAAGAAGTCATCTGGTGAAAACCACATTTTGATTTGACTCATGATTTTATAGTAACAATCTGTATACTTTCAAGATGATTGCCATGGTGGCCATAATGAATATCAGATTGGCACTTACAATGCACTCATTTAATAAAACTATTTCTAAGCTGTCCATTGTGGCAACTAAACTGGAGGTCAGATCAGCACCATTTTCATTTACAGCCAACTATACATTATATTAAGTTTTTCCATAAAAACTCATGTTGGTATGACCATAAATTCAGAAGAAAAAAAGTTGAAAAAAGATTTTTAAAATGGGTGCTGTGTTGCCTATATTGGATGTGCAAGCAATGCCATTTTTATTTTGGACCCAGCAGATATTACAAGTCTTGTGGTGAAAACCCCTTGTTGATATTGCCATCTATTTTGGAGATGTGGCAATAACAGGATATTTAAGATGGCCCTTGTGGTGCCCATACTGAACATCAAGTAGGCACCATTTTTACATGTATTTCAGACCAACTAGACATGATGAGAAATCTTTTCATGAAAATCCCATGTCAACTGACTTTCCATTCAGAAGGAGTAGTGATAAAAAAAAAATTTCATGATGGCTGCAATGCTGGTCGTAGTGGACATCAGATCAGCACCATTTTCACTCCCAGACCAACTAAACACTGTAAGTAGCCTTTATGTGAAAATGCCATACCATGCTGATATGATGATCCATACAGGAGTAGTAGCAACAAGATAAGATGGTCACTGTGGGAGCCATATTGGACCAAGCAGACCATGGGATGAATTTGTATAAAGTATCATGGCAATTGTCCAATATGTTTGGATGGAGTAGCACCTGCAAATTTGTGCTAATGGATGGAAGGACAACAGAGCATCCCATAAGATCATTTGATCTATTAAGAGTAGAGCTACAATAAAATGTCCCAAATATATGTAGAATTATTAATTATATTTTTCAAGCACAATGCGATAGACACAGGTCAATCCTATTTTGCTTGTGATACCGAAAGATAAATTTGCGCTGATGATCACATATTAGCATCACATGATTATTCATAACCTACAAATGCAAGTATTGTCCAGTTTCATAAAAATTATGGACTGTTTTATGACTCCCTAGCATACATGAGCTTTATTAATAATTAATAATAAACTACTATCTACATTATACACCAAAATTTGCAGTAATTCTGGAAAAAAATATCTTGTCATGTCAGGTTTAAGAGGCATCTGCAGTAGAATCTTCCCATTTGTGACTAAAATTATTGAAATGCAAGTGCAACACAAACTAGATAACAAAATGCAATAAGATTATGGTTGTAGTTGCTACTGAACTGTGAGGAATGCAAACAAAACAGAAACAAACTGAAGTCCTAGGAATATAAATAAACAATGTCATTCTTAGTTTTATGCATCAATGGTCATTCACAAGCCATTACTTCCAACTAGCAACCCCCACTCTATCACCACTGTTCTGGTGGCCAGCCTAATCAATCTGTCAAAAAGTCGCTAGGATATCCTTTGTAAATAACCAAAATTTTGCAGAACCAAATAAGAGGGTTGGTGAGTTTATCCTTAAGCATAGGTTTATCAGATATATAACAGATGAGGGTGTGTGGGGTGGGGGTAGTAATGTTAGGTGGCTGTGCCTATTGGGTGCATACCAACATGCTCTGAACTTGTCACCCCTGCAGCTGATTGTTAGAACAAAGCACTCTTTGTGGCTATAGTCCATATAGTAAATCACAATACTAAGTGTGTGTGTATGTGTGTGATTTGGATTTTTAATGTAGCTTTAACAATTTTTCAGTCATATCCCTACAATGTCTGCAGTGTGGCAGTTTATGTGATGTCTAGCACTGCAGCAACATGATGCAGACATGTAGCATCCTGTCCCACCCAGTCACATTATCCTGACACCAGGCCTACCAGTCCAAACAATAACGTCGTAATGTTGGGCACCATGGATTCAGCTGCTAGTACCACTTTTTATAAGTCTGTGGTGTGACTTGGCCGGGGATTGAACCAGCAACCTCCCATATCCGAGGTGGATGCCCTAACCACTTAGGCCACCAAAGCAGTCACACAATATTTAGCATCATAAAAATGTAAAGAATTTTCATGTTGATCATACTAACTACATATAATTTTAATGAATTGTCAATACATATATTTGTGCGGTAGAGCCTAAATATCTGCTAACATTAAGGGACACTCAAATAAAATATAACAAAAAAATCTACATATCACTGTTTAGGTAGTCATTGGCAATAATTTCATATATCCCTTGACATCATAAAGCTTTAGCAGTCAAAGAATTAACTTGAAAATTAATTAGCTCACTGATCACTGAATTCATGAAAATTTTATGTTCACTAACATCTGATGGTTTACAGTATTTGTTTCAACATCATGAAATCCTTAGGTATGCAACATATGTATCAAACTGGATTTTAAATATGAAACTTGGTCAAATCAACCTAAATCTACAAACAGTCTTCCATATGAGTTGAGCCATAACACCATCTTGTGGTTAATATGAAAAAGAAACTGCATCCAAATGGCTGAGATATCAGTATGGGCTTAAGATGTTTCAAACAGACAAATTATGATGTCTATTTATTTAACAATGGGTGCATTGCAAACGGCCCAGTTAACTATAATTAGATCCATAAGACTTTGAGAGAGGAACTTGTGTTGGTGAAATAAAATCAGAAGACTGGAGATTCATGGGGCTATAACTTCTCAAGATGATGACACTGAATGATGGAAATCCAAATTATTCAAGGTCTCATCAAAATAAAGCTGCACACCTCACGCAGCTGAGATCAAGTAATCCTTTGTCAGTAATGCTAAGAAACCAAAGTCAGAAGGATTGGGAATCAGTAGCCATAACTCTTCTAAATGAAACAAAACCCATAAAATGTACATATGCATGTAGGTCTTGGAGACAATTTACACACCCTGTTGTATCAGAATATGCTGAATTATTCTTGACCTATGCTGGTTACAAGAATCTGCTATAATGGAGAATAACAGTTTTAAAAAGGGCAATAACTCTATCTAAACGGGACCTGAAAAGACAAAACCTTTAAATGGCACAATTAGAGGTAATAGGTAATTCACCAACCACATCACATCCAGTTGTATGTAAGAGTCACACAGCCATGGTGGTTACACAAGAAAATAAATGGAAATGGATGGAAAGACAAACTAATGAACCGATTGGTGGACAGAAAAGGTAATGCTATAGGGCTCCCACATCTCGATTCCATGTCCTAATTTACCTTTAATATCCTGGTCAACATTCGCTAACTCTGGATAGTCGGATCTTGGGTCTGGAACTGGAAAAGAAGAGGAACAATGTTTCATAAATTTCTTACACCATGGGTAATAACATCAAATTCTTGTATAGTACCCACACCCCAACCCCTTTATAATGTTACTCACTGGAGCCATACAAGTGACCCACATGAAGAAGCCTTATACCTGGGATGTACTAACAACAGGCCATGTCCTGTTAGTGCATTACACAACAAAAATAAACTATTTAATTATGATGTGAAATCACATTATATAGGTTCCCATGAATCAAGAGCTCAAATCAAATTACTAATGACAAAAGTTGACCAAAAGGGATCTCAGATCTAACTCGTAATATACAAGGCAGCAGTATACAGAATGGCTTTATACTAAGGAACCATTGCAATATTTTGAAACATTGGCGATGTTTTCAAGCGAGTGCAACAAAAAGTGCAGCTGATGATCTCACGTGTATGCATAAAAGATGTTCTTTTATTATTAGTTAGGAGTCAGGGTCTGTTCTACAACTTAACATTTTTATTGGGGTTGAGAACAAATTACCCCCTCTATCTGAAACAAGAGTCCCTCAAAAAGGATCAAATGTACTACAGTCTGAAAACATTGTAATTAAAGACAAGACCATTTCTTCTTTTCAAATGTTGAATACTATCTCTGGTATTCTTGAGTAATATGATGTTAAAATTATACTGGTTGTAAGAGTGGTGCCATTTTCATTTAGGATAAACTAAACACCATTAGATGACTTCTGGTGAAAAACCCCACGCCAATGTGACCATCTATACAGAAGAATTAGTGACAAGATTTTCAAAGTCTTATGGTGGAAACCCCATGTCGATATGACTTTTCATTAAAAAAAAAGTAGCAATAAAAAAAATTTCAATATAGCTTTTGTGACAATTACAATTGTTGCATGAAAAGCACCATTTCCATTTAGGACCATTTAGACTTTGGGATGAATGCATGTGTAAAGTTTCATGGCAATCTCCCAAGTAGTTCAGGAGGAATTATGATAACAAACTTGTGCTTACAGAGAGATGGACAGAGAGACAACAGGCCATGCCACAAGCTTTTTGGTAGAGAGCTTTCTGAAATGTAAAAGGGCTTTTATAAAGAATTTCAAAAGTTAGATCTTGACAATATAATGTGAGATTTACACATATTTGATTAATTTTTCATGTGAATCAGTTAAAATGCTATGTTCATGGTATACAAATCTGGGTTGTTTAAAAACAGGTATGTGGCATGACTGCGTTCTTTTTTTCTACAGCATTATCCTGCTGTTTCCTCAAAATTACCACTCAAAGAAATCTACTGTACTACATTTTCCCTAAACAGGAACCCCACAAACATATACCATATATGTATCATATATTCTCGTTTATAAGTCGAGTCAAATTGCAAAGAACAAAGATCCTGATCTGCCATAGCATAATATGACTGCAGACCACTGTCTGTGTTCTTTGTTTTATTGATTACTCCTTACAAACTGCACAGACCCAGATCTGCCATTGCATAATGCGCAAGCAGATCTGGATCTGTGCAGTTTGTACTTGGGCTTAAAAGCAAGTACATATGGTAAGTTGTTTTGCAATCAAAAGTTAACATAATAACTGAGAAATATATAAATGTTATCCAGAAAATATAAATGTACATGTAACTTAGTCACTGTTCTTAAATACAGTAACAGTAAGCAGCAGCTATTATCTACAACACAATTACATGCAACAAAAAACTACTATAACCTTGTGCTAAACAAAATGGCCATTTTGGGATATTGATGAATTAGTCATGCCATATGATTTTAAATAGTCACTAATATACCATACCATTTACCTAATCAATTCTATAAGTATAAAGTCAGCAAGAATAGTCTGAATAAACTTTTTACAGGTATACATGTGTAAATAAACCTTTTGCAGGTATACATGTTGAATAAGCATTTTTCAATGCATACACATCAGATAATCAACAAAAAAAAACTGCAACAAAAACTGCAATCCGAATTAAATGAACCTTGCATTTGACGGAATTTTTTTCTATATATCTGAAACATTTAGTTACATTTTGAGGTTGATTTAATGTGCTAATTAACAAGCAGATTTCCACAGTACTAATATTTCATGTTCATGCAAGGAAGTACTAAAAGAGACGAGTTTGTGAAAGATCTTTTTTATGACAGCATCAGTAAAATGCTGTAATGGACATTATCAGGTAAATGATTTTAAGCACGAAACAATGAACAATAAGCTGGCCATGACTTACATATCAAGAATCTGGCCACGACCTACACGTCAAGCCCTAAGAAGCTAGTCATAACCTACATGTCAAGTCCCAAGAATCTGGCCATGACCTACATACAGAGTCCCGAGAATCTGGCCATGACCTACATGTCAAGCCCTAAGAAGCTAGTCATAACCTAGATGTCAAGTCCCAAGGATCTGACCTTAATGTCAAGGACCAAGAATTTGGCCATGACCTACACTTAGTCCCAAGAATCTGGCCATGACCTATATACAGAGTCCCGAGAATCTGGCCATGACCTACATGTCAAGCCCTAAGAAGCTAGTCATAACCTACATGTCAAGTCCCAAGGATCTGACCTTAATGTCAAGGACCAAGAATCTGGCCATGACCTACATATAGTCCCAAGAATATGGCCATGACCTACATACAGAGTCCCGAGAATCTGGCCATGATCAACATGTCAAGAATCTGGCCATGACCTAAACAGAGTCCCATGAATCTGACCATGACCTGTATGTTCAGCCCCAAGCTGTCCATGACCTACATGTAGAGCCCCAAGAAGCTGGCCATGACTGTCATGTACAGCCCCAAGAAGCTGGCTATGACCTACATGTTCAGCCCCAAGAAGCTGTCGTCATGTTCAGCTCCAAGAAGCTGGCCATGACTGTCATGATCAGGCCCCAAAGAAGCTTGCCATGATCATCATGCCGAGCCAATAATAAGCTGGCAATGACCGTCATGTTCAGGCCCAAGAAGCTAGCAATGACTGTCATTATCAGGCCCCAAAGAAGCTTGCCATGACCATCATGTCAAGCCAAAAATATGCTGGCCATTACCATCATGTTCAGCCTCAAGAAACTGGCCATTACCATCATGTTTAACCTCAAGAAGCTGGCTATGACCATCACGTCGAGCCAAAAATAAGCTGGCCATGACCATCATGTTCAGCCTCAAGAAGCTGGCCATTACCATCATGTTCAGCCTCAAGAAACTGACCATGACCAACATGTTCAGCCTCAAGAAGATCGCCATGACCATCATGTTGAGCCAAAAATATGCTGGCCATTACCATCATGTTCAGCCTCAAGAAGCTGGCCATGACCTAATGTTGAGCCAAAAATAAGCTGACTATGACATACATGTCAAGCCCCAGCTTTTGGTAAACTGGTGTTGTACATCAAGCTGTATCCAAAAACCAAATAACACGTCTTTGTGGCCAACTGTACTTGAGAAACTGATCACATACAAATTTTAACATCAATGGTTATCTTGGATGTGGACACATATAGACTGACGGATATATGGTATGATATTGTATCCATATACAATTGTACTGTCATGCTTACAGATGCGAAAGTAATTGCAACACTGATGTTCTGATAAAGCAGGCTCAACAAGAATCAGATAAAAAAATAAAGATTCAAGGTGAACACAAGTAAATCAAAGGAAGCAAACACTGATAATTGCATCAGTAACACAATCTCTTTATACACGGTTCCAGGTTCAATGCCCATTTCAACACTGATTTGGAATTAGGGTTGCCTGTCCAAGTTTCTAAAGGGAATCTGGTTTTCTCTACCAATAACACAAGCTGATGACAAAATCCAAGTGACTGAAAAACTTGTATGAGATGAAAAAAACTTAAATGATGAAAGTGAAATTTATGAAGCATAAACTTCTATACAAATGTACAGCATAGAAACAGAAAGACCTACTGGGACATGATTGTAGGTTTTTGAAAACTACAAGTTCCAATGTATCAGAAAGACATAATGGACAGAAATGATCTGATGAACAAAACCTGAGGAACACATCAACAAGGCTAATCAAAACCAACATGTCTGAGACAGAGATCTTCTACAATACCACCTAACTGTTATTATGTTTGGTAAATAACCAAATAGGTTTCCCAACTTTTCAATATGCCATGAGGTGGACTAACATTTGGTAAGTCTGGTTGTGTAAATACTTTATACTTTCTGACTGATTTTCCCTAATTGGTGAAATCTCAGGTGTTTCATACTTGACTTAATTAGTCTTGCATACAGACAGAAAACAACAGTCATAATAGTTACTCTCTGACCCATTCCTATACAGAATTATATTGCATTATGTGATAATAAATTCACTAAGGGCATATTATGCAACTGTAATGAATTACATACTGCAAGCCTCTCCCACCCACCCAACCTTTACCAGTGAAATGGACAAAAAATGTATAGATAAAGATGAAAACTGACATAAACTTGTACAATAAATAAAGTAACCAACAGGCTGAATTACAGCGCCTAGCAGAATACACCAAATGTGTGTATTTAATTCTACATTTGTGCAAAATGTAGACCTGAAAAAACATTTCAATCTCTTAATATGAACACTTACGAGATTTATCTTCATGCCTATTCCATATTAAATATAAAATCTGCACATAGTGTATATATTTGCATGTGTAAATTAATATACATATGCTGTAAAACATTTGCAGTTAATTCTGATGTAATTCAAGAAAGGTCTACAAATTAGTTATTTTCAGGTATAACTGATTTTTTAAGCTTACAAAATTATTATTATTATTATTATTATTTTTATTATTATAATAATACTGTATCATTACCTTAATATCTTCTGAATTCTGTTCAATATATTTAACAGAGCAATGACTCATGTTCATTAACATGCCACCCACCCACACATACTTGCTAGATACCAATTTAATTTATATGCTTAACACCAATTATAATGAAGAAATAACATTCAATCTGTGCTACTGTGCATCTTTTCACATCATCACTGGTGCCATGTGCTGTGCTTCACACACAGCTCATGCATATGCATGCACGTGCATCTCACTGCTCACCAATGCTATGTATTATTATATTAATTTGTTTAAAACTTATGCATAATCATTATTTGAAAACTTAGAGGTATAATTTGCCCTGCAACTTCTTAATTTACAAGTATCCTATGGGGAAAAATTACTTTTAATTTATGCCAATTTAATTTTAAATATAACCACAGGAATGCATCTATGGCATAAATCAAGCATCAGCTGTATTTCTGCAATTCTTTCTATACTCTTTTCTCATTACATGAAGATACAATTTATGCTCAGATTCAAACATACATAAAGGCTACCATATATACATGCTTATCAATCAAACTGCAAATAATATACATGTAGTCTCAGAATTGCCATCACATAATGCTCCAGCAAAAATGGTCTCTGTTGTTTAATTTACTAACAGAACTGCAAATACTGAAGTCTGCTGGCACTTCATTGTGATGGTAAATATGAGTATATGCATTTTACAATTTGGATGCGACTTGTAACTGAGTATATACAGTAGTTCACCTAAATTATACCTGAAGGCTTTTTCAATAATTTATTAATACCAGTGAAAACTAAGACAAGAAATATAATTACAAACACCTGACAGAAATCAGGCAACAGGTAACGTAAAATTATCCAGACAACTAGCATTTGTGCTTTCCTCTATCGTCCCTCTTGGCGTACACAGTTAAGTCTGATTCTATTTCAAAAGCCACATATCCATGTATTACGAAAAGTGTCTATCTAAATTTACTTACACGTATGCAGTAACCATCAGTTATACAGGAGATAGGATCAAATATTTTTTTTTTTACTTAAACAGTTTCCCAGATGGCTAATTGCAAGGAAGCATGGAATCTCAGCTTATTTAATTCAATAGCCACAGAAAGGTACTTTTTATGAAACTGTTTCCTTTAAAATAGCTTTCCACTTTCCGTACTCTTTTGTTTTGAAAATTATAGCAATGAGATCAAGTTCACTGGGCTACTTGAATTCAACATCTGTAGACCACACCCAGCACTGATCTGCTAGCCCCCAGACTCCAGGCATAGGAATTGCTTGACCCTGAGCAGATGTACATGTTCTGTTGCACAGTACACAAACAAACTAGTATTTTGTTTGCTTTTTCTTTGGTAAAAATTCTTTCTTGATAGCAAACAGAAATGAGGTGAAGATCCATTGATATGTTTGCATACCCTAGCACCATTCTTGCATGTTAATTTCCCAGAATTGCACATTTACACAAGTCAACCACTTATACAATTTACAAAGTGTCAGTAAAATCTTCCATACACAATGAAACCTGCATCAGCAGATACTTCTATATAAAAGACACCTACTCATAAAAAAACTTTATAAACATTTTATTTCTTTGTTTTCCCATCAAATTTCATATTAATGAATGTATATAAGTGAAAATTGTCTATGGACTAAACTATTAAGTAAGTGTGACATATTAGGTTTAAATATGGTCTAACAGAATTAATGACAATCTTCTACCAGAAATTCAATTTTGTTCCTTTTCCCTTTTGGGAAAAACTATTCAGAAATTTGCAAAATAAAGACAACCTTATGAAAATGATAAAACCTTATCACAAATCTTCACAACTACTGGCCAAGTCTACCAAATCCCAAACAATCTTTCCAGATATTTAATAAAGACTTCAATAACAGATGACTTCTCAAAATACCCATTTCTCCAGCAATTTTTCAAAAATTTACCTAAATAAGTTAATCATTACTGTACATCTACACCAGCCACTAAGTTAGCCTACAAAGGTTGCAAATCCTTTAAGCAGTTTGGAATGAGAAATAAATCTAACAACAAGCTTCTATCTACAACAAGCTAATTAAATTGAGATCTACTGACCGTAAAGTTACATATTCAAGATGTAGTTCTAAGGGGCACCAATAACAAGGCTAAGTTTGGTTAACTCTTTGAGTCACCAATCAAATTACAACATTCATTCTTCTGAAAGTGAAAAATATCCCTCAGAACGTATTGCTTTATCTGATAGACTACTGAAAATAAATGAGCTGGGAATGCCAAAGGTCACTAAAACCAGACCTTTGAGTACCTGTCAGATCTTTATGTAGGGGATATGAGTTTAAGATTGCTATCTAAAACATCTCAAAATAACTCAATTTTCAACAATTTTTCATACAAATTCCTCAAAAGGGGGAAAGACGGATCATTAAAATGCACCAATCACACATTTACCATCATATGTTTTAACAAGATAGCAAAATATCTGAATGTTGAGGCTACAATCATAACATTTTTTTAAAAATATGCCAAGGAGTCAAAAGGTTGCAAAAGTAACTCTTAGTGTTAAAATGATTCATCCATTAATGTGTTTAAGAAGCATCAACAAATTACTTTTCTTTACAACTAAAACCAAATTCAAACTTTCTGACCCCAAGATCAAAGGGGATGAAGCATGCTGTACAGTGAATTATCCTAAATTCATACTGATTCATCATAAAAAATAAGAGTCCCAGAGAGGAAGTAACACTCAGGCAGAAATTCATAAAAAGACCGTTTTTTCTTCATAACTGCTAAGTGCTAAACTTGTCTTTGTAAATATCTTGATGAAGGAGACTTTTAATTCAATATATACAGCAATTCACTTGTACATACAGTAGAACATTGTCACCACAATGACCTTTTTGAAAATCTTTATTGCTACTCTCTCTGAATGACAGGCATATGAACATGACGTTTTCACTAAATAACTTCTTAAGACATCTTGCTGGTCATAAATGAAAATGGTACATCCAATATATCCACCACTGCAGCTTATTAAAAAATATTGTTTTCATTAAGGCCATGGTCATTACCATATTGGATATATAAGTGCCATTATGTTAATTTAAGATTAAGCAGACACATATCGTTTAGTGAAAAGCCGATGTTGATATGACCATCCATTTCTGAGGAGCAGCAATAACAAGATTATTGTACAAGATAGCTGTTGTGATTGCCATATTAAATGTACAAATGGCACCATTTTCATTGGAGACAAAGTACACATCTAAAGAAGTCTGTTGGTAAGAACCACACATTAATATGACTTTCCATTTAGGTACAGTAGCACTAAGACTTTCAAGATGGCTGCTGTGGTGGCCATATTGGACATCAGAGCAGCAACATTTTCATTTAGGATGAGCATGATAAAAATTCTTTTAGTGAAAACAAAATGTTGATTTAACTATCAATTCTGGAGGAGTAATAATAAAAGAATGTCAAAATGGCCACTATGGTGGCCTTACTGGAAGTCAAAGTGGTAGTCTTTTCATTTAGGACCAAATGGACCTAGGATGAATGCATGTATAAAGTTTAACGGCAATTGTCCAAGTAGTTTAGGAGGAGTAGCAATAACAAACTAGAGGACGGACACATGACAGAGAATCAACAGCAGGTGCCTTGTAATATACACACACAATAGAACATGGTTTCTTTAAGTACGTCAGCATAGCCTTCAACGAGGCACAGTCCTTTTCGCAATGTAATTATAATGATAAATAAGAATTGTTAAATATTCATATTGGCTTCATGCCTGTCTATTGAAGTCAAAAGATTACCAGGCTGACCAGAATATGAAAAGGGGGATCATCCTGGGAGAAAATGAGGTGCATCACAGGGATGCATTACATGCAGAAACAACACATCCTTTGAGAATTTCACATGTATTTGACCCAGAAACTCAGGGTCCTAGACAACGCTGATGTAGCAAATAAAAAAGTTCAAACCAAAACTTTAACACAAATTTTCTTTGTTACCTTGACAGAAGGTTGATCAAGCATTCATAGAATGAACTGTCTTACGGTTAGTTTATAATGATTCATGCCAAGAATGATGAGAATCTATCTCTGTATTTAGAAAACATCTGCAAATTAAAACACTTTAACTAAAATCTTAATACAAACTTTTTATGACTGTGGCCTTGATCCCAAAATAAAAATGGTGAACAAGCCTGGTATAGAATGAATTGTAATATCTTCAAAATGAATATGATGAGAATATATCAAGTGGTTCAAGAAATTTATACCAATGAAAAATTAATCAAAACCATTAAAAAAAGTTAATGCCAGCACCAGAAAAGGGACTGAAATCTCTTGCTTCCCACTAGCATGCATCCAACAATAAAATCCTCCAAGCAATAAGGGAGGAGAAAGGTAACAAGCTTCTTCCTAAAATCCCTATTTCTCAAAAACACACCCTTTTTAAACATTTCCAAGATTACCCATAACTAAAGCAGAGGAAAATGGTATCCAGAAAATCTGAATACAGGAACAGTGACTAGAAGCTACCACTGACAGACAGATGGAAGGATGCATAGGGCAATGACAATATCCACTTTCTTCACTAAATGTGTGGGGATACAAATATTTTTAAATATGGCATGATGCACAAGCTCCGTCATGTATATATCAATATATAATTTGTCTGATTTGATGAACTAATGAAAATATTCGCTTTATTTTCGTAAAGGGTGTCTCACCTTTTTCAGAGTTAATTCGAAGTTATGAAGCTTCAAAAAAAATGTTGACATGTGCTGATGCCACATTTTCTCCCAAAAAAATCCTACAATAAATGATCCTGACAACCCATACAGATGCAATTTTTTCTTACTTGTGAGCAAAGTATAAAGATGGCAAATTTTTTAATCCAATAATGCCTGTAATTAACTTTTTCCAAGCTAAATTATGGTCATAGATAAACTACCTACCAGTGTATGTCTTTTCCAACACAGCATCCAATTACCATCACGAACTGGGATAAATATTCAATAAACAATAAAAGCATAATGAAGTATTTTTGTTTGCCATATTTTGCTACACCAGACCAACCAGTAATAAGAAATACTGCGGCCTGCAAAAATTCATTTTATCTATATCCATATCAAATCCTGGGGATTGATCTTTGCCATGGGTGCCTGATCAACTCTGCAAACAGATGCACCATGATACGTTTTTAACAGGAACTCATACTTAAAGAATCTGAGATCAACAAAATAACAAAGAAAAACAAGTTTACCTAAACTGTTTGTCTTTTATCATAAATCAGGCATAAAATAGCTATACTGAGCTAGCCATTTTAAAAATTGTCATTATTGGAGAATAGTCTGTGAGTCTAAAAACAGTTTTTATTAGACTTATGACCATCTCTCTCTGGTAAATCAATGTCACAAGAGTTCCACTATGAAAGTACAATGGAGAAGCAATGCCAAATTGATATGCAGACTGTATGTAAGCAACCAGACACTATGTTATTTTAGACTCGTATTGTTACACCACAAGAATATATCATAGATCTCTCTGGATTATAGGAGATTAGTTTTGAATCCACAAAAGCATTCAGAAATAACTTTTGGTCAATACTGAAATTAATGTAAGGGCAAACATAACAGCTATAATCAACTGTTTTATAATGTAATTTCCTCCCATCACCTCTGTAATTCTACTGACAGACAAAAACTGATCTCATTCAATCACACCATCAGCATCTGAGAAGATTTTGATAGTACACTAAAAATTACAGTGTATTTAACAGAGCACGATAGGGTAGGATTCACATCATGCACAGAAAGTGTGTGCTTTCATTATAATGCTGCCTAAAAGAGCCACTGCGGATGCCACTTCATTGTAAGGCTGTGTTACGACATAAGTGGTAAGACTGCCTTATAGTCATGCAGATGATATATATAATTTTACTACCACTTAATGAAATGAAATACCGTATTATTCACTTATAAGTGGAGACAAACTGCAAACAACAAAAATCCTGATCTACCACAGCATAATGCATCTGCAGATCAGGGTCTATGTTGTTTGTTCTACTGATTACTCTTAACAAACTACACAAGGATATTTTCATTGCAGATGGCATGGCATTATAAGAGGGGGACAAATGTATCTATCATATTTTCAATGAGTCTTTTTGTTTGAAGCTGACAAAGGCAAAAATCTTCTCAGATGATTTTTCTTTCTTTAACATCTTTACACTGTAGTTTAGTTAATAAACTTTGTATGTTTGCCCCACATCTTGCCATCTTTTCAAGATCTTAAAATCTAAGCAAAAACAGTTTACCCCACATCATGCCATCTTTTCAATATCTTAAAATCTTACAAAAACAGTCTGCCACACATCATGCCATCTTTTCAAGATCTTAAAATCACAGTAAACTCCAATAACATGTAACTAAAAATTACTTTTTACCTCAAACAGGTTAAAGGTATGACTTAATACACAAATTTACTAGACAGCTAGATGAAGAAGCATTATAAGCAAAAGGAATGGCAGTACTAAAAAGATGAACAACTTTGGTTTTGCAAACCTATTAACTTTCACTGCATCTCTACGCAAAATACACTGAAATGTGTCTTAGAAAATTGTACCTATACTTAAAACCAAACTCTGTTGTTTGATGTAATGTATTTCTAGTTACCACTTCATCTGAACAAGCATTAGTTTCAACATCTAACAGTGTATCAAGACCCCATTTTCTCAAAGACCCTAGTTTAGTCATTGAAGGTAAGAAAAATGCATTATTTATCTTTCAAATAATTTTTTTTTTAAATGTATACAGGAATGTGCTTAAAACATAGTATAGTCAAATCTGCACCATTACTCAGACAAAAATAAAATCCCTTAAAAAAACTTTCCTTTAAAAAATATTACCAACTCATTTACTGTAGGACTGTTTCAAATTTGAAACATGAACCCTAGCTTTTATTATTTTGCTATATGATATTATTATGATCTTAAAGTCTATCTACTGTATCAATTAATACAGTACCATGACTATTGTTCTTTACTGTTCCATTGATCTCAATTTATCTGTTTTTCTGTTCAGTTGGGACACCATTATATGGCGGGACTTAAGTCATGGGTCAAAACATGGCAATTCTCTCACATTTCTAATGCATACACTCCTTTGATAAACATGCTATCCACTATTCCAACAATACATTACTGCTGACCTTAAAAATGACTAAAGATTTTAAACATACACTGTCAAATGACTATATCTGTCTACCTTACGGTCTTATTGTCAGAGTTGTAGCTAAGACATGCTTTTTTAAATGACAAAGATTTTTGTAACCATTATTCTGAAGTTCTAATGTATATTGCTCAGTACTTCCTATCTCAGTAAGGCAGTCAATTTAACAAAATATTATGTACTGCTATTGTCAAGCAGGAAAACATGCATTTAAAAGCTCAGAAGTGTGATTCAAGACTGATGCAGCTATGCTAAACATCGTGTTCAACTCAAAAGTTTGTGAAGTTAACTTGAACCTTAATTACCTGAAGTAAAGTTTCACTAACTACAATTCCAAACCATACAGAGCTCAATGACTTATTAAATCTCTCAACCTGAAGTAATCCTTTAAAAAACAAATTCACTTGAGACTTGGTGACAGCAACCATCATTCCTACCATGATGTCTACTAAATGTAACTGTTGCCTTTCCTGACTTTTCCCCCAAGAATCTGAATATTCAATTTTATTCTTCTGTACCATGAAAACTTTTTAAAAGGTTTATTGTCCCTTTCATCCTGATATGTCACTTGTTTGAAGCCATATTTAAAAACAATAATGCAGATGTTTTGCATCACAAAAAGTACCAGTAGTTTAAAGCATATGTGGTACTTCAGTAAAGATAGTCTGGATCCCTGACCAATTCCACCAAATCTAAAATAAAACATGGATCCATATCAAACAGACAATCCAGAATCTGGATTTTACCACAAGCAATCGTATTTCCTTAATTTGACCTTTTATTCTGTAAGTCTGTATTTTAAGGGTCATTTCCATAAGACTCATGGCAAAATCGTAAGGGTTGGCAGGTCTGTATTTATCACACACAGCCCCATATTCTCAAAATGTTTCAAGGAAAATGCTCAAGCTACAAACCTGAAATCAAATATGATACTTAGGGTGCACCTTTTACAAAAATGGGAAGACAAGAGTTGGGGGGGGGCACAAAATTACAAGAAAATATCTTGGAAATATTTGTGACATTCTAATTATAGTTACTGACTGTCAAAGTTTGGGACTTTGAACTAGAGCTCAAGTTTCTTGCTGTTTTGAGAATACAAGGCAAGGGTTCTGCAGAGTGCAGTGAATCATGTGCACTCTATCAAGATGTAACCCACTGTATCTCATAATGTGCTGGCAGATCTGTGTCGATGCATTTCATCAAATGTAATCAGCAGAACAAACAATATAGACCCAGATCTGCATATGCATTACACAATAAACAGATCAGAGTCACACTTCTGCTGTTGAACATGACTTTTATTTGACAACCTACATGAGTATGTACCAAGTCTGCTGAATTTTCACCCAGCAGTTTAGGATAATTCATTTATGGAGAAACTGGCAGACAGACAAACAAATCAAAGGTATGATAGTGTCCCTGCTAAACTTTAAGGATATTGGGATAATGACTATGAACATGCACATAACTACAGATGTCAATATACTTACCATAACTATGTATAAAATTGGCCAAATATAAATCTAATTCCCGTACTGTTACACTTATATGATGTGGATTTACACATAACTGGGGATTCACACAGTCTGGAGCTTTGTCCAATCTTTCACCATCAGTACTTTCCAATGGTATTGCTTTAAACAATATCACCATAACCAAATCAAGCCGCCACACTTTGTCCGCCTGCCGTAAACAATCTATCCTGCGCATTTTGCCCTTTTGATCCGGATTACTTAACACACAAATAGGGGGTCGCTTCCCTGTTATGCTCATTACAAAGTCCTCTCTACATTCTTGGGTGATATCTTTCCGTAATTTTGCCAGCAACCGTGAGGCCCATTTCTGTTTGATCTCTGGCTTTTCATTCTGAAAAATATACCAATTTGTCATGACTTAGCAAAAAGTGGACATTGAAATAAAATTAAATATTTTACACTCTAAGACTGCTTGGGAAGAAACAAAATTATACTGAATAAAACTGTAAATTTCATTTCCATCAATCTACAATTTTACTTGCTGCAAAAATTCATTTAATCTATATGTTCATAAAAAATATGTAAATATATATGGGTGTCATGAAGACAGTGGGTTCAAAGATTTGTAGTTTTCCAGCTATGACTGAGTTTCATGAAGTATTCAGTATTTAAAAAAACCAACTTTAGTTAACAATCTATAACTGCAACTCAGCAACTACAATGCACAGTTATAATAATATAGTGCTGGGCTGTTGATAAGTACTATCAATGAAAGGAAGGTGAGGATGGGTGTGGAGAAAAAAAGCTGACAAGAAAAGAATGTTATATCATTTATCATATCGATTATGTCATCTCTGCATTTGCAGAGAACATAAAATGGTAAAAATAAAGTGAACAATCGAATCTGTACATAAATGAAACAGGGAATGGATGGACATGGATTATGCACAGATGGATGTATGACAGATACAGCATAACCTGATATAACCCAAATCACTCCATCACTCCACCATATAGTGGGCACATAAAAGGTACTGATGAATACAAATGGAGTACTTCGAAAAACCTCAAATGCACAGAATCAAGAAGTTTAAAACAACATTTTGGATAAAAGAAAAGCATCGCATTTCACTGCATACCAAATTTCTTTAATCTAAGTATGAATTTTAAAAAAACAAGTTACTAATTACTGAGGTTACATGATTATCAATTGCAACAATGCAAACATCAGTGTAATTACCATGGACTGTTAAATGCATATCATAAGTATGATTTTCTCTGTGCTATTATAGGGCTAAATTTAGTTATTACAGGTGCTATGGTATTTATATTAGTTTTAGAAGGAAAGATATATTTGTGTATAGATTTTCTAAATTCTCTATATAAATTTAATAACAGTATGTCTATGATAGAGTAACTCTACAGTCACTGTTAGATTTAGAGGCAGAGATTTGGGGTCAATACTAGGTTACCAGCAGCTATTCAAATGCTATGGTGTCAAGTTACAGTCCAGAGAAATTGAAACAAAGGAGTCAGTAGGACAGTTGGAAGATGTGTTTGTAAAGCTAATTAAAATCAATTATAGCAAGTTTGCCTTAATGCTTAATCATTAAAATTAGTGACCATTTGAAGGGAAATTTGAATCTCTTTTAGTAGGTATAAAGTGCTTAAAATAGAGTTCAGTAGTTATAGTTTAATTTTGAAGTAATTTGCTCAAAAGGATAAAGTTTACAAGTAATTTCATATTCAAAATAATATTTTTGTAAATTCTAACACACAGCATCAGTGGAAAAAGAGTGTGTATGGAGAGTACATATATGGCTTTATTTTGGATTACAAAATTTAGATTCTGTGCATTGTGATATGTAGATTAGAGTTAGATAAAGGGTCTGCACCTAACACAATCAGACCAGAATATTAGTTTAGAATAGGTCTTCAGGGAATGTTTTCTCTGAAGTCCGCTAGGATTGTTTAAATAACCAGGTCAAACATAGTGCAAGGAGTCAGCATGAAGAACTAGGGGCAACATACATCATTAAAGGTAGAAAAAGAAGAAACCCTCTTGCTTGTGACTAATTCCCCATAGCGCAGTGACATCAGAAAGGCGCTACTACAGTTTGGTGGAGAATTTAAAATGGAAATGTTGTGTTAAATTGTATTCTAAAACTTTTACTGGATTTTGGGGAATTCCATTTTATTTTAGACTGTGCTGACTCCATATGAAAGTTAAGTAGCAAAATTTTTGTATATTCATCTTTAGGACCTTTCTTTACACTTTATTCTACAATTTTACGAAGTGATTGGTCAGGTAAAAATTTGTCATTAGAGATCTATATGTGCCTTTGATTCTTGTGATTCTACTGCATCAAAATGGATAGAAGCTGCATGGATTTCAGTCTCATGCCACTTTTTCTGGTGATGGAAGCCAAGAACGCCTAGCCGCAGCAGTGGGAAAATGAATGGATCAAATAATAAAAAAACAGGAAACGATAAAGGACTATGATCTGAACACGGACAACACTATTGCATGGACTTCTTAACAAAAAAAAAAAAAAAGAATCATTAACAAAACTGGACTGATTAAAAACAAAAAAAAAAAAAAAATTGTTGACAACCAGGAAACGATAAAGGACTATGAACTGAACACGGATAATACATATGCAAGGACCTCTTAACAGAAAAACAAAAAGCAATATCGAACACTGGAACAAGGACCTACACTCAGTGTATCAACGGAAAACAGACAAAATGATAACCCATACGGAACGAAAGAAACAACACCAAGGAAGAAATGAGGGAGACATGTACAATGGCTAATAACGGTTTCTTAAAGCCAGGCCACTAACAAGAACCGAGAGCAAGGCTGCAAATCACCCTTGTGTTGACAGAAAGAACACATGTGGAGAAACACAGCTCCCCGATACCACACATGCTAATGCGAAAGAACCTAACTTTACTGGATGTTGATGAAATTCTAGCCTGTAGTCGGCATCATGGCAAGCGCGTTTATAATGTTAAATGGCAAGACTTCCCCAAGACTACATGGGAACCTGAAGAAGCGTTACCGCAGTTTTTGCTCCGGGAATTTCATGTAACAAAGACACAAAAAGGAAAGAGAAGAAAGTATGCAAAGTGAAGATTCCAAAGGGACTTGATCAATTAGTTCTTAAAGGTGGACTCATTATATTTGTTTTGCTGTGCTATACTTTCCTATCAACCTTTTCTTCCATATCTATCCTGCACATCTTCCTTCCTATGGTACAGCAGAACAGATGTATAAATCCCACACTTGGACAATTGACAGCTATGTTGCACATTCCAAATGGATTATTCTTTGCAAACAAATAACTACTGTAATTTTAAAAGCAGTCTATGGCACAATGTTAGTGCCAGTTCTTATTCAGTTCAAGAAAATCTTGAAACCCTTGTGATACCTTTAAATTACATTCAAAGTGAAGTGACATTCATGGAACATTATACAAAGTACTATAGATTGGTGAGAAGTCAGACATTTATGGAACTGTTGTTCATGTGACTTTTGGTAGACAAAGATGATATATAAAGTATTAGTGTGATTAATAATTAAGTGTTTGAAGTTATTTTACATATACATGTATCAAGATATTTACCTAAAATTAGCATCCATAAGACCTCTTGGGATTATAAAGTTATTTCTGTTTCTAACTGAAAAGATTGTAATAAATCGCAATATTTTTGTACCTTAATACCCTGCACTATGGAATGTAAATTCTAGGGTCTAAGATATTGAGGGCATATCAAATGGCTTATTGATAACACAAATGCCATTCACCAGTAGAAATCAGATCACAATGACCTACAGATGATAGGGTGAGATTAGTGACCTTGATATGAGTATATTACAATTTTCACAAATGAAATGGAATCTATGTTCACAAACAGTATGCTATGAATAGTGACAAATAAAAAGACACAAGTGTGAATATATGGTCACACTCGCTTAGTGTTGGTATGGTTGACTTATTCTCATACCAACAAGGGTGTCATAAAAATTGTGGAAATTTCAAAAGTCAGTCAAGTGTAAGAAATACAAAACACTCACCAAGGTTTGGAATGGCCAAGTTACTTTATCTGAGATAAATCATATATCAATTTTAATGAGTGTTGGTAAAGCAGTTTCAAGATATGTGTGTGTGATTTGGATTTTTAATGTTGTTTTAACAGTTTTTCAGTCATACTGCTATGATGTCTGCAGTGTGGCAGTTTACAGTGATGCCTAGCACTAGGGCATCATGCCACAGACATGTTGCATCATGTCCCGCCCAGTCACATTATCCTGACACCAAGCCGACCAGCCCTAACACTAACCTCTTAATGCTGAGTGCCAAGCGAGGTGGCTGCTAGTACCATTTTTAAAGTCTTTTGTATGACTTGACATGGCTTCAAACCTGCAACCTCCTACATCCGAAGCAGATGCTCTACCACATAGGCCACCAGAGCAGTCCATTTCAAGATATTGAGGGTATATCAAAAAGAATGCTAAAAATTCAACTCATTCAAGCATGAAAGTTTGCTTGCACTGACCCGGTTTGAGGATGGTTTTCATCCTTTTAATGTTTATCTAAATACCAGTTTTCATGAGTGCTGGTGAAATAAGGTCCAAGAAAATGAGGGTGCAAAAACCAGGTCAATATACATGGGTTACTCATACATGCAAAAATTAAGTAAAACTGGTCAACTGTGGAGTTACTTTCATGAAGATGTATCTACGTAACAATTTTCATGTGCGAAGGTTTAATATGATTGTTGTTGTTATTGTGGGGTTTAACGCCATTTTTCAGCACATGATAGGCTATGCATGGCGGCCAGTATTAATGGAGGAAGAACCCGTGAAAACCCCAGGAAGAACCACCAACCCACGAGAAGCTACTGGCAAGCTTTCTCACATACCCACAATGGCCGAATCCTAGACTCGAACCCAAGCAATCATAGGTGAGATGGCAGTGATCCGTAATGGAGAGTGCTTTAGACCACTCGGCCACTCAGGGACCCGGTTTAATATGGTCCAAGATATAAAGGGTATAATGAACAAACTCCTGAATACACAAGTCACTAAAGAATATAAATTATGTCACCCTGACTTTGTTTTTGTGTGGTTGAGTTGCTTTCATTGAGATGTACAAACATACCAATTATGATCAGGGTAGGTTCAAGTGGGTCTAAGATACTGATGGTATAATTAATGAATCGCTGAAAATACTAAATTCACTCAAACATACATATAAGGTCACAGTGACAGTTTTAGAATGATCAAGCTAACTTTGTCAATATGCATATACAGGTACATACCAATCTTCATAAAGTACAGGCAAAAGAGGTAAAAAAATACTGAGGGGTGTAATGAACAAACCACTGAAAATAAGAATGTCAAGTTTGCAAACAAGGTCACAATGTAGTTTTGAAAAAGTATTCAATATTTTATGAAGTAACTAATAATTCCAGGTCATGAATGAAAAAAAAAATTGGCAAATTATAATATCTCTGTCCATCTTCAATGGCATGGTGATCATAAAGTAAAAAAGAAGAGAAACTTCAGATTGAATGTTGATGACAGAGTGCTTGAAAAACAAGGGGCTCACATCCTGCAATTTCCTCAATAGATGAATTACACTAATGCTGGGGTTGAATTTGACAAAGGCATACTTGCAAAATACCAGTGAACTGTGGAAAATGCTTGTTTAAAATTTTAAGCTCTTCCTTCCTTGACCACTGATGTACTGTAAATTATTATTAAAACTTCTTTTTTTGTCTGTACTTCAAGAACAAAAAAATGCATAATTTCTAAAATTCAAAAATGAAGCTTCTTTGCACACTGATTCCTTTTCCTTGCTATTAGCTGTTCATTGTGTAACACTTTATTGTAGTCATTACCTACTGATAATGCAAAGTGGACCTCGGTACAGCCCTTATGTCTTCAAGGTAAAATTATATTTCATTTAGATGCCCAAACATCATTCACCACAGATGGAAACATTTCTGACATTATTTTACTTTGGGTAACACCTTTTAAGTACTATGCCCATCTCAAAACTTGTAATACTAATATACTCCTGAATGATTCCTGATCTCATCTAGTTATGCTGCTTACTATGCAGACCACCCCCAAACAAACAAAATGATTGTTCCCTCATACAAACACTGCTGCAACTTTATGTCACTGAAATAATTTTTAATCTTTTTATTTCTAATAACACTTCAAGATCAAAAGATATTAACTTGCACTTGTAACTAGCTTGTTATTAACAAGAAAAAACAATTCATCTTCACATGCAGCTTTGTGTTCAAGTGATATGGAAGGAAAAATAGTTTACGCTTATTCTCCACTTTCAGGATTAGGGTAAAAATATTACATTAAAGGTAAAATACAAGGTTTTTAAACAAGAGTCCCTCGATGGGACTAATGCTCTACTGCTCAAAAAAGAGCATCTAGGAATTCTAGATAAAACCATTTCTACTTATTAACTCCTGAGTGATGAAACCATCTCTGATATTCTTGAGCAATAAGATTCTTCAATCAGCCACAGTGGTGGCCATAATGGTTATCAAATTGGCAAAATTTTATTTAGGACAAACTAGACAATCAGAAGTCTTGTGGTTAAACCCCAATGTTGTTATGACTTTCCATCAAGGAAAATTTATGATAACAACATTTGCAAGATGGCCAACATGACTGCTATATTGGATGTTCAACCTACACATTTTCGATTAACTATAACATCATAAGAAGTCTTGTGGTAAAATCCCATCTTGATATGGCATTCTGCTCAGGTGTAGCAGTAAACTAGATTTTCAAGTTGGCTGCCTTGGCAGCCACATTGAATGTCATATCTGCACTATTTTCATCTAAACACTGTAAGAAACATGTTGATGAAAACTATGTTTATACATGCAGGAGAAATAATAACAAGATTTTCAAGGTACAGTGCCATCCATAACGGCTGTCCAAGTATTACCATTTTCATTATGGACAAACCATGAAATGAAGGTGTGTAGTTTCATGGCAATCCTCATAGTACTTTCAGAGAAGTAGTAAAAACAGACTTGACAGAACTGGACAACAGGATTTTGCAAATTTAATTTAAACTATTTTTCCCCAAAAAAGAAATGCAAGTAGCAAACAGAAGTTTTTAAAATCTACCCCATAGGCAAAAAGAAGGAATTAACAATCTGGTGAAAGTTATAGTGAGGTGTGTGTTTTATCATTGAATTTACCAAATAATTTACATTAAGTCCAAAGCATATTCCCACATGCATGTTTTCCCAAAGAAATTGGAGAAGATTATTTGTCTTTTCCATTAGATACTGAAAATAATTTTTTTCAAGGTTCACAAAAAGTCAATTAAAGAGGAACAAATGGTAATCTCTGAGACCAGAGCAATACTAAAACTGATATTTACTCTTGGATTAAATTAATACATTTATCAACTGTTTAACTTGAAATAGTAAGAAAGTAAAGGCCAGCAACTTTAATTACTTAAACTGATGTACTCTAAATGTACTCTAAAGTACCATACAAGTATCAGCAGTAGTACACAAGTTCCTTAAACTAAGAGTACAAATGATGTTTTAAGAGCGCCATAGACTAGTGCAAGGAAACTGAGTACAGTGTTCTCTGCCCCATACCTGCATATAACACAATATCTATTTCTCAAGTAGACTAGGCTCTTATGAAGCGTTCACTGCAAGATTAAATAAACAGGTCTTTCTAGTTGGCCTAAAGAAGAAAGGAATTTGTTTAATTGGACAAATTCTAATTTGAATCATTGGGGTCCAGATTATTGCTGACCAAATTCTCCCTGCTAAGGTTATCATTATGAGTCAATTATGATGCTGACAATCAGAAGTTCATTTCCAGTTAATGACATAAAGCTCAATGACCCACAATATTAATAATTGTGCAATTAGGTATTGGGAATTAAATGAAATGTCATCAGTTTCTGCAAAATGATCAATGATCAGTTTTATTATTTATTTATTTTAAAACCTTAGGGCTGAAACATCAGGGATGAGGCAAAGAAATCATAACTAGAGCTACCTTAAAATGCTCAACATCGCCAATCCCCATGCTTTATTTTCCCACCACCATTACACAAATGCAACCTCACCACACCACCCTCACCTCCGGAATTCGCCATAAATTTAGTAACCCGAAATATATCTAACTCCTACAAATGCATGTTCAAAATTTGGTCAAATAATATAAAAAAATGTCACTGTAATATTTGTATACAGATGACCATGACTCCAACCCTAAGGACCCTAAGACAAGTTGCCAAAACTCATACCCCTCTTGCAGATGGTCTCCAATGAGGCAACCTGTGTACCACCTTTGATAAATTTCCACCCAGCATGTGGTTACTGACAGACAAAATATCAAAATACACAGGAACCCAGCTATATTGCACTTCATTATAATATGGTTATGTCATGGCTCCTGATATTCTGCCTTTGATGTTCCATATTCCTTAATACTAAAAACATCAGCCAAGCTGATGAAGAGATAATGATAATTCAGTTAAGGTTCAGAAACCTATACTATAGCTTACATAGCATAATTAATGTCTTACATAGCAGTGATTAATTTTCATCGAGCACACTGGGTTATTTTAATCCAGACTGCTATATAAATTGACAGGTAGTAAAATTATATTATTTTTGTTTTGTCTATATTGCTCCCCCACCATGACACTCATATACACATTCATGAAATTTTAGATCATTCTCACTAAAACACAGTTTGGTGCATAACACAGTTGGCAATTATCGTCACCAACTACTGCTCATGTGACTAAAAGTAACCACTTCCTAAGGAAATCAATAAATTGGAACAATGGATTCATTTGTTCCTTACCTGTAGCTCATCCTTGACCCTCTGCTCCTCCTCCATAGACATTCGCTTTTCATGCTTTTTGAAGTGTTTGCGTTTTGCTGCCTGCAGATTAAACCATGTGTAGGAGAAGGCCTTCACATGAGGCAGCAGAGCCTCGATGAAGGGATGGAATTCATCCTGAAACAAAGGAAAATCAGAGATACTAAAAATATTTGGCCTCAAGCTAGTGCACCTGAATTTCAAATCAATGATTACTGAAGATAATGCATGATTAAGATTTTTGAAAAACAAAGTCCAAAGGCCAGATCTCTCAAAGAAATGTAAAGGATAGAATTCTAACACAATAGCAAATGTAATACACTTTCTGATTCGTCCAACATCAAAATCTGCATCATCAAAATCCAGACATGTAAAAAAGATGACGATGCCATTGTGACATCACAAATCTCATGCGATGTTATCCTTACTACATGTATTATTGTATGATAAAATTTCCAGGCAGTGTTGTAATGGGAATAAAAATCTCATGATTGTAGGCACATCACACATTGTGTTGTGTACAAAATGTAACACAACAATGAAGGCGAAATTTTTGTTATTCTTACATGATCAATGTAGTACATGTAAGTACATATATTATATACCAAATATCCATAAAAAAGAGGTTTTAAACACAGACACACACACACATTCTGCACTCAAACAGCAATGGAAATTCTGATGCTTAAGTACACTTGAAGTCATAAAAATGTATATCATGAGGGCCAAAACAAACCCAATCCTCTCAGAATATGGATCTAAGAATGTTAATAGCAGTTTTACTGGTGCATATAGCCATTTTATTTACATGTATCACATGCTGAAAGCACACCTTAATTTACTACAGTATAATCACCAATAACATTATCAAATCCATATCACCAATAACATTATCAAATCCTTATCACCAATAACATTATAAAATCCTTATCACCAATAACATTATAAAATCCCTATCACCAATAGCATTATCAAATCCTTATCACCAATAACATTATCAAATCCTTTAAATAAAATTGTAACTCCTGCAAATAACCTAAAAAACTGACACTCACTTTTTCAGGACATAAGTTTTTTTTCTTTTTCTCACAGCCAATGAAAACTAAAAATTACGGCTGAATCATTTACTAAGGAATGTTTTAACAGTACCAAAAAAAAACTGGTAAACCTGCTTTGATTACACTAATTATAAGATGGATTAATTGAAGGCGTTGTCAATGGCAGCAATACAAATAGCTGACATGCTCCACAACTCATGTCACCAAGCAGTTCCAGAAACAATGCAAGCCAAGAGCTTGTTAAAGTTTGTGGTAAAGAAAGAACAGATTTTCAGCTTAAGACAGTTGATGGAATTAATTTATGAATCACTTTGATAACTGTAAAATCAATAGTCATCAGCATTACATCATGCCAACCTTGAATTGCAGGCTTTTTTGTTGTATATTTACTGCTGGAATGTGTACAAAGGGAGATAAAAGAATCATGGACAACAATTCCTATTCTCACTTTTCACTTAACTTCTATGATTTAAACTGTTTAATACATATACATTATCTTTCTTTTCCATTTTACAGTAAGCTATACTGTGTTTACATTTGTGATGAAATGGCCAAAATCTTGTACACACAAGTTCCTCTTGTCTCAATTTTATTCAATGACATATCTCACATAAATGATAACCTCAGTTTGGACAAAGTTGGTTGGGTCTTCATATGCATAAATGGAATACAATAACAGTATTCGGAAATTAAATTTGAAAACCAGCTCAAGTGATTTGACTACATAATACCTTTTTGAGGCAATCATCGCCATATCTGGCATTTTAGTGTCATGGTTACTTTGAGCAAGGATATTATGGATCATCTTTCAGACTTTCAGAACTATGATAATATGAAATAGATGTATATTATTTTTGGTGTTACATTTTGTTGTCAAAGACATTCTTAACATTAACAGAATTAATATTAGAACTGGGTCACATTCAAACACAAATTATAGGACATATAACAACAACGGCAGTGCATGTAATGTATACACTGACATACTTTTACAACAGAAAAAAACCCACCTGAGATGCAACCAGAATACATTATCTGTATAAGAACACTGAAACATTACTATACAAGTGTTCTTCACTCGCAAGCAATGATATAATGCAACCTATTGTCTATATCATTTCTGATCAGCACTGTACATGCGAGGTGCATCAATGAACAATCATTATAATCAAGATATTAATTTAAACATTCTGGCAAAAGAAACTAGTTTTATTAGTATAGAAATTATATGGACAGAGAGAAAAGACATTATTTTTTAGTGTCCAGATATTCTGGTCTATGACACTATTCTACCAACTGTAAATCAGAGACTTAGAATGAAATCCTGGAAGTCAGTAATTTGGGACTCTCAATGCTGAGAACTCTGATGGACTGTTTCAAATGACTGTTGACATTTTAAAGGACAATGGTTGGTAAGTCATTTTAGTAACCACCTTTTTATTTCATCATTTTTGTTTCTTTATAACCAAATTTGAATTTAAATAGCTACATGACACCAAAAAGTGGAATTCATTACAGAAGAATCCTGAAACATACATATGTGTGACCTGCATCAGCCTATCATAAGTACTGGCTAAAGAAATGGGATTATCTTCTTGAGATTATCACATCTATCTAGTGAAAATAACCTTAACTACCAACACTGAAAATTACACAAACAGCTGCAAATCTGCATAAAATGTACATGGAGTTTCTGCATAGAGGATAGGACAGATTTCACTCAGGAATTTTAGGTTAAATGTAATTACAGAAATCCCTAGCTACACCTACAGCTGCTTCCCTTGTTATAAAGCTGTACCTGGAAGCCACTGAGTAGACTGCCATCCATAAAGACCATCTCAATGTGAAGTACATGATGCATATACTATCACTTAATGAAAGATCCAAGATCACACTCCCCTTTATAACACAAACTGTATTATAAAGAACTTGTAGTTGGGGGAGTGCTGTAACTGACCATGTGGAGTCTCTACAAATAAATTATTGTATGGGTGAGTATCTCTTATATTCTAACCCAATACATGCACTGTACTGAGTTATAAAGTAGACCATTCCCCCATGTGGTAATACCTTCTGAAAAAAAGGATGACACTGCAAGAAAAGTAGCCTCTCTTGTGACAAATAAACCATATTGTTTGTAATATTAGAGAGGGTGGAGGCAGCCTACTTGTACCCTGAATTCCCTATTAGAATGTTCTATATAAAATTGGACAGATGACCTTAACGATCCAGATCATGCAGGTCGTTCATTTTTCCAAACTTCAATGTTGCTATCATGAGCCTTTTCAAAATAGAAGAAAATGGTTATTAATGCTCATTCTTTTTAAAAGCTTTGTGAGTGAATGTTTCAAGTATAATCAGATGACTGTTGGTACTAAGGCCATACCGGAAGCCACATTGGAAGGGAGATATTAAATTGTTAGTCTCCAAATACCAAACAAGCCTTGCAGTAATCATTCAATCCATCATTTTACATACACAGTTCATAGAGGCTATGGAGTGGTAGTTGATCAGTTCTGTGCTATCCTTTCCTGGTTTGGGAACAGGCATTACCATGTATCATTATCTTTTTTGGTACATTAACAATGGTCCATGAATCACTTAAAATTTCTAAAAGAACAACTAAAGGAGGGTTCCGGTACGTGTTTTAAAAACTGGTATTATATTTCATCAGACCCAGTGGCTGTATCTTGGGCCATATTCAAGCTTTCATAAGTTCCAGAAGTGAAGATGTTAATTACAATTTTCTGCATTAATCGATGTGAATTTTAAATTGTCTTCTCTTTTTGAATTTTCATTCTTAAAAAATCTGCTGATATAAAAATTAGATAATGAATTTTTAGAAAAACTATCATGCTGAATAATTAGATGATCATTTTTTTTGAAAAACAATCATCAAGTACATTTGTTATGTGATGTCTGGTATTGAAGCTTTTATTTTTTAATTTTATGTCAGATAGAGTTGTTTCCCCATACCATTTATTTTGCAGATTGTGACCCATATATTCTTTATAGAGGAAATAGATTTTAAAGTAAAGCATTGTTTATCCATGATATTCTCTTACATTCTTTAATTGTGCAGCAACCTCGGCTATTTCAGCACGACTTAAATATGGCACAGATGTATGTCAGCACTGTAAATTTGAGAAAAATCTCACATTTTATTCACTGAAAATATCTCAACAAAAAAGTGCCCATAATCTAACCATAATACTTTAGCTACTTCATTGATTGGATTTACTGTAGGTTTGATTCAAATGTACAAATTAAAACGTACATTTTCCATAACTTCTCAGTCATTCTTAGTTTCCTAAAAAACAATGTGGTCCGAATGGAACTACTGATATACATCTGAGGTATGATCCACAGTTCAGAACATATATAGCTACTGACAAAACATTCAGGACACTTAACCAGACATGATTCCTAAAATAAACTGTGTACTGTATTTACTCACTCACAAGATGAGTCCAACTACAAACTGCATAGACTTGGACCTGCCATAGCATTCAGTTATCAGTAATCAGTAGAACATCATAGGCCCTGGTCTACAGGTGTAGTATGCTACAGCAGATCAATATCTTTGTTGTTCATAGTTTGACTTGACCTGTTTATGAGTATGTACGGTATTCACACCTTCACAACCTTTAATCCACTTTGATGAGAAGGTTTGCTTTTGGTATGTAGGTTAGCTTCAGGACACAACCATTTATTAAATACACTTTAAACAAGATTGAATGATAAAGGTGAGCTGGTGCCTGCAGCATTATCATTTGTCTGCATGTGGAATATCCAATGTTAATGATGTCAATTATTTATTATAGGATGGAAGAACATGAACTATGAAAGTAATAACATTGTCCATTTCATCCCTAAATGGTCTGGGTGCAATGGCATTGATTGCTTTTGTGACCCCAGTTTCTTGTAACAATGAAATATTGATAGCTCACAATGTGTGGACAGTAAATTGAATGGGTGGTTAATTACATAAGAATGACTAGGGAGTTTCTTAATTTGTTTTGAAACATAGATCTGCCTCTCTTAACGGGGACCAAGGTGAGTTCAAAAGTAAATGATAGATTATGTTTGGTCAGTTGACTTGGGCCAAATTGGATTATGGCATATATTAATTACCTTAACTGAATGCTTGAAGGTGTAATTAAAGTTCACTGTTTGACATTATAGGTGAGGTAATTGTGCTACAGTATCCGAAGAGGCCTATGTGTATGTGTGGTTTGGATTAACATAACTTTCACGATCTTCCAGTCATATGTCTATGATTTCTGTAGTGTTACAATTTATAGTGATATCTAGCAATGAGACATCATATCACAGACATATAGCATCATGTCCCACTTAGCCACATTATCCTAACACTAGGCTGACCAGTCCTCTAACACCAACCTCTCAACACATTAACCCCTGGAGGTTTTTGTTGTTTTCATCTGAAATTCAAGTAGGAAACACATTTTGAAAGCTATTTCTGAATACATACTAAAAATCCAACTTCCTGGTGATCTTCCAATAACATACTGCCTAACTGTGTTTGAAACATAGTTTTTTGTTGGCTATTTGGCTCGTGCAGGAGCAGATGGGTAAAATTTGGATTTTTTTTGCTTAATGGACCCATTATTTTTGCATCAAGTCCACTCTTTATTCCAAATGCCCATCTTATCCTTCTTTTTGCAAAGGTTCATCTGTCTGTTTGCAGTTCATACCGGTCTGCCTTAGATCTGAGACCAAAAAGTCTAAAATCCGGACACAAAATCGGATTCCAACCACAGGCGAATTTTGGGTAGAATAAAATTGGGTCCAAAAAATAAGGTTTTCCCCTCTGTATTTTGTAGTGCAACACAAATTCTCGATTATTTGGTATCAATGTAGAGCTACATCTGTCTACCTTTCTATAATACCACCCACTTTAGTGTGTCATACATGACCGTGACAGTACAAAGCTTGGCAGTAGGCTACTACCTCCTGCCACATAAACTTGTCACCAGGGGTTATTTGTTAATGCTGAGCACCATGCGAGGCAGCTGCTAGTACCGTTTTTATAAGTCTTTGGTATGACTCAGCCGGGGTTCAAACATGTGACCTCCCACATCCAAGGCAGACACTCTTACCACTTAGGCCACCAGAGCAGTCCTATTAAAAGGCAGCATATAACTTAGGAAAATGAATTACGACATCTTTTAAAATATTTATCTATATATTTTGATAAGTCTCATAAGAGATTTTGTGCATCTTACACATTCAGTAAAAGAATGTTTACAAGGAAAAACTAAGATTTAAAAAAAATAAAATAAGAATTTATAAAGTTTTAAAAAGTAAGAATTTTAAAGACTTGTATAAGTAATGACAAGATACAAAACCAGCTATAAATATTGTAGTTTCGATAAGGTACCAATTCCCTATTGCATAACTGAACAATTCTAGGAACAGTGATTTTACACTCTGGTTAGGAAGTGAATTCCAGTGAAAAACTGCAATTGGAATAAACAATACTTTAAGATGTATTGTGGAAATGGTATTGCTACAAGGACATATACGATTATGTATTTTAAAAAAATAGCTCGCAATGAAACTGACCATCTCTGTTTGAGAATTCACTGGGCCAGCTCACTCAGTATATCAGCCACACCTGTGTGATATGAATAACCCATCAAGAACCCAACATGCAGCATTTCTTTACACAGAATTTCTTCTATGGTTTGGAGTTTCTTGTACAAATATGGGTCCCAAGTACTTGAACATTATTCCAGTCTTGCTCTTATGAAGGTTTTAACAGAAATTTCTTGTCACCTTTTTAATCATTACTTTTGATACTTCCTCTCAAAGAAGACTCAAACAGTACACAGTTGTCAATGAGAGAGAGTAGAGATGCCGAGTTAAAAAAGAAACAACGATCTAAGAAAGTTTATGCATCGTGTTCTCAAAATTAAAATTAAAATTTGTGCTTCTTCTATCACTTTTAACAAGCATAATTTTCTTGACTGCATTGGAGATAAATCCCTTTGAAATAAAATTCTACCCTCAAGAATGATTTAGTGATATAGAAGTCCTATATTTATCCCATACAGCTTGTTCTGCCCCTTTTGAACACTAAAATTTATCTTAATACATGTATAAAAATACTATTACTTAAACAATACAAATCAGACCTAGAGGTATCGTTCTAACTGGCTCTGGTTAAACTGGGGAGGGGGGACATGAAGATAAATACTGAATAAACAAGAGTTTAATGATTACTTCTGAACTAGAGAGAGCCAACCTTGAAAATGACATTCCTTGAAATGAGCAATATACATCTCCAAATTGTAGCAATGGACGAAATTATGCAATTGTTGGCAACAATCTGGTATGGAATCAGCATGTCCAGGATATATGTATAAAAAAAAGTTTTGTTGCAGTTGTTATACAGCCTTAAACCATCTTTGTTAGTTACACTTACAACATGTACTATAAGAGCTATATTCAACCATATAATGGTTACTGCAATGTGAATCACATTTGATATGAACATATACAAACTATTCCATCAATAAAATAAGAGTCCCTCAATGGGACTTATGATTTACTGTTCTAAAGGATTTTCCAGGAAGTCAAGACCTTTTTTTTCTTTTTAACTGCTTTAAAGTGCTTTACTGCAATATTTTCTCAGCAAAGTGTGTGCTGTCCTTTACCTGGAACAAGCTCATTGATAGCAGATTCCAATGTACATTTTTTAGTATTGCAAACTGTAAACTATGAATGTTAAGTGATGAATACATTCTGTACATGAACCCATAATTAAGACACATGGTATCAAAATGGGCAATCAATCATCAGTCTAAATCTATGGGAAGGTAATGACACGTAAGGTACTATAGGTTGCAATATTGTTATAATCTTTTCTCATTTTAGAAGAAACAAGATTAAAGGTTACATGAGAATCAAATTCAATACATTCGTATTCAACCAATGTTTCACTGTTTGTCAAATCGCAAATCATGTCATGGATCATTGTCCCAATAATGTCAGTGACAAAGGTAGGTGTGTGTGTGTGTGTGTGTGTGTGTGATTTGGATTTTTAACAGAGCTTTAACAATTTTTCAGTCATATCGCTAGGATGTCTGCAGTGTGGCAGTTTATAGTGATGTCTAGCACTGGGGCATCATGCCGCAGACATGTAGCATGATGTTCGATCCAGTCACATTATCCTGGCACCAGGCCAACCAGTCCTAACACTAATCTCTTAATGCTGAGCACCAAGCGTGGGAACTGTTAGTACCATTTTTACAAGTCTTTGGTATGACTCGGCCAGGGATTGAACCCTCGACCTACAGCATCCGAGACGGACACTCTAACCACTATGCCACCAGAGCGGTCCAGGGACAAAGGTGTGAGACATCATATTATTTACATGTATACTGGAAGTTTGTTGGCCATTCAGGCATAATGTCCTTAACCTTGCTGGCCGCCACTATGTATCATATACAAATACAAATCATCATAACGTCAACATTTCCAATACTTTTTCACTAAATGTTCACCATACGATAACATATTAAAATTCATCCACTACGTGTCAACATAAACAACTCTCATTCTGCACGAGTTTTAAACATTCTCAGTAGGTCAGGGGACCAATTATCGGCCTCTGAGAATCCAAGAAAACTCTATAATCAACAATCCCTGATGAAGTTTGATGATGCCTAGCAGTTTAAACCATTACGCAACATCTACAGGTAACTGCAGCAATAGTGGAGTGTTACATTTTGTGTGTATATATATGGTAGACAATATAAAAAGTACCATAATATACATTAAGCAGAAGTAGCATGCCCATGGATTTGGTAGCAGCAATTACAGTGTCTGCAGCAGACATCATTATGCATTCTTGTACCTGTTGGATCAGGCCTGTCTCGAGAACCACATACCAGCTTTTGATGCACACACTGACTCTGTGTGTGTGTTTGTGCGTGTTTATATATCCATGAAAAATGTGTTATTGGTACCTATGTAAAACTGCAGAATGAGCTATCACATGCTATTAGATGTAAATATTATATGTCTTGAACAACAGAATATATGTCTAGAACAATAGATTTTATGTTCAAAACAAAAGAATATGTCTAGAACAATAGATTTTGTCTTAAACAACAAAATATGTCTAGAACAAGAGATTTTGTCTTAAACAACAGAATATATGTCTAGAACAATAGATGTTACGTCTTGAACAATAGATGTTATGTCTTGAACAATAGATTCAATGTCTTGAACAATTTAGTACATGTGTATAGCAATAGATTATATAACTTGAGCAACAGATTATATGTCTAGAACGACCAATTGCATGTCTGGAACAAAAAAGATCAACCTGTAATACAACAGCTCATTCAACTCAGATACATGAAAGAATTTAATAAATTTGGCATTCTGCTCCCTGGTTTGAAACAAGTTTCATTTTTTTTATTATCTGATGGGGATTTTCTGAACACTGCAAAATAAAAAACTAATCATCAGGACCTTACTCATGCCTTTGAGAATGCATCAAACAGTGCAAGTAACAGACTATTTTAAGGTGCATTCAATTATGTCAGGATCTATTTTAGTAGTGTTCTCAAAGTGATCAAGAACAATTATTTCAAATGTGCACAAAACATCTGAAGCCTGTCCTATCAAATTAGTGTTCCAGCTAAATAAAAACAGAGAAGTGCTCCATGCTCTGGCCCTCCCCTCTGCCTGCAGTGCCTTCCCATTGTCCCCCAAAAGCCTCCCCCTTATGCCTTTTAAGGATCCTCTGCTTTGCCTCTGTATTTCATCAAAGACAGCCTTGAATTGTACTTTGGTTCTACAAATTCTTTGCGGCACTTGATACAATTAGATCATAATCTGCTTTGTCAGGTTTTACTTTCAATAGAGTTTACACTCCGAAACTGATCCACAGCTACAAGTCCTTTTGGTTAAAAAAAATAATGTTCTTCATTCCAAATCATGCCCCTATTATTCAAGGAGATCCTCTTGTCCTTCTCTCTACAACAAACATTGAACTGCTGATAAATAAGTACATACTGATCAAATGCATCATCTTAAATATGGAATTATCTAGATATGTTGACAAACTTGGACCAAAGGCATAAAATTACATTTTTATTCATAATTAGCATATTAAAAATTCCTTAAGGGTTTTTAGTCAATTTCCTAGCATAAAAAACACATAGACTGATCTCACTTATAACAGAAACTGTCAGTGATGATGACAATAAGCTAAAGGAGGACCAAAACCTTGATGAAATTTGTCTGCAGTGCCAACAAATCCAGATACCATATTACCTCATTAATAGTCAACCGGCTCATCATCAAAATCATTGAACATATTATAAGACTGTTCAACAAGTCTGATCAAAAATATAATCTTACTCAACCAAGATATTCATGACATGGGCCTATTTACAATGTTTGATCAAAATCCTATATAAAAAAATACACTCTCCTGGATGGCAAAAAAAATCTCACTCATAATAATAAAAATAGCCAACATCTTGCTGTTAGCTGATTTACCATGTTTTATTAAAACCTTGCATGAAATACTGAAGCTGAGCCAATGATATGCAAGATAATACACATACATCTTGCTCATAATAAAAATGTAGTATAGAACTTGATGTAAGTCAATACACCAAGTCTGAAAAAAACTACAACAAGAAATACAGTCATCAAAGTGTTCACAAGCTCAACCAATCAAAAGCAAAATCACCTCATTAATATGCATGGTTCTTAATCACTACTGTACTCATCCAAGATCTTCATGTACTGTGTGTGTGTGTGATTTGGATTTTTAACGTAGCTTTAACAGTTTCTCAGTCATATCACTATGATGTCTGCAGCGTGGCAGTTTATTCATGTACTAAGCTTACTGATTTTTTATCAAAATTGGATAAGAAATCAAGCTCAACTAATAACATGCAAGATCACCTACTTAAACTGCAACTTGTCCAACTTATTTTAATCATAGAAGCCTATATTTGAAGTTTGATCAAGATCAGATTGAAAACTATGATTTCAGAAGTTATACAATTTCAGCCAATTTGACACAACATCACCTCCTTTAAGTATGGATTCTTTCACTCTTTCTGGATCTTGATGATATAATCCTGTATTCCAATTTTTTTCTTCTCCCAAGCAGACTAAGATTTCACCTTATTAATATACATGGATCTCATTATCGAAATTGTCAAAAATAATGGTTATATTTTCATAAATTCTAAGTTTGACCAAATTTGATCATAAATATGCCTTCCTGTGTGATAACACGCTCATCAAAACTCTTGATAATATAAAGCCACAATTTAAAATCAATAAAAATTAAATAAGAAATATGGCACTGTGTGATAACACGCTCATTCCATTTGATGCAAGATTACATCATTAATATGCACAGAAACTGTTCATTATGGAACTCATCAAAACTCTTGATAATATAAAGCCATAATTTAAAATCAATAAAAATTAAATAAGAAATATGGCACTCAGAGTGGCAACAAGCTCAGACAACCACTTGAACGATCACCTCATTAATGTATGTATGCATCTTGCTCATTATCGAACTTGTGCAAGATCATTAATGTGGATGGAATTTGCTCAACATAGAATCCATCCAAGATCTTCATGGTATATGCCTATATTTTGCATCTGATTACAATTGGCTTTCATTGGAATAAAAAATCCAGTCAATCGAAAGCAAGATCACCTAATTAGTATGTGTAGATCTATCTTGTTCGGTTTTTGAACTTGCCCTAGATGTTGACAACAAAAGCATATACTGTAAGTCTTATCAAAATCCGATAAGAAATATGGCATCCTGATTACACATTTCACATGCATGAATCTCACTCATTATCAATCCATCCACAAGTTTGATATCAACCTACATTTCAGGTTTGATCAGAATCAGATTGCAAATATGGCTTACATTGGGGTTACAAAACAAGCTCAGCAAATCAGAAGCAAGATCACCTCATCAGCATGCACAAATCTCTCTTATTATCAAACTCATCCACGATCTTAATGATGTAAGCATATACAGTATTCCTAATTTTATAAAAATTGGATCATACATACAACCTCCAGAGTGGTAACATGGTTAGCCAATCAGATGCAAGATGTCCTCAATAATATGCATGCAACTCACTCATAGAACTCAACGAAGATTTTGATGTTATAAACCCATATTTCAAGCTTTATTGAAATTGGATGAAACATGGACTTCAGAGGCAGCAAACAACTATTGAAGGGAGGCTGATGTCCACATGACACACATCAGCTCATTTGGCCGTATTATGTTGGATTTAATTTTTATATTTTTTCCTGTTTTAACTGTTGTAGTGTGTTGTGTTTTGTATCGTTTATGTGTGTTTGCCTTTGACGAAGGCACCAATAGCTCCTTCAAGTGCTAAGACTAGACTACACTAGTTTTACAATGTGCTGCAAATCTTTTTTTCACATAACATGCAAATCAAGATTTTATAGTTTTAACACATTAACCCTGGAGGTTTTTGTCATTTTCATCTGAAATTCGAGTAGGAAACACATTCTGAAAGCTATTTCTGAATACATCCTCAAACACCAACTTCCAGGTATCTTCCAATAACATATTGCCTAGTTGTGTTAGAAACATCGTTTTTCATTGGTTATTTGGCTCATGGATGAGCAGAAAAGTAAAAGTTGAAGTTTCTTTTTTATGGCTTAATGGACCCATTATTTTTTTATTGAGACCACTCTTTATTCGAAATGCTCATCTTATCCTACTTTTTGCAAAGGTTCATCTGTCTGTTTGCAGTTGGTACCAGTCTGCCTTAGATCTGAGACCAAAAAGTCTAAAATCTGGACACAAAATCAGTTTTTCCCTCTGTATTTTGTAGTGCAACTAGATATTCCTGATTATCTGGTATCATTGTAGAGCTACATCTGTCTACCTTTCTATAATACCACCCACTTTAGTGTATCATACATGATCTTGACGCTACAGAGCTTGGCAGTAAGCTACTATCTCCTGCCACATAAACCCGTCACCTGGGGTTAATGTGTTAAAACTTGTCTGCTTCATACATGTACAATATAAATATAACTTCGTTTCTTTATTATACAGTTTGTCCTTCTTATGGGACTTTTCTACTAAAACATATCCTGTTACTACCTTTTTGATGCCTTGTTTAATATATTGTTCAATCTGTTGCTGTTGTTGTTGTGGGGTTTAACACCATTCTTCAGCACATGATAGGCTATGCATGGTTGCCAGTATTAATGGTGGAGGAAGAACCCTGGAAAGAACCACCAACCCACAAGAAACTACTAGCAAGGTTTCTCACATACCCACATTGGCCAAATCCTAGACTAGAACCCATGCAGACAGAGTGCTCAATCTGTATTGTCTTACCAAAATCATGTTGAAGTAGTATTATGGTTTATTTATAAGACAATTAACAGCCTAAATGGCTATCTTTAAAGGTCTAAGTCCATTCACAAAAAGCAATAAGTATCATTTAAATATTTGTATCATATGTACCGATGTGTATTGGTTACCATTTCAAATGTACATAATAGGCTCTGGAGTTAATCAACCATTATGCAATGTCTATTGTATGGTAAAACAAGAAAATGTTCTGGAACAAAAATTGCGGAGTCAAGCAAAAAAAATTGACTTACTCATATTACCAACACAGGCAAGAGATATCTTTTATTATAATAAAAAAACTATTCCGAATTTACTGCATATAATATATAGAATCTACTTTCCACTCTTCTCCAATTTTACCATGATGCTTCATTGATTTTGTATAGTGATACTCTACTAAATGAAAATTGTATGTGTGACAAAAAATCCAACTCAATCCTACCTTATTTACACTTGGATAAGCCCATGCTTCATGATGAGCCAACCCCACTACACCCTCATTTTTAAGGTAATTTTGCAAATATTACTAAGATATATTTGGCTGATTGTAAGCATACCGCACGTACAGTGCAAAATGCACAGACCCAGATTCACCATCATATATTACAACAACATATCTGGATCTACGCTGTTTGTGAGCAAGAGCTTAAGAACAAGCATTAAGTGTGACAACAGTAAGTGTCTATGTTTGCAACTGGACTTAACATATAAGCATGCACACTGTAAATACAGTACATTTATTTTTTGAAAAATTTATTAGGCTGTCCACCCCCTCTTCCATGCTCAAAAATTCAACCCTTCTCATATTTACAAACAGTGGCTGAGGAAAGGCAAGTCACATGTTTAAGCAGATTTAATATTATGTACAGTTTGGGACAAGTAGAACTGATGCCGGACAAGTTAATATTACAAGTCAACTGCCTTGCAGGACAAGTAAACCAACTGATTTTTTTTTCTTCGCCGGGGCCCCTGTTAATAGTGTAATGTCCGTTTGGAACTAATGTTCACAATCACTTCATCTTATTCCTACACCACAAGAATGATAATACTTCATTGGATCCTTAATCACACAACATTGTGTAATTTAGACACATAAATCCATATCATATTTCTTCCTTTCTTTTATTACACAATTAGTGACTTTACATTCTAGCTGATCAACCCCAGAAAGTGATATAAACCTAGGCATATAACCATAGTCTTTATCTTTTTTCTGTGGTTCATATATCCTTTCATTATATCCTCTAAATACCAATCATTATACAGTCATGATAAAAGCTACTTGTTTATGAGGCTGACCCGAAACCTTGTATCAGATGTACATCTGATACAGAATTTGATTCTCAGCTCTCAAGGATGATGTCCCCTAGCCCCATACAGTTTCAAAGAGTAAGGAGATGGATGAATACAATTAAATGAATGACAACAACATAAAAAATTCTCTTTTTGTGATGAAATAATTGTTTAGATTATATAATAAACAAATCATCATTATAGTAGCTCAAGTCTGGTACTTACAGAAGGTCATCAGATCCAATGGTCCACACGAGTCTTGCAAGAGCTGATGCCCTTCTACTATTAAACTTGGTGACACATCAACCACCATCAAAACTAACTAATTGTTTTATTAAATATGAATTTTAATTTCGAAGTTTTTACACTATAGTAGAAAGGCTACACCTGATAAAGTATGAAGTATTTACAAATTAACACTGAATTAGCAGAAATTTTTTCAAACTGCTTTCAAACCTTTCAATAAGATGCCAATATGAACTGGAATTATAAGAATTATTGTGCAAGGATAACTCAAAACAAAATAACAAATAAACAGTAATGTTGGTAAAAACTTTTGTTCTTTCCCACACACCACTACCAGGCCCACACCCCACTTCCAGGGAGCAAACTCTGTACAACTGAGGCAAAAAATTCACCATTGACCACGAAATTTCATTTAAAAATGAAAAGCAAAGATGACATCATCCTGCACAAGAAAGTGCCTAACCCCAACCCCAAAATTTCTCCACCAAGCCCTTTAATTTTGTTAAAAGGTGCAGAAGAGTATAAACATGATCATAAAATCAACTTTGTTAAAATTAAGTAACTTTTGGCAACATCAAATATGAACCAAGGAATATCTGTACTTCTGACCCATACAGGGCTCAAAAATAAACACTGATATGCTAAAATGAGGTTAGTGATTTTGCCACTGGATACTAAAACCAAGGCCATCTCAAATCTGTTGGATTAAAGAAAAAGTCTGCCAGTCACTATCTTAACAGTTTCCAAGTAGTCTTGTGATGGATGTATCAACAACAAAAAAAAAGGTGAGACATCATTCTCTTTCATGGTTAATTGATCTGTTTATTGTGTTAACTGAATGGGCATCAACATCCTGATCTATAAGAGGGACAATAAATGTCTACAGCAGAAACCCACAGGTGTTATTCCATGCATCCAGCAAATCTGGGTGGGTATAATTGTCAGAACAGTCTTCATACACACAGAACTAGTTTGGTGTACTAGTTTCAAACACAAATTTTAATATAGATGACAACAAAAATTAAGATGATTTAGAATATGAATCTAGTAATGGTCAATTAGAAATGTTTGTACCAGATGACTCAACAAATAATCCTCAATTATAATGAATATTGTCTTTTAATTGTTGAAAAACATTCAATGCATTATGATGTGACGACCAGGAAAGACGTGCTAGTTTAAGCACTGTGTGCCACCAAAACTTCAAAAATTGAAAGATGCCAAGAAAGAACACGATCATAAATATAAAAAGTAAGAAATTACCATAAATGCTGGCCAAATTTATATGAATACCTGACATATGCTCCAGGAAAGAATATGTGCACTTTCTGTACTGAGTATGTGGGGAAATATGTAAGTACTTCATGCACTGATGGGTATAAAACCATTCATAAATTGTCAATGGAATCACACTTATGATGGTGCTCCTTAACTCTAGCATTATAGCTCAAATGCTGCCATCAAGATGTGGCATACAGTTTGGACAGAAACAATACCTTATGGACCTATTAACTTTAAACGAGGTTTGTGTAATATTAATGCTGATGTTAATTCATGTTGGATTAGAATGTGAACTTGCTTCTGTTTGATTTTTCACAAGATCAGCAAAATTTAGAAAGGATCAGCCAAAATCAATTATGGTGATCCTGCAGATTAGTGGAAAAGAAAAAAATACTGCATAAATGTGGCACTTTTAGAGGTGAATTACATTCCAAACCTTTTCAACCCCAAAACCAAATACTATATTGTTGAAGACATCTGAGACAGAAAGATTTCATGACTTTACCCATTATTTCACCTCAAAACATAGTGGGATGAGATGATCCATCTACAATGAGCATCCTGTTGGAAATAATGACCTTTTTTCTGGGTTACTGTACAATGTTATAAATAAAGTCACACATCAATTAAAATATGAAGTTTGTAATATTCTCATAAAGTGCAACAAGTATTTGATGTATTTTATCAATGTTTGATTTGCAGAGCCATTAAAACACCATGCTGATAAACTTGTTTTGCCACTGCAAGGGTCTGACCTCTCAATACCCCTTCCTACTTTCACATTAGATTGCCTTATTTGAAGATGGGGCAAGTCGCAATGCCTGCTATACATAGTCCATTGTGACCTGCAAACCTACCCACCCGCAATCAATTTTCTATGCAAAAACTTTCATTAAAAATGTGCACAAATTTAAAAAAAACGTGACAGCCAGAGAGAAGAACATGTGAGCAGTTAAACAGGTTAATGGTGATATGTACATGCTACTCTAAACTAAAATTACAGTATGTGTTCCATCTTCACTACCAAAAGTCTCTCACTTAACCCTGTCTCTGACATCAGAGATGGAGTGGTATGCCTGAAAATCAAATTTCCCATTAGCCATTAAAATCTTATATCACCCTCTCATGCACTAATGTGGGTGCCGCTTCAACAATGACTGCATCTTGAAAATATGAATGTCAAAATAATGGATCTGGTTTTTAAGGATCCCTCAGAATATCTGAGAAACATCTGCCCATTCAGCAGCACACCTATTCCAATAAAAATTAACTATTTCTTTTTAAATTATTGTGTGTGTGTGATTTGGATTTTTAATGTAGCTTTAAGAATTTTTCAGTCATATCACTACAATGTCTGCAGTATGGCACTTTATATTCATGTCTAACACTAAGCATCATATGTCCCACCCAGTCACATTATCCTGACAACAAGCCAACTAGTCCTAATACTAAATCGTTAATGCTAAGTGAGGCAGCAGTCAGTACCATTTTTTAAAGTCTTTGGTATGACACAATTGGAATTCAAACCTGCAACCCTTTATTAGTGATTAACACAAATATGTACTGTACAATGTAAAAGATATATATGTATTTATAAGACTATCTAGGGTACCCTCTGAGTTCATAAGCTCTTTTCTAAACACCCAAACACAACCAAAACAAATTAGATTTCAAATATAATTAACAACTAGCACTGACTTTATTGGTCAGTGGTTCACCTGAATATGTGATGCAGAACCTAACTGACAGACAACCGACAGTCCAGGGGGTCTATTTAATTCCACTCAATATTTTCTTCTTCTCCTAATATCATCAAATAATAATTTAATCAATAGATAAAATAAAGTCAGAATATAAAAATAAAATGAACAACTTAACAAAACATTGTGTAAGGAAAACAACCAAGGCATGCATTCACTATGATATGGCTTACTCTCTAATAACTGTGTACTATCAAATCATTGGCAATTAATGCAGATCAATTAATATAAAATAAAAATGTATAATTTTAACTTTTATTCATCAACAGACCGCATAGTGCATTATAATTAGTATTTACCAATAATCCTTGGAAAATGTATCAGCAATCCTGAGAGATCTTGGACCAATTTTTTAAAACTTCCATCTATAGTCTGCACATGGGACACTCATGTTTCAGCAAATGAAGTTCAAACTTCACTGCAACCCCAAGGACATTTGTTCTAAGGAAACTGTTCAACATGCATATACATGTACAACATGGATCTCATCAAAATCTCCACAAAACAGGGAAAAGTGGGAAAGGATCCTTGTTTCAACAAGTTTGTACAGGACTGTATTATAGTGCTACACTTTCTTAACTACATGCATTTATTTTTGTGTACATGTCATGACATGTAGAGTCAAAAACATTGCTATCACGTTTCTTAAGTACAGTACTCTCTCACTATAACTGTTTTTAGAAGCCAAATAAGAGGACTGCTTTTATAGATGATGCTCACTTTATACTGAGGTAGTATTACCATATTTACTTGCTTACAAGTCGAGTCCAACTGCAAACTGCACAATCTCAGATGTGCCACCGCATCTGGGTCTGTGCAGTTTGATAGGAGTAATCAGAACAGCACACAACATAGGCCCCGATCTGCAAGCACAACATGATGTGGAAAATCAGAGTCTGCACATTACATCTCTGCAAATTATACTTTCCCCATTTTACTGGTGGCCAAGTGTTCTAGGACACTTGCCTTTACAGATCAATGACATCTCACTTCTGTCCACTGAGTTCAAGGCACACGCTCTGCCAACATGGATATTCGAAAAAGTCTGCCATTGGCTTCCTGTGGGACAGTGGTTCTTTCCCTGTTCTTCCTCCACCCAATACAATGGCCATCATGTATAGAGCCTATCATGTACTTAAAATGGTACTAACCCATAACAACCAACCAAGCAATGGTATCAGGGTAGGAGAAATGGGCTGCAATACTTAAGTGCAATAGAATGTGTATTAAGTATGACAAAATCTATATTTAGTGTGATATGCACATTCAGTATGACATCATGTGTATTTAATATGACATAATGTGTATTTAATATGATATCATGCATATTTAGTATATGTGTATTTATTATATCATGTGTATTTAGTATATGTGTATTTAGCACGATATCATGTGTATTTAGTATGATATGTATTTAGTATGATATCATGTGTATTTAGTGTGATCTCATGTGTATTTAGTATGACATCATGCATATTTAGTATGATATGTGTATGTAGTATGATATGTATATTTAGTACGATACATGTATTTAGCATGACATAATGTGTATTTAGTATGATATGTGTATTTAGTATGATATGTGTATGTAGTATGATATGCATATTTAGTATGATACATGTATTTAGTATGACATCACGCATATTTAGTATATGTGTATTTAGTATTATATCATGTGTATGTAGTATGATATGCATATTTAGCATGATACATGTATTTGGTATGACATGTGTATTTAGTATTATATCATATGTATTTAGTATTTATATGTTACTGCATTTGTATGGGAAATTATGAGAGTTTTTCAGATGGAATACTGCATGACCTTGGAAGTGCAGAATATCCATCCAGAAAAATGAGTTCAAATTTTCACATACAAATGCAGTAATCTTTTTATTATATGCTCATTTTTCTTATTCTACCTAAGGCTTTATTATATAAGCAAAATACATTGCAAGAAACAAAGTAACTGAATGTATGTCGTATTCAAAACTAAATACACAAGCGGAGATTCATCATTACACAACAACAACATTATTAATGTGCACATAACTCTGCCCAGTTAAATTTGAACTTAGTCGTGCGCTAGACATAACTTTTGAAAGAAAATGGCATTTTGGTCTGCTTAAAACTGAAATTTAGATTCCTATTGTGAATGAATGTGCATTGCAACAACTTTTCCATTTGATCTGGAATGAACAGATTTTGGTATTTTTGTCGATTCCACAAAATTTTGTGATTATGGACTGGATTCATCTGAATAAGTTCTACATGAAATACATTGGACTGAAATAGCGAGGGAGATGCATGTTAACATCTGCAAGTGTATTTCTGTTCTGTCATTGAATATATGAAATCATAATGTGGGGGAAAATATGAAGACTTTCAATTGCAATTATCAAAAAGATGCTATGGAATTTAATGTTTATTTCATTTCGAGTGCAGTAAGGGGGATGTAACTGCACTTGGAATATAGTCGAAATTACAGTACAATTTCAAAATGTGTAAATCAAGCTTGAGAACCCATGACATGGCTCATGTAATTCAGATTTGCAGAACTAAGAAAGGAAATTCATGATGTAAAATGTTTTTTTGCCATTCTTATTACCAGCTAAAGAAGACAGTTTATGCCTTGTCACTTGCATGTTATTTGTAGGTACCCAGCAATTTTATGATATCTGGCATCTCCCACCTACATCACAAACACTGTATCAAAAAAGTTAACATGGAATGTAGCAAAGCAGCTGGTAAATGGCAGTCCACAAAACATCTGCTTTAGTTCATTCAGAAACAAATGTAATCAACCAAAACGTAAACCGCCTACTATGCAAGTGTACATGATTTGTTTACAAGAAAAGACGTCCATCTGCATCCATTGTTTGTTTACAATCAAAAGTAATCCCTTTATTTGTACAATATGAAGTTGCTCGCGAGTTCAGTTTCATAAAATAGTGAAAGATTCTGACAATGCAAAGTTAACAGAGAAAAAATGAGCATATAATATATCATGTGTATTTAGTATGGCATCATGCATATTTAGTACAATATCATGTGTATTTAGTAAGATATCATGTATATTTAGTAAGATATCATGTATATTTAGTAAGATATGTGTATTTAGTATGATATTTGTATTTAGTATGATAGTACAGGGGAACCTGCTTCAATGCATGTCATTATAACTCAAATTCTGATACAGTATTGTCACCTCACAGCTCCAGTTTTTCTCTTTGATTTCATTCTTTCCAAACTATACTCAAAATATCAAAATAATTAAGTATCAGCAACCTATTATAGGTTACAGATCAAAATTGATGTTCTTGTACATCAATGATTAATTTTCATCGTGCATAAGCTGACTATCTAGTTCTGTTGTACTAACTGGCAGACAGCAAAATTAATACATTACTCAAAATGCATTTCTTTTTTTGCCAGACAGCTGAGTTGTCAAAGGAGCTCACCTTTACAGATCACTCTCACCTCACCTCTGCGTGGGTTCAAGTCTTGACTCAACTAATGTGGGTATCTGAGAAAGCCTGATAGTAGTTTCCTGTGGGTCTTCCCAGGCTCATCGTCCACCAAATATACTGGCCGCTATGTATGGACTATCATCTGCTAAAAATGGCATTGAACTCCAGTAATCACAAATTCACCCCCTCCCCCCACATAAAAACACTGAATTTGCTACTTATACGGTGCTTCAGTAAATCATGTAGCTGACAGTTATGGACTCTGACTAGTGAGTTATAGCAGAATTACTTGTGTGATGAGATCGGACAATGTGTATCTTACTGCATTCTAACACACACACATGTGCCTAATAACACAAAGATAAAAGTACACAAAAACCAACTTATGATATATCTACAAGTATTTACAAAAGGCACCTTCCAACAGATCATTATCATCTATATGTGAAAGAGTGAAACTGTTGTTTACTTAATATGTGATCAACAAAATAAAAATGTCAACAATGGTACAATGCTAGGCTAAACAAAATTGTACAATATGAATTCAGAGACTGAAGAAAAACATTAGCAACAAAAGCAAACCACATTAGATATCAACAATAAATATAATCAATCTACAACCTTGGAAAACTGCTCTTACTTTCTCCTGTTAAACAAGGCTGGTTATCAAATGAACAGGAGACAAGTATTTTAAGAAGCAAAGAAAAATCTTCAGAACTACCGTATACAGTTGCTTATAAGTCTGATCCAACTGCAAGCTGCAAAGACCTTGATCTGCCATCACATTAAATGCCAGCAGATCTGGGTTTGTGCAGTTGTTAGGACTAATCAGAAGAACATACAAGACTAACAGGGCGTTACATGATGGCAGATCAGAGTCTATTTTGTTTGCATCTGGATTGGACTTATTGCAGATACAAACAATACATGTACAGTTCTACCGGAACCATCAAACAAGTATATTTGAAGAAGAAGAAAAAACGTACATGAGAAACAATCAACAAAGCATATAGTAAAACTGAAGTTTTGTATCAATAAATATTATCACACTGATACGAGTTACTGAGTTATATACATTTTTCTGCTGGTGCCAGATCCCCTTTCACATCTAAATTCAAACTGAAAAGGGGGCGTAGATAAATATAATTTAAAAAAAAAGATTCTGTAACACAAGCTCACAAGATACCACCCACCCCACTAATTTGCTGGCAATATAAATCAAGACCTTTGAAGCACTGTTCAATAAAGATGCACCCTCACTGCAAGTTTGATGGCAGTAGGTGAAAAAGGTATTGGCACTGAGAAATCCCCAAGCCTCACCTACAAACAGCTGCCATTTAATAGTTGTTTATTCTACATTCCAATGGACTGGTGCTCACTCTCAAGAGAGGCTCTGTTTGATTTCTTATGTAATAACAAAATCTAGAGTGCTAAATCTGACAGACAATGAAGTGACCTGTCCAGAATTTTCTTAGCCTTTTTTGTGATACAAAAGTATGCACTTTATGTAAGCTGGCAATGTAATTTACAAAAAAATTATACATTTTGTTTGCCTGAAATTTCTCTGTATAAAAAAGAAATGGTAATATATTCAGACCTTATTTCTTTTTACAATTGGAGTGACTGTAGGATTGACTGAAGAAAAAAAAAGTTAAAATATTCGCATCTTCTTAGTCAATCCTTGTTACATAAATAGTAGAGGTGTTCCTAATGCATGATGTTGGCATACATTTGAGGTATGATCTGCAGCAATGACCTCAAAGTTTCAAATAACCTGGCTATTCTACTATATATGTACAACTCAGACTGTTACAACTACACTGTGTTTCAATCAATTTTCATTATCAATCCAGAAGCACTTTGTAATAATGTGAATAAAATTATATATATATATATATATATATATATATATATATATATATATATATATATATATATTAGATTTTTAAAGAATTTTGCACTTGCATTGTAGGCTTACAATCTATGATATGGTGATCCGCCAATCTGAATCTGGACAAAATATGTAACCAATTTTTCAAAGTATGCGACAGCAAGCCAGATTTTAGTGAACAGTAAACAATAAATGTGATGGCAATAGGCATAGCAGTACTTGTGTTATAGACCAGAAATGAAAAATAATTTTAAGCAAACTTGGATACATAATGGCCCATTTTAGATGCATAAGACAAGCACATGCAAGATGAACCCTCTGCATAGTTTTGCTTTCAAAAGGTGACAATATCCATGTCTTACAAAGTTTTTGGGCCAAATTTTAATAAAATCCCACTAAGAAGGTCACTAATAAAGCATTGGGGCACTACCTATTTATATCCCAAGATACAATACAGTTGTAGGTGCTGTAGTACATCACTTTTAAGCAGTTCTGAATTAATCTTGGAAAGTTTGGTGCGAGACAACATTCATTCTGTGGTCAGCCCTTGACATAAGTTTGGTGATAACAAGGTATTGAAATTAGTGAATGGATAGTGTTAAACCAATTTTTAACAAATTTACTAAAACCAGTGGCAGAGACTCATACTGAAGCATTACACACTTTCATCCAAAAACAGGAATTTCCCTTCATGTGGAAAATTCTGAATCAAGGACTTCAGGCTCCAAAACTTTGAAGTCCCAAACTAAATCACGAAGTCCCAGACCCAATCTATGTTCGAACTGTGTTTAATACAGTACAGCAACTTAAGTTTCTTTTCAATCTTCTCTGTTCATGAATCAGGTTTATCTCATGTTGGATAAATGCAGAATTTCTTCTCCCAATAACAGAAAGTTAGTCTTTTCAAACTATGCACACCTGGAACAAACAGCACTTGTATCTCAAACAACATTATCTATCTTTCCTATAATAGGGATTTTCTCTACCCAATCTGACTGCTACTGTCTGACCTCTGACCATCATTTGCCTTATATGCCTTGTTCTCAAGTCACATGTGAGACGTCTCTCACCTGAGGCAAATTAGTGGCTGGACATTTTCCTAAACCAAAGCTTTGCAAATAAAGTTGACTTGCAACCACTTTAGATATTCAAAAGATACTTGAATATAATCCTTACATAAGTAATCAGGAATATTAGCCATCCTCTAAGGGAACTTAACTGATGATGATTGGCTTATTACAATAATTCAATTAGCTTTGGCCCAATGCCAATAAGTTTTATTTTATGATTGAAAAACTAAACTCACTGGCCATTATTACATCAAAGACAAATTTACAACCTGTTCAACAAATAGACAACAAGAAAATTACTGGTAAAAACAAAGACTTCATTAAAGACAGCAGTAAATCAGTAAAGCTATACAACTTCCAACAGTCCTTCATAATACCCCACCATGCAATCTGGCCTCACACTTATGAAATACAATTAGGAAGTTATTCAACACCTGCACATATACTAATGGGTGGGGTGTGGTGTACAATGATCATTGCTTGCACTATATTTGTATTAGATACTAAAAAAAGCATAAGGAACCCTATCAAAGTATGCTGCATTCTGAGGACACAAGGGGCCCAAACATATCTGCCCAAACAGCTGAATGATGCGTCTTGGACCCAGGCCTCTCTGTTAAGGAAAATCACACATAATAATAATATTTCAAACAATTATTGTCTCAAAATCTGCAGAAACAGTCTGGCATTTCATTGAAGATCAAGATTAGTTCACGAATGTATGCAACAGAAGAACAAATTTGTTGCATTTGATTGTACGACATTACTCAGTAAATCCTTTATGACAATTCAGCATCCACTTTAACAATGATTACCGACTGCTTTATGGCAATACAATGTATGTGCTAAGCTCAATACGTTTAGTAATGCCAAAAGAAACATTCTAGCTTCTGTCTTTTTTCTGAAAAGTCCCAATTTACCTCATTTTCTTGCAAATATCACCAATTCCAAAGACCCAATGACATACATTAGAACTGCATGAAAATCCCTGAATTATGACCATAGCATGTTTAAATTGTCAGTATATTAGTTTGATACAAGCTTTAAGGCTCAAATTTCCTTTAGCACTATATTATTTCTCCACTCAATGCTATAGAAATATTTATATCCTAGTTACCACTTAAGTCTGAGTTTACATAAAAATTTATTGAAGATTCTCTACACTGTCTTTTCATACATACTGTTTAATACATGTATCTCTTGTGCATATCAAAGTACTGCTTACTGCTTATCTATAAATCATGTGAATGTCAGCTCTTTTAACCAAAAGCAATGAGTAAATAACCTGGAGTTATATATCAAAGCAACATTACAATTAAAATGCCAGCAAGTTCAGTTGCAGCATATGAGCGATTGATCATACATCACTAACCATGTTCAGTGAAATTATGGAAAATTGTAACTTCTTTTCGCGTTTTATTTTAAGTGTATATTCTTAATACGTAGGGGGTCTATAGTATTTGCAATGTTAATTATAATTACATCTTTGCTGTATTATTATATGACCAGTGTTCATCCAGCTGCAATATTGTATGGTGCCAAGAGGTTCGTCTAAATGTAGAGAGCGAATGGTTACGATTTTAACTTGCAATACACATATGGGACTAAATACCCCCGAGTTTCCCCCTGCAATGAACCTTTCCACAAGCTGTTAAGTGTAAGCGACCTTACCTGTGTAACATGAAAGCGCTGTGAAATAACTCTGCTCCAATGTTTGATGAAGATGCAATGATGCCAAAATATCGATAGCTAAAAGCTCCAACTAACTTAGCACAACAAAATTCGATAAGCAATACAATGCTTCAGAAAATGTACCTTGTACGACAGGAAATTCATTGTATAAGCACGTCAGAACATGAAGTTTGGAGGCAGCCATTTTGAAAATTAGTCCTGGCAAACCATCCACAAAAACTTGGCTACCGACCCATTCCAATGCTGTGCCAACACTGCAATTGACGTACATACGGCTGAAAGAGCTGGTTTGATTTCAGACACAAATATGAGATCCCAACAAAAATTTAAGTCAAACTTTAGGCATGCAACTACTACTTCACCGAAGTCGAGACCTCTCCAGATACCTACCATAGTCATCTCAGCTGAAAAATTCTATCTAAACACTAGTGGATTCATCCCGCTGAATCTGATTCTCTGTGAATCTACATCCCTGTATTCCTTTCACGTGAATTCGCTGTCATATTTTCGTTAAGCACTCTAAAATTATTAAATATTCGATGACCTTTAAACTTCTTCAATTTCGATAATGGCGTAGTGTTTTCATCTCTGAACTATTGTTGTTGTCTTTTACCATATTTGGAATACACGTATCACTCCTCCGTCTAAACAGCCAATCAAGGCCATAGCACCTACCGGAACTCGTAGTAACTAGTCGCGTGAGGTTCATCAAGGGAAATCTAGTTTCGTTGTTTTCGATCTACTTATTGCGCAGCAACAAAGTAAGAAAAATAAAGAAGATGACAACTCTAGCTGTTGGATTTGTATAAGACTATTAAGAATAAAGTCATACATAGTTATTACAAATATGTTTTGTTTACTCTAATAGATAAAATAACTTCACAAAGACCCTAAAATAACCTCTTTTTAAAGGTATAACACGTAAAGTGTGCTTAACAGGGAATTCCAATTGCTCTTATAATTATACCTTGGTACGTACGCATGAAGGTCGAATGGAGATTGTTACAAGGTAAAAATAATTGTTAGAAAACTTATTAGATTATGTTTCATATTTGTTTCAACATTTAAAATACTATCTAAGTTTATCAGTGACATATGGCATCTTGCCAACAGATGTGGAGCAACAAAACTAAGCCCCGCCCAATTATCGATGCCGTTCATTCATGTCTACCTTCACTGTCTGCCATCAGCTGATATTTTAGGATCCACGCCAGCTTTATAAATATAAATGACCCAATTTATTGCAATTTGCAAGCCACCAAGAGCACGTTTTATTCAGATTGATAATGAAAGCGCTTTTTGCTTACAATCGGTCGATACATGTGAATTCGAAAATTTAAACGAAGTTAGCCGGCTTCAGGAATATCACAATTTCAATTTATTGCTTCGCTCTTTGAAACTGAAACCAATCAAGGGATAGCACTTCAAAAGCACTATTCCTCGAAATAAAATTTGAACTCACCTTGTAAAGTATTCTAGAAGTAATAAATAATACAACTCCAGTACTTCATCCATCAACAACAGAACAATTAATTTGGGAAATTAGAATCACGAGGTCAGTGCCTTGTAAGTAAGAACGAAATTTAAAAAGACAGGAAAGCCATGAAGATATTTCACACTGAAAAGAAATATGCATGAACGCCAATATCAGTTAGTTCTATTTGAAAAGATTTGTTGAAAATATTCTCAGTCTTTCAAAAGGGGGACAGCAAATATATACATATAAACGCATATGAGTGTAACGTATATAGAACGCGCATCTACTCCTGTTCATATGTATTTGCATCAATATTTCTTGTTGCAATACAAAACAAGCTACTCCTGTTTTATATCTACTTGTGCTGTTCAAAATGTGAAAGGGTGCACACGAAAGGTACGAGTAATTAGATTTTAATGTCATTTAATGTCGACACATTGCAGCTGCGTTAGTGTAGCTAATGTTATTCTCATCAGTCACTTCATCAATCACTGCCGCGTCTGAAAAGAAACTACTGCCGGTACTTGCTCATAAGTCGAGTCTAACTGCAAGCCGCAGAGACGTAGATATGCCGTTGCATACTCTGTCAGCAGATATGGGTCGATAATATTTGTAAGGACTAGTCACTATAGTGAAAAACACATAGATCCTGATCTGCAGAAGCAATATGCGTCGGACGATCAAGGTCGACAGCATTTGCAGTTGAACCCGTCTTATAAGCGATTAGAGTCGGTAGGATATGCGTGCCTTTATGTTATCAACTACAAGGGAAGTGAAATTAATTTGGGAATAAAATCGTTTCCTACTTTTCTTCTTTGTCAACTCAACCTTATTTTATAGTAAAAAGAAAAAAATTCAAAGGTTTTGAAATTTAAATGACGTCAACTGTCAAGGACCATTAGCTTTCAATATATATATATATATATATATATATATATATATATATATATATATATATATATATATATATATATAATGCTTGGGAAGTCACATATCAATGGAACATTATTTATGTAGTATGTAATCAAAACTGAAGTAGGCATCATGCCTTGGATATTTTCTCCGCAGGAATATTTGTTTTAGAAGAATATAGTATGTGACCTTTCTCTCTTTCCTTTCTTTGTTAATATACCTTTATGTGTTATTAATATTTCGTTAACTTCTATGATTTTTTAAATGGCATTGTTTACTCATTATATAACTTTCAAACATGTTTGTGAATCTGACTTTTTAGGCAATGAAGGCCACTGGACCAAATTATGTGCATATATATATGTCTGTAACTCTTCATGTAAATGAGTAGCAATATTTATGATCCAAACTTCGTAATTGTTATAATCGGGCGTTGAGAGATCTTTTTATTAATACTGGATGTAATGCAGAACATTTCGAATGATTTTCATTTAAATACAAAAATTGCACCTCTGTTTTTGTTTTTGTTTCGTTTTGGTAGTATTTTATTTATTTTTTCACTTTATTGTTTTTATTGTATTTATTTATTTTTACAAAGTGCACAGTCTTTGCAGAGATATGAACCTGATCTCTTATTTTTTCTCATTATATATCTAGGAGGAATGGCACCATATCCGCCATATGTTAGAAACTTCAGGGATCGCGGCGTCTGCCGCCTGCTCACAAAGCTGGAAACAAGCTGTCGGTCAAGTCAATACGAAGTGGGGTTACTTAAAAACATAAATCATTCTTCCGCGAACGAAAAAGACGTACTATAACCTCCTTTAATTTCCTCTCAGAAGACAAAAGAGCAACACGTGGCTGCGTTTAAATTTTGTCCCGGATGTCTTGATGGCAAATGTTTACCATAAATGACAAAGTACCATATGAAAAAATAGTACTGATATCCCATGTATAGGCTTAGGTTAGTAATTAATACCAGCAGTCTAGTTCAGTTCTAAGTTTTCAATTACATAAGGATGTACCAAAGATGTACTAACTGGTTTGGATTGTCCAGGTCTATAATAGAAAGTACTGAATTATCCAGGTCTATAATAGAACGTCCTGCATTTTATTCATGTCGATAATAGAATGTACCGCATCTTATCCAGTTCCAGATACTGCCCAACTGGATACTTGTTTGATCGTTTCATTTTCGTTTCTTTTATTCTTCTCTATTGTTTAGTTAAGAAAATGAGTTTCTACAGCTGACTACAAAGTTGTTTACTGCAGGAGTTAGACTTGACGTACAATTTTCATAAAAATGGCTTATTTCAAATAACCTGTTCTGTAACAATTTGAAACAACATACTGTATTGTTGCGTGGTTGCCTCTTCGCTAGCCAAGGTTCCGACATGATAACCATATCTACACATTGGCGGATCGAACAGATATATTTGTACTTTGTCTTAGCGACATCTATTGGATTTCATGAGTTGCTTCCCTTATTATGCAATGCCAAATAACCAATACGTATAGCATTGTACATCGGCCGAAAATGGTGTTGGCAATTGAGGTGGCGCTCTATAGTTTCGCATTTAGAATTTTAAAGAAGAGGAATTTCCCCAGCTTTCCTCACTGGTTAAACTGGCTATTTACAAAAGACCTTGTATATATTAGGTATAGTTCAAAGAACCTTTGATTCCCTTTATTTTGGTGCGTGATTGATGAGTGTAGTATGGGTTATAGAGTATACAGCTTGGCCTTTACTCCAGATGTGCATCTTTCAAAAAGTGCTAGCTCCACTTGGTCATATTCACTTCCTGAACTTAAGAGGTAAATTGTATTTTAAAAAAAGAGCCGATAACTTTTTTTTATACATTTTATAGATTTGGTAATTCATTCAATGCACATTCAAAAGCTGGTATTGTCTAGTCTGGCAAAATTCATTTTCCCTATTTTAATAGCTGATACGGATAGTGTACTTAAGGCTAATTTAGGCTGATTTCTTTTTTTTTAAACAAGGGAGCAGTCAGTTTCGTTAGCAGTGTGCTTAGATCATGTACAATTTCCAATAGTACACTATCCAAAGTAATGTCAGCCACATTACATTAAAGTTGTATAGAGGTATGCCAACATTCTCTCTACTGTGCATGTTTTAAATGCAAAAAAAACTTCACCTTAAGTAAATCACTTTCTCAAAAGTACATAATAACTGGTGACCTAAAATGTATACTTTCGAAGTTTAACATTGAAAGTATGACTATGTGCCAGAGAGAAGCCATTACAGGTGTCTTTTAGTAAAACGTATTTCAGCAAACACGGACCGGCACTGGGATGGTGCTTATTGCTATTCAAGTTGTGAAATGAACTGAAGTATAGGTTTCGCCTGCACCCAGAACTCCATACGTTGCTTTTTCACTAGTAAATGCGAAACAACGCCATTATATTGGTCTCTTTCGCTAGACAGTATGAAACAGTAATTATGTTGATCTATTTCAATAATCAATATGAAACAAAGTCATTATGTTATCTCTTTCAACTGTTAATATGAAACAAAGGTATTATGTTGATCTCATTCAATAGTCATTCAATATGAAAAATTATCATTCTGTTGATCTCTTTCACTTGTCAATATTAAAAAAGTCACTCTGTTGATTTATTTCAATTGTCAGCATGAAACAAGAACATTCTGTTGATATCTCTCAAGAGTCAATATGAAACGAAGGCATTTTGTTTTTCTCATTTAATTATCAATATGAAACAAAACCATTCTGTTGATCTCTTTCAATGGGCAACGTGAAATAAAGGCATTTTGTTGATCAATCTCACTTGTCAATATGAAACAAAAGTATTCGCTTGATTTATTTTAATTGTCAACATTGAACAAAAGACATTTTGTTGATCTGCTTCAATTATCAACATAAAACAAAGTCATTCAATTGATCTCTTTCCATATCCAATAAGAAACAAAGTTTTCGTTAGATCACTCCATCAATCAAAGCAGCTAGCTAGACTAGCTACGATGTCGTAGCCTCAACTTGATTTGTTGCGGCTGAGGCTACGAACTGATCCCATATCATGTAATGGAGCAAAAAAAATTCATCACTAAAGTCAGAAAAAACAAATAGTGTAGAAATCTACTACATAAATATAATCATGTTATGAAAGAAGTTTGGCTTATTTTGAATTTATTAAGCCCTTACACGTTAAAATAAATTGGCATGGTTACACTAACTTTACCCTGTCCGCCGTGACAGATAACGCGATACTCTCGCCGTGACCCTTTTTGTTTTATATATAAGACTATATCTGGATATTTTACGCTATGTTATTATCAACAAAGTGACAAATAATGGCTTTTTGGTGGAATCTGAAAGTTACCGATAAACCGTATTTATTTTTAATGCGCAGAATTTCTGACTCAAACCGCGCCATATTTTTACTACGATTTGTTTACATTGCAAAATAGGCTTCAATGTCCTTATTTGGCGCACAAACAAACGAGGCTGAGAACGGAAGTAATCATTATTTGAACTAATATGGTGGGTGACCTAAACGAAAATATCGTATAAGAAAGGTAAATGAGATTTTACAACTATTTCTACAATGATTTGAGATACTTCCGGTATTAAACAAGAGGACTACTCAATTTATTTAATTATATGCAAGGAATATGTTCAAATTGTTGATATAAGGCTAAAAGAGCGCCGGCTGTGAATCGCACCCGGCTTGCTCCATTGACACGTATATGCTCATGTTATTAGCCGGTCCACGAGGTAGGAGTACTAATATTAGTACTACTAGCTAGACATGCAATGCTGAAGCTTGATGGGAAAATTTGCGATAATAATGATCAAGATTCGTGTGTTTTAGTGTAATAATACATTTACATACGGATGGTTATTTGGGTTTTATGGTAATAATACATTTATATACGGGGGTTAGCTGTGTTCAGTGGTATCAATATATTTATATACGGGAATTTATGTGTGTTTAATGATTTAAAAAATAACATTTATATACGGGGGATTAACTGTCTTGATTAGTAATACTAAATTTATGTGTTTTTAATGGTTATTAATACATTTATATACGGGGGCTATGTGTGTTTTTTTAATGATAACAATACATTTATATACGGGGGTTATGTGTGTTTTTTAAAAATAATAACAATACATTTATATACGGGGGTTATGTGTTTTTAAAAAAATGATAAAAAGACATTTATATACGGGGGTTGTGTGTGTGTTTTTTTTTTAAATGATAACAATACATTTATATAAGGGGGTTATGTGTGTTTTTTTAAATGATAACAATACATTTATAAACGGGGTTATGTGTTTTAAATGATAACAATACATTTATATACGGGGGTTATGTGTTTTTTTTTTTAAATGATAACAATGCATGTATATACGGGGGTTATGTGGTTTTTTTTAATGATAACAATACATTTATATACGGGGGTTTAATAGTGTTTTAATAGTGTTTAATGGATAATACTAAATTTATACACGAGGGTTTAACTGTTTGTTATGGTAACCATACATTTATTTACGGAGGTTTAATAGTGTTTAATGGTAAAAATACATGTATATACTGAGTTTTAATAGAGTTTAATGGTAACAATGCATTTATATACTGAGGTTTAATAGAGTTTAATCGTAACAATATATTTATATACGGAGGTTTAATAGCATTTAATGGTATCAATGCATTTATATATGGATGTTTAATACAGTTTAATGGTAACAATACATTTATATACGGAAGTTTAATAGTGTTTAATGATAACAATACATGTATACACGGTGGTTTAATAGAGTGTAATGGTAACATAACACTACATTTATATACGGAAGTTTAATATTGTTTAATGGTAATACTAAATTTATATACGGGGTTTATGTGTGTTTTAAGGTAATAATACATTTTTATACCGGAGTTTATGTGCGTTTTATGGTAATACTACATGTATGCACATGGGTTTATGTTTTAAGGCAATACTACATTTTTTATACGGCAGTTTATGTGTTTTATGGTAATACTTAATTTATATACGGAGGTTTACGTGTGCATTTATGTTACATGACAAATCATGTTAATTCTCTAGTTTCCTGGCCTAGGTTTGAAGAATGCATGATGACATAGTTCACCAAACGGTTTAGGTTAATGCATGATGATACAGTTCACCAAACGGTTTAGGTTAATGCATGATGACACAGTTCACCAAACGGTTTAGGTTAATGCATGATGACACAGTTCACCAAACGGTTTAGGTTAATGCATGATGACACAGTTCACCAAACGGTTTAGGTTAATGCATGATGATACAGTTCACCAAACGGTTTAGGTTAATGCATGATGACACAGTTCACCAAACGGTTTAGGTTAATGCATGATGATACAGTTCACCAAACGGTTTAGGTTAATGCATGATGACACAGTTCACCAAACGGTTTAGGTTAATGCATGATGACACAGTTCACCAAACGGTTTAGGTTAATGGTTTATCTCTAAATTCGTAATTTCGATTTTAAACTCAGTGCAAAAGATACTATTACTAGAGTTGGTGCACAGAAGCAGCAGCAGCAGCAACAACAACAACAATAACAACAAGTACTACTACTGTTACTACTACCTCTGCTACTACAACGACTGATGATGATACTGACCGAAGAAGTTTAGGAGAGAAAGGTGTTTGTTCTGAATGAATAACAAATGACGCAACAAGCACGAAAAAAAAAACAACCCGATAAGAATGTTACGAGTACAAGATGATTCAAATCGAATTTCCACTGTCCTACGTGAAGTGGAGAACTGATTGGAATCAGATTGGTTCGGGTCCTCGCAAAGAATTGTCTTTGCAATTTTGTTTGGATAGATAGATAGATACAGAGAGACACAGAGATGTGTGTGTGTGTGTGTGAGAGAGAGAGAGAGAGAGGACGCTCTGTGTGGGAGTTAAACTTGCCTAAACATTTATTAGTTTTTTTAAATGTCGATTGATCATGGTACTTAATAACCCTCCCATGTACATGTGTTTTCGTCTCAGTTAATAACCATCATATTTGCATATATTTGTACTAGATGACATTAAAACAAATTGGATGAACACGTGCACCGAACGCTCATTTATGCATGCACCTGTAGTTGCAATGTGTGTGTGTGTGTGTGTGTGTGTGACAGAGGGTGAGGGTACGTGCTGACTACAGAAGCAACATGATAAATTGTTGGGGGTAGGGGTAGGGTTGTCAGACAAATCATTCTATATAATTCAAACGCAAAAGAACAAGTGGTCACAATGAAAAGGTAAATATTTAAAAGAACGATAAATCGCACTGAAAAGTTCCATATTTTCACTGATAACCTACATAATCGTGACGATTGTCGCCTTTCATTGTTTCTAACAATTCTTTCTTGCTTTTTGATTACCCAAGTATTTACATAGATAAATATAAATGTGCTTTTTTAAAATCAAATGTGGAAATTGGAGAAAAACCAACACAAAACGCACTTTTCTAAGTTAACCACAACCACTTCTCTGTCACGTTTCAAATCTTGCAACTATGGCCGAACTTCTATATTCGGGTCCACTTAATTCCACCCCACCCACCCCCGCCCATATTCATGTCTCGAAATGTACGGTCTGTACGTAAATGGCATAGGAGAGGTTGGCAAAGATTGCACCCGTGTGCACCAGTGCACCCACGAATGCACGGATGGTCAGGTACGATAAATTCCATTGGCGGCGTCTTTGGAGTGCGGAGAAAGTTTAATACAAACTGCACAGAGAGTGAATTATTGCAAGAAGCAACACTCGAAACCGATTTCATTTACCTCAACTTTATTTTTGGACAGATATTATGTGCCATGAAGTTCGTCAGCTTAACTTTTGGAGATAAAATTCTGACTGCATTAGTAAAACAAGCATAATCTCTCGTACCCGCTCGGACACACACACACACACACACACACACTAAGCCGAATGAGTGTGTTGTATGTCTACTATCAAAGTGATCAAAAGGTGTGTACGCGTGTCCACGTGCACGCTTACGAGAGGGAAAGAGGGAGTTAACTTATTTCAGACAAAATTTTCACGCGATTATACGTTAAATCTCACCATCAAAGGGAGACAACATTCATATCCTTGCGTCTTAGTCAATGGGCTCGTCCTTGTAGATAACATTTGCATTGATCCACTTCATACTTGTGCTCTACGTTGTTATTATTATCCTATATAAACACTGAAAATATTATGCAACTATTCTTTTTCAGAGTGTACGTTAATATTTCGTAAACCACGTGCAGAATTTTTTTTATTTATTTTCGGTCAGATAAAAACAAGCATATCCCAAACATGACGTACAGTCAATCCTGGATGAGTAAGTACCCGGAGATGACGACCTCGTGCTCATAAAGACAACTCAGACCCATCAAAAATTCGTATGCTAGCTTACATACAGCGACTGATCTTTTTGAGTCAAGTGGACTGCATATAAGACCGGTCACTATTTTACTTATCTCTTGTATATCTATATAATTATCTATCCACTTACTACCACGTATCTATCGCTAGAATTTTTGTCTTTTCTTCATCCTGTGTCAATATCTATCTATCTATCTATCACCATTCTTTGAGATCGACTTATATGACTCTTTTCTATATATGAAAAACCAACAGTTAATACAGATCGCTTTTGTGTGTACCCCTGGGGCTGTTGCTAGGAATTACTTTGGAAGGGGGGGGGGAGTTTGCTGCTGCACGCGATGGGCTGTTTAGATTTTGCATATAAAAGAAACGAAAGAAAGTAACAAAAATTACATTCCCAAACTGATTGATAGTTGTGCAAACGTTCCTTACTAAGCTTGATGGATATTGCAAGCTTAATTTTAGCGTTATTCTCAACCGCACCATACACGAGCCATACACGAGGTCCTGTTAGGTAAACACTGGTTATTTGCCTGATCCAAAGGGCTTCATTGTTAGCTATCATGGATAGTATAGCGCATCTCCTGTATGTTGCTCTCACCTTGTATGCATACTTGTCGAGGAGCAAAAAATAAATAGAAACAAGCATCTGTTTTTTACCCCCTTGAGAATTATTGCCTGCGAAACAGAAACCGAATGATTCGACCTGTTTTTGTTATCTGTGTCACTACCTGACTTTGTTGTGTTGTACTCATCCATTACAGGATGATAGATGTTTGGGGCTCTCACGCGCTACGGTCAATTTCCCGCCATTTCTTCCGTTTTGCTTCTGATTTTTAGGCGTGAGTAGCCACTTTGTGATACACCAGACATCAAATGGAAGCAATCTGGAGGATAAATTAGTGTATTGCCATATTTTCTGAGTAGAATGCGTCATGGCACATACTAATATATCAAGAACTAAAACTTATGTTAGCCTTTGTACACACTAAGTCAACGTCGTCCCTAAAGGATAATTTTTAAGTGCAATCTGTGAATCCAATCTGAATGTTTTTTTTTCTTAAGGTTTACACATTTTTTAGGATTAATAATTTCTTTGAGTAATGAAAGTAAAACTCGAAATTAGGGTGAAATTTAGCTGACATTATTTGTAATTTTTCCTTTTTCTGTACCTATTTATGTGTGAATTATCTCATATATAAATATGTACATGTTACAATGAAATCTGGGATTAAAAGTTCCCAGGAAAAATTAAAACAAACGAAACTTATTCTAATCGTTACAGGAAGGCTAAATAGTCAGCTTTTATGAATATTAGGGGTTGGTTGGTTCTTATGGTTTAACGCCATTTGTCAGCACAATACAGGCTTTACATGGCGACCATGTGCGCCATCACACCGGGGCAAAGGGGGAGCATTTGCCACCCCATCCCCCATTTCACCTCTAAACATGTTTTGGCCTATATCCGCAAATTTTAATAGTTTACGACTACATGAACCCACACCCCAAAAAAAAAAAAAAAATTATGTCGGCGCCTCTGATGGCGGCCAGTATATTTGGTGGAGGATAAACTTGAGAAAACCCCGGGAAGAACCACCGACACACACGAATCTCCTGGCAAGTTTCCTCACATACCAACATTGTCAGAGCCTGATACTAGAACTCTAGTGGACAGAGGTGTGGTGTCAGTGATCTGTACTGGCGAGCGCTTTAATTCTGGTTCAAGCATTACACAGTTTAAAATATGTGTTGTTTCTCTCCTCGAATTTAACAGAAAATAATAAAACAAATATAAAAACAACAACAGCAACAACTATACATTGTGATTAATTTCAGATATTATAAAAGGTGTCGAGATTTAAAAAAAAAAAGATATAGCATTTCATAAACCACTAACATTCTTCTTTAGACCATATTTTATTAACATAAATATGATCGAATCAACTGGTTAAGATTCATTGGGCATCTATTTCAAGAATTTCGCAAAATATTTTTCTCAGAAGTATGATGTTTAAGTTTTGCATGCCGTTAAACAAAATTTGCCTTAAGATTCTTTTTATAAAGAAGAACGGGTTATATCAATCTCTCTCTCTCTTTCTCTCTCTCTCTCTCATCCATATATATATATATATATATATATATATATATATATATATATATATATATATATATATATATATAATTTATTACGCTTCCTGTTCACCGTATGATCAGAGTGTCCGAGAAGGATTAAAGAGAAAATCTAGTACAAAAGTAAATACGGTATGTTTATCTCTGTGTAATTACTCCATAGGTTGGAAACACGATTTTATTTTATTTCTATCAATACGCTCATTCTAATTCTATTGAAAGAAATTAAAACGCAGTTAATTTACAATTTAATCTGTCTAAGTTTCTTTACTTTTATAAATTCAATTACTTCACCCTAACAAAAAAAAAAAAAACAAAAAAAAAAAAAACACGAATCATATTGCATTTCAAAGATGCAGGAAGTTCGTTATCTTTAACAGAAATATTTGATTGGTAAATTTCTTCCACGTAATTCTTTCTTCCAAATTTCACTAACAAAAAGACAATTGTCTGTTTTCATGAGACGTCTTACAAAGGTTTCCTGTTTTCCAGCTGGCCTTTTTTAATTACGATCTTGAAATGTGTACATGGTGTTTCATGGAATTTAAGTTCAACTAAAGGCTGCGAAATGAGAAAATAACGATGATCTTTACAATATTTTGAAATGTATTTGTTTTTGGCACTATAAAAACAAAACAACATAAAATTATTTACTTCCATGTATGCACAGTCAATATTGACAAGAAATAACGAGGAAAACAAGGAGGAAAACAAGCAAAACACACAAAAAAATCTTCTTCACTTTATGACTTACTTTATTTACGGCCACGTGTATCATAATATAAGCCAAAATATACGTAACTTCTTTCTTTTATAAACAAATTAAGAAATGCACTCAAACAATAAGGAATTGTTGCGGAAATATAATATGTGTATGGTGTTACTACAGCCACTAACTTTACCCATCTCACCACCACCACCACTGACACCAGCAATTTGTTTTAAAAAGATTATTTCTTTACGCTGTGTTGCTTTCGTTATGTGGTTATTAGACAAGCTCTTCTATTTTTAGGAACACAAATGTAGGGTTTGCGGGGTTTAATTTAAACGTAATTGACCGTGAAGTTGCACACTTTTTATACGTGCAACATGTGTTTGTATTCATGTTTTTCGCAGTTAATCATACGGTTAACACTAGTTGCAGCAACATTCGTTGCAATAAATATTCGGATTCCGACAGAAAGATGGTGGAAACAAATGTGTTCAATGGGCAATTTTACTTTTTAAAGGGATATATATCCAACTTCGACAGCAACTTCTCGGTAACAAACGTGCATAGATTTACCTGGAACATGTCAGAGGAAAGTGTGTAGATATTTTATTTCCAGAATAAAATTGATCTTAAAAATAGGAAAATATGTACGAGATTTAAAATAAATAAATTACGGTATCTTATTACAGCCACAAATTTATTAGAAAATATATATATCTATTTCCGTCAGCAGAATTGTGGGGGAGAGGGCTAACAAGTAGTAGTCAGCAATTACGTTTTAAGGATGTAGACCAAATCATGTTTAAAGGTGTTCCGCCCCCCCCCCCCCCCTTGCCCCTATGTTTCTAACTAATTCTTCTCATTTATAAACGCTAAGATGGATTATCTACAACATGACAAAGGGGATAACTGCTTGTACTTGTACCGGCTTTACACAACCGAAACGCCCTCGGTAATTTCCGTCAAGAAAAAAACCTCAGTTGTATTTCGTGGCCTTTGAGAATTTTATTCCGAATTACTACCGTTCACATGGAACAATACAGCGGCGGAAGGAGACAAAGTCACAATAGGGACATTTTCGGCTTGTCGTAACATATGTGGTGCACTCTACCAGAGAAAAACCACGGAAATGGCCGAGCGATGTTCTGATCGTTTCTTTACCACGATTGATTCGTTAGTGTAACAAAATTGCTGATTGTCGTTGTAACAAGAATGTTCTTTTTTTATTTATTTTTTTACGTCACACCAATACATGTATACTATCTAGTGCCAAGACCAGTGGAGTTAAGTACCATGCTCAAAAACAAATCATGGCAGCCCAATGAAGCAGATAATATGGCAGGATTTGAACCTGCGTGCTCTCTTAGAGTCTAGCATGCTAACCACTGAGCCACCGCCGTAACAAGAGTTGTGTTTATTTCGGTTATTTTTTATATATTTTTTTGGGGTCGTACATCTGAATCATAAAAACCGAGGACGCTTTTTAAACTTTAAAATATTTATTGGTTTCCACCTCTAAGGCAATAGTTGTCCAGTGTTAATTTTCTTCTATCTCTATTGCAAAAAGCGTTCTTCCATGAAATAGAGTCTAACATGAGTGCTCATTTCAAAAGAAATATATAAAACATATCGAAACATCTGAACCTTTTGTTTGCCAATGCTCGCAAATTTATTCGACTTCTCTCATATAAGATTCTCTTGGTCGCAGGACGCAAAATACTGAATTTATACGACTAAACAGACTAAGAGTGTAGTGGCATGACGATGAAATACATTCGGATGCCCTTTCCTGTCCATAACGGTATGACTTTTTTGTGACATCATGAGGTATTGCGCGTGCAGGGCCGTAGTGAAGAGCGATCACGGGGTAAGAAACACTCGGGCCTCTCCTAGTTCTTGTTCAAACAACATCATTTTCCTTTTATAAAATTAAAATGTGTTGTTCGGCCCCGGGCCCCCTTACCGGCCCGGGTCCAGGGAATATATTCTTGGCCCGGACCCCCTTACCGGCCCGGGCCCCCTTGTCGGCCCTGTGCACGTGTTACGTATGGGAAACTTATGTTACGTGCAGTCCTGTGATAATGTTTAATCGTGAACAGAGACCGTTATTTGTCATAATCTCTCACTTTTACGCTCTGAAAAACTTGAAGTTAGGCATGAAAGTTTGTAAAAAGGGTGAGAAATATAGATTATGTGATGCCTTGTATGATATATAAAATACAACGAAAATCTGTCTGTCTCGAACAAAATATCTGAGTGTTCAACAAATGTAAATGAACACTGGCTAGCGAGAATCAAACGAATAAAAGAAAAATCTATCATCATATTTTCTTATCGGAATGAATTGACGCACCTCTCGTAGCCACGATCACTAAAATCAATTTTATTTACAGCTTTTTATATTTTCTAAACTTATGCATGTGTGTAGAAAAATAATGATACATAGAATTTTCGTTATGTCACATCATGCTTCAAGGGTAGTAAACGGTTCTTTAAGACATGTATTTTGTAGGGACGTTATCAGCTTTGCGTTTCAACAAACACATTAAATAAAATAAAACAAAACGAAATTAGATTAACTTTCTTTGAGTAATTTGTACAGGTAGTGTAAGGTTCATACAAAATGAATGCTTTTAAAGAAGTAATGCTTGAATGTTCGTCTATATGCGGCAGTATTTTGTATGTTAAAATAGTTGGTAGCATAAATTGGAAGTAGATAATCTTTGAATATACACTATCGAAATATAAAGAAAACATCAGCATTTATTGGAAGTGGTTTATTTTGCGGTTTTATTGTCGAAATATGTCATTAAAACGAACGAAAAATAGCATTTATCAGCAGCAGCTTACGTGCGAACATATACGGTGGAAATCTGTCATCATGGAGGAGAAAAACTAGTCAACCATTTGTTAGAAACTACTCGGTGTTGATGTGAAACTCGCAAGGATGGTACAAGGTTATGCATACCGATAACACAACCACTGCCGCTAAATCTCCATTTTTTATGCGTCTGGAGGAAAATATCGCGCAAGCATCGATAAAGAGGGCATATCTAATGAAATTTTCACCTGGGACAAATCCGCATTTCTGGCGTCTGTGTCTGCCTTAACTCGGATACGAAAAAGGTATCAAAGCAGTGTCTAGTGCACCAATGTTCCTTGCCGCCGCAACATCTCACAGTTTTTGCCTTCCATTACCTTCTCCTCCCCCACCCACATTTACTGTAAACCGTTCTGCTCGTGTATAACGCAAACCTGAATAGAAATCCTCGGTGCCATCACGTGCCGACAGATATAGTTTCGCTCGACAAGACCTCTTGAGTGGCTATAAGGCGCCGTAGCGGACAAAAGCTGGTCCAATCAGAAAGTTGCAGTTGAAATTTTAATGTCATATACCCAGAATTCCAGTTTCACGTGTTGTAACAACAATGTTTGTCCTTAAAGTTCCAATTTCTTGGTCGAGATTTTAGATGGTATCTGATGAATTTAAACAGTAGTGGTTGAAAGTAATATTTTCTATGTCGAGGTTTTAGATTGTTTCGTTTCAATTACACGTCGGTGGTTGAAATTTCAATGTCTTACGTCGAGAATTCCTAATTTTCGTATTGGTCAAAGAGTTTATGTTGAAAGTTCCATTTCATATGTTGAGTATTATCTGTTTAATTACACAGACTGGTTGAAAATTCGATGTCCAGTGTCAAGATCCGAAGCGAAGTGTTTCAACCCTGTCCTACCGGCCGTTCTCAAGATTTGAAGCGAACTGGTTCAACCCTGTCCTATCGGCGCATTTTGTTATGGAAAAATGCTCGGTTTCCACTGTTTGCACCGGAGTCAACTTTATACAAATAGCAACTGTTCAGTTCTTTAGTTGCCATTAATTGTTTTCCTTTTGTTCTTCTTTCCAAGTGAATGTATTACACAAAGGAATGGAACTTATTGCATCTTATCAATTTGTTTCTTTTCGCAGTTATACTACTTTGTGTTCAAACTTTAAGGCGTTTTATTAGTACCGGGGCCAAATGCTGAAACTATGTAAGGCATGTTAACAAGAAAAATTCGCGAAGAAATAGCTTCTTCTAGCTAACAAACAACATTACTGAAGTCAAAGCAGGTATAAAAGGCTCTGTCATTGATTAACGGTTGCAGTAAAGCATTTCAGGAATTCATTTCTTGTTCTTAATTTGTATTATTCCCCTCACCCACAAAAGCTTGAGAATTTTGTCAATATCTTTGATATTAATCTTTCTTGATTTTGAAACCAGAAAAGAATGTCGTTTTAAACTCTAGTTCTGTCATAGAAATTGATAATTCGAAATATAATATAATATAATATAATATAATATAATATAATATAATATAATATAATATAATGTAATACAATTCAGTATTATATAATATAATGTATTATATTGTTATGTAATATAATTTGAAGGGTGTACACGATTTCACAATTACCGCCCATCGAAAACTTACGATTGTATGAATTCAATATTTCATGTATTTCATACATACTTACATACTCACATATTTGACTTTCCCTCTCACTCCCCACTTGCGGTCTTTGCAGCTAAAGAAAAACTGATTGCCTTATCTTTTATTTGCATCGTATCAAACCTTCTAACCTACACACCAAATAGTATCATAGGCACAAAATGTACATGAGCATGTGTTAAAAAAAGGACATCTAGTTTGGGCTGACGACTGCATATAATGGACATCTTTTCATATTATAACTTTTTTTGATTAGCAGTGCTCGTAATGCAAAGAGCAACTGTTTTAAACGAACAGAATGAGTCATGTATGGTGCTCTATAACAAAGGTATTTGTAATGTTTCTGTTCTTACGTTTAGAAGAAACCTCCTCAGGCATGCATAAGTGTTGCCGTATTTTCAACAAGTACAGAATCTCTGGGCGCAAAATTTGAATTTCGGTTTGTCTGTATATCTGTCTCTCTGCATGAATCTATATATGTATGCACGTACGTACAACGGCGATGATCACACACACACGCACACACACATATATATATATCCTTCATGCCATCCTAAATCATGTAAAAATGGGATACCATATAGTCAAGCAAAAAGATATAGAAGAATTATTTCGGATGACTCTGTTTTTAAATAATCTTTGACAGAGTTAGGTCAGCATTTTTTAAATAGAAATTACCATACTGACATCAATAATACTGCTTTCCAAAAAGTATCTTCTCTTACACAACTTGAATCTTTACAATGCAAAATCAAAAGTAGAAATGAAGATATCATTCCTTTTGTTATTGAATATAATCCAAGTACGCCTAATATAGGTAAGATTATCAATAAATATTGGGATTGATTAAACTTATCATGTAAAGCAAGTGTTAAATCGCTATACGAAGGCAAACCCACACTTGCTTATAAAAGGGCTTAAAGATTTCCTAACTAATTCTAAATTAGAAAAAACATCATATAAAATAGGATCATCAACTAAATGTAATAGACCTAGATGTTCACACTGTTCATTTATTAATGAAAATACTTCTTTCAATAGCACTAATACGAAATAAACTTTTAATATGCGTTGTGATACTAATTGTGCAACATTAAATGTTAATTATTTGATAACATGCAAAAAATGTGGCATCCAGTATATTGGACAAACCAGTCAACAAATATCTAAATGTATGAACCAACATAGATCAGATATAAAAAATTATATCAATCAATCATTTTCATCTCGTGTTGCCGCACATTTTAACAAAATTTCCCATACCTTGCAAGATTTCTCCTTCCATTCTATTCTACTTTGCAGAATAACTTAATTGATAAAAGTACAAACTAATATCATAAAAATAAGTTTGCTAATTCTGTAAAAATGAAAATGCATTTTAAAATTAATTCTCAATATAACGTGATTAATTATTTATAAAATACTTGATAGTAAGCATTATGCACGCCACAATTTTTTATTATATAAATTGAGTTCTGACGAACTATTTAAGATTTGTCAAGAATATAATAAGATATCTTTAATAAGTGTGCATTATACATAATACAAAAATTGATAAAACTGTTTTATCGCTATTTAGTTATAAATTATATATATATATATATATATATATATATATATATATATATATATATATATATATATATATATATATATATATATATATATATATATATATATATCTCGAGGGTGCTGAAAATACCAGTAGCTGGATTTGTTTGGATGCAAGTTCAGAAAATACTGAATGATGTTACGAAGCGTATTTTATTTGCAACCTATTACCATGGTACAAGAAAGTTATTGAGATATTTAAACCAGCTGTACGAAAGCACTAGATCAGTAATCGGTATTGATAACAAAAAGTTGAATCTGGACAAGATATATTGCTATGATTTATTTGATGTTAGAAGTCGTATATAAAATAAAAATCAATGATTTTGTTCATAATTATTTAAAGATGATCTATACATCTGCAGACGATCCAACGGGACGGATTTACCGTAGTCTGCATTTGCAGGATTTCTGCTGGTTAAGATGACATGAAATCATCTATGTTGTTAACTAACGTGTTGCTGATGCTTCCAGCAAACTGCACGAAATATTACAATTGTTTTGATTCAATTTTACTGCACACATTTATTTATATTTAAGGCCAATGAAAAATAGATATTTAAAATGTTTCGCTAAAAGTTAAACAAAACGGTTTCGTTTTATTACCGTGGAATTTACTAAACTACTCTCCCCCAACCCCCTCTTTCTCTCTCATACACACACAGGGCCTTTGCATTGCATTGCCGTTAAATGTAAGGAGACAACAATTTATAAAAATCGATTTAAACTGGTTTAATTCTGTAGGTAGATATTGTACGTCAGATTTTTAATTGATTATCTAAACTTTGACATTTTAATATATGTATCCATAGAAAAATTGCATAATTCTGAAACGGCTTTGTTGCCATAGCAATAACCCCGAGTTTGCGGATTAAATGTTTTGGACTCAGTAAGATGTGTTTTTTGAGCCAAGTTTTGGTTTAAAGTTCTGGCCTACTGTGATAATTAAATTCCTCCGTAAGTGTAAAATCTCCCCCCAAAAAATGATAATATACATTTTTCAAACTGCTTCCTTGGTTGGCAAACTTTTATAAATAGCAGTACAAGTTTGAGCTCAGTGAATTGGCTGAATCATATAGAGCGTGAGAACAGGGAATCTATTTTGTCGAGAATGAATACAATAATTTCAAGGACCATTATTAGATTTGCATTTTAAGACATGTTAATCTTTGATTAAAAGAATTTAAATTTGATAAGATTTAAGAACAAAAATATGAAGATAAAATGTTGATAGGGGAAGATTTGAACAGTATTTGACAGTCATAACGAATATACTGTGTTACTCATTATATCTTTATTTTATATATTTCAGATGTTGGATATTACATTTTTATTTTGTAAATCTTCTGCGTTAAAAAACTTAACATCGATACTGAATACGTATTTCTACTGAAGAGTAGTGGTTTAAGTCTTTCAAACCTGTCTACCATGTTCTCAATAGTTTTTAATAAATTGTCATTTTTTAAGAAAATGAAGCTTGGTGCTTACTGTGAGGAAATAGTGGGTTTTTTTTGTTTGGGGGGGGCGGTTTTTATTGATGTAAATCTTTGAATATTTTTCTTAAATAAGCGAACAGTTTCATTTTCGAATGAAAGTTTTTCAGATTAGTAAAATATACTTAATTATTGTAGCACTGTTTTATGTTGAATGTAAAAGTGACTAGCCTCTTACGCGAGAGCACAATAAAATGGGGTGCGGTAGGTTCAAACAAGAATGTACCGTGATAGTATGGACTCATGGACTCTCTCTCTCTCTCTCTCTCTCTCTCTCTCACACACACACACACACAAACACACACAGAGAGGACATTTAATACTTTAAAACAACGTTATAATTGATTACCATCAGTCAAGAACTTAAATTAAGCACAATAAATTTAGCATATATTATGAGGCAAAATCTAACTATTTAAATAGAATCTACGGACATGACCTTACGGACGTTTAAGTGTACTGGGTTGGGGTCTCGCGAGGTATCGGTGTATTGAGGGGCTATTGGTGATGTATCGGTGTCCTGCGCGGCTTTATTGTGAGGCAATGGTGTCCTGAGAGGTTGTTATGTTGAGGTGTCGGTGCACTGAGAAACTTTGTGGTGAAATATCGGTATACTGAGAGGCTTTTTGGTGAGGTATCGGTGTACGTAGGGGCTTTATGGTGAGGTATCGGTGTACGGAAGGGCTTTATGGTGAGGTATCGGTGTACGGAACGGCTTTATGGTGAGGTAACGGTGTACGTAGGGGCTTTATGGTGAGGTATTGGTGTACGGAAGGGCTTTATGGTGAGGTATCGGTGTACGTAGGGGCTTTATGGTGAGGTATCGGTGTACGGAAGGGCTTTATGGTGAGGTATCGGTGTACGGAAGGGCTTTATGGTGAGGTATCGGTGTACGGAAGGGCTTTATGGTGAGGTATCGGTGTACGTAGGGGCTTTATGGTGAGGTATCGGTGTACGTAGGGGCTTTATGGTGAGGTATCGGTGTACGGAAGGGCTTTATGGTGAGGTATCGGTGTACGGAAGGGCTTTATGGTGAGGTATCGGTGTACGGAAGGGCTTTATGGTGAGGTATCGGTGTACGTAGGGGCTTTATGGTGAGGTATTGGTGTACGGAAGGGCTTTATGGTGAGGTATCGGTGTACGTAGGGGCTTTATGGTGAGATATCGGTGTACGGAAGGGCTTTATGGTGAGGTATCGGTGTACGGAAGGGCTTTATGGTGAGGTATCGGTGTACGGAAGGGCTTTATGGTGAGGTATCGGTGTACGGAAGGGCTTTATGGTGAGGTATCGGTGTACGTAGGGGCTTTATGGTGAGGTATCGGTGTACGGAAGGGCTTTATGGTGAGGTATCGGTGTACGTAGGGGCTTTATGGTGAGGTATCGGTGTACGGAAGGGCTTTATGGTGAGGTATCGGTGTACGGAAGGGCTTAAAATGAGAGACTAATGTACTACCACTTATCCGGATTGATAACACTTCGCTTAAAGAACAAAAAGGATGTTTAAAAATATGGGACAAAGATACATTAGGTTATAACAAGAGACTTTGAAGATGAATTCAATAAAAATGTCTGTTTGCGTTTGTTCTTATCTCTGGTTCAGAAACACGGGAAGTCTATCTAGACTGTGCTGTAAAAATTGCAAGAAGAATCGTGCAATAAAAAATAATTTAGGGCAAAGTTGGCTCTTTGAATTAAGTCCTGAAAGAAAAGGAAACGTATAGTAAAAAAAGGAGAATCTTGTGAATTAGAGTCAGTTCGATTATTTCTGTCTCTGTTGTGCCTTAAATAGAGATTGTTCACAGTAATTGGTACGGTATGTACTCGCTAATAAGGTGCAATTGCAAACAACATAGACACTGATCTGCTCGCGCATAATGCCCCGGCATATCAGGGTCTATATATATATTTTTTTTTTTTTTTGGGGGGGGGGCTACTGATTACTCCTAATAAATTGTAATAAACCCAGGTCGGCCAGAACGTTATGTAATGGCAGATCTGAGTCTGTGCAGATTGCAGTTGGATACAACTTACATGTGTATATGCGGTATATATTTTAATTAGAACACCTTTCGAGATTAAGCCGTATTAGATAATTAGAGATAAATATCTAATAAGATATCACATGATTATGCCCCTATTTAGATATAAAAGAAATATTCGATTATCAGTGAAAGAAAGTGTGCTGAATGCATTCCTGTAAACTCGTTGTTTTTTATTCATCAGATGTGAATTTTTAATTTCTTTAATGCTAAACATTGTCGGCATGTTCTAGAGTGACCCCCCCACCCACCAACCACCGCCAACGCAAAATCACCGCACAAGCGAGACTTGGAAAGAAAAGCCGCTTGTTGCGTATATTTATTTCTGCCAAAATATCAGATAAGGAAAGTTAATACATATTTGTTGGAAATATGGCCAGACTTGATTATGACAGCAATACCCAACCTGATTAAAATCAGATCTCCACTGTTATACACGACGATCTGACAGCGACCGCTTAGGGGTCAAGTTCTGATAACCTATGCTATTACCATAATCGCTAATTTTATCAACCAGTCAGATGAAGTCTTATATCTTCGCGTTTGGAGACTGAGCAGTGTTGATGAAGAGCATGAATGTGTACCGAAGGATTTGATTCACTTTCAGATTTTTGAAAGCTGCATTTCCATTGGCCAATTCAAAGATCACCAGAACATCTTAAGCGTCGTCGTCAGATGTTCACGTAGGACAGCGGCAATCTGATTTTAATCAGATTGCAGAAATACCTGTCGTCGAATCGGGAACCCGTTGTCTCAGTGTGATACAGTACAAGATGACCTTCAGACGCCAAGAGCTCAACAAGAATGGACACTTCATACTGTCCCCATCTTCGCTAGCCAAGGTTCCGATGTGATAAACGTATCTAGATAGGGTTATCATATCGGAACCCTGGCAAGTAAAGATGCACTGTCCCGAGAGTTATGGTATTTGAAGAAAGCGACCGTTAAGGAAGCACTGAACCCAACTTTCATTATTTTGAATGATTGTACTAATTATTTCCCCCAAAATAAAATGAACTGAATAAAAAGCACCCTCTACGTTTTGGAATACATCAGAACAGACATTTTAATTTTCTTTGCATGACTTATGTCTCCTATGCCTAAGGGTATTCGCATGCGCATGATAAATACCGTTATGAAACATACACAGGTCTTAGAACATTCTACATCAATGGCTGCTTGCCATCCGTTACACGTGGTATATACAATCAGTGATATACGTGCCCACCAGGGAATTCACAATGGATCTGACATTTTGAAATAAATGGTTTCAGATCAATGTCAAACACATGTATCTCGTTTATATATGTAGAAAGTGATGTAAGGCGCCCACCTTTACAAACCATTCAATCGTCGTACCCCCGTCCGTGTGAGTTCAAGTCTCAGCTAGGCCAACATGGGTATGCGAGAAAGCTTACCAATATCTTCCTGTCGGTCGGTTCTTCCTTCACCAAACAGCGGTACTCGCCGCCTTGTGTAGCCTATCATGTGCTGAAAAATGGCGTTAAACTCCACAAAACCAAGAAACCTGTAATGGTATAACAATTCAAAGTCTAAAATAAAACAAGTGCTGGCATTTATTACATTCTGCAGATATAAAGCGCCCGCCTTTACCGCCATCTCGCCTCAATCCTCTTGGGTTCGAATATCAAGCTCGGTCTATGTGCGCATGTGAGAAATCTTATCTCGTGGATCGGTGGTTCTTCCCAAGATTTTCCCGGGTTCTTCCTCCACCAGTTATACCGACCGCTATGTATAGATACTCATGTGTTGAAAAATGCTTCAAGCCCTCAATAATAATAACATTAATACACAAATGTTCCATTTTGTTAATTAATGTGACCTTTATCCTGATGAAGTTGAGAACTCTTTTGTCAGCCATGCAAACAGGTTCTGTCGAATGGCAAAAGGAGGGACAATTTTGAAGATGTCCGTTTAAATGATACATTCAATTTTTTTAAATTCCCTGTTATTATCATTCAGTCCAAAATTAGAGAGTGAAATCAAGACAAAACAAGTTTCAGTGGTTATCTTTGTGAGCTATTAACCAGATGAAAGTAATTTTAACACAAAAAAGTGCGCGTTTTTCTTTTGCCTTCTTGTGATTGTCTTTATTAGCGTGAGCGTTGATCTTTATTAGATTTGTTTGTTTGTTCCTTTTTGGCGGATGTGTATTTTTAGGTTGTATTTATGCTTTAGGTAAAATGTCACTTCTTTTCTTGGTCTGGTTTTCTCACATTTACGCAAAAGATATAATATAATAAACGAGTACTGTACCCGTTACACAGAAATAGAATAGCTCTCTCAGGGTGTGAAACAGCTGGATTTCTTTAAGCTTTCTTGCTGAATGATTACTGAGCATGCGTGGCAGTGCATTCAGTGAACTTGAGCGTTTTGTTCATAGTGACAGGAAAACTACACTCGCCGACGGTAGCGGTGTGGGTAGAATCAAGTTCGTCTTATTTATTGATAGAATGCGCCCTCTGTTAGTACTTTTCTAAAGTAGCAACTTCATTCGTGTTTATTTATTTATTTGTACATCATGGGTACCCATTACTTTTATACGAAGAATCCTCTTAGATTTCCTCGGGACTTTCTTAAAATCTGAAGACGTGGAGATTACATAATTGGAATAGCTCGTTTCTGTTCTGCCCAATCATTGACAGAAAGGCCCAAATCCATTTTCGACGGAGAGATTACATAATACAACCTCCTAGTGATTTTAGTGCCATTTAGATCTATCTGCAACTGAATTAGCGGTAATTATTTGATGAACTTATCAGTAAGATATTTAAGTCATGGAAATGGGCTTTATGCTTTGCATCCATCGGAGAAACACGAGACAAAGTGAAGACGATTTTGTCTGGCGGCGTAGGCGTCAACACAGTTTAAAGTTTATTTGCGAGTCCAATAATCTCAGTAAAGGCAAGACACGGCATTCCACGGAACTCTGACATTGCTTATAATGAAGGTCAAACATTACCGTATTTACCGGCGTATTAAAGTATCAAACTTTTAGCAGCGCAGATCTGGATTCTCCATAAAAGAAAGTTCCGCAGAAATTATGATATTCGTTAAAAATTAAAAGTTAGTTGATCAGCATAGTCCAAGGCTGCCCGTGCATTATGCGACGGCAAATATGGGTATTACGATGCTCGCTGTCGTGATTGATCTATATTAGGAAATGCGGTAGCATGATTGGAGGTAGGGTAGAGCTTGTGAGGTAATTGCATTATTTTGCTTGTCGTGGAAATATTAATGAGAAAGTACCTGCAAGTAAGTAGCTAATGCATGTATGTATGTATGTATGTATGTATGTATGTATGTATGTATGTATGTATGTATGTATGAAGTGTCGAATTTTTAATTGTTGTTGTTGTTCTTGTAGGGTTTAACGCCATTTTTCAGCACACGATAGACTGGCTATACATGGCGGCCAGTATTAATGGTGGAGGAAGAACCCGGGAAATCACCGGAAAGAACCACCGACCCTCGAGAAGCTACTGGCAAGCTTTCTCACATATCCACATTGGCCGAATCCGAGACTCGAACCCACGCAGACATAGGTGACGTGGCAGTGATCCGTAACAAAGAGCGCTTTAGACCACTCGGCCACTCGGGGCCCCCAATTTTGAATTGCAGTGAACTTTAAAGTTGAATGCATTTAGCTTTAAAGTTTTATCGCATTTAAGTCAGAAAAGACTTTGTGAAGTGTCACTTCGTGCTTCCTTCGTTCATCTCCCCCATGTCAGTGTAAACTTCAAATGGGCAGCATTCCAACAAAGTGAAATTGACCAAGGTATCTTAACACGGTCCTTAGAAAGCAAACATTTGAGCTACCAACCCTAACCGACTTGTAGGAACCTATGTCCACTTATCATTTTCTCAAAGGGAAATTGTTACGCACTGTCGTTCACAGATTCCGAGCTGTCTAAACCCGATAAAAGGAATTATTTCTTTGGGAAATATTAGGGACCGCTGTCTACTATTGGGTAGAATAAATTAAGGCGTACAATTTAGAGCAATCAGACTTTAAGGTGACGACCTTAGTCTGAAAATTTCCTGGAAGGAGGAAGTGTAGTCGACTCCGGGGAGGCATAAAGAGATTCGTTAAACAAGAAAGGGACCAGTTGGCCGTATTGTAAAAATGAGACAGGTTTTAGTGCTACGACGCACAAGTTCTGAACAGCAATAAAAAGTTCTGAAAGAGAACAGCAATAAGGAACAGCTTTCTGGGAGTAAAAGAGAGAGACGGGACAGTCTGAAGACATAAGTCAGAGGGAAAGAAGGACGAGGTCAGAATAAAAGAACCAGTAAGTCCATGAAGGGGCAAAGCATAGAGCTTAGGAAGGATTAACTAGGAGACGTTGATATACGGTCCAGACAGGAAGGTTATGCTAATCGGTCGTGGACATTGCGTACTTTTCGCCTCTCGTTATGATGATGACATAAATCCAGATTGGACACTCCTGTTAAATTCTATTGATATAATCTAGCTTGAATTGGAATTGCCTCTATTAATTTGTTCTAAATAAATTTGTTATTCTCTTGTCAAAGGGGATTCATATTGCTTTATTTCTTCCCAGTATTCTCGCTCAGTTCTCTGTTGAAATTCTATTCTTCTTTCACTCCCGCCGGGCTATAATATCGAGGGAGGTCATCCTCTAGATAACGCCAGCCAAACCAAATTAACCATCCCTCTTACTAAGAGGGAGACGTTACAAAGTTGGGTCTATCGTCCGAAGTTATTTTGAACGGTGAATGATATAAGTTGAGTAGGATATTGGATAAAAATTTGAGTACCTTGGCAGTGATAAATTTGGTTATTGTTTAAGTAAGAAATTACGAGAGGGAATCGAGTCAATATTAATGCATTCTGTAGTTAGTGCATGCCATTGTTTGATATTTCTTTAATGTATGTTATGACATTGTAAGAAATTAAGATTCCGTATCTGAACTGTGTGATAGCGTGGTCGTTGTCTGAATTAAAGTAATTCGGAAAGAAATATTGCCTTTAGTTACTCTTGCGAGAAGAGATAATTAAGGAAGTCCCGAGGGAGCAATTGCACGTCGTTGGTGTGAGCAAGCTGAATTTAGAGAGAAATTCAGAATTTTGTAAGCCAAACGCTGTTAGGTTGCATTAGAATAATTTAAGTAAGTCCGTAGGTTAAGCCTTTTTTGGATTAGAATACGGGTATGTGTTCTTAAGGAAGCTGTTTCTTGTCAGGCAGTAAGAGTTAGCAGATACTTAAGATAAGTAAATTGGTTGGTGATACATTCGTGTATACTAGAATGGCAACTGATAGGCAGTTGGTCAAAGAGTTTAAATCTATTGGTAGAGACGAATTAGGTTATGAAGGGACCCAATTAGCGGAATTTGCTGAGCGGAGTCTCAGAGAATACAGAGAACAGCAGGCGGCAGAAAAGGAAAGAATCAGACAAGCCGAGGGGAGAGAAAGAATCCAGTTAGCCAGATTGCAGGTCGAAGAAAGACACAGGGAGAGAGAACATACGTTAGCCATGGAGAGACTAAAGATCTGGGCGGAATCTAGGAGGGGTGAAGGACTGAATGTACATTCAGGACCCACAATTAAAAGATCAGAGGATAGACGCATCGTCCAGATAACAATGCCGACGTTTAACGAAAGTGACGAAATCATCGATAACTTTTTAACTCAGTTTAAAAAGTTAGCTTTAATCCATCAAATACCCAAAAAGACTAGTGGGCCATTAATATCTCTGCATAGTTGCAAGGAGCTGCCAAAGATGTCTATCATAATATGGCACCGACTGAAGTAGATGATTACGACGCTCTCAAGAAAGCGCTGTTAAGGCACTACAAGATGTCCGCTGAAAGGTTTCGTAAACTTTTCAGATAGTCGTCTAAGCGAACCACGGAGACACACACGCAATTTCATACTCGCGTACGCGTGCTTTTCGATAAATGGATTAAAATGACAGGCACCTCGATCACTTTTGAAGGTATACGGGAGGAGATCTTGAAAGAACATGTCCTCAGTACGTATCGGAAAGACCTGATCGTATTCTTAGCGGAGCATGATTTCGCTAACTTAGAAGATACCAGTGTGATGGTGCAGCGATATGAGAGTGCAAACTCCCGTCCAACCATATGGGGTGGCAGGGATCGACCCAGCGCCACTGACCTTAGAAGAGCTAACGGTTTGACACCTTATAAGCGGAATGGTCAAAATGGTGGGAAGCCAGGGGCTGACAATCCCAGTCTTGATCAGTTCCGTGGTCCAGGAAAGACCCAAGGGGTAGATAAGGGCATCCCTACTAAGAAAGCTGAAGTGGTATTCTACGGCTGCAACAAACCTGGCCATATTCTCAAAGACTGCAGGAAATATCGTCCCACGATAAATGCAGTGACATCATGCACTGGTAGAAGGTGTAATCCAGTGGAATTGTCTAATACAGCAACAGCTACGGTAAATGAAGAGAAGGCTACCATGTTGGATGACACCGGAGGTAGTTATCCAGCCTTGGTGGATAGCAAATTTGTCAAATCTGCAGATTATACAGGTGAGACAGTGGAAGTCCAATTTGCTAATAGGACTAAAGATTCTCTCCGAGTTGTCTACATCGACCTTGATTCGCCGTATGTGAAATGACAATTTCAAGCAGCATGCTTGTCCGGATTGTCGCATGACGTAATTCTAGGGTGTAGGTATGTGTTGCCACAGCCTAATCATATGGCGTGTACAGCTCTATAGTGGGGTCAATAGAGACGAGGTCTGTGAAGCGAAGGTCAGGGTTGAAGCCGCTGAACCCCTCGACTTCGCCCATAGTCAGTTTGCTACCTGGTGAATTAAGGAGACTTCAAGAGGAAGATTCTACCCTTAAGAGGATACGCGGGTATGCAAAGGAGGAGTCCGTGCGGAATTTGGCAGAGGGTGAGGTAGAGTTCGTGATGAAACGGGGTATCTTGTATCGATACTCCCGGAAGGGATCCGAGAGGTATAAGCAAGTGATTGTACCTCGATCCAAGAGAGAAGAAGTGCTTAGGCTAGCACATGAGAGTTTACTTGGTAGTCACACATGCGTAGCAAAGACGAGAGATATGTTAGTGAGGGAATTCTACTGGCCAGGTGTGTATGGGGATGTAAGAAGGCTTTGTATGTCGTGTGACAAGTGTCAGCGGGTGGTACCCAAGACCTCACATCGCCAGTACCACTAGGAACCACCCCTCTGATTGATGAACCTTTCTCGAGGGTGGCGATGGACTTGATAGGTCCAATAAAGTCTGCGTTGGAAAGTGGTAATCGTTATATTTTAACAATTGTCGATTAAGCTACCAGATACTCGGATGTCGTTGCGTTGAAGAACATTGATTCAGTTACGGTGGCTGAGGATTTGTTAGGAGTTTGGTCCAGAGTTGGTGTACCTGAAGAGATACTAACCGATCAAGGGACGCAGTTTGTTAGCCAGGTGATGGAAGAAGTGAACCAGTTACTTTCCATTAGGCACCTGACTACTACCACGTATCAGCCGCAGTGCAATGGTCTAGTAGAGATTTTCGATGGGACGTTGAAACAAGCTCTGAAGAAGTTGTGCGAAGGTCGACCCATGGACTGGGATCGATACCTTCCTGCGATACTTTTCGCGTACGGCAAAGTACCCAAAGGTAGTCTAGGATTTTCACATTTCGAACTAGTTTGTGGGAAGACAGTGAGAGGACCCATGGCTGTATTGAAACAGATGTGGACGGATGAAAAGGCATCCGAGGTAGTACGAACAACGTATCAGTATGCTGTTGATCTCCGTATCAAACTGGAGGAAGTTTGCAACTTGGCCCAGAAGAATCTCTGACGCACGGGGACGTCAAGCCAAGTACTACAACAAGAAGGCGAAGGAACAGAAGTTTGAAGTGGGGACCGTTAGTTGTAACGGAAAAGAAGGGTGGACAGAACTAACGCGTCCGAGTAGGAGATAAAGAGTTGTACCACGTTAACCTTCTTACACGCTATCGAGAAAGGGAGACACCCACTGAGTTCGTGGTTGCTACAGTTGTGACTGAAGAACCAGACGACAACGGAGGAGTGGCAGAAGTAATTCCTAGTTGTACTTTGACGAGGGTTGAAACCTACGTCGACGTTGTCCTTGACGTAAATTTAACGTCCGAACAACGTGAAGAGGTGGAGGAGATACTCCACGACTACTCAAGTGTCTTGATAGAAAGACCAGGCATGACGGATTTGGAAGAGTTCAGTTTGAAGCTGCTGGATGAAACGCCTGTGAAACTGAAACCCTATCCACTACCTCTATTCATATAATCTAACTTGAATTGGAATTGCAGTTATTAATTTGTTCTAATTAAATTTGTTATTCTCTTGTCAAAGGGGGCTCGTATTGCTTTATTTCTTCCCAGTATTCTCGCTCAGTTCTCTGTTGAAATTCTATTCTCCTTTCACTCCCGCCGGGCTATAATATCGAGGGAGGTCATCCTCTAGATAACGCCAGCCAAACCCAATTAACCACCCCTCTTAATAAGAAGGAGACGTTACACTATGTATGTATGTATGTATGTATGTATGTATGTATGTATGAAAGCATGGTTGTAAATATCATGCACATTATTATAACTTAAACGCCACTGGTTGATGAAACATTGCAGAGGCTGATCAGGAAGGGGGAGAAGCAACCAAAATGATACAAAGCGGGCCCCGTATTTGCAAAGGCGGTTCCTGAAAATAAGCATGAATAGACAAAGAAACTGAAACACCTTGACCATTTCTGACCACGGAGGCCTATACAATGTGGCGTTTTTAATCTTGTTTCTTTCTTTTATTAAAAACAAAGTAACAAATAATTTCCTACATAATTAGAATAAATGTACTCGATCTCCATTGTCACGCGTGAAGATCTGACACCTAACACATAGAGTCATGTTCTGGCGACATGTACCATCAACATAATCGCTAATTGTATCACCCAGTCAGATGAAGTCCTTAATCTTCGTGCTTGAGAGACTGAGCACTGTGGCTGAAGAGCATCAATGTGTGCTGAACGATTTAATTCAATTTTAGGGTTCTGAAAGCTGCATTTCCATCGGCTAATTCAAAGGTCATCAGAACATGACCTCTAAGCAGTCGCTATCAGATCTTCACTTAGGACAGTGGAGATCTGATTTTAATCAGACTGAAGACACACCTCAGAATATTACATCTACTACTAAGTATAGGGGGGAATTCGAACTTAAGAAACTTATCTTTGAATACTTGTTGTTTTTATTATTATTATTATTATTATTATTATTATATCCTCAAAACAGTTATTTTTGAATTTCCATTAAAGTAGAACAAGTAATAAATATCGACTTAAAACACTATGAGATCTCATATAAAGGTATCAGAACCACTAAAAATATACAATTTCTGGGCCTCAAAAACATACACATTTAAATTTCCATAAACAAAATTAGTTAAAAAATATTTTGAAAATATATCATTAATAATAGCTATCTTAAACATTATTAACTTATAATTCAAAGACATTTAAACCATAACAAATAAATTATTACTGAGCCTCGAAAACAAAAAAATTTCAGTTTATATAAAAGTTGTTCAAATCTTTGCCTTAAGTGGTTAGAGCGTCCGCCTCGGATGCGGTATGTCGCTGGTTCAATCCTCGGTCGAGTCATGCAAAATACTTCCAAAAATGGTATTCGCAGTTGCCTCGCTTGGCGCTCAGCATTAAAGGGTTAGTTTATGACTGGTCGCCCTGGTGTGAGGATAATGTGACTTGGACACACGGTACTAATTGTATGGAAAAATGGGAACCAGCCTGGAAACACACAATAGAGTATATACGGGTTTGGCTGGTCAGGATTGGTTAATAATGTAAGCTATGTTTTAGGAAAAAGAATCTTTTGAGAGGTTATCTTCGTTGTAAGTGAAAAAAAATAATGGAATTTCAGTCCTTTAACAGTCCTGAGTTTGGAACACTCATTACTAAAATTAGCATCTGACTCTTTGGTGCGGAATTGAAAGCATATGGAGGTCCAGAAATGCCGCGGCTCGTATTATTTTCTCTACACAGAAACTGACATCCAAGTTGCATCTATACTAAAAAATATAGGTTTGATCATCAGCACTCAGAAATTTTAAGTTATTGAATTTTTTAATAACATGATATTTGCAATAAGTTTGCTTTAGGAACTGATTTAGTACCGTGAGTCCTACATGTATGCGGCATGATGCCCTGTGCTAGATATAAACTGCCAAACTGCAGACATCGTAGCGATGCGTCTAAAATTGTTAAGCTGCGTTCAAAATCTCTCTCTCTCTCTCTCTCTCTCTCTCTCTCTCTCTCTCTCTCTCTCTCTCACACACACACACACACCTTTTACTAATAAAGAAAATGTGTGTTTATCCCCATATTAAATAATATAGACTTATCCTTTTACAGCCTTTTAACGCTAGAAAAATATAATTTTAGAACTCCTCCAAGCATTCATTATTTACTCTTTAAAGCACTATAAACATAATTATTTAACCTATAAATATACAAAAATCATCACAATCTAAACAAAGTGAATCATTCCAGACCGATAGAAACAAGAAACTTAGCTCATTAAATGACATGGGACACACTATGAATTTATCATTCTTGAAGACTTTCATGGAGATGATGATAGAGCCTGTACAACACCATAAGCAGGTCTTTCATTACCCTATAAAACGCATAAACACAGCCTTCTTACGTCCATCCAGACACCCGCTAAAACGCATAAAACACCATTTTTGAGTCCATAAAACACTATAAGTATCTCATTCTTTACCCTCTAAAACGCGGAATCGAGAACAATCTTAAACGCATACAAATATTATAGAATCTTTAAAACACGAATTATATCATTGTTTGCCCTCCAAGATAAAGAAGAAAAGAAAAGTGAAGCAGAATCCTGAATTTACTTCTAGTCCCTCAATTAGCCGTTTCAGACCTATCTACCTACTTACCTACCTACCTATATATACATACATACATAAATACATAAATGCATGCATGCATACATACATACATACATACATACATACATACATGCGTGCACGCACGCACACACACGCACGCACGCACGCACGCACTCACACACACACACACACACACACACACACACACACACACACAAACACACACACACACACACACACACACACACATACATACATACATACATACATACATGGGGCCCCGAGTGGCCGAGTGGTCTAAAGCGCTCTTCGTTACGGATCACTGCCATCTCACCTCTGTCTGCGGCGGTTCGAGACTAGGATTCAGCCAATGTTGGTATGTGAGAAAGCTTGCCAGTAGCTTCTCGTGGGTCGGTGGTTCTTTTCGGTGTTTGTCCTGGTTCTTCCTCCACCATGAATACTGGCCGCCATGTATAGCCTATCGTGTGCTGACAAATGGCGTTAAACTCCACAACAACAACAACATAAATACATGCATACATACATACATACATACATACATACAACATACATACATACATACATACATTAATACATATATATAGCTGAGCCAACGCTAAAAGCCGCCTTTCTTTCTTAAAGAGATCAGTTGTCTTTAGAAACCACATCTCCATTTGTTCCGCCTTTAATCCGATCTTGGAAAGATAGATAACACAACCAGTGAGCCCTCGATGTAACTGGGCATATTTATAAAATAAATTAACCGTTTCATATTATGTCTTTAAATATGTAAAAGATAAATACAGATATGAAATAGTGGAGCATCTTCGTTTCCAAGCGATGGGTTAACCGCATCTACACTTTGGCGGATCGATCAGATATTTCAGTACTTAGAATCAAATACATTTGTTCAGATTTGGACACTATTCCTACATGATTGAGGCATGGGGAGTACACAGCAGGAATGGACTGATAAACAGGTATTCCTTCCACTGTCTGTTGGTCTTTGTACAAATACATCCTTTCCTATACGCATGTAATGGCTTCTCTCAGGTACGTAGTCATACTTTCAATGCTAAACTTACAAAGTATTGTTCTGAAGTAACTTACCTCCACCATTTGCGACTGATGTACAAAACATGGTATCTGTGTATATGTATATATGTATATATATATATATATATATATATATATATATATATATATATATATATATATATATATATATATATATATATATAACCGCACGTTCTCATCACGTTTTTGGGGGTTACCGTACATCATACTTACATATATACATGCATGTAAAATGGAAAGGCAGATGTATATAAATTACTATTTGCAAATTATAATAATAATATCTTTTTCTTTTACGTATATTTCTATGTCAGAATAGCTCTGGTATCAAGTTTATATTTATCATAAAAAAATTTCCTCTCTCGTTGAAGTTAATTAACTTAAGTTACATAATTATCTCTCTCAAAGATCTGAGTAGATTTGGGCTCCAGACGCACCTCTTTATATGTATGAATCCTTTATGCTAATTTGACGTAAATATTTTATACTTCTGTTCTTTAAATGTTAAAATATGAAAATAAAGACAAATTATGATTGATGACAGTTATTTTCGATCTCCTGAGCTATCTTGTAAAGTAACCGTGGTTTATTTTGTGTTCAGGTTTCCATGCTGATTAGTTATTTCTTAAAAAAGACAAACAACGTTTCCCCTTAAATGAATGTTATTGTTTCATTAGAAAGTTGTATATCATCATTTCCTATTTTCAACCCTTTGATATTAACTTCTTGGGAAATATATGAAACTTCAATCAAAATGTTTTGCGTTATTAACTTTCATTAATAATCAATGTATGTATGTATGTATGTATGTATGTATGTATGTATGTATGTATGTATGTATGTATGTATGTATGTATGTATGTATGTATGCATGTATGTATGAATATGTAGGTATGTATGTGTGTAGGAATGTGTGTAGGTATGCATGTAGGTATGTATCTGTTGGAGTTTAAAGGTACCCCTGCACAATATGGGGTTATATGGTGCCAGGTAAATATTAAAATTCAAAAACTGAAGGAAAGTGAAATAAAGAATCGGAAACAAAATTGTAAGATAATAAACCCTTCGAAATTAATATCAGAATAAAGTACAGCAAAGGTGAATATAAAAGGCAAGAATGTTAAAACTCAGTAAAAGATATAAAAAATAAAAGATGACGGTGACATATTTGCATTACAGTATGTTGCGGCATAATGAGAGAGAGAGAGAGAGAGAGAGAGAGAGCATCATCTACTAAACTCCATACAAAGGCGGAGACAGGTGTTCCCTTTCAAAGTGCGGTGAAAACTTAATTGCAGCTTAGCTTTCCGTCCGTGCTTTCAGACATAAAAACTGATTCAGATTTACAGAGAAACTAGTAATCCCCAAAAGCAAACTAACCGCAAAAATGTACGCCCTGCTTGCCAACTTTTGTGAGAGACAATGTAGTTTAGCCAAATATTCCGTTTCATTTCTTAATTGGCAAAAAAGAGTGTCAATACTACTGCATTTATGTTTGTACTGGGTACTGACATGTTTCCAAATATTTCACATCATTGATTTGCTCTTTGATATGCAAAATTAATGTAACATTTTAAACCAGGTAATAAATTTATTTTCTATATTTTGATTGTGTCTTTTTTTGTTGTTGGATTAACGGCACGTCTAACATTTTTGGGGCTATATCATACCAGTGAAATGGGAGCTAAGCTGCCGATCTCGGTTGGCCTGGTCAGGTAACTAACCCGCTACCATTGGATCACGAATCCAAAAGATCTACAAACAGAGCTACCGCGGCTCCTTATGTAGTAAATGTTACTACATTCAGAATATAATTGGTGCTAGGTCTGGCCACTCCGTCATAAAATCTTTACTTTGATCCAAATCTTATTGAAAAGAGTCTGGTCAATCACAAAACAGAGATAATATTATAGACAAGGCAAAAGATTGCAACTTCTTCCTCTCTCCTATCCTTCATTTCGTTATTTCTTTCAAAATGTAAATCATGCCCAGATACATACATACATACATACATACATACATGCACACACACACACACACACACACACACACACACACACACACATATATATATATATATATATATATATATATATATATATATATATATATATATATATATATATATATATATATATATATATATATATATATATATATATATATATATATATATATATATATATATATATATATATATAGACAAGAAAGTTCAAATCATTTTCAATATAATGAATATAGATATCATGTCAGGAATTTCGTCTGCTGATATTTCCTTTCGTGGCATATCAAAATGGATTATATTGCCTGGACGCCTTGTCGATCAACATTAATTTGCAACAAGTGACTCGATATTGTGACTGAGTCAGTTTGTTTGCAGTAAAATGACTAGGATTTCTAACTGCAGAAGCAGACACGTTATTAAAGGTAAACATCTGCATCCATTACTCTCAACTAAAGAGCTACCGGTATAGTGTGCGTAGATCATTTAACACAAATTATAATGGGTTTCGCCTCAAGATTTAAATGACATTATTTCGATAAGAAAACCATCAGTAGTGATGGTACGGAATAAAATAGATTAGATATCAACCCTACGAAAAAAAATACAATATGGCCATTTGTTGAGCGAGAAAAAACCCAGGAGCTGTGGTTATGAAATTTGTGACTCGATGAGAAAGTGATAGAAAGTGTGTGTGTGTGTGTGTGTGTGTGTGTGTGATTTGGATTTTTAACTTAGCTTTAAAAAAAAAATTCAGCCATGTCCTCAGTGTGGCAGTTTATAGTGATGTCTAGCACTGTGACATTATGCCGCAGACATGTAACTTCATCTCCCACCCAGTCACATTATCCTGACACCAGGTCGACCAGTCCTAACACTAACCTCTTAATGCTGAGCGCCAAGCGAGTCAGCTGCTGGTACCATTTTTATAAGTCTTTGGTATGACTCGGGCTCGAACCCGCGACCTGCCGCATCCGAGGCAGACGCTCTAACCACTAGTCCACCGGAGCGGTCCAGTAACTACTAGGAACTGTAGACTATAATTAGAAGATTGCATAGGATTCCGGGAACGCAAAGTCCGAAAGTAGTACAGGTTCCTGAAGAGATCAGATTCTGTGATGTTAAATACTAAAGGTAACTGTGTGACTTCAAAATAATAATAATAATAATAATAATAGCTATATTTAATATCGAAATGAAGCGCGAAAAACAGTAAAAGACGATATATATGTAGTTTTATTTTTTATTTGTTATTTATATATAAGTAACTATTTTGCAAGTGAAACCGAAACTTTGTATTGTGACGAATGGTGATGCCGCAGGTGATAATACAGTATGTTTCCGTCTTTGCGAGTCAAATATTTCCCTATCTCTATTAGAAAGAAACAAACATAAAAAGTAGTTTTCTTTAAATTATGCAGACGCAAAAACATGAATTTCCCTGGAAATTCCCATTCTACGCGTTCCAAAGAGGTTCACGCTATATTTAGCCGTATAGACTGTATATTAAACCGTAATACTACTCTTTCAATTAAACCGTATTGCTTAATTGCTTAAATTGCTTACTTGCTTAAAGCCATATTCCTTAATTTTATCTTAAGCCATAATACTACACTTCTGATTTTAAACTGTATTACTTATTTGTATATTAAGTTGTATTACTTCGTTGTATATTTAGCCGAATTACTGCACTGTACATTAAGCCGTATTACTATAATGTAGATTAAGCCGTATTACTACACGGTATATTTAGTTGGCAGTCCAGTTTCATAAATTGGGCCCTGACAAATTTCTTAACTTAAGGCTATGGTGTGACTTTTTCAGCTATTTTTGTTTACTAATTAAACATATGGATAGATTTGTGAACTAGGTGTTTCGGGCTTGTTTCGTTCTTGAAATTGATGTCAGGCATGTACACCTTCCTTAGTTACTCTGCAGTATGTTGATAGTGTGTGTGATTAGGATTTTGAACGTAGCTTTAACAATTTTCAGTCATATCGCTACGATGTCTGCAGTGTGACAGTTTATAGTGATGTATAGCACTGGGGCATCATGCCGCAGACATGTAGCATGATGTCCCACACTGTCACATTATCCTGACGCCAGGTCGAGGCAGCTGTTAGTACCATTTTTCTAAGTCTTTGGTATGACTCGGCCTGGGATCGAAACCACAACCTCCCGCTTCTGAGGCGGACGCTCTAACCGCTAGGCCACCGGATCGGTCGTATGTTGATAATGAAATACCAATAGTCGTCTAGGAAGAAGGGTTAGTCTCCCATATCAGTAAACACATGGGCTTGGAGCAAGTAGAATATCTCAAAAACGGCTTGGATGACAACTATTGTTAATTGCATCAGCCTGTTTAGTACACATTTTTGTGTAGAATTGTCATCTAGGAAAAGGGCTTGTTTTTGCACTGTGAGCATCACATGGTGTCAAAAATGACCTTCTGACATGACAATTGTAAGTAGAAATTTGGGATTGGGGTGCCTACACTTCTGCTATGAACTGCTTTTGACTTCTTTGGTCAAGTGAATAATGTTCTTATGCTTTTCCTTAACATAGATATCCAAAAATATGAACCTTTTTGAACTCACTTGTGTATTTGATTTTTTGTAATTGTTTATACTAGGTCGCCGATTGCAGCATTAAATATGTACATAACAACTGGCCCATTCTCCATTAGCTGTATCACCACACAGTCGTATTATTAATCTGAATATTAAGTCGTATTATAATTTCGTATATTAAATCCTGTTACTACACTATAGATTGGGCCGTATTACTGCACTGTGTAATAAACCATGCCAGGCCAGGATACACTTGCTACCTGTGATTGTTCACATAAAGTAGACAGCTACACCTGGTTCCGTCTAGAAAGTTAGTCTGGGGCATGATGCAGCCGAGCAGATATACTCATCCCCATACCGTGGAGACAGATGGCACGAGTTGTGGGATAGCGCAGGGCATCAGCTCAGGTGCAGTATGAACTAATGGCCATTCACTACATACGGAGTTGTATCCAGAGGTTTCGACATTGTCGTTCCGCTGAATTCAGACAGGTTTGAATGAGACGAAAGAGCGAGGGCTCACCTCTCCTGCACTTAAATCCAACTCATGCACAAGTCATGGAAATATTCCCCTCCTCCCACGAGATACCTTTCAGTCCTGTGGCGATGGGCGAACAATAAAAGCAGAAGACGTGGATACACTGGGAGTACAAATGTAGACCTAAACAGAGGCGGCTCATGGCATTAGGGATGGTTTTCAATGGGCCGAAGCAGCAGTGGAACTCGGCAGTCCCCCTCCCCGGGTGACTGAGCAACCCATTTAGGACCACATAGTTCACCTCCGTAGCACATAGAAATATTGCCTGCTTACCCTAACCCTGGTCAGCATACTGCGGCTGACGGGGATCCCACCTTAGCGATCGAAAGCATAAGAAGATAAAAATGTGACGCAGCTCACCATTGGAGCCTGGAACGTACGCACACTAATTGATATTACGTCATTAGAAAGAACAGAGAGAACATTTCTAGTTGGTAAATGATTTGTCAGATTCAACATCCAGATTGCAGCCCGAGTGAACATGGCCTAGTTGAGGAAGGACATCTCACCGAAGTATGAACAGGCTACGCTTTCTTTCGCAACGGCCGAGGTAAAGAAGAGCGATGTGAAGCTGGTGTTGGGATTGCCATCAAATCACAGCTAGCTAGCAGTCCATAAATCTTCCAAAGGGCGTGTATGGCTGAATTAATGTAAATGAGACTTCCGCTGTCTGGTGAAAGACATGCGACTGACAGCAAAGATTACGCATCCACCATGACCAAACCAGATGAGACCAATGACAACTTTATGAAGACCTGGTGTCTCTTATTGCAGACGTACCAGGTAGAAAGCTTGTAATTCGTGATGAATTCAATGCAAGAGTTGACGCAGATCATCACACAAAGGCAGGTGTCGTTGGCAAACATGGTTTTAGCAAATGCAACAACAGACTCCTCGTTGTGTGGAAATGCCCTTAACACTACACCCGAATCATCAACACAGTGTTCCGACTACAAAACCGCAACATGACGTCTTGGATGCACTCACGTGATAAAGCCCTGGCGACTTAATGACTACGTCATCGTCAGTAGAAGAGGCAGGCAGGATGTTGGAGTGAGTGACGAAAGCCATGAGAAGTGCTAAATGTTGGACTGAACACAGGCACATAGTCACAAAACGCAATATCCAGATTCAACCTAGCAGACAACCTCACAACAAAAAGTGCCAAAACAAGGTTAATGTCTTCAAACTTAAAGAAGAGAACGTGAAACGGGCATTTGTCGAAGAATTATACAGCCAACTTGACACAAATGATATTTTTTGCTTGCTCAGTCGCATCGAATACCATCGGCCCCACCACGGGTAAACATCAAGACTGGTTTGGTGAGAATTATGCTGTTATACATATACAGCTGAATGAGAAATATAGGGTACAGATGGCCCGTTTAGAGGCAGCATTTCTTCATCTCAAGAGGCAGACTTCAACAACATCAAGAGGACTATCCAATACAAACTCGAACACGCAAGACTAATGACTGAGCAATAAGGCCAATGCGATTTAGTCATACGCAGGCAGGAATGACATGAAGAATTTTATGATGTTTTCAAGACAATCTACGAGCCACAGTCATCAGGGACGTCACCAGTAATGACTGCTGACAGCACCACACTGCTCACAGGCAAAGAAAAAGATACTTCAAAGATGGGCAGAACACTTTAACTTCCTTTATCAGCAATCATCTATCAGTGAATAGGCAACTGAGCGACTCTCACAGGTGGAAATGAATAGATCTCTTGCTGATCTTTCAACGATGACTGAAACTGTGCAAGCAATTGACCTACTGTCAAAATGACAAAACACTTGGAGCTGATGCTATACTAGCAGAAGTCTACAAATGTGGATGCCTGAACGTGGCACAGAAACTGATAGAATTCTTCTAGTAAATTTGGACTTAAGGAACTATACCTCATAAGTGCAAGGATGCATTCATTATCCACTTGTACAGGCGGAAAGGCAACATACAATATTTAGACAACCACTGGGCATCTCCTTGATGTCCTTGCCAGAAGACTGCTGTATCGCCTCGTTATTACATCGATGAAGGTTCCTAACTGAGAATCAGTGTGCTTCGGGAAAGGACGAGGGACCATATACATGGAGTTTTCAGCTCGTCAATTCAAGGAGAAATTCCACGACCAGAACCTCAGCCTGTTCACGACATTCATCGACCTGACAAAAGCCTTTGACACAGTCAGTCGTGGGGGCCTCTGGAAGAGCATGTCAAAATTTGGTTGCCCAGAGAAAATTTTAGTGATGGTTTGTCAGTTAAAGGATGTGATGTTCATTTGTGTCATGGACGACGGCGAGTCATCTGTACCACCCTCTGTCAACAATGGAGTCAAGCAAGGCTATGTGTTGGCCACAACTCTATTCATTATGATGTTTTCTGCCATGTTTACAGACATTTCCGTGACTATGACACTGGAACCAATATCATAGAAACCGGACGGATGGAAAGCTCTTCAATCTGAGAAGACCACAGGCGAAGACGAAGTTACAGGAATTGACTGATCGTGATCTCATATTTCACTCCCTGAATGCCAAATCAGAGTCTGACATACAAGAGTGTATGGACTATTTCTCTTCAGTTTGTGACAATTTCGATCTCACGATCTGCAGCAAGAAAACAGAAGTGATGCACCAATCTGCACCTGCCTTATGTAGATTCTACCGTCACAGCAAATGTCCAAATCCCTCAGGCAGTGGACAAGTCCACGTACCTCAGCATCACATTGTCACATGCAGTCCACATCGACGATGAAACAAACACAAAAATTACTAAAGCAAGTGTAGCTTTTGACAGAGCACGTGCAAATGTGTTGGGGCGTAAAGACATCGTTATATATACAAAACTTAAGATATACCAGGCCATTGTATTGCAAACTGTGCTGTATTCTATTGAAAACTGGATGGTGAACAGACTCCATGCCAAGAAGCATCGGCATCCATAGAAAAGTGATGAGTATAAGACAGTAGCACTGAGTTTCTCACACGTCACCGAAATGTCAGATGAGCCTTCCAAAGAAGAGCTTCTAATTTGAGCTGAAGGAGGGAAAGCCATCTCTCGGTGGTCAGAAGAAGTGCTTCAAAGATTCCCTCAAGTCATCATTGAAACATTGACCCAGACTTTTGGGAAGATCTCGCACAGGATCTTTCCACCTGGCGATGTCTCATCCATACTGGAGCCTGACATTTGGCGGATGAGAATTGCAGAGGCAGTTTGGAAGTGCAAATATCATACAGCTCAGAGTCGCAACACGTCCTCTGTTGATGAAGCAAATCCAATCGGCATCTCCTGTCCAATGTGCCACAGGCAGTTCTAAGAGAAAATTGGTCTGATCATCCACTCACGTACTGACACAAACTAAACCAGTTAGTGATGTGATGATTATCTTCGAACAAAAGCCATATTCCTAATAACTGAGCACAGTAACTTTTACAATTTTTTCCTACTAATTTTTTAAATAGTGTCTTTTGTTGAATTAATTAACATTTTCACGAATACTTAAGATAATATTTTCCTCTAACGCATTTCTTGCGTAGATAGATACCGTATATGGTGTTGATGTGGGTCTAACATTACAGAGTGCTCGAATCACCTTTAACGAAAGATTGCAATGATTGGAAGTTCCCCTGTTATGGTTTACGTGTGTATTTTATTGCTTTGAAACGTGAATTTTATGTCTTTGAGAAGATGGCAGTCTAGTTCGATACCAGTTAATTTACCCGAAATTCGATAGTCACTTGATTTCGGTTTGCTATCCGAACTCACCTATGCCTGATTTCTCCAAAGTTTTGCAAACAAAGGTATGGGTATGCTGACAGTTAAAATTACTAGTCACCCAAATGTAAGTAATATTCAGTTGAGAGTTTTGCCTTAAACCTTATTGGTGCCTGTCGTTTACTATGAGGTCGCATGGGGATAGGTCAATATCTAATAGAAGCAGGTCAAGATAAATTCAGTCAATGACAATTTGCATGAACAGTGTGTGTGTGTGTGTGTGTGTGTGTGTGTGTGTGTGTTTGTGATTTTTTTTTAACGTAGCTTTAACAATTTTGCAGTCATATCGCTACGATCTCTGCAGTATGGCGATTTATAATGATGTCTAGCACTGGGGCATCATGCTGCAGACATCTAGCTTGATGTCCCACCCAGTTACATCATCCTGATACCAGGTCGACCAGTCCTAACACTAACCTCTTAATTCTGAGCGCCTTTTGCATGAACAGATGCTTGACGTGGTAAACTATTTTAAAGGAGCTAATATTTGAAATGTAATTGTTGTGGCTTGGATTTTGCTTTGAGACACGTTTTGTTTTTACTGACACATCTTCAATTCTTCACTCCAAAAGATACTTTGCAAACATGTGTTAGTTATGATATGTTGACAGAAGAAGAAGAAGAAGAAGAAGAAGAGAGAGAGAGAGAGACAGAGAGAGAGAGATGAATTAAATACGGAGGTAGTTATATCTAAGGGCAAAAATATTTCTTAACTGTGAATAAAATGTAGTTCCACAAATGTTATTGCCACTGTGGTGACACCACTTCTACCGCAACAGTGGCGCAATACGATTTTTTATCATGATATTTAAGTCGGATATCCCATTTTCAAATATATATCAAAAAGTACGATGTTCCAAAAAATATATGCTACTAAGCACAAAATGCAACACATCATTGGCACACCCTCTGAAAATAAATTTCCTGTCTCTTTTTCATCAGTATGTCTTCAAATTTGAATCAGGACGTGGGCCTTTCATCAGTTACTATTAAGTTTAAATTTTCATCCAATCAGATTTGTTTCAATTTTCATCCAATCAGATTAATGGAATATAGACTTTAGTCCAATATATAATTGCGTTTTTGTTTCAGTTTTGTTTGTTTGTTTTAATTTTTGTCTATTTTGTTGTTTGAGGTTTACATTTTTGTTTTCTGTTTTAAAAATAAAAGTCTTTTCCCATATTCATAATTAATACGAGGACAAATATTCAACTTTTATTCGATTTAAAACATATTGTTAGTATCGTAAAAATTGTACGTTGATCGTGATAGCTGTGTCATCTCGAGAGAGCATGAGATATCAGTGGATCTCGTGAGACGGGTGACGGGTGGTGCCTAAAAGATATCCCTGTGACATTTCTCCTCCAATCAAAACTGATGAAGTAAGAAATAGCTAAATTATGTTTCTTAATGTAATTTTCCCATGCTGAACTTCTCTTTTCTATGCGCTATTGATGTGTTCTGCAATATCGCCATGTATTTTGTTGCGGATTTTATGTATAACAGTGTAGTGGGGCAGAAGCTGATTCTTGCTAAGTGTGTAAAAATAAGTGACGTAATACACGAACTTTCTAACAAGGGGTTATCGATATGAAAGCATGTCAAGAGTATTAGGAAATATATCCTCGGCATGTTATATACATGCTTTACCGCAATTACTAGTCTTTCAAATGAAATGAGGAATATCAGTCCGAAAAAGTGACAGTAAGTGCTTGCGTGCGTAAAAACCGATGACTCCAGGATACTATAACAGGGACTGACCAAGGGAGGAGGCATTTCCATCTCGAAACATTCTTGCTCTGATATGTACAAACAAGAACTAATTATAACCATTAAATTAGTTGCAAACAAATTATCTTGCGGTGAAAGAAAAAAATAATATCCTAGTTAGAAAGAAAATCTTAGTCCCCATCCTAGACCTCCCCAAAAAATGAAATGGTCTGTCTCATATTATTTTTTGCATGACACTACATAAATACCATATTCAATGACATATACAAATACTCTAAAAATGTTTTTGGTTTTTTTTGAACAATGTTTTTCCAATTTTGATCTTGAGTTCAACATGTATGCTCATATACAAGCAGGTAACAAGTCATGAAACTGAAAATGAGCGCCAAATTTTATCTTAGACCCAAAACTGCAATACTACACAATATGTCCGTACGTGGGTATGATATTGGACAAATGTGACAAATAATCTACATTGACTTCATTCTGAATGTTTTTACAATTAACGTTTGTTGTCTGTAAAGTTATTAAAAATTACATGATTTTGAATTATGAGTCCGATCACGTGCTGGAACCTGGTCTAAAATTTCAGAAGCAACACGGAAGAGATAAGCAATAAAACGCAAATATACAAGAATAAATTGTGTGCTCTGACCGACATATTTTTAAAAGGCTAAGTACTGCTATAGTTCATATTGTGATACATTCTGTTCATGCTAAATGGCTTTGTATCCAGTCGATTCCTTGCAGATTAGACTGTCTAAGTATTCTCGTATCAATTTGCTGTAAAAAATTTCGGTTAGTTAGCCTGGTTACGCCTAATTTTCCGCGTTCCCCATTAGCTGGCAAGAAACGATTGTAAATCTTCGGATAAACATGGCGGAAGGTCAAAGGTGCATAGAAACGTCATATAGGAAACAAAAAGAAAAACAAACGCATTTCGAACTTACTGAAACTGATGCTTTTATGCATACTCCGGAGAACCAAGCAAAAATAAAAATAAAAAAATTATTGTTTATGATGTGCTTACAGAGAACAAAATATTTCCATAATGCTTAGATGCACCATAATGTTTATTGATATCACATGAATACATTCCTAAAATGCGAGTATTTTCATTTCGTTCTGCTTTTCTTCGAAGACTTTTAAATATCATTAGCAGTTTAAATTATATAATTAAAAATACTGATTAGATCATTTAAAAAAATTAATAAAAACTGAAATTTGACTTTTTGTTTAAAGAGGCGACGTCTTACTAATTATTCAGCTTGTAACGTCTAAACCAAAAAAGTACATGCTAACAGCCTCTTGGTGATCGAGGCAAAGTAAGTTAGGGGAATGGAATAAGAAAAAAATCGGAATAGATGTTGTTAATTTTATGTTTTGGTCTTGGTAATATATGAATTCAATTACACTCTCATAATCGATCATCTGTTTCAACTAACCGATCAATTCAAGAATAATACTAATTCATGTATTTGCCACAAGTGTGTTTTAGAAACAGGGACCTAATATTCCGAAGTCTGGCTGTTAAAATTTATACTCATCTATATAACATGTTTTCCCATTTAACGTCCATTCTAAATGCAAAAGTGTGTCTGCAACACGTTTCGCTTGCTAATTTTTGTTTCATGTTTAATTTTGTTTTTTCAATAATGCACAAATGTCTATTGTTCGTTCTTTTTCTAATATGTATATTTGATTTTACTCTTCGTAGTCCAGAGGAAGCAAAGATTTCATTCAATTAAACAAACAGTAAGAACATCTTTGAACCGAATGTCCACCAACACTAATCAAGGAAATCGTCATCGATTATTTGGCCATTCCACTTAAAGTGTCAAGTGCTTGAGTCTGTTTTACTAATATACCCCAGTCTATTTATAGGCTTGAAAATGACGACAGGCCCTCGACCATTAGGGTGCTCAAGGACTCACAGTGCTAATAATGTGGAAAAATGGGAGCCAGACTAGAAATGGGTGAATATAAAATAGGGTATATATGGGTTGAACTGGTCAGGGTTGGTTGATAATGAAAGTTAGATTTTAGTAAAGCTAATCTTTTGAGAGCCTATCTTAGTTATAACTGAAAAAAGGAGAGACACTGTTTTATTGATGGAATTTCAGTCCTTTAACAGACTTGAGTTTGGAACACTCATTACTGAAATTAACACCTGACTGTTTGGTGCGAAATTGAAAGAACATGTTTCAAACACACATAAATCTAGAAAATGCCGCGGCTCATGGTTTTTTCTGCACAGAAGCTGTCATCCAGGATGCATATGTGCTGATAAAATGAGGTTTGATAATGAGCACTTAGAAATTTAAAACTTACTGAATTTTTAATATGACGGTGCTTGCATACGTTTAGCATGGGAACTGAATTAGTACCACGAGTCCTTAAGGCCACGGATTCCAGTTGTACAAAGTGAAAATATATGAAGAACACCTGTCTTTTGGAAAACTAGCATGATATTTCTGTATAGACATATTAGCCGTTATCACGGGGAGGCTTAACGGTTTTAATGCACTTATCAGCCGAGCAATTAACAGATTATAAATTACTGGAGAAAGTGTATATTCGGTTTTTTATTGTTATTTTATTATAATGTTATTTTGTTTAGGAAGTGTCGAGTTTAAGATACTAAAAGCACATTCGATTCGGTAGTTTAATTGTGTTATCCAAATTTGGACATCCGCATAACTTCATTATGTTCAGTATAAAACAATCACACACACAGAATCTCTCTCTCTCTCTCTCTCCATATATATATATATATATATATATATATATATATATATATATATATATATATATATATATATATATATATATATATATATATATATATTCATTTTGGTTTTGAACTTTAGCAAGATGTCAATCTGATTTAATTTGATTAAATTCAGATCTCCAATGTTATAAATGAAGATTTGACATCAGACCGCTTAGGCTTCGTGTTCTGGTAACCTGTGTTATTATCATAAACGCTAATTCTTTCAGTCAATCAGATGAGGTTTTATATATTAGCTTTTGGAGACTGAGCAGTGTGGATGAAGAACATGAATGTGTACCGAACAATCTGATTCACTTTCAGAGTTTAGAAAGCTGCCTTTCCATTGGATAATTCATAGGTCACCAGAACACGACACTTAAGCGGCCGCCGTCAGATCTTCACGCCGGACAACGGAGATCTTATTTTATAATCAGACTGGCAAGGTATAGTCGATATTAGACATTTCGTCCGGTACACGTCAGATGCTTCTGAGTGTGTTTAGGCGAGACAGTGCTTAACCTGCCGGAAGAAGAACATTTGTTCGCGAACACCGTTCCGGGTTGAGAACTTGCAACACCAATATAGCTGAATCAAAGGGACAAGATAGTAGAGCATGTCAAATGTGATGCATCATATTTGTTTCTCTGATATTAACTCTAGGCGTGGAACGTTTTCTATCGCAAACATCTAAGAACATCGGAATGTTTGTTCTTAACGCATGGGCGAAAATCTTCAAACAAGGTAGCAAGAAAAAAGAAAGACCGGTTCCGTACGTTTTTGCTACAGACGGACTAGGGACGAGGTAACATCCGACCGTTTTTTTTCCTACACATGAAGACAGAGGTTTTTCATTTGGTTTGCCGTTGTACTTGTCTTTATACATTATTTGTTCATTCCACCCTTCTATAATAAATATAAAGGTTATATTGCGAGTCTACATTATGTTTAAATGATGTTGTAAATTCCTGTAATTAAATGCATTTGCATCAAACTCAACCAGGCTGATCAAAAAGTATCCAAGACAGTCGAAATAAAGTTGTCCGCATTGACCGAATCATATCAAACAGAACAAGCCAAGGTTTCATGCCTTCGTCAAAGAAAGCAGCTGCTGGATTAAAATAAAATTCGGAAGAGAGAAAACGTAGAACAAGAAATAATTACATTATCCATCAGAAGAAAGTAGTGCCAGTGATATCCCAGTACACAGAGGGAGGTCTTCTACGACAAACAAAACAAACATCCTGGTACAATCTTTGTGGTTGATTAGATATATCGTTGTTATATTAAATCACAATTTTTAAATCGCATTTTATTCGAAGTATGATGTTGTTTGATAAAGTCATTATAACAAATATTAATATTTGGTAGAAAGGAACTAATTTGAATTTGTAGATGATTTCCGTCAAGGACTTTCTGGCCAAAATGTAAGTATAACCTAATAACCTAACTGTCAACTCTCCATCTTCCACCACAGTGGCCATAAAATCATTTAATAGTTGATTCGATACAGACAGACGGACATAGAGGTTTCATATTTAAAATTTCGCCCATAGTTTGTTGCTTAATGCACACACACACATACACACACACAGACACGCACACACACACACACACACACACACACACACACACACGATAAAAAGACCAAAAAGAATAGCATATCAACCTTAAGAACTATTACATTGCCAAATATACCAGGCTGAAAATAATATTAGAGGACGACAGAACGTCCTCTTTGTTACATTGGTATAATGTACTGGTTTTATTGCATTGTCTTTCTAATTTCATACAAGCATGTTGACTTTAGTAGAATAGTACCATCATTGAAAAGTGAACAATTTGCCGTACAATACAAGACTTTTTTTTCCAATCTTCAACCAAAAAGAAGGTTAACCACAATATTAAAAAGGTGTACTCAGCTCGTATGATGTAAAGATAACAGCATACAGGCCATTAATTTTTTTTTCATTGATGATATCATGTACACTTCCGCTTCCCGTGCATGTGTAGTTAACATGAATGATTGGGGATCGGCCGAAACATACAGAACACCAGTTGTAAAAACCAAATGTGTGATCTGAAAGAAAACAAAACTAATTTGCTTTAAATAATTTATCTATCTCCTCGTCATGTTAGACATTAATGTTAGACATTAATGTTAAAGTGCCCTCGGATATACTTTTCTTGTTAGACATGGGTGTTATTGTGCTTGCGCAGATAAACCACACACTTTATAGGTTTGACTGCAACGACAGATGTAGGGGAGGGGTTTTGTCGATTAAAAAGCCGATTTGTCCAAATTTGTATTACGAATATTAGTAACTAATGTTAGGTTTGATCTGTGTGCCAAATGTAATTTTCAAACACATTCAATGTGAATTTTTCCGCGATCATACTTGTTTTGGCCAAATATACATGGAACTCCTGGATGGAGAGATACACAGGAGGGCTCTAACCAGTCTATAGAGTTATCACTAAATGGCACATTCTCCGTAAAGGGTACTAATAAAGATCGCAAACTAGGTCAAGGTGACCTACTTATCAAACTTAAGTGATCACGGTCACTTTTGTACAGTCATCAAATATGATTGATATGTTTACACCTGAAATCATCAGAGGCAACAATATATGTAGGTAAAAGTGATATACACATACTTTTCATAATCCATTGAACATTTTAATTATTTGCATTTTAACATGTATATCAGTTCCTTCACACTGTTGCATAAATGATCCATAAAAGTAAAGTGTGGTCGCAATGGTCTAATTTTCTTGCTAAATTGGTTTATATAGTAGCTATGTAGGCAACAAGACAAAACATTCTTCGGAATTTCCTGTTGGTTTAATCACAGCAGAGACCTTCATATTTGTATCAATGCTAAGCGTGAAAGAACAGAAACATCTATAATTTGGATTGATTTCCTAGATGGAATACATAGCAACATCCCTGTTTCATCTAATTTCACTTGAGTTCTATATCAGTACCAAGGTTACTCTTGTTTATGATGCAGACGGCAAAAAAAAAGAAAAGGCAAAGAATTCAATTCCTGGCATTTTCCGTAGTCTTCCACCTTAACTTTTGAGAAAATAAAATTATTCTGTGCACTCCATGTCCCTGTAAACAACACATACTTTTTCGTCGAAGCTAGCGCCAACTTTCTGAACAATCAAAACGTTATGTTCCGTGGCATTTTTATTTTCTTCAAGATAAACGTCCCTGAAGCGGGGGACAGGTAAAACGCTACATTAATCAACTGTCTCAAACCGGGCCGGCACCATATTGTTGAAGCCAGCTAGAAATTGTTTTCGCAATAGCGTCAGGGTATAAAGAAAATCTATTTAGACATTAAAAAAACTTATACAATTGGCGGAAAATTAAAATAGGCCTAATTCCACTCTGATAAAGCAGCTAATGGCCCGTTTTCGAAGTATTAAGTGGAGTACAGTACCCAATACCTCCCCTACACCCACCCACCCACCCATGTAAACAGACTTCGAGTATTTTACAGAGGTTGTTTTGTACTGTTCCGTATTGCGCTACAAATAAACGCTCGGCAGACATCTCTCCTATCCATATGCAAGCAGAATGTTGCAATTAATGTTTGGAAACTGCATACTACCAGTTTGATATTCTATACCGGCAGGGATTTCCCGCCATTGAATAATAATAATAATAATATTAATAATAATAATAATAATAATAATGAGGACTTTATATAGCGCCTAATCTTTCGAAGCTGTAAGCGCTTTACAACATCAGACAACACCTATAAGATAAAAAAAAACCAACATATAATGATATGATTACAAACACAAACACCATGAAATTAGAAAACATAGAAAACACATGCTGGGAATATTTAAGGTAGAAAACATTATTAGGTCTTTAAGTTTGTTCTTGCAGTCGAAATAAGTGAGATTTAAGAGCACTCTTGAATGTGATCACTGTGTCTTTGTGTCTAAGTTCAGTGGGCAATTCATTCCACGTTGCTGGGCCCTGGTATGCAAAAGAACGCTGTCCATATGACTTAGTTTTCATAGTGGGAATAATGAGTATACGATTGTCAGAAGAGGAGCGTAAGTATCTTGCTGGTGTCTACACATAGGTGAGGTCAGATAGGTATATTGGACTAGAGTCCGTCAGTGAAACGTATCACAGAGAACACATTCTGTGTTTGATTCTGGATCGAATGGATAGCCAGTATAGGGTACAGAGCAGCAGGGAGGTGTGCTCTGATCGTGGTACTCTAAATATAATCCAAGCAGCTGTGTTTTGAACTTTTTGAAGTTTTTGGAGTAGAGACTGAGATGAACCAGACATAACTGAGTTACAATAGTCCAATCTTGAAAGTACTAATGAACACACAAGTGTTTTAGTGCCATCAACTGAAAGATATTTGCGAATTGAGCTGATGCGTCTCAGCTCACGATATGCAACCTTGCATATGCATATGTTCATGACATGTTGGTGCAATGTGAGAGTACTGTCCAGAGTAACACCTAGGTTTCGTACTGATTGTGTGAATTTAATGTTGGTGTTGCTGATATTTATTGTTTGAGGTAAAGGATGTGACTGAAAAGTCTTTGTATTGTAATCAGAATGGCATCATTCATCTGCAGCTTGTTACATGTCATCCATGATTTCACACCAGAAATGCACCTCCCTACACCTTGGATAGTAGCATCAACTTCAGTTGGGTGGCTAGATTTGTATATTTGGGTGTCATCAGCGTACAATTGGTGAGACACTGGATGATGATGTATGACAACTGAGAGCGGCTGAGTGTTTAGAATGAAGAGAAAAGGTCCAAGACCAGAACCCTGTGGAACACCACAACATAGATCAACTGGACTGGAGTGTATTCCATTTGCAGACACAAGTTGTGTCCTGTTGACGAAATAGGACTTGAACCACGGTAAGGCTGTATCATGAATACCAAATACATGCTGGAGACGGTGAAGTAATATATCATGGTCTATTGAGTCAAATGCTGCAGACAAATCAATGAGGGTGAGGACTATAATCTTTCCGCTATACAAAGCAGAGATAATGTCATTAACTATCTTTAGAAGAGTAGTTTAAATACTGTGGCAAGGGCGATATGCAGATTGTACATTGCTAAAAAGACTGTTTGAATTGAGATGAGATACAAGCTGGGATAGAACAACTTTTTCTAAGATATTTTATATGAATGGGAGATTAGAAACTGGGCGGTAGTTCTTTAAATCGTTATGGTCTAGTGTTGGTTTCTTCAGCAGAGGCTTTACAATGGCAGTTTTGAAAATTGATGGGAATTTCCTGATGAGAGAGAGGTATTAATAACATCAGTTAGTGAAGGCAATACTGGATCTAAGCACTCAAGCAGCAGTGATGTTGGAATTGGATCAAGTTCACATGACTTTGGTGCACTCTTCATCAGTATTGTACGTACGAAATCCATAGAGACAGGTTCAAATGCTGCTAATGGTTGCCGCTCAAATTCTGTATCCCAACTGTATGGTGACTACGAGTCAATTGAAATTGTGGTGTCTAGCTTATCTCTAATGGTTTGTACTTTGTCACGGAAGAAATTTGCAAACATGTCCGGAAGGTCGACTGGAGAGAAGGTAGTTTGAAGTAGTGTAGATTTCTTCCTTGACATTAGCTTGTTAGTAATCTCGAAGAGCTCTTTGCAGCTGGAACTTTCCATGATCTTAGTAGTGTAGTGGGCTGATTTCGCTATATGGACTATATTTGTGACATTCTTCTTAGCGGCTTCATAAATTTGCTTATGAATAGTGAGTCTGGTGGAAAGCCAAAGCCTTTCAGCTTTACAGCCGTCTTTTTTTAGCAGTGCGAAGCTGTTCCCTAACACTGCTATACCATGGAGAACACTTTTGAATTGCTACTTTGCACTTGGTAGCTGGGGCATATTTGTCGAGCAATGAACGCAGGCAGTTGTCGAGTTGTTCTGCTGTAGGAGGTAAGCAAGTTGTTAGGTTTTCTTGGATGTCATGCATTAGTTTGGTTCTATTTATCATACAGAGGTTTCTCTTAGTAGCAGATAAAGGTGGAGGGTTAGGGACTGATACGTCAAGATGGCATATAATGCAGATGTGATCTGATGAAAGTTCATGGGATACCAGGGAGGACCGTAGAATGTTATCATCAGGTCTATGAAGAATCCAGTCTAAAATGTGACCATGTTTATGGGTAGGTTGGTTAACTGACTGTTTGGGGTTGAAAACATGAATGGAATCTATGAGTTTTGATGTGTTTGGGTTTCCGGGACAGTCAATGTGAAAGTTGAAATCTCCAAGAATAATCAGGTTGCCACCTTTCGAATTTCCATACTCCAGGAGATTCGGAAACTGCTCCAAAAAGAGAGACTCAGTCAGCTTGTTTTTTCTACTAGGAGGAGGGCGGTATAGGCAGAAAAAATGGACTGACCTTTGCTCCAGTGTGAGTGTGGTTTGGACTAGTTCAAACGATGTGTGGTCAAAATTGAATGGTGTGGTGTGGAGTTTCTTTGTGATGACAGCAATTCCACTTCCGCGACAGTTACGGGGGCAAAGACTTGATGGAGTAACCAGTGGGTGTTAGATCCGCACACTTGGGCTCATCGCCTGATGTTTTTAGCCATAAAACAACAACAACAATAACAACAACGACAACTACTACTACTACGACTACTAAAGATCCATCAACAAATATCTAAATAAAGACGACAGTGGCCACACAAATGCTGGAAACAACACAAAAACTTAATTTGCATTTCTATTTATAATTTCTTCAGATAATAATAATAATAATAATAATAATAACCAAAGTCCTAACCGTATATGATTATCCCTAAAGTTTCGATAAATTGTTTACATAACATTGTCAAAAGTCTTAACCATATATACTTATAATAAGGTTTCGATACACTGCTTGCATAACCTAATAAAAAGTCTTAACCGTATACACATATCTCTAACGTTTCGATACATTGTTTGCATAACATAGTAAAAAGTCTTAACCGTATATATTTATTTCTAACGTTTCGATAGGCTGTTTGCATAACATAGTAAAAAGTCATAACCGTATATATTTATTCCTAACGTTTCGATAGGCTGTTTGCGTAACATAGTAAAAAGCCTTAACCGTATACACGTATCTCTAACGTTTCGATACATTGTTTGCATAACATAGTAAAAAGTCTTAACCGTATACACGTATTCCTAACGTTTCGATAAGCTGTTTACATAACATAGTTTAAAGTCTTAACCGTATATATTTATTCCTAACGTTTCGATAAGCTGTTTACATAACCTTGTCAAAAGTCTCAACCATGTATAACACAAAAATAGAATGAATGTTTTGTATGCAAGGGTGACCATCGAGAAGAAATAAAAATAACAACGAAATAGGGAATGGTAGCAGCCATTGAAGCGTGTCAACATCATTGGTGTACTGTACTAATGATTTGATATTTTACTTCTTTTTTATGATATACTACTATTTTCTGACCTATTAAATTTTCATTCAAGCTTTCTCACATATCCACGCAGGAAGTGCCTGAGACTCGAACCCACACGGACAGAAGTTAGATGTCGGTGACTTGTACTGTGAGCTCCTTAGGCCACAATACCACCGTAGCCCCGATTGAAGCATTTAACAACAATATTAGATCCAAAGATACCGTAGCACATAAGAAAGATTCAAAAATACGGTAACACGTACGAAGAATGATGCTAAGTCATGCAAAGATACGGTAACACATATAAAGAAAGATGCAAAGAAACGTTAACACATATGATGAACATCAGTATTTTACAACTTTTATGCGCATATGATACATCATATCGGCACTTCTGTATCTCGATACGCACGATGCAAAACGAGAAACAAAATCTTAATTATCTAATCGATTCTTGGTAAAATAATTAGGTTTGATGAACGATTTTTCTATTTCACATTGCATCACTGCTTTAATTTTTAATCTGTACACTACTACGGTTAGTTTTGGGAATACAGTGCTTGAATATATATTCAGAACAAAAGACACGGTTGTACTAAATTGTCATGACAAAAGTCAAGCGCTTAGTAAGTTGCTTATGACGATACATGCATACGGTACAGATACGTATAACATATTAATCGCGACTTCTGTAAGTGATACGTATCCCATCGCAACATTAGTGACGATACACAAACCGTACCAGGAAGATCGATATTTGAATTCTTCATAAACTGTATATCAATCAGATCATGTGCTGAAACTGTTTAATTTTTGAGAACGTTTATTTTCTTATATCAACCTGAAATCGATTTGACTCTTGTGATTAGTATTGTATTTTCAAGGCAAGTGTTAGTTTAGTAACCACACACTTCACTTAGAGTTGAATATCGAACTTAACGCTTGCGGTCGGTTCCATGTCTGAATATCGATTATCGAACCTACAGCTAACTTCACATAAGTCAGTTTTTTCTGGGATCAATCTAGTATGCAAAATGATAGGGAATACAGTACCAGGTTGCTAGGCTTAAATATACTTGAATTACAGAAAAGAAATATGGGATCCTAACACTCTTAGAAACTTTGCCTCTCTAAACCAGCAACCTATAATTGTTTCAATAGGCCCATAACTCGGTCGACAATTTGATGGTATCAAACCAGCTGAACTAGCATTCGAACTTACTTAGTCATATGGAAGACACCGAGTATCGTCATAACGAGGTAATACGAAACTATGATACCGGATTATTAGATTAGTAAGAATAGTGATGACCATTGAGTGACCTGTGTGTAGGGGTCATTTCTGGTCAGCATTTCTAATCTAAACATAATTCTCTAGTATTCGTCTATTTAATGTAGCATCATGCACGTTAGATACCGCTCTTTCTAATGATACCACTGTTGTGCACTCAGTGAAGTTGTACAACCGACTTTACTGGAATAAATGATATTGAATGTTTGTTATGATAATAAAGTCAAGGCAATCAGTGGCTTAGCAAACGATAGACATCTAACAACTCTCGTTTATATGTGCATTACTGTCAGTTTAATCATAGTCTCATGCTCACTTCCACTGCTTGCCTGCGACCCTGGTTCAATCCCCGCTGCCCACACAGACTTTCCCTTTGTCGTCCGCAGTTTCTTAAGATACTGCTAATTCTTCTATGTATTAAAGTAATAATTTAATGACACCTTTTGGGTAGGTAGGTAGGTAGGTATATAGGTAGGCAAATAGCAAGGCCGTATTGAAGGTGGAACAAATGAAGCAAATGAAGCTGTTGCTAAGTTACAGACTGCCCCCTCCCCCAGTCGGCTAAGGCCCCCTCCACCAGCGCGAAGAAATGGTTATATATTGAATATCGAACTTACTGCGTGCAGGTCCTCCTGTTACCATACATTATTACACTCCAACATTGGTAGGTAGGGGCGGTGTATGTATGTATGTATGTATGTATAAAATTATTTGTACAGCCGCTTCAGAAATGAATTATTTCAGATGTTATGCAGACTATGTTAAAGACGGTTCACGTGAAGAAATTCGTTTGCAATAATTTTAGCTGTGAAGTAACTTTTCACCATATCTCTACTGATTACGTCTTTTATATTACCACGGTATGAGATAGTAAACTTTCAAGTAAAGTCGATGGCATTAAGGTCAATATTATTCTCGTCAGAGATTTCGACTCGTGTTTATTTTTCTTTCATTTTTATTGTACTTCATGCCCTAAATATGGTATTTGAGAAGATTGTGTGCGTTTGACACGGTTAGCATCTGAATTAAATTAAACGTTGTAATGAAAGGGTTAATAAGAAAACCGAAAGTTATTATTAGATGAGACATTTCCTCTCACCATATCTTTCATTTTTCCAAGTTGTTATTATTTTCTAAGCAGCTGAAATCCCAGACTGAAACAGCGTTTTAATGAAAATCACCCTTCTCCGACGCCATTTTGTATGCACGCAAGACTGGTCATTCAGTTACGTGTTCATACCTGAGGGCGGTATCGTCTTTATCATATTGAAAACATATTGAGTGGTGTTACACAAAGTATAACAAGCTGGCAATTTTTACTTACAAAAGAATTTGACTTCACTATCAATAATAATTTTTTTTTAAATATAGCCGCTTATATAATGATGCAGACCGTACCAACACATTTAAAGGAATTATATCCAGCTGAATGCTTAATCACGTGATCAGTCTTGCAATGTTTTCAAAATGTGGACCTTTCGGTGCGATTTTAATAAAACCACTGTTTCAAGTTTAGATTTACATATAAAAGAAGTAATAATAACTTTGTAAATTGCATGAATTTGTGAGAAAAATGTCTCATCTAAAAGTGTAAGTTTTCTGATGTAGATTTTCGTAACAACGTTGAAAGTAGTCAAATGCCTGCATTATCGAGCATGTTCCGGAATACCTTCCGCACGATCTTTCAACCTGGGTGAACAGTAAAAATTAAAAATATAATACCCCTCTAGTCAAAAACACTCAAATGATTAAAGTTAAGCTTATGATGGAAAAAATATGCTTCATAGAAACATTCATTAAAATTGCCTGTTAAAAAGTCATTAAAAATTCGTAACACTTCATTCAAATAACATCTGAGTTAACATCCCTCAAGGGATTCAAGTAAAACCTGTGATGGACAGAATGCCTCGTAGGAAAATGATCCTGTAGACATCTCATACATAGTAGCTCACATGCTTTTTACTTCCCACATAATTTTTTTTTCATCTCCTGTGATAGCATATACGTGATGGACAGCCCTTGTAAAATGACAATTTTTTCATGGTAACAGATAATAAATAGGCAGATAAATTATCATTACTACGCGCTTGAACTTAAACCATCAGTTTGACCCCCACTTCACCCATCCCCATCCCCGCCTCCAAGATTCTCGCTCATGGTAATATTTATTTTCTCTCCGAAAGGAAGAAATCGACAGATTTACGCGCATTCAAACGCCAAATAAATCTTTCAAATAGGTCGTTGCTACTTAGTTTGTAACGACAATAATTTTTCCAAATACCTACTCTCCACGTTGTATGTAAATATCCCAGAAAATACCGTAGCTGCAGTAAAATCTCTGACATTGTTCTTTCTGCATAAATAAAAATATACAGCAAACTCTGAAATGAAGCCATACCTCATAAAAAATAACAAAATTCAGTAGTTCTTCATTTCGAAGGATAGTTTCTGATTCATACTATTTGTATGCATGTGCAAAGTTAAGTCAAATGTTGATATCAACTTTTATGTAATTATCGTTTCAGTGTGGATAATTGTTACTTGCCGAGAATTTTTAATGGTAAGATATATTGTACCGATGAACAATCTTATGTTTGTTTTTTTAATCAATATTTAAAACAAAATGCCATCAGCGAATAAAACGGCATTAACCGTGCGCCACTACCTGTTTGTGAGCATATTTTCTATGTATAAACTACTGCGTCAAAATCTTATGGTACAAGGATAGAAGTTATTAGCATTGTTGCGATGAATAGTAAATGACATTTGTGCTCGTTAAGGCTGTTATGTTATTTTCACTATTGTCTAGAAAACAAGAATATGTTCTATTCTACCATTTTAAAGATATAGCACTCCGATGGGTTTCTCAATTTATGTGTTCGGCTGATCTCATGCCGTTGTTTATTGCCTACGTGGGTGGAACCTCTACGAAGGCAGGTAATGACATTTGGAAATCAAAATACCATACCGATGTAGCTCATTAGCTCGTGCAAAGAAGCCATATCAAACACTTGTAAATCATTTGTCTGAATTTCTGTGTTTTCCAGTAACTGTGGCGGCAACAGTGGCAACAGTTTCGCGAATGGACATCGCAATATAAGTCACAACTTGAATGACAGGACAACAATTGCTAATTAAAAAAATCCCGACCTGTCCAAAACCATAAACAAAATAATAAATACGAACTCGAAACTGCGTTTTGAAACCGGTCAACACCACATGACTACACTAACAATCTGACTAAAGCAACAATTCAATCAAACAAATGCCGTATAATTTTCTTGAATCAAATATTTACGCGATAACGTGCCAGTTAATTTCCTGATTACGAGCTTAATGAAAGGGTATGCATTTGAAATCTCTTTGCTGTTCCCATACCAATCTCTGTCTTTATTCAGCTTTGAAGAATTGTTTCTTTTTCGTGTGTAATTTTCTTAAACATCCTTTCAAAGCTTAGTTTCTGAAGATTTTCTTCTGATCTTGTCGAGCAGAGTTTGTTTTCCACCCCACCCCACTCCCACAAAAATGAAATAAATGCACATGTTTGCCATTATCTGTCATACTCGTTTTGATAGGCGGAAAATCACACTTTCTTTTACTAATTTTGCATTTTTATATGTCATGTTTTTATGAGGTGTAAGCCCCTATTTTCTTTATAACAAGAGTATTCAAAGCTTCAGCACACAGGGGTTTAATGACAAGCAAGTGATGACTGAAGCAACCATAAACTCACAACGCTGACAGGTTCAATAGTCGTTCCAACGGATTATAAATTATATAGTCTGTTTGCAAATGTACACGTAATTGACCACGGATTTGTAAAAGGACACATCTGACTCGAATTCCTCTACAGGATGTGGAAGCGATAGACGGCAAGAAAAGTCTTGTCCTTCTGAATTTAAGAATTCGAAATCCAATACACAAACCAAACTGAGTCCTTTGAAATAAGAGAAAAGCTTACATTAGTTGTGTAATACGGACTATATCAGGCATACCGCAGAATAACCGTCCAGCGCCGTCTGTCCTTATAGCATATATTGCTTTGTTTGCAGTAAATCGCCTATCAATATTGTGACTGAATGACCGTTACCAGTCACTCTGAAGGCTGCACGTTTACCTTTAAAGGTTACAAACTTCTGTGTAGTCCAAATCAGTGTGCCATCTCGTTTGATTATGAAGACAACGCACGTTTGATAATGATGACAACACACGTTTGATAATGATGACAACACACGTTTGATTATGAGGACAGCACATGTTTGATTATGAGGACAATACGCGTTTGCTGGAGTAAGAAGAACGGGTTTCAGCCAGAGTTTTCAAAGTCTTGTCATAGTGTTCCGGCAGGCGTTTCATTTTTTTTTAAAGTGTAACGGGCTTAACCCCATTTTTCTGCAGTTGATAGGCTATACGTGATGGCCATTATACAAGACGAAAAAGAAACCAGAAATAAGAGCAGGCCCACAGGAAGCTACTGGCTAGCTTTTCACATACCGACTTTGGTTGAGCCGAGACTCAAACCACTAGGTCAACCGGGGCCCCAGCAAACGTCTGAACACAGTAAACCATGTATTATCATTATTGTCACTTAAACATTACTAAGTACATACATTCCATACCGAATACATATCAAATTTTTTTTTTTTTTTTAACGCACAGACACAAAGTTCGAGTACGGTTGACGTAAGAAAAATAATCACAAGCAACAACAGTGGAATAGCAAACTCTTCATGTAAGACTCTAACGATTGTATAGCTTCATCCGCATAATGTTTCTTTTTTCCAACCATTTCTTCACCTTGGTCTGGAACAGATTTTGATCATCTCTCACCTCCAGGATTTTATCTCGTCGACGCATGCGTTCTCAGTATAGGTATTGATATTAAGGTTTCTTGTCTGAAAGCAGCAGTTAAGTAAATTTTGATAAGACTGCGACAGGAACCAACATTTTGGACTGGAGTACACGAAGTGGCATACTCATCTCACACCCATATTCCCATTCCAGGGCAGTTTCGAAATTCGAATGCCAATTAATATAACATTTTCCGTCGATAGTAAGCGCAAATTTTGCTTATGTATTTAGTATACCCACACTAAAAGCTACACGTATATTTGAAAAATCACTAAAAACAAGATGCAATTGCGGGTCATTTCAGTTGACCAATCATAATGCGCTATTCCATTTGGCGCATTGCATCATCATGACTAGCCAACTCGACTATGGCCGTTGATCAGTTAAATGCAGAAAATGAGCCGGCATTACTCAGTCGTATATAAGTAAACCGACTGCACAAATGGCACGTAGAGTCCCATATTGTACCTAAACATCCCAACAGCTTTTATTTTTCTACCCGTAGCATAGCTTCGAAATCAACGGAGTTCAAAAGTAGGTCATGAGGAAGCGCACTCACTGGTGTCTTAAATATCATTGCATATGACCCTCAAAAGTGCAAGGTACACAAGAAAAAATACAAACACAGATGGTTGCCGCAAGACAAGTTTAACTTGTCAAGTGCTCTAGTTCCAGATATGGACGCGAGTCTAAGATGTACCAGATTGCAGAGATAAATTCAGAGATCTTATTTCATTATCGATACTGCAAGTTTCAATTATTAAATATATGGCCGAATCATCAACATTTATCAGGGACGAACATGGATATACGCATTTACATTTATTAGACATTTAATTGACTTAACATTCAGTAATAAGCTGTTTCCATTCCTGTTTCGTGTGTTAATGAGTAACCAAGAAAAGCCACTTGGAGGTGGGATTTGGTCATCATCTTGGACCTAGTATTTTGTTTATTTTATGGACTATGTTTCTCCACAAGGGCACGGCACTATTACAGTGCACTCTTCAAAGGACGTATTACATGAGAACTAATCTTAGATCTGGTTTTGACGAGCAGAGATATTTGCCGTTGTAATGATATTTATGTTCCTTTTTGTCATCATCGATGCTATTTGAAACACCTATCAGACGTTCCGAGACTGCAAAAAGTCGTGATAGACATCGTAATGGATGAAGTAAAGTCTGGAATGTAGTCATTTACCCTGACATCTGGTTAAGTAAATTCAACAGTGGTAACAGCTCGAAGATATGTTGATGAGGAACACAAGAGAGGGAGTTTTTATTGTTTATTAAGTAATGTCAGACGCTTCGCGGAACAGGCACGCGCTTTGACGAAGGAGGGAGGGGAGGGGACACCTGTTGAGCACGTTTCGTCACTACTGTCTACGTGTTTAGGATTGCAGGCGTTCTTTCGTCTCGAGGCAACTTGTGTCGAGGTTAAACAGTTAGTGCAGGTGTCCCACACGTTGATCTCTTATTGAAGTGTTTGAGAAGCAATGTTTGTGAAATGTTCTTAATTAGTGAATTACGTAACGACTGTTGTCGTCAACATAAATATTCCTTCACCATGTTTGTAACATTACACGCGCTTTGTAATGTTAGAATGTTCGCTGTTTTCGTGGAGATTAAATGATGATCGTGTTCGTGATTATGTTATTATGTTTAATGTAGTAAACCGGAAATTATGTAATTTTCCGATGGACGCTTTTGTAATAATTGTTGTTTGACCCCGATTAAATAGTAAATTTAGCATGTCATAGTGTCCTGAATAATAAGGTCGATTACATCTGGTTTTAAAACTGATGATGTGATGTTGGCTGGTTTCAAACATCATGCCAGGTATCAACAAAACTTTCGTTGTACTTGTACTCGTTATGGGCCTTGTCACGCGAGCGTCCTATTTTGTCACCACGCTGGGTCCTAACAGACGAGAACATTTCAAAACTGCCAATCTATATATAAATTTTTTAAATGTATAAGGAGATTGGAGATACAACAAAAATATGTCAATCTACACAACTACTCGTTAAAAGCGTAAATCAGTTACCGGGATTTTGTCAATATACCCGTTTTGTGTGCAAAGTTTTTTTTATTTGTTGTTTTTGTTGGTTCTTTTTGTCTGAGTAGGTTTTATTTTCTAATTAATCTTTAAAAAATATGAAAATTCGCTTCTCGTGTTAACTTACAATTTGTTAAATGTAGTATAAAGCATCGTTTACGTTATTAATTATCTTGCCGTGTCTTGTACGTTAACAGTTGACACTTGACAAAAAATAATTTTGTTATCGAAAAAAAAAATCATAATGCAGATTTGATAACATTCTTTGCAGATTAACCTAACGGACCATTATTGTACACTGTTATGTTCGCAATTTACATCAGTCATCGCTTAGTAAAGACGAAACCATTCTCTCTTACACGACATTCATATAAGCCCTATCACAGCGTACAGTTTGAAATGCACAGAACATTTGATGGATTCTATAAGCTTCTCTCCAGACAACAGCATGCTCGCGGATGAATATTCTAGATTTAACAGCCGCTTACAGGCTACAACTGTCACGAGATTGGCAGCACGCGCTGATTGGAAGAAACAATCATGCCAAGATGTTGAGATATAAACAAAAATACAGATCGTAACACAATATGCATGTTTAACAGCAAAACGGATTATGTCAAAAGTATAAATTAAAAATAATATTAATATGTTTTCGTCATGCTCAAAAATCCTGTTAAAATGTAATAAAACTATTTATTTAAAAATGGAAATAAGATTATTTATATAAAAATGGAAATAAGTTTATTAATTTCCTGTAAATTTCGCTGAACGAAATGCGCAATTATTGTGGCTCCTACTTTTCAGTGACTAACTACTGAATTTTATTGTTATAGGTTGAATTGACCACTGTCCATATATAATCATTAAGTCAATATGCCATGTTGTCATTCATATTTTTAATAATTTATCCATTACTTAGGACTATTTTACTTCAAAATAGGCATCATTTTAAAAGTATTTATTCGTAAGTATTTGATTTGTAAAAATCAGCACTTTTACTGCAACTAATACTACTACTACTGCTACTAAAATGAATGAACGAGTTGTCCATATTTGGTCAGCAATTATTGCTGGTTACTTCAGCTGCTATCTTTTACAATAAAAATGTAGAAAAGGTCTATGAAAATTTTCATGAATCATCAGTTTGCATAACTCGTTTGTCAATTAGCATCAGCTCACGGTGGTAGGGATACGTTGCATGCCTATTAGTACAATTTTCTTAGGAGTCTAAATGATAATCGAGCTAGTTTTCCAGTAGTCTGATACTTCCCCCAAATCTGTGTTGATACTGATGATCGATATGAGGATATGATGTCAGCTGTTCGTTAAAAGGTGCAAGTTTGCTACTTGCGTACACTTTGCCAGTATTTGTTAACATCCATTTATAGTTGGAAATTAAAAATGGCCACATGACAGAAGCTTGTGCTATTCCACGTGGATGTACAAGTTGCCAAACATAGGATTTGCTCCGAACATAGTACGTACATATAGTCAAAAGAACCCGTCAGGCGACGATATGTCCACAGCCGCAAGAAATATCGGTAAATGCATAAAATGTACGCCGATGTGTAGAGGCAACAATGACTGCAGATGTTTGCAGGTTTTAATAAATAGGTGATATCAGCCCGGCAACCAGTCAATATCATCACGAGTGTGCCAATGTCCCGTAGGCATCAAACAGCCCGAGCATTAAAATTAAACCAGACTACAAATTCCATACTTAACGATCATTCATGGAGGTTTTTAATATCATTATAATGTCAAGAGTATGTACAGTTCCAAACAAATCCGATTATTCTAAACTTTTCTTTTTTGTAACTTTATTTCGAGTAAAGCTATAAAGAATGCTTGAGTATTTTCTTTCTGCTCAGACTTTATGGTGACTACCTGACCACATTTTCCCGATCACATTAATTTTCTCTACCGCAGACACCCCTCTAGCGACCATTACGAGTGCCTTTGAAGCTGCCTAAAACGTGTCCCGAGTTCACAGGCAATAAAAATAATACAGTTACTGTTTTATTTAATCCCAAACGGAATTAACATAAACTGTGTCTGCTTAATATCGAATTAATGATTGAAATATAATTTGCATTGATCGCCTCGCTGTGAATTCTATTTCACAACTTTTCAATACATTGTTAACAGACTCCTGTTGGGGCTAATTTAAAATCGACAGATTCATTATCATCAATTATTACGTTTTGTATAGGCCTACAAATGAAGCTATTGAAAATATAGTATTGTACTTGAAATATTTCTTTGGTGACGGATTTAGAGGTTTATAGAGTTCACTCGAAAGTCCTTTTTCAATCTACAAAATTTATTGATGAAAAATATAGAAGGATCTTAATTTTTCGCAAAACAAATGCTCCATATCTCAGTCGAAGACAAAAGAAGAAAACAATCAGCTTTGTTCACTGTGAATTTCACGAAAATCATAGGAAGGTTGAACAGTTGTAATTTATATAGTTGATTCTGTTAAAATTGCATTACTCATATGTCTTACCATGTAAGTATATATATATATAGTATAAGAACACATAATAGTTATCTAAACAAAGCGGTAATTGAAAATAAATGTTCTCATTTCTGAAAGATTCTCCTTTTTTATGTTAACAATAGGTCGTTTTACCCAGCCATTTATGATATCTTTATGTCTCACGAGGTAGAGGGTAGACCGAATGTGTTTCAAATCAAATTGCTCTCCAGTTGACGTTCGTGAACTACGACACTTTCTGCCAGACTACTTGACCTCAAAGCCAGCCTCGTTTTCAATTGACATTTACGTAATTTTGCCTCAAATTTATAAGGAAAAGGATGTGTGTGTGTGTGTGTGTGTGTGTGTGTGTGTGTGTCTGAACTTTTAATTTAGCTTTAACTATTTTAATCACATCGCTATAATGTCTGCTGTGTGTCAGTTTAAGGCGATGTCTATCAATAGAGCATCATGCCGCAGACATGTAGCTTATGTGCCCCAGTCATATGATCTTGACACCAGGCGGGCCGGTCCTAACACTAACCTTTTAATGCTGAGCGCCAAGCGAGGCAGTTGCTAGTACTGTTTTTAGAAGCCGGGGTTCTAACCCGCTAAATACCGCATCCGAGGCTGTCGCTCTAACTACTTAGTCCATCGGATGTAGGAAGATAATATGTTAATAATAATAAAGCCAGATAATTTGATTCAAGACTTAACATTTTAATATTTCCATTACATTTTGCGAATTCCTTGGAAATTAGCTAAAAACAAAAACGGTCGTTTCTGCAAGATTCTTGGTGTGTCAGTATGGTTTTCGTCCATGGCACAAAGCTTCTCATACTATTCACAGTAGGTTACCTCCCCTTTCAGCTTAGCTATCGCCCTCGCCTCTGGAAAAAATCTGCCCGAATGCGTATGAATAGGATTAAGTTTAGGAATTCAAGAAAGAGCCACACGAAACAAAGATATAAGCCAACAAAATGGTACACTCATTAAAGTACAAAGTCAGGGCCCATCCTAGGGCAAAAAGGTTGCCTCCATTAGTCGTCTCTTCCGACATGCAGGAGGGCGTTCCGGGACTATTTTATATCCCCAAGCTGCTAGAACGTGCAGTAAGACATATGCTTCCAATCTAATCATGCTTTCGAATAACTCGCCGAAAGTAACGGATAATTGGTAAATTTAATGCATATGCAAGTAGGTCTGTCAAAATAACTGTATCGAAGTTTGAGTCAGGTAATTACTATAGTAACATAAATAACGTTTCTAAACGAGGATGACACTTGGGTCAAGCTGTTTGTACAACAGTGCCGTTTGTTTATTATGTCGTTTGTGCTCTCCTCGCAGCTCGTACTCTGTCAGAATATAGCGCTACCGAAAATAGGGTTTGACACATACGTCACTAAGCTTTTTTCGATTGTCTGAGCGGATTAGTACAAGAGAAGCTGAACTGATTCCTTCGCCTGTTCTAAACGCATACATTGAAATCCGATGAAGAACGAAGGTCGATAAACAAGACTCAAGACGCGTTACGTTGTGACGTCATTTATAAAACTGGTAAATATAAAAGCAAGAAAGAAGAGTGACACACAAGTACTCACCATAAAACAGTGTGTGTGTGTGTGTGTGTGTGTGTGTGTTAGATTTGTAAAGTAGCTTTAACAATTACGTGTTATATAATATTACGACTTTAGAACGAGTTTGAAACAAAGAAATTACCTGTCCGTGAACTAGCCATTGCGTTAAGATCAATTCGCGGTTACTTCAAAGAGAACCTTGCCACGGTGGTGAGAAACTCTGTTTGTTTTGCAATCAGCAGTGATGTCACCAGTCGGCTTAGGCTTAGAGACTGGAAACATGACCGTATAACATATCAGTGCTACTACCCCAGACAGTTTTCAAAGAGACCACTGTTATCCAATCGGAACTAAGATAGTCAAATTTTGGGCGGGTTTCTCACGCAGCCAGACATTACTCTGTTGTATTCTTTGTGACAGAATCAGTGCACGTTTGGACTATGGATAAGTTGGGAGACACTAGACCGCTCTCCGAGTGCCAAAGGTGTGCGCTCGTAACAAGAGCTGGGAAAGGACTTCTATCAACTTTCTGACGAGATTTGGAACAAAAGACTTCTGAGGTAAATTATATTCGCCCGAATCAGTCTCACTCTCCTAAATAAGTGTTGTAAGATTTATACGATATTATGTGCATTTAATTTAGTAGGAATTTAACCCTCAATGTATAGTTGAATTATTAATATATCGTAATGTAGCGTAGAGCAAATTAGTAATATTCAAGATTAATGTATGTAGTTGTTGTGATAAAATCCAAGTGGATGGTGTAATCTGCTATGATGTTGCATCGTGGTGCTGAACTGAATTTAATAGGGAGTAGTGTTAGACCATGTACTTGTTTGTATTTGGATGTATCGTGTGGATTATGCAGAGTTAGGTATTGATGGCCCTGTACACGTATCATTAGGCATTTTTATATTTGTATGTGTCTTTTGTAATTTGTAAGGTAGAAAATGCGTAGGAGGAATGTTGATGTTGATAGTTTACTACATAGAGAATTATAGATATGCGTGTATGTATCAGAAGTCATGATATTATTGTTGTTGTTATAGCTTTTATTATAGAACAATCGTGTGTGGAATATTTAGATGTGAGTGTATGAGCTGACCTAATGATGTAATTGCCATTATGCTGATGAAGGGTCTGTGAGAATTTGTTAATTCTCCTGTGTTCGAATAAGGAGGCGCCATTGTAAGTCCCTTCTAATCCACAAGAAGCTTTCCGGGTGGGATAGGATGACACCCGAAGATTAGAGAGAAAGGAAACGTGGAGATTAAGTGGAATTAGGCAGTTGTGCGAAGGCGCAGGGATGGGAGACGGAAACAAGGTTACGGGAAGTACCGACAAGGAGACCGGGAGAACAGAAACAAGGGTACCGGAAGTACCGAAAAAGGAGTACAAGGCGGAAGTTACAGATGAGTAACATAGAAGGGACACGGGAAGGAAACATTTGCCTTTAATTTCGCGTGATGAAATAACTGGTAATCTGGATAGGTATTGTATTGATTGGAAGCAGTTGCATTGAAAAATTGTCCTTTAATTGTTGAATACCGTGATATAGTTTATTAAATTGTTGTATCTTTCACCTTATTATTTTTATATTTTATACATCTTGACCGTCGACTTTGCTGACTGGGGGCTCAGAGCTATTCTACCTTTTAATTGTCCGTCCTTCTCCAGGGTTAGTAATAATTCCGTAAGGGGCACGTGCCATGTAGCACCACGTCCCACCCAGGCATATTGTCCTGACACCAGGCCGACCAGTCCTAACACTAACATCTTAATGCTGAGAGCCAAGCGAGGCAGGTGCTATTACCAGTTGTTTAAGCCTTTGGTATGACTCGATCAAGTTTAGAACCCGCGATCTTCCGCGTTCGAGGCTGACGCTCGAACCATTTAGACCACTAGAAAGGTCAACACAAGATATAAATAGAACAAATAAAGACAGCATATACAAAATATATCCTTAAAGCTCACTGAAGCTCAAAGTAAATCAAATGCAAAAACCTATGAGAAACCAAACAATAATATCTTTAACAGAAACAATAAAGACCTCAGGACAGAGATATAGGGGAGAAAGGAGAGGAAAGCTGACCAACAGGGAATACCTGAAGGGAAGTGAATACCAACCTGGTAACCCCTAGCGTAGAAGACTTGGATAATTGGCAGGCAGAACTAGAGTGCTTAGAAAAGGTTGTTCTATCCCAGCTTGTATCTCATCTAAATTCAAACAATCTTTTTAGCAATGTACAATCTGCATATCGCCCTTGCCACAGTACTGAAACTACTCTTCTAAAAGTAGTTAATGACATTCTCTCTGCTTTGGATAGCGGAAAGATTACAGTCCTCACCCTCCTTGACTTGTCTGCAGCATTTGACTCAATAGACCATGCTATATTACTTCACCGTCTCCAGCATGTATTTGGCATTCATGATACAGCCTTACTGTGGTTCAAGTTCTACTTCGTCAACAGAACACACATTGAATCTACAAATGGAATACACTCAAGCCTAGTTGATCTATGTTGTGGTGTTCCACAGGGGTCTGTTCTTGGACCTGTTCTCTTCATTCTGTACACTCAGTCGCTCTTAAGTGTCATATATCATCATCCAGTGTCTCACCAATTGTATGCTGATGACACCCAAATATACAAATCTAGCCACCCAACTGAAGTTGATGCTACCATCCAAGGTGTAGAGAGGTGCATTTCTGATGTGAAATACGTGAGTTTTAAGAGCACTCTTGAATTGGATCACAGTGTCTTTGTGTTTAAGTTCAGTGGGCAATTCATTCCACGTTGCTGGGCCCTGGTATGCAAAAGAACGCTGTCCATATGACTTCATTTTCATAGTGGGAATAATGAGTATACGATTGTCAGATGATGAGCGTACGTATCTTGCTAGTGTGTGCACATAGGTGAGGTCGGATAGGTATGTTGGACTAGAGTCTGTCAGTGAAAAGTAGCACAGAGAACAAATTTTGTGTTTGATTCTGGATCGAATGGATAGCCAGTGTAGGGTACAGAGCAGCGGGGAGGTGTGCTCTGATCGTGGTATTCTAAGGATGATCCGAGCATCTGTGTTTTGAACTTTTTGAAGTTTCTGGAGCAGATATTGAGATGAACCAGACATAACTGAGTTACAATAGTCCAGTCTTGAAAGTACTAATGAACACACAAGTGTTTTAGTGGCATCAGCTGAAAGATATTTGCGAACTGAGCTGATGCGTCTCAGCTCAAGATATGCAGCCTTGCATATGTTCATGACATGTTGGTGCAATGTGAGAGTACTGTCCAGAGTAACACCTAGGTTTCGTACTGACTGTGTGAATTTAATGTTGGTGTTGCTGATATTTATTGTTTGAGGTAAAGAATGTGAATGAGAAAGTCTTTGTGTTGTGATCAGAATGGCCTCAGTTTTATCATCATTCATCTGCAGCTTGTTACATGTCATCTATGATTTCACATCAGAAATGCGCTTCTCTACACCTTGGATGGTAGCATCAACTTCAGTTGGGTGGCTAGATTTGTATATTTGGTTGTCATCAGCGTACAATTGGAGAGACACTGGATAATGATCTATGACACTTGAGAGCGGCTGAGTGTATAAAATGAAAAGAAAAGGTCCAAGAACAGACCTCTGTGGAACACCACAACATAGATCAACTGGGCTGGAGTGTATTCCATTTGTAGATACAATTTGTGTCCTGTTGACCAAGTAGGACTTGAACCACAGTAAGGCTGTATCATGAATGCCAAATACATGCTGGAGACGGTGAAGTAATATAGCATGGTCTATTGAGTCAAATGCTGCAAACAAATCAAGGAGGGTGAGGACTGTAATCTTTCCGCTATCCAAAGCAGAGAGAATGTCATTAACTACCTTTCGAAGAGTAGTTTCAGTAATGTGGCAAGGGCGATATGCAGATTGTACATTGCTAAAAAGACTGTTTGAATTCAGATGAGATACAAGCTGGGATAGAACAACCATTTCTAAGATTTTTTATATGAATGGGAGATTAGAAACTGGGCGGCAGTTCTTTAAATCGTTATGGTCTAGTGTTGGTTTCTTCAGCAGAGGCTTTACAATGACAGTTTTGAAAAATGATGGGAATTCCCCAGATGAGAGAGAGGTATTAATAACCTCAGTTAATGAAGGCAATACGTTATCTAAGCACTCAGGCAGCAGTGATGTTGGAACTGGATCAAGTTCACATGACTTTGGTGCACTCTTCTTCAGGATTGTACGAACGAAATCCATAGAGACAGGTTCAAATGCTGCTAATGGTTGCCGCTGAAATTCTGTATCCCAACTGTATGGTGACGACGAGTCAACTCAAATTGTGGTGTCAAGCTTATCTCTAATTATTTGTACTTTGTCATGGAAGAAATTTACAAACATGTCCGGAAGGACGACTGGAGAGAAGTAGTTAGAAGTGGTGTAGATTTGTTCCTTGACATTAACTTGTTAGTAATCTTGAAGAGCTCTTTGCAGCTGAAATATTCCATGGTCTTTGTAGTGTAGTGGGCTGATTTCGCTGCATGTACTATATTTGTGACATTCTTCTTAGCGGCTTCATAGATTTGCTTATGAATAGTGAGTCTGGTGGAAAGCCAAAGCCTTTCAGCTTTACGGAGGTCTCTTTTAGCAGTGCGAAGCTGGTCCCTAACACTGCTATACCTTGGAGAACACTTTTGAATTGATACTCTGCACTTAGTAGCTGGGGCATGTTTGTCGAGCAATGAACGCAGGCAGTTATCGAGTTGTTCTGCTGTAGGAGGTAAGCAAGTTGTTAGGTTTTCTTGGATGTCATGCATTAGTTTGGTTCTATTTATCATACAGATGTTTTCTTAGTAGCAGATAAAGGTGGGGAATTAGGCACTGATACGTCAAGATGGCATATAATGCAGAGGTGATCTGATGCAAGATCGTGGGATACCAGGGAGACCGTAGAATGTTATCATCAGGTCTATGAAGAATCCAGTCTAAAAGGTGACCATGTTTATGGGTGGGTTGATTAACTGACTGTTTGAGGTTAAATACATTAATGGAATCTATGAGTTCTGATGTGTTTGGGTTTCCGGGACAGTCAATGTGAAAGTTGAAATCTCCAAGAATAATCAGGTTGCCATCTATCGAATTACCATACTCCAGGAGATTCGGAAACTGCTCCAAAAAAGAGAGATTCAGTCAGCTTGATTTTGCTACTAGGAGGAGGGCGGTATAGGCAGAAAAAATGGACTGACCTTTGCTCCAGTGTGAGTGTGGTTTGGACTAGTTCAAACGATGTGTGGTCGAAATTGAATGTTGTGTTGTGGTTAAGACGTTTGATCATGGAATTCTTTGTGATGACAGCAATTCCACCTCCGCGAGAGTGGCGGGGGAACGACTTGATGGAGTAACCAGTGGGTGTTTGATCCGTGCACTTGGGCTCATCGCCTGATGTTTTTAGCCATGTTTCTGTCAGGAAAAAGACGTCGATATTCTGGTCGTTGATAAAATTAACTTTTTCTGTGCGCTTTTCCGGTGGTCCCACTGATTGGGCATTGAATAATGCAATACGCAGAGGTATGTCTTGGATGGTTGACACAAAGGTTGACGATTTAATAGGGATTTGAATTAGGTTATCTAAATTAATTGTTGTTGAACCGGAAAGTTCATAAGAAGATAACTGGAATTCTTCTTCCTGTTCTACGCCGGTCAGCTTTGAAACAACGTTTCTTTATTCGCTCTGTTTACATTTAAGTAATGATGAATGTAGTCCCAGTTCGTTTAGTCTAGAGCACAATGTAGTGTGGAGAGCCAAGGAGTGATCATTTCAAGCAATTAATGAGGGTCCATCATAGCATAGACGGGTTGACTGGCGAGTATCACGTGATGGCGGTATGTTCAACAAGGAAGTTGAGCAAGACAGCTGAAAAAAAGTCGAACTGTTCTCGTTTCCAAAACAAGGTGATGAAGAAACACATATGAACGGAACAGCCAGTGCATGATGAACACAATAACGTAGACGAAGACAGGCAACAAGCACATATATCATAAAAACGGCACAAAAAAGCGGAACAGCTGCTTCAAGCCGGTTAAGCGAAAGCGGCCATCTTCTCTATAACCTGTATTACACATATCAATCATGCACCAAAATAAAGGGAATTTAAAGGTTCTTTAAACAATACCTAAGATTCACAAGGTATGTTTTAAATAACCAGTATAACCAGTGAGGAAACCCGGGGAAATTCTTTTTCTTTTAAATTCTATGCAAAATAGGAAACTGTAAAGCGCCACCTATGTCTTCATTTGTGACGTCAGCAGCAATGGTGGGGGGGGACTTTCTTAAACTCAATAGATTGTTGAATGTAGCATGCAAAACTTAATACGTTTAAAGGGCAATAAATTCAGCAAAATTTAACATCTAATATACAATCATTTAAACACTTTGAGTCAGTGTCCATTCATTGTTTCAAAATAAATTAATACAAATTGCTCACAGTTAGACGTTACACTGTTCCAAGTGTTTATATTATGTAGTCGTTATTGATTAAATTTTCGGTCATCATTTATTTTTAGGTCATCATTCATTTTGTTGCGCTCTACAGATATACGTACTTCTTTCCGACAGACTCATAGGTGTAAATTGAAGCTATTTGCATTTGCATCATGCACAGTGGAGAGAATGTTGGCACACTTATATGCTACTTTCATGTAATGTAGCTGAACTTTTGTACATGTTGTACCCTGGAAATCATAATATATAAGCCATGTATTGACAATTTCATATAGGGCGCGGGGGGACCATGGGATTTTTTTAAGTCACACTCTGTGATGTGAATGAGCGAATAAAACTCGATCGTGGACCTATTATGCGCAGTCCTGATTTCTAAACAGACAGCTGATCAAAATGGCTTCTTCCATGTTCTCGCTAAATAGGCCTAAACTAGTTCAAAGATCAACAACTTAAGCAGTTACTATTAAAATAGAGAAAACGACTTTTGCCATAGTAGACAATACCAGCTTCTGTAAGTAAAATGAATGAATTACACAATATATAAAAAGTATATAAAATTATCGGCTTGTTTTTTAAAAATGCAATTTACGTTTGAAGTCCAGGAAGTGAATATGACCAAGTGAAGCCAGCAGTTGTTTAATAAGTGCACATCTAAAGTAAGGCCAAGCTGTATACTCTATAACCCAAATTACACCCATTAATTATATACGAAAAAATTAAAGGTTCCTTTAACAATATCTAAGGCGCGCAAGATCTCATTTGAAGTAGCCAGGATAACCAGCAGACCCCATGCAAATTATGAAATTCTAGAGCGAACATCAAGTGTCCTTATTCAGCATTGTAATTTGTTTAGTCTTCGACGTACGAATTAATTTCTTTTTCGTAAAATTAATTAGGCACACAACTCAAAATTTTGTAAACATTGTAATGAAGGGAAAATATATTTGTGTTTGTACTATTTATCTAATATATCTTTATTGCTCGAAGAGGGTTTCACTGCAAATCGTAAAGGAACACATAACAGATCGCGAAGTTCGAGCGGGTAGAGGCTCGCTTTGTGGTTTCTTTGTTATTATACAGGTTACGAGTAATCTATTTCAATAGAAATGGACACCTTTATATCAATTTATTTCACATGACGTGAGTGTTTGCTGTTGTTAACAAAGTGAGAAAATGTCAATGCACAAAACTGATCAGTGATGTAAGTAAAACCATTATTTTTGAAGTTGTCGGTAGTCGTCCTGGAAACATGACAAAAAAAAACAACGTATTTTAGACAGAGTTTAGTTAGACAACTTGTGCTTGTAACGATGATCAACCAGAGGCGTTCGGGACATGGTTGATTTTTTTTTTAAAATGCAAAATGATTTACAATATCTCCTGTCTTTCTTTAAAACAATGATCACTCCGTTATGTAAGAAACTTCATCGATCGTCAGATAAATTGCTATAATAGGTTAGTAAATTATGATATTTCCTAATACCCCATAAAAACTCAATAAGCACTATCCAAATAATGTTAAGTTACAGTATAGTTCCTGTTTTCAATGAAAATATTTATTTATATCACTTTATCTTCATTTTAAACTACATTACTTTCATTTCCTTTGCAATATGTTTAATTTTAGTACATTTTAATTCATTTCCAGTGAATATCGGATAATTTTTGTTCCTTACCTTTTGGAGAAAACTCAACCTTTCTAGACGATAAAGCAACAACAATAAAAAAAACTTAGACGTTGAGGAAACCAAAATCCAAAATGCAAAAAATAATATTTGCGTAACAAAGTAGGAACCAACCTCGGATCTGTCGCCTGAACGCAGATGGACCGAAATAACACGTCAATTAAACATATAAATGCTAAGAAATTTATTACTAACTAAAAGAAGCTTTTAAAAAATTTTAATAACAAAAATGAATCAACATTTAAGTTTTCGCAAACTCATTTACGTTATGTTTTGTCATGTGATCCAGTCTTGTTTTCGGAGATGACATCCAAATGGCTGACTGTTCGATACATCTCAGGTATTTTCATGCAAAACGCCGATGATGCATGGAATAGGCCATACCAATCGGAACATAGCTCAGCCATTTCCGTGAAGTCGAGAAAAAACATCGAATGTAGTTGTAGGAATAAACATAAATTTTATGAATTTGGTAGTATGCCATCGGCTGAGTGTACCACATATGCTGCGACAGAAAATGCCAATGATATTCCGATTATAACTGTCTCCTTCCGCCGTCATATCATGCAAAGTGAAGAAAAGTAGTTCAGAATTAACCTGGACCCTTTCGAAAACCCCAACAATGATCTAATTATCTTGGAAATTGAAGTAGACATGGTGCAAGTTCAATACAGCTTCCTAAAATCAACCTATTGAGAGATGCTTTATATGGTGTTCATTTCATGACAGTTGTTTGATACTGGTATTAGTACTCTATGGTCTTAACTGAAATAACAGAAATAAGCGAAACCGGAAAACTTATTAAAATCGACAAATAAATTTATTTCTGTAAGTTACAAAGTAAAACTTTAAGAAGAACTTACACTATTCTTAATTAAATCTCAAATGATCCTAGAAGTTCTATTACAAGTCCAAAAGAATAGAGCGTTCCAAATGAATTCCAATATTGAATATGCTGATGTATCAATAGTCTTGAATAGACAGATGTGCCAACAGTCTTGGCATATCACAATGATATAATCCCGAATGTCGTTGTGATTTTGTCCAAATTATCGTTGAACTCATTGTAATTCCAGTGAATAATTTTAAAATAAATAATACCTCTCGAATTAGATCTGAACACAACTGAAAATGATTCAATAGACTGATCTTACGACAGGAATGAATAATTCTGTTTATCAGTAACTTATATAAAAACCTAAGACACAATAAAATGACCAGGATGTCGGACAGAAGTTTGTTTCCATAACATTCATAGTTTTTAAACAAAACTAGACCTTGTTTTCAAGTAATAGTAAAAAACATAACTATAACTTAGAAACACGAAAACAATTAGGCACACAAAAACTATATCTTCAATCATGGACAAAGGTTAAATAACAATACAAATTGAATATGCATAACACTAGTTACAATGTATCGGTATCAAGCATTTTATACAATGAATAAATTATTTTTCATTAATACATTATTGGTTGCAATTCACTCATTTTCGGTATTTACTTTTGTTCAGTATTTTTTTGTAATTAGACATATCTACTTGAAAACTTTGATCTTGGCCACGTAATCAATATAGTATTCAAGAATCAAAAGACTTAAGTGCGTGTGACAGTTTGATTTTTACAAAAGATATATATATATATATATATATATATATATATATATATATATATATATATATATATATATATATATATATATATATATATATATATATATATATATATATATATATATATATATATTGGTCTGCTTATTTTTAAGGTGACTAAAAATATTTCGATAATGCATTTAAACTGCTCTGTAGTAGCTATGCTAATATCTTCTCAGTAAATCATAGGCGATGTAAAATAATTGGTAATTAGGCCCGTCCTTCTTCGGTCATACGTTTAAACATGCCTTTCGAATGACCTATTTATCTTTGCAGAAAATCGAAACAACAGTTAAAGTGAAAAAGATTTCCAAGCTATATTTGGGTTTTCAAAGTTATATTTTATTGTTTATAGTAGGGTGTCTGAAAAATTTATAACTTTTAAATTGACATGCACTTACTATGCCAATAGCTTCGCCGTAAATCACACGCGATTTCGAACAAGGAAACTATTAGTAGAGCACAGGAGCCCATAACAGCACACGCACGCAACAACAATAATAACAATAATATGTCAGATGTGTCTTAATCGTCTTGTTTCGTCTGCGAGATTGAAAAATGTATAGTCTAGTATTTTCACCAGACTTGCATCTGCAGATTCTCCATGCCGATACAAGTATGGGCAAGCCGAAACTATTTCCGTTTATATCAAGGCACAACAGCGATTGGAACACCCTTGGTTCTTTCCACCCATAGTTAGTAGAAGCTTTTTCCACCCATAATTAGTAGAAAAGCCCCGAATTCTCAATCACACCTCAGATATTCTTATCGACCCCTTAAGCAATAAATAGGCTAACGTGTTTTGTCATGTGGCAAATAGTCAGATATTACAAAAAGCTCATGTTCACGTTAATTTAGTACAAAATATTAGATTTTTGTTTTCGAATTTCTTTCCAAAACTTGGCTTTAAAAGCATTGAATTAATAATGTAGAGTAAAATCTGTACATGTGCAATCAACATATTTTTTAAAAGCTAATCCATTTACTCTCTTGTATTCTACTTTCTATTTTTATTATTGTTATTTCTTTCTCAACTATTATGGTTTTGTATCAGCAATGCTCCGAAGTGTTTATATTTTACTCCTTGATAATTAAGACACACAGTACATCTCTAAACGCAAACTAAGTCATACAAGATAAATTATACAGACCTTTCTCAATTCAGGTCACATAATGTGACAAGGAGAAATAACATATGCTGTGTATGAGGTCACTTAATGTAACAAGGTGAAATAACATTGTATACGAGATCACACAATGTAACAAGAAGAAAGAGCATACTGTAATTACACACCACTCCATTCACCATGTGGGTTTGCGACAATGATAACGCAAAAAAAATATTTTATACTAACATTCAAGTTTTTATGTACTCTTTCCATCTATATTGCGTACTATTTCTGAACATTTCTTATACAACTATCTTGTTGATCATTTTTGCGTATTTTGTTCCTATATTCTGAATAAATTTTCGCCCGTGTTACAGTATTCAATTCGATTAGGAGTATTTAAAAAGTTCTGAATATTAGTGCGCTGTACAACAAATACTGAAGATTAGTGCGCTGTACAACAAAGTACTGAAGATTAGTGCGCTGTACAAAAAAGTTCTGAATATTAGTGCGCTGTACAACAGAGTACTGAAGATTAGTGCTCTGTACACGAAAGTACTAAATATTAGTGCGCTGTACAACAAAGTACTGAATATTAGTGCGCTGTACAACAAATTACTGAAGGTTAGTGCACTGTACAACACGGTACTGAATATTAGTGCGCTGTACAACAAAGTACTGAAGATTAGTGCGCTGTAAAACAAAGTACTGAATATTAGTGCTCTGTACAACAAAGTACTGAATATTAGTGCGCTCTACAAAAAATTACTGAATAGTAGTGTGCTGTACAACAGAGTACTGAATATTAATAATAATAATAATAATAATAATAATAATAATGAGGACTTTGTATAGCGTCTAATCTTTAGAAGCTCTAAGCGCTTTACAACATTAGACAACACCTATAACATAAAAACATATATAATGATATGATTACAAAAACAAACACCATGAAATTAGAAAACATAAAAAAACATGCTGAAAATATTGAAGGTAGGAAACATTATTAGGTCTTTAAGTTTGTTCTTGCAGTCAAATACGTGAGATTTATGAGATTTCTTGAATGGGATCACTGTGTCTTTGTGTCTAAGTTCAGTGGGCAATTCATTCCACGTTGCTGGGCCCTGGTATGCAAACGAACGCTGTCCATATGACTTTGTTTTCATAGTGGGAATAATGAGTATACGATTGTCAGAAGAGGAGCGAAGGTATCTTGCTGGTGTGTACACATAGGTGTGGTCGGACAGGTATATTGGACTGGAGTCCGTCAGTGAAACGTAGCACAGAGAACAAATTGTACGTTTGATTCTGAATTGAATGGATAGCCAGTGTAGGGTACATAGCAGCGGGGAGGCATGCTCTGATCGTGGTACTCTAAGTATGATCCGAGCAGATGTGTTTTGAACTTTTTGAAGTTTATGGAGTAGATATTGAGATGAACCAGACATAATTGAGTTACAATAGTCCAGTCTTGAAAGTACTAATGAACACACAAGTGTTTTAGTGGCATCAACTGAAATATATTTGCGAATGGAGTTGATGCGTCTCAGCTCAAGATATGCAGCCTTGCATATGTTCATGACATGTTGGTGCAATGTGAGAGTACTGTCCAGAGTAACACCTAGGTTTCGTACTGATTGTGTGAATTTAATGTTAGTGTTGCTGATATTTATTGTTTGAGGTAAAGGATGTGAATGAGAAAGTCTTTGTGTTGTGATCAGAATGGCCTCAGTTTTATCATCATTCATCTGCAGCTTGTTACATGTCATCCATGATTTCACATCAGAAATGCACCTCTCTACACCTTGGATGGCAGCATAAACTTCAGTTGGGTGGTTAGATTTGTATATTTTGGTGTATATTAGTGTGCTGTTCAACATAGTACTGCATATTAGTGCGCTGTAAACAAAGTACTGAAGATTAGTGCGCTGTACAACAAACTACTGAAGATTAGTGCGCTGTGAAACAAAGGTACTTATTGGTGAACAGTTCATCGGTGCATCCTTTCAGCTAAAAACAAATCCCCTTGCACCGCTACACACTTTCTCAGTCTGATTATCCAGTTATTAAATACCATCTTGTTTTACTTTTGGTATGTTGTTCATAAACTGGTAAACTGCACCTCATAACACAAGACAGTTTTCAAATCGTCTGCCACTCAAGCGAATCTTTGATAACGGGACTGAATCAAGGCTAAATGGAAAATATGGCAAATTTTGGATACTGAACTCCTTCAGGAAGTCAATCACGAGGCGGATTTATGCGCCATTGCGTTGTCATGGAGTAGACGAATACCTCGGATTCCGGTGCATGGACAGGTGGTTCGGTAGTGTTCTACATCTTTTGACAACATTTAGGAGGTATAAAAATGTCCAGTGACACTAGCAGTTAAACATAGGTACCAGGCCGAATGGGTCTTTAGCATAGAAAAAACATTCATATAAAACTGTCTTGACAGACCGACTACGTCGAGCATTTTGTGGTCACGGTTCGTTTCCTCGGACATAAATATTTTTTATTCCTGTCTTAAATTGGGTCTAACAATATAAATCCACGTTTATCACTTGTGAAAATCTATACAAAAGTCCCTGGTCACGCTTTTCACTATTGTCCTTCAAACTGCACACGCATCCCGCTGACCAATCGCAGACAAAGGTCTTCCAGAACGTCGGTCAACTTCCATGTATTAGCTACCATATTTACAATGAGCACACCACCTCAAAATGGAAGGATATGACATAAAATTACATCCGTAATCTTTATCCGATCAGCTTTGCAGTGACGTCACTAGGGGCAGGTGCGGAGGTGGGGTGGGGACCGCACCGGGTGACACCATCAGAGTGGGTGACACCAAAAGGACTGTCTATAAAAAATTTGAATTTTTGTGCAGGAAGGAGGTCCATGGCGGTGATACCATGAGTTATCGCACTGGGTGACACCAACCCTAGTGACGCCACTGCGGCCTTGATATCTATCGGAGCGTATCCTACGAGCGCGCGGATTTTACTGTATGCTCTTTGCTCAGTAGCAGAATTGTTCCCCTTAGACATTTTTAAATGACCGTCATTTACTTATGTTACGGCACTTGCATATATCTGCATTTGTTCAGCAGCTGCAATTTGTAGTTGCTGACCTTTACATAGAACGGTATTTTATTTATCGATCAGCATTAAATGTATTGCCAGGTTCAAGGGGAAAAATATAATGCCATATTCAGAACTTTTCAAATATCTTAACCATTGTGAAGCACTTTTTTGAAAAAGAATGCGGGGAATGCATTTTAAAAAGTATGTCAAAAAGTCCATGAGATCTCATAATTTTTATCCGTTCCATAAAATATGTACACTAGTAGAATCGCATAGATTCATTTTACAGTCAATTGAAATATCTCGGTTTTAATATAGTTTTTTAAAATAAAAAGACGCATTACTTTTTTAAGATTTTGAAACTACTTACTTCATTGTTTAAAAGAATCTTCCATTTTTGCCAGAGCGACTGATGCGAACCGTTTACAGAGGACGAGCTTTTGAAGGTTCACAAAAATAAGCAATGAAGAGAGAGTTTTAATGAATCTGTAAATTGTCTGCAAGATAAGCGAAATGTGCCATCAATTTAAGAACTTAGAGAAAAATGAATATTTTCCAGTGCACGCAAATAAAGGCAACATGGCATCAAAGAAAAAGTGTGAAGCGTTTAATCTGAAGCAATTTTATCTCGATGAATAAAGTTTTAGTTTTTCGTTCAAAAGTGCTCTCCAAATGTTCCTTAATTGTATACATGCTCGACGGTAATCCTTTACGAATCATGATAATTATAAAATTATCGTAACATCAGGACTCCTGGAAAACATATCTCAAAGATCGATACAAAAGTTTCACCGTGGTGTAAATCTAGCAATCGTTCAAGTATTTTTTGAGCAAAACTCAAAATAATAATGAATTAATACTGAAATATGTTAATCAAATATCAGCCAATTTATTATATAAACAAAAAGGAACACCCTTTCAAAAAATTCTTTTAATTTCGTTTATTTTCTTCTCTCTCTCTCTCTCTCTCTCTCTCTCTCTCTCTCTCTCTCATGTTCCAATTATTTTCCAGTGAATTGGCACTTTATATGCGATCCTGTTAGGAAAATAACAAAAGGTTTAAGGTTTCCATCCTCATGCTATGGACGTCGATCGTCGTCATCGTGATTTTAGGCGACAGTGACGTTAAAACCTCATCAGTATGGAAAGGCGATCTGGTCCAAAAAAAAGTCGCATGGTACAACTGACGTTATTTAATAGTGACATCAAACCTCATCAGTATGGAAAGGCGATCTGGTCCAAAAAAGGTCGCATGGTACAACTGACGTTATTTAATAGTGACGTCAAACCTCATCAGTATGGAAAGGAGATCTGGTCCCAAAAAAGGTCGCATGGTACAACTGACGTTATTCAACATGCTAAAAGGCACCCATCAGATTATGTTGAAAACTCTATGAGTATTATAAAAAAATATTTTATGAAGAATATTGCAGAATTCATATCTCCTTTATGAAATTCAGAACGATCAGTTTCGTTCCTGTAATTCGCGATGTTCTCATAGCAGTTCCCCTGCGAGGGCTCGAGGCTCGCGGGAGCAATATTATAAAGTGGCGCCTTTACATTGCCATAGAGAACAGTTTTTTTGCGTCAGTTGCCAGCAACCCCAAATATGAGCTTTGTCAACAATTTTCCCTGTTGCACTAAAGTGAGGTGCAATGCTACGACAATTTTAGCTATAAAAAAAGAACGCTTCGGACAGCGTCCCCTCCCCCATCCGCCTGGCGCGCAAGGGAAATACGCGCCCCCCCCCCCCCGTCTCAATGTAGGCTTCTGTAAGGGGTAGCTGTAAATTACGTGACATTAGTACAAATATGGTAAATGGAAGAAAGCAGGGACAAAAATATAGTTCAAGAAAAAGTTCAAGAATTATTGTTCTTGATCAATACAAATCATTGCATAAATATACTTCATGGTTGTCTTTCCTGGATGTTTCATGAAAAAAAAATTGTAGTCTTCCCTGACGTCAACATGTTAAGCGCAGTTCAGTTTCGTCAGCTCTTTGTACGTAAGTGTGTTAATACGATATAGAGAAAAAGGCAGAAAGTAAGAATCAGAAAGTGAGTGACTTTAAAACCTTACATAACTCAAAGAGTCCGTATTTGCTTTCATTATAGATTTCTATTGATTTGTTTTCATTATAGATTTCTATGGATTTGTTTTCATTATAGATTTCTATGGATTTGTTTTCATTATAGATTTCTATAGATTTGTTTTCATTATAGATTTGTATGGATTTGTTTTCATTGTAGATTTTTATGGATTTGTTTTCATTATAGATTTCTATGGATTTGTTTAGGTCGGTTTGGCAGTAGACCCAGGCTGATCCGGTTGTAGGATTCAAACGAGTTTGGCACGATAGCCACTGAACCACCGCGGTTCTCGTTTAGGAATAATTGCTTTTATACTACGACCAACACAAACTTTGTCGCAGTATTTCCTGCACCTGATATGTAAGTAAAGTTGATGTATAAAAATCCCCCCACCCCAAACCTCCGAAAATCTCAGCAACAAGTTTCTAGCGCACAGACTACAGTGTAGGGAATTTATAGTGGTCCTATGGATGTTTAAGAATTTGAAACGACTAATACCACAACTTCGGTCAGTTTGTCTTTGATAGATTGAGAGAAAATAAAAGAAAACAAACAATGACAATTCATGCATAGAAATGAAATCAAATAATGATCATTCAAACGCAGGAGTCGATCTCAGTGTACATTCGAACGTTATATTAGACAAACCACATTAGAAAATTTCAACAAATTATTTGTTTCCCTAGAATAGAAAGGGAAATTTAAAATGAACTTGTAGTATTGCGAATTAAATTCCAAATAGTCTCAAGACGTTTATCATAAGTCCAAATGTATAAAGTTCCAACTGAATTCCTGTGGGGCAATGGCCTTAAGTGTGATGATGTGTCAACAGTCGTTTGATATATCAGAATAATATAATCTAAAAATGTCATTGTCTGAAATCACTATAATTCCAAATTAATGTATTATAGATGAGCACTTTGTATTTCCGGTGAATAATATTTTGAATAAATAATTCCACCAAAATGAAATATTGAACACAGCAATTAGAATGATTTTGCCTCAGATGTTAAATGCAAGAATTAGTAATTTCTCAAGTAAACAACATTATATAAAGAGCTAAGAGATAAAAGTAGAACCAGAGTGAGTGTAAAAACTTAATTTCTAGAATATTCTAAGTTGTCAACAAGATAAAATCTGTTACTAATATTATAATACGAAAATAAGGAAACGTAAGGTCCAACAAGGTCTTCATGGGACAACTCCAATGTCCTAGACTGGGAACCAAATAAACATGTTAACTGCCATTGATAATAATCCTGATATTTAACTCATACTTGTAGAAAAATACTAACTTTGCATTATTTGTTTACAAAATAATAGTTACTGGTCGATACAAAATGAACTTGATTTAGGACAAGGTCAAGTAAAAAATACAATTATGCATAGCATATAACCATTGAGAAAAAAATTTGCAAATACAAATTAAATAAACAAAATAGTTCTAAAATGTGTTTGTTGCTCTTTTTTACCAAACATTATCTATAAAAAAAATTGGCAACTTATTTTTTAATATTCTTTTTTTTCTCTTCTTACGCTCTCTCTCTCATTTTGCTCCATTGATTGTTAAAATGGTATGTTTAAATCCATTGGATTTTTTCGACGCTGAGAAGGAGCCTACTCGGAAAGCTCTTTATAAATCTTCTTGGTTCGACACAGAATATTCCCTTTTTTCTATTACTCTCTTTATTTAGTAATTTAAAAAAAAGGGGAATGTCACGTTTGCTCATCCTCAGTTAGTAAGTCGTGTATAAACTAAGGTATTATTACAAGTCTTGGTTTGATGTTTAAACATTGCCGCAGGCTAGAGTTAATCTCTTACGCAAGGTTACCGTGAATAGAAAGAAGATCCGGCATCTTGAATTAACACAGGCGTTAGATCGCGTGACTTCCCACCTATGTGTTACAGCTTAATCCTAAGAACAGAGGAACCCGCGAACTACGGGGGCGTATTCTAAATCCGTCCCTAAGCGGGTAGACAGCGAGAAGGACAATGTCCGTTAAGTTTGATTGGATCGGGTCAAAGCGACGTCTAATCGGAAAGAGATCGAGGCTGAGATAATAATTTCGATCCGAATTATAACTTCTAACTAGCAAGCGAAATTTAGTCTCGCCTTGGAAGATTGCTGAGCACTATTGGGTTACTGAGAGGAAGCCACTCGTAATTTGGCGATACAGCTAAGAGAGGAGATTCTAAAGAAAGACAAAGCTTCGTGAAGGTCAGTAAGTTATTTGCTCGATTTTTGCAGAATATTACGGGATTGTAATTGTAATTATGTGCAGTATGTATACTTAATTGCTAGGATCGTTTAGCACGTAGGATTACCTTTGTAGTGTTCATTTACATGCGTATTTGAGTATTATGTAGATAATTATGTAGACTGTTAGCTTGTGGTCAGAAATAATTTTGTAATTCGCTATTATGTTACTTCGTAGTAAACTAATGCATTTATGTATGTGATAAGTTAGATCTTGCACATTGTGGATTTGGAAAATGTTTGAAGTGTGTAAGATTAGTCAATATGGATGTATGGATGTATTATCAGAGCATGGATATTTGAATATTTGTGTATATGTATGAGTTGTAATGTAAAGAAATGCGTCTGATTGTTGTGAATTTGTTTAGTATAATGGGATTAGGAATATGTACTGATGTGACACAATTTATTGATATATGTATGAGAGGTAATTGAAACCGTGCTTTTATAAGACGTTGTTTTACCATACAAGAACGTACGAGTATTTCGATGTGAATGAATTTGTGACCGAAGAAATTTAATAGCCGTTATCTGATGATATGTTGGGTGTAGTGTTAAATGAGAGGGCTAAGGAAAATATTGTACCGTCCTTGTGTTTTCACAGGAAGCTTTTTGGGGGACAGAACTTCCGGTTCAATTAAGTCCCGAGTCTCTAAGAAGAGAGACGGTAGTGAGACTAGCAGAGTAGGCGGAGTCGACAAGTCTAGTCGGTGGAGAGAGTCCAGGAGGAAGAGGAAAAGAGTCGAAGAGGAGAAAGTGGAGAAGTAGGAGGAATATAACGAAGTCGAGGAGGCGAAGGAATTCGAAGAAAGTCAGGAGGAAGAGGAGAAGGAATTGGAGGAATAGGAGAGAAGAATACACAGATAAGTAGAATACAAGGACAGGTAGAAAGCTATCTCACACTACTAATCAAATGATGCAATAGGCTATCGCAAGGTCGAGCTGAAGCAGAGTACTTGGGAAGTTTTAATCATCTGACGATTGAATGGTCATTAAATTGTTATTCGTTGAATTTCACTTTTTTGTATATTCAATCATTTAACCTTCGGCATTGCTGACTGGGGGCTCGGAGCTGTACATCTGTCTTTCACTAATTTAACTTTCAACCAAATTCGAGACTGGGTGGGACTTCTATAATAATTTTAATAGAATATTGGGAGCACCCCACCCCAACTATAACACCTACCACAGTGGCGGCATAACAAACCCGTCACACCATAGAGAACAATATTTATATTTCTGTTTTTGATCACAGGGTGCGATCGCATACTGAACAAAACCAGTCAATGTTTACTATAAATGATAAGTTCACATCAACGGAAGTGGCTCGTCGACTGGTTCTAGAACGACTTCAGTCACATCTAAAAAATAAGTTGTAATCAAGAGAAGTAATTATTTCGGTAATTTGGACCATATACAGTGATTTTAACGGTACATTTCTAGAATTCGGTTGGAGTACGGTTTAACTGAGAAACTGATTTTTATATTTTACAGAATATCGTAGAAGACTCATGAAAAGTTGCAATTATGCTTTTATTAAAGGACATGATATTTCTTATCACATCATACATATTTGTGGCGGTAACAAATTGAAGTAAGATGAGCTTTCGAACACGCTATCAAATCACAACAGGAATATTCACAACGCCGGCAGAAGATACCGCGTGTGCGCAAATGCTCTTGTAAAAGTGGCGAAACATCTGACACTCGTTTATTTTGAAGGATGGAGTAATGATCTATGAAATTTTCAGACAGATTTTTCTAATTTAAGTAATTTTCTTGATGGTACAATGTTATAGTACATCTGTTGAATGAAATCATGCACATCATAATTATTTCAGTATGTATATTCAAAAACGTTCGGTGGCGTTAAACTGAAAGAAAATTCTAGCTAAACATAACTAATGTAGAAAGCGAACTATATTACTTTTTAACGATATGTTTCATTTCAAAGGTAGTGAGCTTTTAAATGGGTCTACATATATAAGTCACCTTCTCGAAATTTAACAATGAATAGAATGTGTATTGTTCTAAAAGTTGAATTCACTCGCATGATTAGTAATTCATGAAATAAAAAAATTGCATGTTCAACGAAATCTTGGTATTCACCATTAGTAAAGCATGTTTGATATACATGTACGTGTATCTTGTTTTATATAATAGTTAAAATCTAAAACAACAATTCACTGACTAATATGTGAACTATATTTTAAATGATGTTTAAATCTGTTATTATTAGTTGAACGATATTATAAGAATCACCAGACTGTTGTCTAGAACACTTTTTAAAAAACAAGCAAACTTCATTACCATGGTAACTACATCATGAGCCCCCTGTAAAAATGTGATATCAATGTTACAAGCCTCTACTTTGCACACCTCATGAGCGCAATAAACATTGTATTATATTGTATTGTATTGTATTGTGTTGTGTTGTATTGTATTTTTGCATTGCATTGCATTGCATTGTATTTGTATTTGTATTTGTATTTGCATTGCATTGCACTGCACTGTATTGTATTGCATTGCATTGCATTGCATTGTATTGTATTGTATTGTATTGTATTGTATTGTATTGTGTTGTGTTGTATTGTATTGTTGCATTGTATTGCACTGCATGGCATTGCATTGTATTTGTATTGTATTGTGTTGTATTGTATTGTTGCATTGCATTGCACTGCTTTGTATTGCACTGCATTGCATTGCATTGTCTTTGTATTTGTATTTGTATTGTACTGTATTGTATTGCATTGCATTGTATTGTATTGTACTGCATTGTATTACGAATTTTCCTTGTTCAAGTATAAGGTGCACGTTAATGAACAACACAGATCTGAGCAATTTTATTGGCATATTTTTCCTACCCTATTTGAGTGTCATGTGTTGTATTGTATTGTTGCGTTGCATCGCACTGCATTGCATTGCATTGCATTGCACTGCACTGCACTGCACTGCACTGCATTGCATTGTATTGTATTGTATTGTATTTTATTGTATTGTATTGCGAATTTTCCTTGTTCGGGTAAAAGGTGCACGTTAATGAATAACACAGATCTGAGCAGTTGACGTAATTTTATTGGCATATTTTCCCTACCCTCTTTGAGTGTCAATGTAATGCACTCCACGATTTATATCACTGATTATAACCGTTCACGTAGTTTTACATATTACCTGTAACGAAAAACATTTCTGTGAATACGTAGATGATACCAACGTTTTTTGAGTATGTCTAAGGAAATATTTAACAGGTGACAATATAAAATGTTTCTTAAAAACATATTGCTACGGCAAAAACAATTGATTTGCATGGATTTTTGTTTTTCCATTCTGAGCTATCGCGATTAACTGCTGCATCTATAAAAAGAAGTGCCGAAATTTTATAAATAGCTTTAGGACAGCAACAATTAATACATTTAGATCGTGTATTCACTACTTCAAATTTTTTGCTCTCCGATAATGACTATTTTCATGCCAAAACGAAGAGATAAAAAAAGTTTCTGTTAACACATTCTTGCGCGGATTGATACAGTGTAACATATTGTTGGAGTAAGTGTATTGCAGAAACATCACAGGGTGGTCGCATTCATCTTTAAACAAAATACTTTGATCATTGTGACTTGTATGGATAGCGGTCCTTTATTTTTTGTTTACTTCTGTATTCAACGTGAGTTGTGTGTACTTGATAAGCCTGCAGTCTAGTTCAGTAACATATGCTGCACCCATATGTCGATTGTCATTTAATTTGGGTTTACAATCAACACTCAGTCCCGACCTTCTAGTTTGCTTGGCCTAAGGCGCCATGATGGCAAACATCGTAGCGATATGACTGAACAATTGTTAAAGCTACGTTAAAAATCCTAATCACACACACACACACACACACACACACACACACACATAATCTTTTGTGTTGAATACGTCATGTCTATTTATTTGTAATGATACTTCTCTTAACAAATATTTTGTTCCATCTTATTGGTACTCTCCATAATTGAGGTCATGAAGAGTATAATAATGAAGTTGATTAATATTTCAACACGTCTTTGTCTTTCCATTACAGTTACCCTCAAAGCTTTGGTGCATTATGCCGTAGCTATTTCATAAACATTTACATATTTATTAAACTCATTTTCAAATTTTCAAATGTTCTCTTTTTATCAAGCATCTATCAAAGCAGTAACTGTTTTATCTAAATTGCATGCTATGTTCTATCTAGTTGACCACTTGGTATGTCTAACACTGATTCCACAGCAAAGAAAAATTTGTGCTTTTTCTGAACGGTTTATATATATATATATATATATATATATATATATATATATATATATATATATATATATATATATATATATATATATATATATATATATATATATATATATATATATATATATATATATATATATATATATATATATATATATTTATATATGTATGTGTGTGTGTGTGTCCGTGTGTGTCTGTGTGTGTGTCATGTTGAATACTCAATCCCGTGAAGCAGCCCGCTCGTATTTTCGTTTATTTCTTATCTCAGTGTGGTGTGTAAAATGTCAAACAAACGCAGAATGCTATTATTCATTACACCAGTGTTCAATATGTTAATAGGCATGGTTCTCTGATAAAACATTTAACCTAGATGTTCACCTTATGTCTATATTAAGCCTGATCTTTCTGTCTAATTGAGGTTTCTCATAAGCAGATGAATTAATTTTTCTACTGATGATGTATATGCCCCAGTATTATTGTGCTTCGATATTTAAAATAGATGCTCCCATTCCCAATTTGATTTATTTTTAGGTTTTGTATTTTTATGTTATTTTCTTATCATTTTTGATATCGTGTCACCCGATTTTTTGTGCCTAAGTCACGCACGAGAGCAATTCTCGCTGGGGTACTTTTGACTTCCTAGGACTCTTCATGCGTTCAGATAGAAACTTTGTCTCATGCTTCCTCTTTGACATGCCATATAATTGTGAGAACATTTCAAACCCTTTCATATTAGTAGGGCTTATGTTTATTCCTTTTTGTGCCGAATAATTTTTTTTGTGCAATATGTGATTGTCTCTATAAACAAAAAGGTTGTTTAATTCATTTAGAACTTTGTTTCACCTCTTGTAAGATCCGCACCGTAGACCTTATGATTTAAAATTCCGAGTGATATGCCTAGACTGGGTGTCGGTAACCTATGGTACGCCAGACTCTTCGGAAAGGCACGCGGTACGAGTTGTAGTTTTTATATTGTATGTACTACAAATGTTAATCAAATTGAAGGGACCAATAAAACTTGGCACACAGCACTCTACACTTAAGTGGACCTGTCACAGCAGTTCTATAAGTTGCTAATGATTGGCCTGGACCAAGCGTCGTCAGTTACTAACACAGTGAAAAATACATTATGTAAGCTTTACTAATATACAAGCGTTTGGTATTCTCTGTTCTCCATTTAAGGCAAATCAATGATGTTTCTCATAAATCTAACAGATCTGATAATGTTTGCAGTGCCAGAGTTGTAGCAATTTATCATGTAACTGTATTTAGTAGGATTTCGAATATCCCTTTATTGTATACTGAATTGTAATTTCTTGAAATTTCGCAATGTATTTATTTATTTTCGCCTGAGAAGGTCGTGCCATTTGAAATTTCACCTGGGCTACGGCTTTCAGTTTACTTGCTACTGTGTTAAAATAATAGGACTCAAACGTGTCTATTCCTTTTGGGTTATTGATCGAATGTTACTATTCCTTTTGGGTTATTGATCGAATGTTACTATTCCTTTTGGGTTATTTATCGAATGTTACTATTCCTTTTGGGTTATTGATCGAATGTTACTATTCCTTTTGGGTTATTGATCGAATGTTACTATTCCTTTTGGGTTATTGATCGAATGTTACTATTCCTTTTGGGTTATTTATCGAATGTTACTATTCCTTTTGGGTTATTGATGGAATGTTACTATTCCTTTTGGGTTATTTATCGAACGTATTTATTCGTTGGGGTTACTGAATGAAAATGAAGGTCATAAAGTTGGGGATAATGCAATACGACTTTCCTACGTTTTCTTCCACACCCCAACCTTCTGAATACTGAGAGCGTAAGAAATGTTCTTCATTGTTTGTTTTCTATTTCATGTAAGGGAACACAATTACGAACGCTAGGTTTCCTTTAACGTTTAAAAGTACTTAGACTGGAATGACGCAGTGATTTATTTCAATCCAAAACCGAGAGATGGGGTGGGGTTGGTTGGTTGGTAAAGTCATCATATTTCTGCGTATTTGTTTCTGTTCTTTTTTCTCATTAACCATTTACCATATTCATCTCCCCTCAATAAATCATAACATTGTAAATCTACTAACAGTCAAAGAAAAGAAAAAGTGAAACCTCACTAGTTTTGACAAGAAATCTTCAAAGCAATTCCGTCACCTATTTTCTGGGCATATTTCGTTCCTTTTGGAATGCTGGATTATCCGACATAAGCTAATTTCGTCAATTACTTTTTTCATCCCGGAGTAAGGCAATGCTTTATAATCTGTGTATGATAAGTTTTTTTTCAGGGTGTCTTAAAACTTGCTGAAAAAAGTGGTTTATCTCAGAGAGATAAGTCTCTCCTTCTATCGATCTCTATCATTAAATATGCTACAGAACAAATGCACACATCAAAGGCAAACATCTTGCCCCTCACTCGGAAGCTGGAAATCTTTGCCTGCTTTAATTAGATGCATTGCGTCCTTTAACCACATGTGAATTGGTAATGGTTTTCGTAAATCGCAGTAAATTGTAAAACCAGGTAAGACTTGCCGTCTTGCGCCCGCTCTTGTTCTAGAAGATTAAAGTAAGATGTGATGTGAAGTATTGATTTGTAGATGCGCCATGGATATCTAAAATTAGATGTTACATATACAAAACTACATAGGTGTTTTGTTACGAATCGGCGGAAAGACCTAGTTTGATGAAGCGTAAGGATACATTGAATCCGTTAGGCCGAGGAGTATTCATATCAGACGAATTCTTTCACCTGTGCGTCTCTCTCTCTCTCTCTCTCCTTATTTCCAGCTATACAGTGTGAAGAAATTCACAACATATCAGGATTGATAAAGTTTCAGTTGGTTCGTTTACGAATATCGATGTAGGTACGTGAGTGAAAACATCCAAAATAGATTCGCTCCTGGTGGTTCGATATGGAAATTCAGATTAAAGATCCCTATCTCACGGCCGATCAATCAATGTAAGATTTAATGTGTAATTAATAGAGAAACGTAACACATGTTAACGTATAGGGAAAGCGACTATACTGGGCATACACTCTAAGAATTTACACTCGGAGATAAATTTGGATCTAGGTTAATTTCATCGTTTATAAATGGTTATAAACCCATACTTTGCTGGATCCAAGCATGATTTTTCCTTGTCTAAGCCAATTGCATTGAAACAGGGTTTTGAAGTTTTATCTGAAACAGATCACAAACTGGTTCAATTCAATTCACAATATCGTGGAAAACAACTAGCATGAAACAGTGTAAAGGGCATACAAATAATGAATAAATAAATACAATAAAAGTGTGGCAAAGAAATACTACAATGAAAAGCTATTGATCTAATAATATGTCGTTGCATAGGGTAGATATTAGGGGTAGATAGCCTTTATTTTTTAATGATATGTCGCTAAATAAGGTAAGTGTTAGTGGAATACTGTTTTTATACTTGAATGAAACCTATGTCACTAATTAAGCTAGATGTATGGGATAGACTGATTTTATATTTTAATTAGACATGTGTCAATAAATAAGGTAGATATTAGGGATAGACTGCTTTTACATTTTAAATATTTGGCATTACACAGAGCAGGTCTTAGTCTACTTTTATAGCTATGGGTTTTTTGTTGTTTAATTTTTAAAGATTCATGTACGAATTGAGCCACCAGTGGACAATGTTTGCAGTACCTGGATTTGGGTCATTAGAACTGGTAACTTTGTAATCGGGTTATTTTCTGATTAGTATGTTTTAATTTATGAAGTTCGTCAAGTGGCTTATAATCTACGCGGCTCATCAAATAGTATCTTCCTTTGATGTTAATCAGTTGATAATGGCGATAATACTAATCTTCGTCATCTCTAAAATCTTGACAAAACTGGTCCAATTTGTTATAAGGTCCTTGTTTATGCTAACCCATGAAAAGACGTCTTAGTAATTTATTTTATATGAATTTGCAATTTTCAATCGCCGTCCTTTACAACATTTTTAATTTAAACATGTTTACACGATAAATCTGTCAAGCATATTCTGGAAATGCTTTATAAAGAAAACAAGCATTTCACTCAAAGTTTGGAAATATTTTCACAACTATTTCAAATGATACCTATCAATTGCTTGAATCTGGTTGATTTAATGCTGTTCTTTAATTTATTTTCTTTCTATATTTTCTGACACCAGCCACCAAGACAGCCTATAAATATACAAATGGATAGATATCTGAAGTCGGTGTTCAGGTAGATGGGCAAGCAGCAGGCAGAGAGACAGAGACAGACAGACGGACGGACGGACAGACCGATAGATAGATAGATAGATAGATAGATAGAAATTAATACTGAGATACAAATTAATCCTGTTTTTGACGTGGCGCATATTTTGTCTGAATACGAATCTTACTGGCAAAGCAGAATAAATAAAATAAGCGACTATTAGGAAGTTATTGAAATTGTCGATTCTATTTCGTTCACCAAGATATTACTTTTTTAATCTAGGAAATAAAAGAAACTTTGTCGGCATTTATATGAATCATAAACATTTGATTATCACATCATATGGCCATTCATACTGGTCATTTTGTCGGCATTTATATGAATCATAAACATTTGATTATCACTTCATATGGCCTTTCATACTGGTCATTTTGTCGGCATTTATATGAATCATAAACATTTGATTATCACTTCATATGGCCATTCATACTGGTCATTTTGTCGGCATTTATATGAATCATAAACATTTGATTATCACTTCATATGGCCATTCATACTGGTCATTTTGTCGGCATTTATATGAATCATGAACATTTGATTATCACATCATATGGCCATTCATACTGGTCATGCTCCAAGAAAACAATGTAAAGATCAAGAAGTTCTGACATTTATTACTATAGTATAAATTAACGCTTTCAAGGACATACAGTATAAATTACAAATTAGTGATTGGTAGGAATTCTGACCCAAATTGCATATGCCAAAAATAATGCGATCAGGTACATAGTCCTAACAACTCCAAATAAAATGTTTTTTAGGGGAGGCATATCGTCTTATTACGTAGATTCCTTTATCTGCAATATAGCATTACCTTTGTCTTAATTGCTTCCCCGATAATTTAGAATTCGTAGATTTCACACATAAGTGTTATGCTCATCTAGAATTGCTTATATTAATTTTTGTTGAAACCAGTCTTGTTTTCCACTAAGTTGCATGTAAATAAATACCCTGCAGATATATCCACACTTTGTGCGTATTTCTAATTTATTTGTACGTTTTTTTTTTACCTGCATCGTTTTAACAGCAGTGGATGAGGTTCTCAGTGCAACATACCATTAAGCAAAATTTCTTGTCGATTATAAAGGCATTTATAGCTTCTATTTACAAAGAAAAGATACAATATTTATTTTCTTCTTATATAACTTGCACCATGGGGAACCATTGCGTAAATTTAATGTAATCAAGGAAACATGCGTGAGGTGCTTTTTCTAATGAAGTTTTATGCATTTCCAGGCAACGTAACGTGGCATTGAATAACACAGTCTTTCCTGAATTACGCCTTGTTGAATTAGTTAAACGAATTCATATTGAGAATATTGGAAGAATAAATTAATTACATATTTGTTACGTCATATTTCGACAGCAACTTTACAATCTCAGCCTATCTCCTTATGGTTACTTATATTTGCATCTAAATAAATATAAAACGATCCAAATAATTTATGATATTTTTCGATAGATACAGCGATTGTCTCATTGTACGTTCTTTTAAACTGTGCACTACAGTTATGACGATAAAGTTAACAAATAATTAGTGGTATTGAAATAATTGATGGCGAATAAACAAATTAAGCCGACAATGGTAAGATACCGGGTATACGCCACTGTAAGTCGGAGTATAATCAGGGTCAATGTTGCTTGTTATACTGGTCCTATAAAACTGAATATCTAGTACCTGAATACGAATACGAATATGTACACAGTACACGATGGCACGATGCCATTTCCCATTTTACACTATATTCAGTTTCAAATATCATCCAAAATACGAAATGATCCATTGATTAATTTAAATTACGAGCGGTAATTTAAAACTGTAATTGGGTCAGTTTGTGCTTTTAGATGGATATATAGATAGATGCACACACACACACACACCCTGTATGATAGTATTATTTGTATTAAATATTAATTCCGCCTACTATTATCAAGCATTTTCCTTTAGAATCCAGAGACAGCACTTTCCGTATTTATTCTTCTCTCTCTGTTTCTCTCTGACTCTCTGTCTGCCTGTGTCTGTCTCTGTCTCTCTCTCTCTCTCTCTCTCTCTCTCTCTCTCTCTCTATATATATATATATATATATATATATATATATATATATATATATATATATATATATATATATATATATATATGACAGCATAAGGCAGTCAAGTTGTTTGAACCGATTTGGATAGTTTAATTTTCATAAATTTATTTTTATTTATGATGGATCTTAATTTTCTTTACAACTGTTATATTCATTGTTTTCGTTATGTCAGTATTGCAAAATGGTGGTGAATATTTTAAACTTAAAGAATTTTATGACCCTGAACATGAATTTAATGATATGAATTCAATGATCCTGAACATGAATTTAATGACATTAAATTAATGATCATAAACAAGAATTTAATGACATCAAATTAATGATCCTGAACATGAATATAATGACATGAAATTAATGACTCTGAACATGAATTTAATGACATGAAATTAATGATCCTGAACATGAATTTAATGACATGAAATTAATGATCCTGAACATGAATTTAATGACATGAATTCAATGATCCTGAACATGAATTTAGTTGAATTAATTTGATGGTTCTGAACATGAATGGAATCGTACTGAGCATGACTTTAATCACACTGAACATGAATTTAATGACATGAATTTGATGATCCTGAACATGAATTTAATGACATGAATTTAATGGCACTGAACATGAATTTGATGAACTTTGGACGGATGGGAGACTAATTGATGATCATGCAAATTTTGATACTGATTTTTATGATCGAGATTATTTATGTTTTTATTGAACTTACTGAATATCTCTGTCATCTCTTTGAAAACTGTTAATTAATCACAATGTAGCTTCGCTCCGTCATTTATTCTGTGTAATTATGTTGGTGATTTTAAATTATCGCAATTTAGTGGGGTTTTTTTTATAAAAAAAATATCTATTCCGTTTTAAACAGTTGTCGTGATTCAGACAGATATCACGTTAGTGTAGAAATGTTACAACATGCTTTGCATGCGTTGAATCATATCAGTAGTTCTATAGGTAAGTAATGGATGTTTTGGCCATGCTCAGTTGCCTGGACACTGATTAGTGTGACATATCACTGAACGTTATTTCTCTGATGAAGGTGGATGTTACCTCTGTCCCTGAGTCATAACTATACACACATGACTCTCGTGGAGAATGTGAGAACACTCAATGCGCGATGCAGTCGTCAGGTCAAACCACAAGCAGGCAATTGACAGCCACTCATAATGTGGTTTGACGCCATGGTTCAAACGCGACTCCCCCAAAACACTGCTGGAACACTTAGAATAAAAATGACAATTGCTATATCAAGACTTTGGCATTTGTTACCGCTTTATAACTCAACTTATTCGCATCATTTCGAGTTAGGGTCTACTTTCGGAATAACAGGATCATTTTCGTAATATCAGATAATCTGATTAAAATCAGATACCCAGTCTTACGGGAGATCTGATGGACACCGACATGAGGTCATGTCCTGTTGACAATGTGGTCCTGTAATCAAAGCGGATCTTTCATATTTTTAAGTGACAGACATAATTCGTAATATATCTTTAGTAGCGATAACTCTCTCTCTCTCTCTCTCTCTCTCTCTCTCTCCCTCCCTCTCTCTGACACGGATTTGCAACGTTTTGTCTGATTCGCTATTAAAAATAAGCAGACTGGGAATTTCAAAGGTCACACAAACATAAACTTTAATCGGTGTCTGTCAGATAACCATCTTGGACTGTGGAGATCTGATTTATATCAGACTGCATAAACAGAGGAATATAACGTATTGAAACTTGGAAAGTGATAACATGTGTAATGATTTAAATCTTGCTTCTGTTTGCTATTTTCTATTGGAGCGAGAAATGACGAAAATAAATCAGCTTGCAAGAAATTGAACAAATACAATGATTTATTTATCTTCTAGCATGAAAAGGAAAACAAAAACAATGCGTCGACATCAGGCGTCATTAACCCATCCCAAACAACCACCACCTCCATCCCCACCCCCCATGTTTGCCGCGAGGAAAACCACGCTGGAGAAGACGTGTGTACTCATACGAGAAGAATGCGACCACGGAACGCCATAAGTTATTACACTCAAACTTCTTTCGCAGGACACACACAAAAAAAAATATACTCATAAAGAACGCTAAGTGCAGGCACAATTAGATTGACAGACACTATCTTCAAACTTTAATTTGATTTATTGCGTCTCAACTAACCAGAGCACGTGTATGTCCTTTCACTGTAATAAAAGTAAATTAAGCGAAGAAAGCTGCGTGAGTCATCCCACTTTGACCTGGAAGATGCCGTCAGTTGGAATCATCACGAGAATGAGATCGTAATATGTGTGACCTATATGATGTAAGAACTGTGCGCTTCAAAGGTTATCTCTTCTGATGTAGCTTTTTATGTTGCACAACAAATGCAGTTTTGTGATCCGTATGCGTATAGTCTTATGAACCCGAAAGACCACAATGCACTATTGAATCTTAATGAAGATGTTCACCGTTTACTTAATCAGACGCCATTACTTTCTGTGGTTGTTATTTTTGATCATTAAAAACTTCTGCGGAATATTTTGTTAGTAAGAGCTTATGTCCCGCCTGTTTTTCGTTAATGATAAAATAATAAAACCTACTTTTCCAATTAAACGTTTAAAGATAAATATAACGTAAAAATGATAGAAACCATTAGTCGTGTACACTGAGTTAGAAATACTTTACAGTAACAAATTCAGCATAAAGTTTAAGTGCTTACCAGATTTTTTGTTGTTGATGTACATTCTAAGGCTTCACCTGACATTCAATCTCTTTTGATGTTTGTCACATGATCAGCAGTGAACATGCAAGCTGATATGGTTCTAATCTCTTAATAAGTACATGAAATCCGATACTATAAATTCAATCCAGAAACATTTACTAAAATAGATTATATTAAAGAATTACAGCATTAAATAATACAAATTCTCTTTTCAAGTCCAAAGTCTTAGTCCAAGCAAATTGGTGCATGCTCTTCACTGACATAGATGTCTGTCTTTGGGTAATAAAAGCCCAGACTGACCTGTCGTTGAGGAGGTCATTCACTAATGGCACAAAGAATATGTATTTGTTTCAATTATAGACCGTCGTATTTCTGAAGATCGCATATTTAACAAAGAACGAGGTTTTATTGGAATGTGAGTGGGAAAAATGTCTCGTTGTGCAAACTGGAATCTGATGTTACTGCTGTTGTTTAATAAAGCCATCGATTGCATTTTCTGATGAGCTGATTCTGAATTTGTAAAAATCCCAACTTATTTTGAGGCATCCTTGCCAAATTTGTTAAGAGTATGGTGTTGCTATTGTTAATGAAGTGCTTCTAAAACAAAGGTCTGAACGTTGCAAAACAACACCACTGTCTGTACCAACGTTGCTAAGTAACGCCCCGTTCTGAACCAACGTTGCTAAGCAACGCGACTATCTGTAGCAATCCCATTTTACTCCAGAGCCTTATTTTAGCTGTTATTAAGTCAGAGTTAAATTACGATGAAATAAAACTAATATGTTTAATATTTCAGTGCAATGTCTGCTGTTGCAAGAATTGAAATGGAAATATGTTGTGTTCATTGTACTAATTTCTTGAAAAATAAGGAACACATGTAACAAACAGATCAAGAACAAGGTAGCTGTAAGATCCTTGCAGTAACCAGCTTGCGATTACAGTTGCATTTCGCGACCGCCACATGGCAAGGCTTTTGTTCCGGAAAGGTCTCCAAGATTGGCGATTACACCCCCCCCCCCAACAAAAGAAGAAAACACAAAAACAAAAGAGATGTAAACACATGGAACCAGTAAATGACATAAAACCTTCATGTTTCTTTGCACAATATTCCGCTTTAATATTGCCATCGAACGGATTCGGTGAATTAAACGAAGTGACATCCTGGTATTCGGGATACTGCTCTCAGTTGCTGCCACAACGTTGAAAGATTTTCTCATGCAATTCAAAAGCATCAATATTTATTCAGAAAGTGTCCACGTACCTGTGCTTTTTTACACGATGTAACAATACCGAATGGCTTGATTCATATGTATGTTCTCATGAAGAAATGAAGTTGAAGTTTTAATTATAAACTATATCAACATCCACGTCATTTTTGGCAAAAGTTCCCTCTTGCGTGATGTCATAAAATAAAGAGTTTATTGCAAGAACACGTGTATTTGAATGAAGCACAAAAAAGAGCTGGTTCGAATCCGACCATGGAATCAAACTCGGTGCTCATTTTAGTCGTGTGTTTGTGTGCCAAGCAATTTTCTCCAGTGGCCTTTGCACTACATAACCTTCATACCTGGTTGTATAATAAAACATCAGAAAAAGCGTTTCCTGTGCATTGTGCTTGTATATATATATATATATATATATATATATATATATATATATATATATATATATATATATATATATACTCATTCCAAATGAGTTTAAAACATGGATCTGTTTAAATCCAAATGTTTCACCTGGAAATCATGGCATCGATAAAAGTTGATTTCAATCAGGGCAGAAATTTAAACTATGCATCAATTCCTCTGCAAATTGCTTTGAATGCACACAACCCTAGGGTAAAGAAATTCATTTAAATCAAGACACAAATTTAAACAGTGGATCCATCTTGTACGACTTGCTCCATGTGCTTATTGCCATTGAGCGAAGAAGATAATTTCCATCCGACCAAAGATATAAACATTGCATTTATTTCTGTGCAAAGTGCTTCATGAGCACGTTGCCATTGACTAAAGAATTTAATTTCAATTAAAACACAGATTTAAACAGTTCTGGCAGGTTCTATCTACTTTGGAAAAGGCACGAGCTACAACATACGCGCATGCCAAGAAAGGTGTTAAACTCTTTAAAATCTTGTTTACATCTGATTTTGCCAGATATGTGGTAAGGAATCTGTTATTATACGGAGCTTGGGAATGTCTTTCGCAACAAATGAAAGGGCACAATAAAGAAATGGTACGCAGAGGGCCAGACCTCGCCGTCAATAATCCAGAAGAAAAAAAAAAACAACGAAAATAAGCAGAATTTTCATATACACGCATATCATTTACCAAAATACATCATTTTATACCACAAGCAAACAATTTGTTACAGTGACTGATCGACTGAAATGATTTTAAGGTCGAGACATTCGGAAATATCTTTTTGCTCGAGTTTATGCTTAATGGAAAACATTATTTTACTAGCTTGTGCTAATAAATTCCATCAGGTATCAGGAAACATTAATACCGTATTATTTTGCACAGAGTGCATTTGCATGTGATCAAGGACGTTGCCACTTTCTGGCATTTGTCACCCTTTTATGCTGTATAACTAGAAGTACATCGCAACAAACTGTTCTCTGGTGACGTAAATATACAACGTTTGACTCAGGGGTTAGCTCCGTTCTGAGTTGTCATTTCAAAAATTTCTGCGTTAAAGTTCAGAAGAAAAAGGAAATGAAGAAGTTAATACTAAAAGTGCTAGAGTTTTTGTTTTTGCTTATAGCCAATCTCCTGAAGAATGAAGTAAAAACAAAAGCACGTGTTTCTGCAAGAGAGCGGCAGAAATCAACAAGTGGTGGCGGTGGGGTTTTGCGAGAAAAGCTGCTTGACAGTAAAGTTCTGTGTGTTCCTACAAAGGTCAGAAAGAGCAAGAAGATGGAATGGTGCTATAGTGTTACAGTGAAACCATTGGCAATAGTATGCTACAAGTAGGGAATGGGACCCTTCAGCTCAAACAAGGGAAGCAAAACACTCGAAAAATGCAAAGAACGGTGCAGATCGGCACGAAATTGTACGCTAAGAAAGTGAAAGAGGGAAAAAGGCAAGAATCCAAACGTAGGTACAACAGTGAAACTTTAAAAAAAACGCAAAACGTACGCTAACTCGTTTACAGAAGACGTTACATGCACTCCAAAAAGGAGAACCTTTTTTCATCGGACAACAATATCGATGCAACTAGAGATACAAGAATAAGAGTCAATTATTTTCTATATTTTTGTCTTGTAATAATTTAGTCTTCAGCTATTTGCCGTATTGGCCTCAAACACATTCATTATCGATGACTGCAAAAGAGCTCTCCCTTAGGACTAGAGAAATGATAATTCAAAGCCAGAAAAATGGTGTATCACATGTTCTAGCTGTTCAGCGTTGTGATTCAAGACATATTCACACCGGTGTAAAATGTAAAGAAAAAAGGCAAACAACAAACAAATATCAGGAACTGGGAAAAGAAATTCTTATCTATGCACGAAATTTCTCCAAATTAGACAGCTACAGCTTTTTTAGTTCGAAACTAAATGTGTTCCTTGTTGAGATTTACTCTTAGTTTTAAGAGGTAGTTTTTAAAATTGCCACATCTGTCAACAATTTCATCAACAAATAAAATAAAACAGTTGATGACATTTGAATAAACTAGTATTCAGCTGTCGAGGGACTAAACAAAATCGATACGATATAGGTTGCACATGTATGTGTGGTTGATTTCAGTTTGTGCCCTGATTCAAATTAGTTATTGAGTGAAGGACGCTACAGCTACATGGATGTTGATGCGATTTAATTTTTAATCATATTATATTTTGATGTAGCTTATATGTTGCAAAATCAGAAGGAGCAAATAGTACCTGGATGCTCTGAGTGTGTGTGTGTGTGTGTGTGTGTCTTTTCCACTGAAAATCATAGTGATGGATGCACAGGTGTGCATGCTTTTGTGATATATGTATTACCCTATCTTGTTCTCGTTCATAAAATGCATGGAAAACAGCTTGCTCACAAATTGATGGAAAGGTATCAGATATTTCGGCATGAATGAAATCAGACCTTGAATTCATAAAATTCTCAAGATTGAGATTGATATAAATAACCCCAGAACATTGAGATGAAAAATGGCAAAAGTTAATCATGATAACTGCACGAGAACTTAATATCTAAATACGTTGCTCATAAAAAAAACCTTGCAATTTCATAAGTTTTTCTTGAAAGAAACTGTGATTTCAAATAGCTGAGCTTTTTCGCGGGGGGGGGGCTGCTTTTTTTTTTAAAATGCCATGTCAAGTGGGCCTTTGTGGACCGGTAAGAATGGAATTGCCACAAGGCAGTCAAACTCTTGTGATATGGTGTATGTGATTCTATTTTAGGTCATAAAATCATAAGATCGTTGATTATTCATACTTCCTTTCAAATAGGGTTAAGTGCCAGATGGTTTTGATTTGAAGAACATTTGACCAGATTATCTTCAAGCCGGACGATTGCGAGACAAAAGTTAAAAAAGGAACCGCACTTTGTAGGTCATTGCACGGCACACTGTGTAGTGTGAAATATATATATATATATATATATATATATATATATATATATATATATATATATATATATATATATATATATATATATATATATATATATATATATATATAGATAGATAGGGTTCTTTGATGAATATTCCAGAAAAAAATATTTATGGCGTAATAGCTATCATTGGTTCAAAATGCAGAGCACATTTCATTTTAATACACGCTGAAAAATCCACGGACGTGTCTGATGCCATAAAAACGAATGTCATTTTTCCCTACAGGCTTCTGTCTTCCGAAAGATTTTTTTTCTTCTTTAAAACAAATAGTCACGATTAACATGTTTAAGAAATTTTCCTCAAATTTCTTCAAAGCCATATTAAGTTTCACAGAAAGAAGAAAACTAGCCAAATGATAACTTTAATGAATGCATCTGCAAACATTGAGATTATAGGGTTGCACATTAAGATATGATAAATGGGCCGAACTCTTCGCGGAGCACCGCACGTGCCTGGGGTTAAAGAAGTGTGAAGTGGAAGCTCTACCGTCTGGGTAAATTCGTGGGGAAAATGCATGAGCGAAAGGTTTGATTGTACATAGGTCAAGATGGCTTGTGATTCAAATTGAGAAATCTGGTGATCGCTTGTGTTGAGTACGTGCAGACGTATGTATGTCCGAATCCGAACGATTTAGCAATTGACAAGGTTTATGAATAATAGAGATCTTGATTACTAATTATTACCAACATCTTGAAGAATACGGTACTCCGAGAGTGGAGTCGTGTTGTATTCTACTGGCTTGTGTGTAACTCCCATCAGAAGCCAACATCATATACCAGATTTGCTGTTGAATTGTGCTCGACAGACCAGGGTCACGCTGTCCGTTCTAACAATGATTTAAAGCAAACACCAGAGACTCTGATATCCTAGCGCAATATATGAAGGCAGACACGGGTCTACGCCGTTTACGGATCTACGCGCGTTATGCAAACGCAAGACAGTAATTTGTGAACTACTGAAGACACACGATGTTGAAAGCTTCATTAAATTCTCTGGCAGACATAAATGCGGTGGTTTGAAGATACGCAGAAAGCTCGAAGCGAGGAAGTTGATTACATTATTTTTTTTAACATTTTTTACGGCTTCTTGCATAACGGGAATTAAAATTCTCGCATTATCAAAGAGAATAGGGCATATGATTTTTAGCTGCCTATGCGCTAAGACAGCAAGAAAAACAAATCATAGCATATGCATAGCATTTCATGGTTTAACATCAACAAGAACATGTCTGTAAGCTTTAAATCGTTTGGCTACTATTTAAAGTCAACCTCTGCAAAATAAATCCGAATAATTCTTTCTTTTTCTAATATTGCTGCACAATTAGCCAGTCTAGCCAACCGTTCCAATCATAAATGTCCATGTTGATAAAAGTAGGAAATATATATTCTCTGTAATGATTACATTATACATTATACACCAAGGAATACTTCCTTCCTTTAGGATTTTAAAACCAATTTTTTCTTTTCCATTCTTTCATTTTGTTAATTTTCCTCTTTCAAGAAGATTTAATAAGACAGGCCATCCATATCTCGTTCTCGCTGAAGGAACGAGATTATTACGGTTCAATCGCCATATAATTCATTTATGCAAAATTACTTCATATACAAAATTTGTGTTTGACTCTTATTACAAGAGACACAATATTATCGTTAGAAACCGATTTGTCGATATAATTGTTGTATTGACGTGAAAGGAAAATCTTATTCGTTAAATCGAACTTTGCAAATAATGAATAACTTTCCTTTATTCGACAAATTATCTTTACTGTACTGCCGTTGTTATCTGTTGCTGGGATTTCACATGCCTATTTACGGATCTAATGATGGCTCGCGCGCGCGCGTGTGTGAATCACCAACGAAAATGTTTCTAACATACGTCCAATATGTGCGATGCATACACAGGTACTTTAACACTCAGTACGTCCTCGCATTTTTCCTTATCACGCTACAGAAAAGCCTCAGTTGCAAATAATGTCTAATTTGAACTGCTGTTACGTTATAATAACCCTAACAACTTCACAACGATTCAGTGACGTGTCATCACTAATAGCAAAGCAAGCAATAGTTCGAGACTATGGAAACTGAATCATTTCTTTATTGTTTTCTTTTCGAATGTACCAGGAATGAAATAAAAAAATTTAAAGTTCAGGTATTTAACTAACGCTGAAACGTCGTGAAATTTTTTTTTTTTAACACATATCTTTCTTTATGATGATCTAGTCTTTGTATCTAGTCGGATATTTCTCCTCCAAAAACGTATTAATTTGGAAAGTATCACTACAGTTATTTCCAAGTCTTGTTGACAGAGTCGCACAGAAAAGAAACACGAATCTTCCGAATGAAGCACATATCGGATCCACTCTGCACCGACGCCGCTTAGAAACTCTACTACATGGCGATTTACTATCCAGAATTGGATATTATCCCTACGCCGACGAACTCGGAGGACACATCTGTATGTTAAGAGAAACAAAATAGTTCCAAACAGTTGGTCCCATTACTATGTCTATTTTCATTGCTTGCTAAGGTCAATCTAATATATGTCTTGATTGTAATATTATAAAAGTAAAATTCTTCATAAACAAGGGTGTTACATTTTTTAATACAAAATAGCCAGTGCTGTACTGTATAACTTTGGTTATCAAATCTTCAGTTTTGAAGGTGCGTAGTTTTGGATGTTGTCGAGCTCTTCGGTGTCGGAGGTAGGTAAATCTTGAACGTAGTCTGCAATCACATAGGTGGCGCTAGTATACAGCTTGACCTTAATTTAAATGTGCACCTTTCAAAAAAGTGCTAGCTCTACTTGGTCATTTTCACTTCCTGAACTTAAGAGGTAACTTGTATAAAAAAGAGCCGATAACTTTTTTATATTTTATATATTTGGTAATTCATTCATTGCACTTTCAGAAGCTGGTATTGTCTAGTCTGGCAAAATTCATTTTCCCTATTTTAATAGCTGCTATGTATATTGTACTTTAGACTAATTCAGGCTGATTTTTTAACACAAGGGAGCAGTCATTTTAGTTAGCAGTGTGCTTAAATCATGTAAAATTTCAAAAAGTACAATATCCAAAGAAATATCATTCACATTACATTACTGTAGCATATAGGTATGCCAAGATTCTCTCCATTGTGCATGTTTTAAATGCGAACTACTTCACCTTACATACGTCACTCTCTCTAAAGTACATATTAATTGGTGAGAGCCCCCATAATGTGTAAATCGAAGTGATTAAGTTTGAAACATCCGTTACACCTTGGTCGGACCAGTAACGGCACGAACCACAAAAAAATTCACCAAAACGGCCGATCAGAGACCAAAATGAAGTATATTCCAGGATTGAAAATCGCCTAAACACTACCCATGACGTGTCTTTTTAAACGAAAACAGTGAAGCAGAAAACTTTTTCTCTCATCGCTTTCAGATGCAAAACCAGTCCAACTAGATATGCTGTACAAAAGCGTAAAATTATAGGAAAATCAGCATGACGAGGTCAGAGGCCGTAGAGATTATTTAACTACTAGAATTATCAATGTTATGACTTAATACAGTACGGTATAATTAAATGTACATATTAATTAGACTCTACATCTTATACATACAGGTTAGATAATTTTTAATTCGTACTCTACGGAGATTTGAACCCAGGTTCGCGGGTAAATGGCATCCATCGCCTTGCCTGCACACACGAGCTCATATTTTCCTCACGACTAAGCCCATATTCCATCACGACCTAAGAGTGCTTACAGCAAGGCGATGGGTGTATGATAGTATTATTTGTATTAAATATTAATTCTACCTACTATTATCAAGCATTTTTCCATAGAATCCAGGGATAACACTTTCTGTTCTGTCTGCTATATATTTATAATGTTCCATCTCTCTCTCTCTCTCTCTGTATATATATATATATATATATATATATATATATATATATATATATATATATATATATATATATATATATATATATATATATATATATACAGGGCCGGCGCCAGACTATCTGGTGCCCTAGGCAAGGTTTGATTCTGGCGCCCCCCCCCCCGGAAAATATCAATTTCAAAATTTATAAACAATTAAAAAAGATATAAAAAAATTCAACACTTGAGCACAGACCAAGGTAATTTTTAAAAAACTGAATCTACCCGATTATTTGTTCCTGTATGAAATAAACCAGGATAAAAACGACCCTCAATAAAACTGAAATTTATTTATTTATTTTTCAAAACTATTGTTGATTTGGAGAAATGTGCCCCCTGAAATCAGCGCCCTAGGCGGCTGCCTAGTTTGCCCATATGGTAGAGCCGGCTCTATATATATATATATATATATATATATATATATATATATATATATATATATATATATATATATATATATATATATATATATATATATATATATATATATATATATATATTGCAGATTTAATCAGATAATAGGTTCAAAGTGTACACTGTTCATTAGGAATAACCAATTTTGGAATTATTTCATTAGACAGAAACAATGTGTTTATACCATCCATGTGAGGTTTGTGTAACTGTAGCATATATTTGGCTGTACTCTGCGAAACATGTTTCTGTCTATCAACTTTGAGCATATTCTTTTGCATTTGAAGTAAGCTCACTTCATCGTTTCGACCCTCCTAGTTGATGTTTCAGAAAATTGTGGATACGTATATCGGTGATTACAATGTATATCGACAATTGCAACGTTTACTTGACATACGTCCTAAATGTATGCATGACTTGACAAATGTCATAAATATGCATGTTCCTGACATGTTAAAAAAATGCACGACTTGATATAAGTTATCAATACACATGACTGGATATATGTCATTAGGATGCATAACTTAACATGTGATAAAAATGCACATAATCATAAATATTTATCATTTGACTTGACATATGTCATAAGTATACATGATAAAACATTTCGGTGATGACTTGACATGAACATCACTGTTGTGGCACATCAGGTAACATACTAAGTTCTGAAAATAGATGTTCAGTACATGTAATCATGGGATTATCTAAATTACCAATAGAACTAAATTAAATATGTATGCAGTATTCGTGTAATATGTTTCCAAGGTGAAACTTTGACGCATCATAGGTGAAGAAGATGACATTGACTAAACACGAGTTGTGTCTTTTTTACGTATAATTAATATTCCATACTACACATCTTATTTGCTGTTGATTAACAGGGCTAAAGAGTGCTTACAAGCATTGATTAACATGGATAAAGAGTGCTTACGAGCATTGATTAGCATGGCTAAAGAGTGCTTACGAGCATTGATTAACATGGCTAAAGAGTGCTTACGAGCATTGATTAACATGGCTAAAGAGTGCTTACGAGCATTGATGAATATGGCTAAAGATTGCTTACGAGCATTGATTAACATGGCTAAAGAGTGTTTACGAGCATTGAGTAGCATGGCTAAAGAGTGCTTACGAGCATTGATTAACATGGCTAAAGAGTGCTTACGAGCATTGATTAGCATGGCTAAAGAGTGCTTACGAGCATTGATTAGCATGGCTAAAGAGTGCTTACGAGCATTGAGTAGCATGGCAAAAGAGTGCTTATAACCATGTTTAAGTTTATCACACGAATCATTAGCTAAGAAGTTATCTATCATCACTTCTGCTGTACGATGATAAGTTTGATCTCGATCAATCGATATGCGACACAATTTTTAGAATTTACAAAATCATTTATCAGAAACTGATAAATACGGCTTTAATATGTGAAATATTACAGTCAAACACGATTAGGACGAACACCGATAAAACGAATTAACGATTATACGAAGTGAATCCGATTACTAATTATGAGAAAGTAATACATTTTGATCGGATATAACGAATTATGGATTCAAGGAAATAATTCTGGAGTCCCTGTGAGGTTGTTGTGGTTTAACAGTTTAAATCACTAAAATGTGTCTTTTCTAGCATTACATTACTCTCAAATGCGCACGCGCGGGTGATATCTGATTCACAAACTCGATCCAAGTTTTTGACGTCAGAGTGCCTATGATGAAAACAAGCAATTGTTCTGCTTAGAGTATGAAATCGTGGTGAAGAAAGCGTCACATATCACTTCCATGTGACGGGAAGGCGTGTCCTCAGTCCGTCTGTGCACCCGTCTGCTTCTTCTTCTATCTGTTCTTATGTTTGTTTGTAATAAAAGTTTTGGCACTGAAAATTATCAAGATAGGAAAGGAGAATATTGAAACATTTCCTGCTTGTCTTTTTATATTAGTTTTGTTATTATTTTCATATGGTACGAATCACTTGAATTCGTGTTAGCGTTCGATAATGATCTAAAAGCATATTGAACTTTTGTTTTGCGATATTTTGGCATGCTCCTCAAATATTGTCGAGTGTTGTATTCATGCTATTAAAACCGAAAATAAAATATGAGCAGATAAAAGCTGTGTAATAACAATTTTACTGACTTTTAATTTCTGATGAAATAGTGCCTTTGCGATATCAATGCATCGGCGATAAATATAAACAGCGCGCTTATCACTGACCTGAAAGATGTCGTACTAACGAGTGTTTGTAATGGTCTGGCCGTTCTTTTGTTACAACCTGACGATTTGCATGATTTTTCAGATAACGGATGAAAACGTATATGCCTGTGGTGTAACAGACTTGATCCAGTTCCTTCCCCAGATAAAACCTCAAATTCCCCACCTTCATCTAAAAGAAATAAACTCTGCAGCTTTTGGGATGGGTGGAGCTTAAGAGGCGTTAGCCGTGTGTCTAGACACATTCAATGAGCGCACTATACAAGAATTATCAAACCGCAAAATGACTATATTCACCTCGGCATTCTGCCTCGGCAAATATTACTTTCCTATGGTTGATAAATTCTTCCATCAACCTAATCATACTCAATATTCGCCTACTGCTATATACAAGATAACCATACAAAATATTGAAGGAAATCATATATATGTTTCTTTCAAATTCGTAATTGGTGCTAAATCAGATTACAAAAAAGGAAATTGGATTTAAAACAGGTTCCGTGCAAGTATAGTACATTATTCCCTCTTTACCTTCTCTTTTCTGTCTTCTTCCAGAACGCTAGCAAACCACACCAATTTGATTTAAGTAAGTGTACATTTCCTTCTCAGTTTGTATCCCAGCACAAATAACTCGTGGAAAATACTTGAAAATTGATAGTTTACCTTGGAAGTCAGAACACTTTAACCGTGCCGTTCTTTTGAAACTGCATTCATGGAATCTGTTGAAAATGGTAGACACATCTAAGAGTCTGTAGTTGCTAGCATCTAAATACTTGATCTGTGTTTCTCCAAACCAGACGACAGGGGTGAGGAAAAGCAGGCCTACCAGGGTCGGGGCTACGAGTACATCATTTCAGAACTGTTGCAGGAATTCCAGGTATAGGTCCCAATGCATTTGGAATGACTCAAATAATCTGTTATTATCGCACAAGTTGAAAGAAAAAGTTTCCATTTGAGGTAAACACCAATTTTACTGAATAGGTGTAGGTACTGTATTGTCCATTTTGCAGTAAAACGTAAAATGGGTGTTTGCTTGCATTATACAATTAAACTGGCAACAAATATGATATTACCAATCCTTTACTAAACGTATCTTTGAGTCATCCAGGAGCATTGATATAATATGAGGTCATAATATATTCTTGTCAAAATAAGAATGAACAAACTCACAACTCTCTCTCTCTCTCTCTCTCTCTCTCTCTCTCTCTCGATTGATTCTGGAGTGCTCATTTCACGGTCTCTCGTTAGGTTATTTATACGGTGTACTTCATCTTGTGTAAGGAAATGAGATATGACGATATTTCCTGAGTTAACTATAACGATGACTTCTACTTTGATTCATTTTATTATGCACGTATGTGTTAGTGTCAGTCGAACCAAATCTTAATTGCCATAATTAGATTCCAACCTTAATCATGATGAGGTCTTTTGACGCCCGACAGCATATCGATTATTTGTGGGTTTTTTGACGTCCCTACAAAATATCGATTATTTGTGGGGTTTTTGACGTCCCGACAGAATATCGATTATTTATGGTTTTTCTGTTCACTCATCATCAAATGAAAATATTTTTTTTCTGGGTCAAGACGTTATTATTTTAATTATTGACTAAATTTTCAGTGAACAATGTCATTTTTGTTCAGTTAAACAAAAGGAAATATATTTAACAATGTCAATTTAACAAAGAAATGTTGAAATGGTTTATAATCCTGGGGCCGATGTCCTGTCATACATATATCGATATCATTGATTAAAAAAAAAATAAAAAAAATCTGCAAACTGAATACACGTTTAGTTTCTAACCTACGTCTCTGGTGATTTGAGTTGACACCTCTTTTTCTACAATGATTGATGAAGCGTTGCTAATGACCGAGGCAAATGGGAGCTCTTTGATGGATTGCTCCTATATGATAGCGGAAAAATGAAGCGGAAGAAACCTACCGAAATTGTTTTAGCAAATTTCTCTTCTAAAGTTAATAATACATACAAGAATTGTTTTTAAATAAATCATGTTACGGCGAACACTGCATTTAGACACCGTATTTGACTGGATTTTCAGGACTTCATACGAAACTCAGATCGACAGTAAAGAATCAACACGATCTGAATTGTTAGTTCTTGTTTTATAAGTCGAGTCCATAATACGCCGGCAGATCTTGATCCTTGCAGTTTCTTAGGAAATATCTGCAGAGCAAACAACAGATCAGGGACTTTGATATTTTCAGTTGGACTTAAGTCGAGTTTATAAGCGAGTACATACGGTAACTGGTTTATTGGAAGTTCGTAATGAGCAAATTTCACTGCATTATCTTCTTAATATTAAAATACTGAATCATTTTTGTCTTCGTAGTACTCTGTACTCTATATCACACGATGTAACACACAGGCTATGAAGAAATATGGGAAGAACCAGCTGGCCTGCAATCGTAGTATCATCGTCTCTTTAATATGTGATTCCAACAACAAACTTGAGCCTGTAAGACTCGGAGATAATGGCAGCGATACATCATAAATTGGAAGTGTTTGGTGGACAAACATGCAGCTAAAGGCATGAAAAATATATTCATAAAAATTACACGGGTTGAAAATAGCATTTGACGTTTCAAGAAATAAATGAACATGTAATTTTAATGTCTTCCCTGCTTTATTTGAACGAAGAAAGTAAGAAATCTTCTAGTTTCAGCAGACATGTAATTTTAATGTCTTCCCTGCTTTATTTGAACGAAGAAGGTAAGAAATCTTCTAGTTTCAGCAGACAGAGCTGATGCTTTCAGTGCTATTAGTGATGACATATTACTGAGTCTCTGTGACGTCAATAAAGCTATTATGACAACCACTGGCTTGAGGGCAGTTCAAAATGGTCATTACTTACAACCGATGTTTCTTTCCTTTTCTTGTTCTTGTTGTTGTTGTTTTCTTGCATACGGAGGAATAGGCCGAAGAAGTTCGGATTGAGTACGTCGGGTATCAAAAGAGAATAAAAGCCGATGCTTTTCAAACTCCATCACTTTTATTTAGGCATTATGAGGTTGCGGACTTCATCCAAGAGTTAGTTTCCTCCGAAAATGAAGAGCTGTCGAATGCGATAAATTACACACCTTCGAAACTGACGACATGACAACCATATTGTTTCAGTGCAGCACAGGCTATTATATATTTCCCCTAAAACACATTTCAACAGCCTTTTCTATGAAGTTACAATAAAGACGACATACATTAGACTACCCTTAACAAGACGTGAAAATATTTAGTAATTGGACTAAGTGTTTAGAACTATTTTGTTACTCCTTACATAAAGACGTGCCCTCCGAATTAATGGGAGTAGGGATAATATCCAATATTGGATAGTAAATTGCCAGATAGCAGAGGTGCTCACTTAGCGCCGATGGTACAGGAGACACGGTACTAATGATATGGAAAAATGGGAACCAGCCTGGAAATGGGTGAACATTAAATAGAGTATATATGGGTTTGGCTGACCAGGATTGGTTAATAATGCAAGTTACTTTATAGGAAAAAGAATCTTTTGAGAGTTTATCCTCATTGTAAGTGAAAAAAAAAATAGAGACATTGTTTTATTGATGGAATTTCAGTCTTTTAACAGTCTTGAGTTTGGAACACTCATTACTAAAATTAGCACGTGAATCTTTGGTGCGGAATTGAAAGCACATCTTTCAAACACATGCAGGTCCAGAAAATGCCGCGGCTCATATCCTTTCCTCTACACAGAAGCTGACATCCAGGTTTCATCTATACTGATAAATGTGGGTTTGATCATGAGCACTCAAAAAATTTAAGTTATTGAATTTTTAATATCACGGTGTTTGCATAGGTTTACTAAGGAAACTGAATTAGTACCGTGAGTCCTACAGAGTGCGGAATTTTATGTTCAGTTAAGCCGAAGCAACATGGCGGATACAGGGGCAACTATTTGGTGGCGCTCTACAGTTTCGTTTTAGACTGTTAAGAAAAAGAATTTCCCTGAGTTTCCTCACTGGTTATACCTGCTAGTTAAAAAACAATAACGTATATCTTAGATATTGTTCAAAGAACCATTAATTCCCTTTATTTTGGTGTATGATTGATGGGTGTAATATGGGTTATAGAATATATAGCTTGGCCTTACTCCAGATGTTGACCATTAAAAATACTGCTAGCTCCAGTTGGTCATTTTCACTTATGGACTTCAGAAGTAAATTGTAACAAAACAATGAGCCGATAACGTTTGTTTTGCATTTCATATATTTGGTAATTCATCCATTGCACTTTCAGAAGCTGATATTGTCTAGTTTGGCAAAATTCATTTTCCCTCTTTAATAACTGTTAAAGATAGTGTACAAGGGAGCAGTCATTTTTAGCTTGGAGTTTGCTTTTATCATGTACAATTTCCAAAAGTACAATATCCAAAAAAATGTCAGCCACATTACATCAAAATAGCATAGAGCTATGCCAACATTTTCTCCACTGTGCATGTTTCAAATGCAAACAAATTCACCTTACATACGTCACTCTCTCTTAAAAGTAAATATTCACTGGTGAGCGCTCCCTTTATCAGGACGGACAGGATGTAGCCATCTTTGTTCCTACATGACCGTTATTGTGTTTGAAGAAAACCATGTTTCTGGTTGAATAATTCATGGTTGATACGTAGGTCTTTTTGAACCAAATGCTGAAATACACATGTGCTTGTCCGCTATTTTGCATAAAAATTGATATTAATCTACACAGTTATACTTGTATAGGGGTTCCCCTGCTTCCGTTCTTAACTTCACATACGAATATCCGAAAGAGTACTCTACTGGTAGTTTAACTTAGATATGAAAGAGAAAATAAATTGATCATAAACTGAATTATATGATGGTAAAACCTAGACTCTTTTTTGGGGTGGGTGGGTGGGTAAAAACAGATTTCCAGTGCCGGATTGGTTCTAAATATTTTCTTTAATCGACAGGTGCATATTTGTGTCAATCAGATCACTATACTTTCTGTTTAATATCGATTTTGCTGTTTAATATAGAATTAAGTGCTAATTGATGTTTTCAATGCAACATTCGAATTTGTTTCGTATGTGAGGATCCCAGCCTGTTTACTGCTACTCTGGTAGTACAGCGCCCCGAAATATGCATAGGACCTTACCACATTGAATGTCGCGGTATAATTTAGATTTAGTCGGAACACATTTTTGCTGAGAATATTGCAGTGTTCAAGACACAGTACTTATGATATGTTAGAATGGGAACCAGTCTGGAAATGGGTGAATATAAAATAGAGTATATATGGGTTAGAGTATATATGTGTTGGTTGATAACGAAAGTAAAATTTTAGTAATAAGAATGTTTTGATAGTTTATCCTAGCTTTAACTGAAAAATCCTCCAGAGACCTTGTTTTATTGATGGAATTTAGGACCTTTTACAGACTTGAGCTTGGAACACTCATTACTGAAATTAGCACCTGACTCTTTGGTACGGGATTTAAAGTATATGTTTGAAACACATGTAGGTCCAGAAAATGCTGCGGCTTATTGTTTTCTCTACACAGATTCTGTCATCAAGGATGGGTGTTTTCTGATAATTATAGGTTTGATCATGAGCAGTCAGAAATTTAAAGTTATTCGTTTTTCATGTTATATCAGGGTACTTGCATATATTTACTAATTTAGAAATTGCAATTAATAAATGTCGGCGCAATATGTGCATTTGCAGCACCGTGTTGGTTTTCATTTCTTGAACGTCTCAATTAAAAATGATATCAAGAAATTATACTGAACTAATTAATTACTGGTTATTAAAACTGGATGTACGATTATTGTAGAAAGTAGAAGTTCCTACTTTTTCATCAGAATTCCCCAATGTCGTCTGCAAAATTCAGCATTCAGATTTGACTGAGTGAAGGAGGGGGAGCAGTATTTATTTCTATAGTAATGAACATTAACGTAGAACCATGAAACATGGATACACATTCGAAATGAATTGATTTCTCTTTAATAACTCTATATTATTGTCAGAAACATCATTTCAAATCATACACTTCGAGATTTTGTCTCGTTTAGTTTCATGACTTACCGTATTAATTTGTGTATAATCCTCACCCAAATAAGAAAAGATCCGGGTTTGTAGTCGCATAATGCATTAGCAAATCAGGGTTTACGCGGTTATATTGAAGTCATAAAAGCCATGGATCCAGATCTGCCGGAGCATTATGCGACGGCTTATAATTTTCTTTGCTAATTGCAATAGGGTATTTAGTGCCAGTGCAACTGGAGTGAACTGAAATAAACCTTGTCCAAGGACACACCATGGTAGCCGACGCAGCCTGATCCGATGGCAGGATTCGAACCCGCACCTTGCATTCGCGAAGTCAGCATGTTAACCACTAAGCCACCGCCCCTCCACCAGGTGGATAGGTCTTATACCCATAATAAACGCGGTAAATATAAAAAATCTAAACTTAAAACTTTCGAATTTTTTTCACGTTGATGTTCTTTGCTGACAAAGATTATATGCACTTACTTGTATTAGAACCTCTTTTTTTATATGAATAAACTTGTTATAACTGAACCCATTTCTTCTTCCTTTCTCCTTTGATCGTCAATCGTTAATGTAACTCTTTCCAGCGAATTGCCAGTGCAACGAGGTATAAGGAGCACGTACGCTTGCTAGACGTTTTAAATCTAGTTCTTCAAGTAAGTTTCCAAAGCCTGTTTGACATAAATTGATGTGATTTTAAACTGCAAAAAACTCTGTACGGCCACGTGCCAAGCATATGTAAAATGCAAATGTTTCAGGCAGCATTAGGAAAAAGCGATATTCCGTACATGCGAAGGCAAGGTTAGGATTATCATGGTACGTCAGTAATAGTGTTTACCCGTACGGGTGCCAAGAAGTGCGCCGAGATCGAAAAGCGTTTTATAGGTAAAGATGACGGTTCTATGGCACACATGTATGAGTAAGGGAATATGGTGTTTTCCAGTTTTCGACGTTTCTTCCGCTGAAAACATCCTTAACATTAACATCTTAATCTCTGAGTGTACGTGAATTAAGTTGATGCTACTTTGTTGTACAATCGCCTTACAAAAAATCTTGGTTTGAACTTAGTGGAAAATTTAGGTATTCCAGATGTCCACTGTTGGCAAAGAAATAAGATATGCTCTACCAGGATCACGTTATCTTCTTTTTAGTGTCCTTTATCACGGTTAATATATGTAAACACCCAAACTGCTGGTAACAATAAACAGGTGGGTGTAATAAAGAGGTCTAAAGAAAGGTGTTTGCTAACGGACACCAGACAGGCGCAAACACAAAAAAATTTCGTAAGCAGTCAAATTATCATTTCGTGCACAACGAACGTTGTCACGAAGCCATATTTAGGCAGTCTCCTTCCAGAAAGGTTTACTCATTTGATTGTTCAAAGAAAAAATAAGTTGTCTTTATTTTGATGACAACGGTACAAAAATCTTTACATATATCTTGCATGGAACGTCTGTTATCTGTATAGTGTTGCTTATGTTGTGTTGCATTTCCATAAGCTATCTTGCAACACCGTGCTACTCGATTTTTGATTATTCTAAAAGGATTAATCTCGTGGACGAGATCGTATTATTGGTTAACTCATTCGGCCCCAGAGGTTTTTGTCGTTTTCGCCTGATATGCGAGTAGGAAAGACATTTTGGAGGCTATTTCTGAATACATCGCAGTACAGATTTTCCATGAGAATAATGCCTAGTTGTATCAGAAACATCGTTTGCCATTGGTTATTTTGCCTGCGATTGAGCAGAAGGGTACAAGTTTTTTTTCTCGTTTTTTTTTTGCATAATGGACCAATCATTTTCGTATGGAGACCACTCTTTATTCCAAATGCCCATCTTATCCTAGTTTTTGCAAAGGTTCCCCTGTCTGTGTGCAGTTAAGACCGGTCTGCCTTAGATCTGAGGCCAAAAGGTCTAAAATCCGGACACAAAATCGCATTCCGACCACGAGCAAATTTGGGATGAAAAAAAAACCCGGGTCCAATAAATGAAGTTTTTCCTTCTGTATTTTATAGTGCAACGAAAACTTCCAGATTATTTGGTATCATTGTAGAGCTATATCTGTCTGCTTTTTTGTAATACTACCCACTTTGGTGTTATCTTAAAAGACCTTGATGCTAGAGAGCTCGGATATAGAGTAGAGCCTCATCATGCCTACAGGCGGGATTGGGGCCGAACGAGTTAACTAAATCTTGGTCGGCACACATATCTGTTTGTTCAGACTTCCAAACACTTCAATGAAAGTTTACCGCATTGGCGGCGCGGAGGTTCGATAGGCCCAGGGGCATCGTTCTTTAGTGGAGCCTCTCCTTTGCTACAGAGAACAGTTTTTATGTAAATAGCCAAGCTCCCTCCTCCGACCCACTCCTACCACCTCCTAAATATAAACTTGGTAAAGAGGTAACCCTTTACAGTAAGGTGAAGGTGAACCATTAGGAAAATTTCAACTGATAAAAAATGCTCCTGACGGCGCCACCTTCTCCTGGCGTCTGGGATACAATTGTTCCTCCCTGTCGTTAAATATATAATGTTATATTAAAAACACATCAGCCAAAAAGTTATTTTTCATGTTGAATGAGGTATAAATGAGGTATAAATGAGGCATAAAGAACATACCTATTGTTTTATTGTAATTTTCCTACTTGTCCGCAAATGGTAGAGATCGCAAGAAAGTTCATAGTGATTATATAACTGATATGAAATAACGTAAATCTATACACTATACGTAAGAGAAGAGCAAAAAATCACATATGCAACCCAACAAGTATTTGTGTTTCCATTACACGTATTATAGACCGTATGCATGTATTATTTAAGTTAACCTTATGGTTTCAATTAGATCACCAAGGTGCGAGCGCCTGCTTCAAGAAGCTCTTTTCTGAAATCCCCTTTTCCGAGTATCAAGTGATTTCGCTGACTTGTACACGCCAAATTAACGGAATAATTGATGACAAATTTAATTAGTTCGTTTCGCAATATTAGCAATTGAATCTTACTTAGAACAAAAACAGTTTCCATACCCATGCGGTCTTTCCTCCAAAATATTTAAATACGTGAATCCATGAAGACGGGGAACAAGACACAAAGTTGGCATCAAGGTCAGCATTGCCGAGGGAGCCTTCAGTAATTGAAGTAAATTTACCAACAATTACGGTGAAAAGGGAATTAAATTAAAAATGATTTTTTGGGGCACTCGCTAAAGGGAATGATCAAGATATCTCTCTGCAGGACTAAATATGTATTTCTAACAAAATTAATTCAAAATTTAAACTGGCGATTTTTCTATGACGTCAATATCCCGATATGTATCATTCTCTGTCGACCTTATCATTGTTTATTTTACAATTGTTTTAGTGAGAGCCCCCCCCCCAAAAAAAAACAACCTCACTTTGTATTTCATATTTCCTGAGTAATATATCATTTAAGATGCAAACTTTAAATATATTCAGTCAGAAACGTTTATGTAAATAATGCGACTGTTTATTTTGCTTCAAAATTCAACTCCTAAAACAAACGTGAATTGCATGGCTATAAAGAATGCGTGCATTGTTTACAGACAAGAACATCGAAATAACAATAAAATAAACTGAAGTTTTCCGGTTAGAAACATTTATATGGCTACAATGGTGATAACATTGGTATCAATTTTGGTGATATGACCTCCGAAACTCTCTGTCTCTGTCTGTCTGTCTCTCTATATGTTCCATTTAAATATATGTAAGCAATGACCATGTGTCTTTAAAAACGTCAAGTAGCAAAAACCCTTAAATGACAAAAATATTTCAAGTTGAACACATTTAAAAGCAATTTCTACATGAATCGTGCAAACCGCAAATGATGGAACTGCACCTGTTTTAATTCAATATTCAGTGTCAGTAACAATTCATAGACTACTCAAATCATTAAAGTTTGACTGAAAAACTTTCGATAAATATAATGCAAAAACTTTGTGAATCGGCGATTTGTAATCTCATCACGCTCTTATATATGTTAGAGAATAATGGAGCAATCGAGCATGGGTTAGTGTTGATTGCAAACCGAAATATAGGGAATTAAGAATAAGGACCTGTTAATGACCTAGACCAGGGGTCGGCAACATATTTTCATAGTGTGCCACTTTTTTCCCGGATTAATTACAAAATGAATGAGCGCGTGCCACCAGTAAGAGAGCAAAACTGTTAAAATCGCGATTTTTTTTATGCCCTTCTCGTGCCACACTAAACCTCTTGACGTGCTACTTATGGCACGCTTGCCGTAGGTTGCTGACCCCTGATCTAGACTGTCGGCGTGTAAATACCACATAATGCACATTCGAAATCAGAATTAACCAAATAATTCGAACGACTGGATTAGTCTGGGTTGGTTACTGTGGTGTGTCTCAGTACCAGTCACTTCACTCAGTTGCTGTGGCACGACATGACCTTTGTGTGCTGCTGTGCTGAAAAAGCACCGAACAAGGTAACAAACAAAGTACACCTTTTGCAGTTGTGTGAGTGATACTAATGGGTAAATGCTGCCTCTTTTGATTCGTCTCATCTAGGGATGAGTGTCACTCTTTCATCCAGACAAGATAATTAGAACGTGTCAGTTGTTCCATTATTTAAGTACATTACGTAATAAAACGAGACATAAATTAAAGAAGTTAATTAGATCCATACAGATATAACAGCTATTTACGTCTTAAATCTTTAATCCTCTATTTAGCACTGGTATCATCTTACGATTTAAGGAGTATATTTTTGTTGTCTCGAAATTGTAACTGCCAATATGGTTGCAAATGTACAAAAACAATTTTTGCTTATCGCTGTATATGACATTTGGGATTGACGACCATTTATTTAGGAAGCTTTCTGGCTTGGAGACCGTTATGCTCAGGCTTGAGTTTAAGGTCGGGATTCTGTATTAGCCAATCATGAAAGAAGTTACTTTTGAAAAAGTCACTTTTGATTGGCTGAGAGCATGGACTTAATCTAAACTCCAAGCTGAGAAAGTTTTGATCTCCAGGCTTGGTTCTTTTGCTGATGTAAGCGGATTGAGAGAAACAGAGATTTCAGATCAACAAGCCAATTAATTTTGAAAAACTCCACCGCGTTGTGAACAATACTCATAAATATATTGTGAAAAGTTCATGAAAATTTTGATACAAATTTCGAAAGAGTTTAAGTTTTCAATATTATGTAGTTTATTCGCGGTATGTGCCCTACCCTATTTTTGATAACCTCTTCTTTGTCCATTCGGTTAGTTAGAATCTATGTCATGCGATGGTCGACTGATCGATGCCCTCTCCGGACGAGTGGTCATTTTCATCCAAGTATCCTACCGATTTTTATGCATATGGTCACTTTCACGGATACCCCTGAAGGGTGAACCTTGACCAGAAAGCACGCATGGACTCCCCTCCCCATATCTTTTATTTTATATATCTTTAAAAAAAAGTATGTCTCGCTTTTTCATATTTGTTCTTGTAATATTACATATTAACTTTTGTTTGGGAACTCCAGATGGGGTTGTGAGCAATTGCAATTAGTGTTATATCACTGTGAAAGAAAAGGAATCTTACTGGATACGCCGCCTTAGAACATTGAAACCAAGCGGTTGAAACCAAGAAGACTAGAAAAAGACAGCCATGCACAAATAAAATTATCTTTTGCTGACGACACATTTTGTTTTAAATAATTCTCTAAATTTGCTAAATAGCCTATAATGACTACTATAACAATGAAATATCCATGATATAAGTTGCGCTTATATAAATTTACATAAAATAACATATGTCGTTATGGCTCATCGATTTCTAGGTCAATGCAGATATTTTCCACTATCAGCAACAAGTTGAAATAAACGAGTTGAAAAATAATAAAGTTAAAAGTTTAATTCCTGTAGAAACAGCCATGTAAAGATTTGCAAACATATGCGTTTTTCTGTTGTATTTGTTTGTCTTGTCTATCTTTTGTATTTGCCTTTGAAAAGGACTCATTAAAGAGTCTAAAGCGCTCAGCGAGTTAGATACTAGTTTCGCACTGTTCGTATACACACACACACACACACACACACATATATATATATATATATATATATATATATATATATATATATATATATATATATATATATATATATATATATATATATATATATATATATATACACGCAGTGTTTGTAGAAGTTTGCATTTCCAGCAGTCTCCAATAAAAGTTTATATTACACATGTGACGGAAGTTGTCGGCTTGCACAGAAATGGTTTCAAAATACTCATTATGTACTCAAAACACTGTCAGTGTGCGTCTTTGATATATATTATATTATTGCATCCTTCCATCTGAACACTTCTAGTGCGTATAGAGCACGAGCGCGAGCCGAAGGACATTCAGAGGCATTTCTTTGGTAAATAAGCTTGAAATCCGAGTAATCCGTTACCTAATAGCGTAAGGGGAGAGATCTTTCGCAGTGTTTATTTATTTGTTTTGTCGAAGGTGGACTCTGGCCACAATTATTAATTCCCGGCCATAACACACAAATATAGTTTCATTGTAATTTTAAAGCATTCTATTTTGTGGTGATCGTTGGTTTAGATTCAGGCATTCTTTGTTTTGATTTAAAATAAATTGTTTATTCTTTAAAATAGGAGCATTATGGCGTACATTGTTTGCCCGTAATTTGGCGACAGTGCACCGCGAGTAATCGGTTATTGCTGCGGGACAGGAAGTGAAATCTATCACTCGCTGCACAGTCTTTTGTTTATAATTCAGTCTTCCCACCCTCTCGTCCACAAAAAAAGAACTTTACCGCGAGTTCATCTTTGAAGATACGTTAGATTAACATATGATTTATTAGGCTTTAGACACTAAAAAGTTCTTTACTGACAAACAAATGTAGGGAATTGTATAGGAAAAATAATTGTTACTCCGAGCCCAGGTAATAGCAGCCGTTTATCGGGACTGGTTTACAATAGTTTTATCACTAAATCCTACATGATCTGGGTACAGGTCTTCAAGTTCGCACCAGGCCGACCAGTCCTAACACTAACCTCTTAGTGCTGAACGCCAAGCGAGGCAGCTGTTAGTACCTTTTTTTAAGTCTCTGGTATGACTCGGCCGGGGATCGAACCCACGACCTCCCGCATGCGAGGTGGACGCTCTAACCACTAGGCCACCGGAGCGGTTGTACCATATTGAATACTTCGAGATCGTACCATTGACTGTAATATAAGCTTGAACATTTGTTTTAAATTTCTGAAACTTTTATCAGTTCTCTGAACGTCTACATAGATTCTGCGTGTACATTGATGCAACTTTTTGTCCAGGCAATCCACGTTAACCCTGCTCCTACCACGTGCGAAACCGATGACTAAGGTAGCATATAACCGTACATAGCTATACCGACATTTATCTCAAAAAATGACTCGAAGCATCCCATTTTTGACTGAGCAGAAAGTATGAACAAACTTCAAACAAGAAGTACATGTGTTGTGTACTGGATTTACTAGTGCACAACAAAGTTTGGTTTTCTTCAGTGTTAACGGAAAATGCTCCAACGAGCGAGTTTAGTCTTATTAGCCGTCTGCATCATAAAGGTATTTAGCCTGGTGTGTGTGTGTGTGTGTGTGTGTGTGTGTGTGTGTGTGTGTAAACCATACGGGTACTTCGAAATTTTAACACCTCCGGCTACAGTAGTGAATCACCATTTAACCGAAGTTGGGTGCTGTCAATTAGGTAACTGGCTTATACTGAAATTATGGACATGGGTTTCTTGGCATAGCGAGGGCACTGCACCCGCCAGACAAATACAGTATGAAAACAACTACCAGGCGAGACGGCAAAAACAGATTCATTATTTCAAATGACGTGTCGTGACGTCATATGCCTGCTGGGATGGGTGTAATAGCGGTTTTCAGGTATAGTGTTCGAGAGTCAAGAATAAATGCATACTGTCCTGAAATAAATTCCCGTAGTTAACCAACTGAAGCTAGAGCATTTGTCACGTGATGTTGCTAATATAGAGGCGAAGACGAGAGAATTAGTGCCAGTATGTGCTAACGTTTCGCAAAATATCAGAAATACCAAATGTATATCTGTATTAGTAACGATGCCAGTTTTTCATTACTTTTCTGAGCAGAAGATTTTCTCTGAGAGCGGTGATGAGCTAATTTTCTTATTCTTAGGATTGGTCGCGAAAAGTAGACGAGAGAAACACAATCCCATCCCAATATTTATACAGTTATGTGATCTGCTACGTTGATAGCCGAGAAAGAAAAAAAAAATGGCGAAAATTATTGCAAAACACAGCGAGACAGAATACAAACATCTTCTTAGTGAAGCACAGCTAATCTGAATTTGATCCAAGGATGAGATAATCGTATTATCCGGGAATAAATCGGTTTTATCGTCTTAAGTGAGTGATGATGCGGAAAGATGATTGCAAAGCTATATACAGTGCAAAAATGCAGATGCTTGTTGAGGGGATACCTTATTGAACTCTAGCAATCAAGTATTTACTGTTGGTAAATCTGGAATATCAAATGAAATACTAGGCAATATTGCTCAGCATTTTCCCTGGCAATATGATGATACGAGACAGACAGACAGACAGAGAATACATGTATTCTATCATACATGGATGTAATGATAAACGGAAAAGTAATTGTTGTATTCCTTTCCTATAACTTGATACAACTGAATTTATTTGGGTTTTTCCCCAAAAATATTCCAAAACCCATTAAAACCTAAAAATTCGAGAACGTCCACATATCAGTTTCTAATAATAGCTATGAAGCACAACCCCTTCTCGGAATAATAAGATCAGAAAACATGTACACGCATACTGATTCATTTAGAGAACACCATACGACCCCCAACCCCTCCCCCAAAACCCCAAAACAAAAACAAAACAAAACAAACAAATCCCACAAAACAAAACAAACATTGCTGTAACGTTTTATTTAAAAGAGAGGACATTGAAATTGCAGCATTGTCAATCAGAAGCAAGTAATTTTGTAAACAA